>QXDM01000028.1:0-600000 GCA_003730235.1 Pythium guiyangense
GATGCGTACGACAATGCCTACGAGAGCTACCGGCGCCTATCGAGAAGCTACAACAAGGGTGCGTACACGTGCATAGTGTTGCTTTTGACTGACTGTGTGTGCGCTCCATCATGCTGAGTGCTTGGTGGTGCTGACATGTTTGCTCGCTTCTTCACTTGCGTGTTTGGTGGCACCTACCAACCAACCAACTTGGTGCTTGTAGACTTGGCGCGATGGCTGATCTCGTGCCAGTGGCTGCGTCGAACGCACGGCCGTCGTTGTCGTCGCGATGCTACTACCGAAGCGCAAGATGAACAAGGTCGCGCCACGCCACTCAGCACGTCGGCGGGTTCGTGAAGCTCGGGTCGTGAGTGCCTCGACTTGTGGATCCAGCGCGAGCGAACGAGAGACGCATACGTTGAGCGAGACGTGGAAGGTCGCAATTGTAGAGATGACGGCATGATCGGTCAGAGCAGCAGTGGCCCGTCATTCGTGAGAGATACATAGCTCAGTCGCTGTGATCAAGGTCGAGTCGAGATCGGGTTGAGTTCGATTGAGTAGTAGGTGGTAGTGAAGAAAAAGAGGTGCACACTTCCCATTTGGACTTGTAATGTCGCTTGGCACTTGTGCTTTTTGAGGATGCACGAGCTCACGATGCACGCACCAACCGCTCGCTACATGGCGTTGTTGTGCGGCTCGATTGACGGATTTAGCCTCTAGTTCTCGACTGCCGATCGACACTAATGTTTACTGCTGTACGGTGTGCCTGCGACTACGATCTGCCTGTGTGTCCGAAGATGCTGCGTATGGATGAATATGATAACCGGTCGGACAAATCAAATTAGTGGCCTCCTACGCTGGCCAATCATGTGCGCGGGACTTGTTTTTCTACCAATAGGATGCTGAGATTCTGTTCGGACAGTTCGGACACTTACTTTGTCGGAAATGAAGGGAAAATATGTATACGTTCATACAAACGTAAAGTGAGTCAAATACCAAAGAAATATGGTCATCGAACGGACCTCGTGACAACAGTTTGCAATATCATGTGGTGCACACAGACCTGGCGTGCGGCGTTTGTAGTGAATGACATGCGCGCACAACTCAATCTACCATGAGTCTGGAGTCTCTAGCGCCCTGCGAACACGCAGAAGTCACGCGCAACAGCGCTCAGCGCGTTTGCGCGCTTCCTTAGGGAAGAAGATGTCAGCGAGGACTATGTCCACGCTACCATCGCGCGCGATGCGACTGGCAAGCGCTTATTGACTGTGATGGACAAGTTTGGCATGCATCTGGCGCATCGAGTTGTTAGCAACGGCACGCCACTCCAGAAGAACTCGGTCATGGCGTACTATCGCCATGTGAAGCTATGGATGCTCGAAAAGTATCCACAGCACCGAGCGCTGGTCGAGGCAGAGCTAATGCGCAAAGGTAAGGTCCTCGAGCGTCATTGTGGAAAGCGTGTTGACGGCGGTGTTGTGCACAAAGCGCCTTCGTGTACGAAAGAAGACTTGTGCATGTTGAGTGAGAGTTTGTATGTGTCTGCCACGAGCGCTAGAGACTACCAAGATGCAGCGCTGTTATGCCTCATGTGGCACTGCTTTGGCCGGGCATCGGCCCTCGGCTTCGTGCAGAAAGAGCATGTCTCGCTCTCGGCTGATGGCGCTATGTTTCTGCGCCTCGTTCGCGTCAAGACTGCTCAAGAACAAGGGCTCACACTCGTTCCAGACCGCTCAAGTTTCCTCTCGTGCCCGATCACCATGCTCGCAATTGCGCTTGCGACACAAGGCTTGCCTTCGCGCGCGCTCCTGAGTCAGCTCCCAACGCTGCTCGCACCTGCCGCTCCTGTCGTCGATGCGGTGTTGCCTCTCCAAGTGCTCCTCGACGACGACCCGCTCGACTCATCAGCAGCGCCATCAACACAGGCAGTCAAGACAACGACCACGAAGGCGAAAGCAGAAGTCGGCATACACGGCTACATCAACAGGCTGCTGCGTCGAGTCACCATCACCGAGCGCGCCACGCCAGATCTCACCTCGCACAGCTTCCGTCGCGGCGGAGCGCAACATGCGAACGGCGAAGACAAACTGGCCGCGCAATGGATCCTGGACCGCGGCTCGTGGAATATGACTTCCACCAACAAGGGCTTCTCGTACGTGTTTAACACGCCGAAAGAGGACCGCAAGGTCGCTCGCGCTCTAAGCGGCTGGGGCCCCGACGAGATTCCGTTCACTTTGGACACCTCGTCCTTCGACAGCTCCACACGCGCAAGTCTCGCTCGCTTCCAGTCGCTTGTCTTCGCCTCGTGCACAGGCCACGCGGACAGGAAGCTCAACGTCAACGCAAGAGTCCTCGACACTCTGCTTGCGATGCTCTTGCTCCACTTCCCCGCTCTCAAGGCTTTGAACGCAGAAGCGCCAGTCGTGCGCCATATCGAGGCGTGCGCTACGGAACCCGAACTCGAGGACGTCGACCTCCTCGCGATCTCGACGGCCTTGCGAGAGCGCGTCGTCGCAACGATCGCGAGCGCAGTCATGCCCTGTGCCGCTCCAAGCCTTGTTTGCGATCGCGACGCCGCCGCCATCAAAGAGCTCATCGCGATAAACCGCAAGCTGGCCGCGCGCGTGCTTGTGTGCGAGAGCTTGGTGCATGGCGTCAAGGCGCAAAAGAGAGCGAGCGCCGAGTCAACCGTCAACGAGGAAGACAGCGAGACGCCAGTCCTGCCACCAAAGAAGCGCCGCAAGAACGCCCCCCCGGTCGAGTCTCTCTGCTTTCTGGTACGCTTGGTACACAGAGGTGCCTCGCATGTGGCACGGCGGAGGCGGCGCGCGACAACGGCGTTCTGACGCTCGCCTTCTGGTTGCGTACATGCGACTGTTCTTGACAAACGGGTACGCTCTGGACGAAGCAGCACCCGAGTACAAGGATGTCGTGCTAGCGTTGGGCGACCAGGCCGAGTCCGCACTGCTCGAGTATCTGCGCGGGCGGGGATTCACAGCGTCAGGCTTCGGCACTGTCCTTCGCGAGATGCGACGCCGTCACCGCGAAGGCGAGCTCGACGATCGCATCGCAGCGTATCGTGCCGTCATCGGGTCTGGTAGGATTCAGGATCCGTCGCCGCGCGAGTCTCTTGACGTCTTGAGCCCATGCGGCGCATAGGAGGTTAGTACAACCGCATACACTTCTTGCATCCAATATGCTCACACACATCGCTTGCATCACTCAGAACCACGCTCCACGCGGCTGGAACGCACTTATGGTGCTCTAGGCGCAGCTGTTGCCTCATACGATACGCCCACATGCATGCACTCAAGGTCAGAGCACTTGCACTCACCCACACAATACAATACAAGCCAGCCGCCACGCACGCAAGGCGTACGCGGATGGTGCCGTTGCAATCGTTCTTGCTGGCGCGAGACTTGCACTGGCGGCACTCGCGCTGGCTGCAGCACTCTTGTACGCTACTCGTCTATATGTCACACACTCGCAGCCACTCATGTAAACGCGCCAATCATACTCACGCTCGATCTTGCACTCAACATCACGCTTGTGTCACTTGAACCCTCACTCGATTCGCTCACACTCTCCCTTGTTTCACTCTCATTGACTCACAAACCCTCGCTCGCACGCGCACATGCACATGCACTCGCTCTCAAGCACACTTGCTCCCGTAGGTACCGCGACACTCACACTCGCACCTGCAGTGGAAACTGATCATGTCGTTGTGGCATTCGTACACGCAGCTTCAGTCATCGCCTTCACGCGTGAGCTGCTGCGGTACTTGCACTCACTCTTCGTGTAACTCATGACATAGAATTCACTCACGGACGCTCACTCATAGCGATGCAGCGCTTGTACTGCATCTAGAGTCTGTAACGGGGTTGCTGTGCTAAGTACGAAGTAGCACAGCAGACACCCAATTAGTGGCTCGACCTGATTTATGGACGACCCTGGTCGTCCCATCAGACAGCTCACTATTTAGGTTAGCTCCCTCACTTTCATCACTATACATGATCCTAATACAAAAACCTCAGAGTTGAAAATACCGAGTTCAGCGCAGTTCCCCTGCGCTTCACCCATCGCTTCCTCGTAAGACCTCGTGCGAGCTACGTCACGGA
Source organism: Pythium guiyangense (assembly GCA_003730235.1). Taxonomy (NCBI): domain Eukaryota; phylum Oomycota; class Peronosporomycetes; order Pythiales; family Pythiaceae; genus Pythium; species Pythium guiyangense. Next base: position 4,098 of record QXDM01000028.1, read on the forward strand.
GAACACTCCCGTGACAGAGTCGATTCGCAGCGCTCGATACTTCACTCGCACCAATGCGCAGGCTCACACTCGTGATTCCAACACCATGCCAATATCGAGCTCTTACAACACAGTCACACACAACAACACGCCACAGCACTTGCGCACACACAGGTTTCGCAACACATCAAAGATGTCATGAACTGTACGGGTTCTATCTGAGCTGATAAGCTCAGGTGTCTGCGACGGACGATGACCGAGGTCGGAAACCCTCGGATTGAGTACCGAGAGCTCCCTCTCCCTTCGCTTGCCGAATTTCTTAGCTAGCTAATTAAATCGTCCGAAAATTACGTCTTGATACGTTTTTTCAAGTTTGTTTTATACGCTTTGCTATACGAAATGAAATCAGCATAGCTTGCTAAAATCGTTTTAGAAGGGTGGATATTCGTTTCGTTGGTCCTTTCCATTCAGGTATTTCCATATGTTTTTTCTCCTGAATTCCAAGAATTACTTTCCATAAAGTCGGTTCAGTCTTTTCTTTATTACATTGCTTCTTAGTTGTTGTTATATCTGCTGTAAGCATTGGTTCTTCAACCATTTCTTCATCAACATATTCAATTTCATCCATTGTTAGTAAGAACGAAGCTCAGCTCTATATTATACAGCTCAATTTTTCGTAGAAAAGTGAATTTTCTCCAGTTTGCTTTGTTCATTTTTGTTGATTAGACGTAAATTGCTTTGATATTCCCATGTTGGATCATCGTAGCCAATCCATTTGACTAAATACTTGTTCTTCCTATTCCTCAATTCTTCATGGTCTAAAATTTTCTCTGCTTGCCAGATATCGTTATTCTTATCAGTTGGTGCGTTTTGTTATATCAGCTTTAGTCAACATGATGTCGTTTGGCGACTTATAAACCACTTGTCCATTTTAGATTCCATTTCTAATTTGTAGCCATCAAAATCTTTAATCTTATAAACCGTCTTGCTCCATTGTGATTCCCCTTTTGAAACGTCTTCTTAGGCACTTTAACTATAGCATGGTCTCCAATGTGGTAAGAGCCGTTATAGTTGTCTATTGTATCTGAAAGCATTTTTTGAGTTATCAAATTGTCTTTCTTTTCATGTGTGAGGCGCACAAGACGTTCCTTTATGGTTCTGTTGAAACGTTCAATTTTACCAAGCGTATTGTGCTCGCCGGCTTCATTTATCGTATGTCTTATCTTTTGATTAGCAAAGAATTTTTGGACTTGATCGTTGAGAAACTCGCTGCCGTTGTCGCTTCTAATTTCATTTACCTTTTGAGCCTTGACGAATTGTTCAAGCTCCTTTAGAACCGTTTCAGCTTTTTTGTTCGGTAGTATTCTCCCATAGCCAATTCGGCTGCCGATGTTTATAGCAGTTAACAATACGTGTGGATGCCAAAATGCAAGTTCAATTTGCCAACTGTTTGGATTGAATGATGCAATTTTATATTTTTCAAATTTCACTTTTTGCTGACCAAGTCGCTGTAATTGAACTTGAGAATCATACCATTTTTTCACTTTCGCTAATGTAACCGTCTTATTTATCTTCTTGGCGCGGTTGTACAAATTAGCGGCTGAAGTAAACCCAATTTTCGGGTCGTTGTATAAAGATGACAGCAATTTATCCATTGTTCTATAAGATATAGCATAAAAAAATCATAAAAGTCCCCCTCTGTCATGATGTTTAAATTAAATGTCAAGCGGAACCGTCGTAATACCGTCATCTAAGACCTTTCTCTTATCGTACATATAGTTGAGTCCCGTCTTGAGCTGAGTGTAAGTAACCATGCTTTTAAGTTCTTTGTTTAGCCTGAAGTGATACTCTGTTCTCAACAACGTGCTTAAATCCGTCAGGGTTTAAAATCTCAGAATTTTTACCTCCTGAATTTTGAACTCTCTTAGCTGACACTTTCTGTTTGTATCCGGCATCCGGTTTATAGCAAATGTAATTGTTACTACTCAGAGATACTATAGCGTCACCTGTCCATTCTTCTTTGAACAAACCCGCTTTACGACGATCAAAAGCTGCATGCTCCTTTGTATCATCTCTTGGAAACCAATCATATTTATGTTTTCAAAGTGGTCACGTAATTCAGGTCTAATGAGGTTCTTGAATGGCTCAGGGTCAGAGAATGAAATATAAGCGCTGTCAGTATCCATTTCTTGATACTGGAAATGCTCACGCGGTATATAGAAGTCAATGCAATCATAATAAAACTGTAGCATGCGTAATTTGGCTAACTGGTAAATGGCGACACTAACATGGATTGGATTGTTGAGCATTATGCGTCGTTTTCTCTTTGTGATTTCATGGACTCCCTGTCCAATCTCCTCAGAGCCTTGAAAAGTATGGTGAGCTATACACTCTGATATTTTCTTGTCATCGTCTTCATACACAACTTCACGATGCTTGCTCTTGTCCATGCCTGAGCGCCCGAAAGCGCTGTTACCACATAGTTTCATCATTTCAGCAATCATTGCCGTATTTTTATCTGCATCCCCTTTTCTCCGTGGTTCACTGACGTCCTCCTCAAATTTCTTAAATGGATTGCCTTTATTTGCTCTAATGAAGCTGTAAATCTTTGTAACGACAAGGCCGTGTTCAATGTATCATTTCAACAACGGGGTGTATAACAAAATTCTCTTGCCAAGATAGCTACCAATCAACTTTTTAGATGCTTTACCGCAAACATGGTCAGCTTTTACCTTTTATCCTGAGTGACAAGTAGAGTATTTTGACTTTAGTAAACTATACATGTGCGGGCCAATAATTTCTTCAGTCGGTTGAATTTGAACATTTTTAAATATTGGCGTCTTCTCCGGAAAGTAATCTTTCAGATTCTCGGGTGTCTCAATGTCACATTCTAAGAAACCAAACAATTTATCTTGCATGATATCGTCAAGAATACCGTCATACGATTCAAAATCAGTTAGCCGACCACATGGCATCGCATTGCCAAGGCACCATAGATATAATGCATTAGCATCGTATCCAATAATTTTAGTAACCTTGATACATGTATTTCTTATACAGGTTCGATCCTTCTCAGCATAGCGATTGAAAATGATGCTGGGGCCGCCAACAATGTTATCTTTCATCTTTTGATATATGTGCTTGTATTCATCGTCAATTGACCAAATCAATTTATCTCCATTCAATTTTGAAATCATCAATTCTTTGAATCTATCAAAATGCATATCTTTCCTCGCGACGTTGCAATTCTTACAAGAAGCTACCATATTACCATCTACGTGACCAATGCCATTGTTAATACGATCTGCTGACACATTAACTAAATTTAGACTACAATTGCAATGATAGCAAATATAGTTTTGCTCCTTTAGAATGTCATTGAAATGCTGTTTCGTTAAAGCAAACTCTCTACCTGCTTCAGTATCCTGAGAACGATAGCTTTGAACCTTTCGTTCACTGACTTCAAATGACTTGATATTAGATGGCTCAGGTAATTTCTGTTCGCTATAGCAAGTTTGATACATGACCTTTTCAGCCAATTCTGGCAGACTAATTGCATCAACGAAAATATCTAATTCAAACTGTTTGAATAGCTCTAATCGCTTTGATGAATGGTTGAACGTCCAAATTGTTATACCACTCTAAAAGGTCTCTAACCGACTTCATATTGTAATGCTTCCAAACAACTGGACTCGCTTGTATTCTTCAGTTGAACAAGTCATATTTCTAAAAGCTGAGTCAAATGCACTTTTAGGGGGTTGCTTCGTCTCATTCAATTTTTCAAAATTGTCTGTGTTCATAACAAAATGTACCTTTAGCTAACTTGCAAGTACGTTCAATTTTGTTAGGACATTGGCACTCTCCTAGGTACATAGATAAGTAGTTGCTGTAACTTGTCCTTGCTGGCAAATAGCTGCTAATATCCAAGAGCTTTATTTTATCGGTCTTAATGCACATGTAATTTGGGTTTTTGACAAATGAGATGCTTCTACCAATCAGGTTGAATAGGTATTGCTTGCCCATATTGATATCGTATTTGGCGCTATTAAAACCAATGACAGGCACGGTTTCGATGATGTCGATAAGTTTGTTCATATCTTTCTGAGCCTTCTTTTCCCCCTACTCCAATCGTATTGATTATTTTTGCAAATTTGTTTGTTGTCGCTCACGATAATTTTTCTGACATCATAAATGTAATCAAACATGGTGTTGAATAGCTGTTGAGGCTCTTTGTTGACAAGACGCTTCACATTCTCAGTTAAGCTATCCCCCACGCTAACGGATAGTGGTATGTGTTGAGAAGTGAAATATGTATTTTCACCCGATTTCTCTTTTATCTTCTTCAATATCGCTTCAAAATCATAGACGATGAAATTGTCAATGTAGTGATCTCCCTCAACTTTATACTTCTCCATTAGTTTCTTAATTGGATTTGGACTCGGTCTGTATTTTCTTGCATATTGCGTATACATCTCAATATTTTTCTTCTCACATTTGTTCTTGAAATGATCCTTAAGCTTCGTCGCTGTGTTAAATATCATATCGCATTTAGAGCAAGGGTATTTAATCAGAAAATTATCAATGTTACTAATATACATAGCATGCCCTTTGTAGCTTAGCATGTTTAATGTATTCGGATAATCAGTCTCACTGACTCTAATCACGCTAGAGTCATTAGAGTCATCATACATATAGACGTTGATATTAATTTCAAAGATCTATTCAAGCTCATGGAATTGCATGATGTCAACTGGTTGAAACTCTTTGTAGAGTTTGACTGAGTAATTTAATCTTTTAGCCTCGCAATATTTCTGGACTGCTTTTTTCACAAGAGACGACATGTTACGATATTGCGGTTTCTTTTCTGCAAGAGCAAATGCAACACAAAAGAAAACGCATTTGTTCTCAGTCTTTGGAAAGTTAATGACATGTCTATTTTCGTTAATGAATGACGGAATCTCAATATTAGATCCAAGAGCATGATTTAGATAATGGATGCACGTTCTGAAAGAAACAACTGATTTGAGCTTGAAAGCACTCTTAGGGTAATTGAGTTGATCGCAAGCTCCAATGATTTGATTCTGTTAATGATCTTCTTCTTAATGTCTCCACGCGAAGCAACGACAACATATTCATTGAACACTCGAGAATTCATTCTCGGATCCCAATAGACCTCCTCTTTTGTATCAAAATCTTTGAGGATGAAACCGAGCTAAATATCTACTCTAATTGCACGTGTCTGTTTGTTTAGAGCCTTCTCAAGCTCCTGATAAAACAGATTTGTTCCACTGTTCTATAAAGCGTGTATTCAATATGCTTGTTCACACTCTCCTTCACAATCTTGGTTTCATTTTTTGTATTTTTTAGAAAGGTGTGTCTTGATCTCACTAAGTTTGATTTTGTATGTTTTTGCGCCGTATTCGCTGGTCTTGTTACATTTGAAATGTACTTCTTACGATACTTGTCCTGCACCATAACACGATGCTTAACTTCACCCTTAACTTTCCATTCCGTTAACTTAATTCCAAGTCTGTTAAATCCGTTGATCAAAAACTTTTGCATTTTGTATAGTGCATATATGATAAATTTTTTTAATCCGGTATGGAGTATATGTTAAATTAAAGTTGTACTTCCTTGATCTCTATATATCATGGTTGATAATTCTTTTAAATAAATCAATTAATTACACTCTATTTGTTGCATTGGGTGTTACAAAAACGTGTTTCGTTCCAAATGTTGCTTTGGGTGTCACGGACGATTGAGGGGGTTAATCGTCCTCAAAATCCCGTGAGCCGACATATATTGCGTTATTGCGTTCTATCCTGATACATAATTCCAGTTGTATATGTCACTCGCACATTGAAACATTTCGTTGCATTAGAGTGGTGCGTTATAGGTTTTGATTGGTTTGACCTTCTTTTGTTACACAGTGTAGAGACCGGTGCCCCGGTGTTACAAATTAGTTACAAAAAAATCAACCATATAATGTGCCATATCATTACTACTCACGTGAGCCTCGCGACGCAACTGCGACCTGTCGCGCCGTACCACGCGCTCGAAGGGTGCCCGGACTATGAGCAGATTGGTGACTCGCGCCGCCGCCGCCCGCGCCAGTGCAAGGTGTGCTCGCTGCTCAAGACGAACAAGAGCGAGCGACAGAGCACTAGGTACTTATGCCCGGCGTGTAGCAGCGGCACGGCAAGGTCCGTTGTGCCTGCGTGGTGTGTTTGTGCGTGTGCGAGCGATCATTTGACTGACGCTTGTGTGTCTCTGCTCATGCTGGTTAACAGAGTCTACTTGTGCAGCCGAGATCGGCCTCGCAACAACAACAATGCACTCACGTGCCGCCAGATTTGGCACAATGTTTGGGACAACGGCTCAAACTTGCCGCAGCCGATCGTCGGTCGCGGTATGCAGCTGCGACGCCCAGGGCGTGCGCTAGTAGTAATGCAGTGGCACAAATAGACGTTAATTTTTTTCGCAGCCTATTTGTAACACCAAAGTGTCCGTCTTTATGATATGGTAGAGTAAAAAATCATTTTCCTATAACGCAACCCTCTGGTATGAAGAAAATTATGTGCCGACTTGACGCTAATCCAAAAGTAGATTTCATCGATGCGATAGAATGATGGGCGATGAACCCCCTAAATCGTCCAGGGACTCTGGAGTATCATTTGAAACGAAACGACCTTTTGAGACACCATCATGCAACAAATGGAAACGAATTAATTAAATATATTTGATTTTGATACTTCAATACTAAGTATATTAATACTAAGAATGTGTAACTACTTGATGAACACTGGTCGTTTCTGTCCTAAAGCTTTGGGGAAAGGTAGATGTGAGAGACATGGAGATTTAAGTAAATTTAAGCCACATGTAATCTGTCCGACTGTTTCAGAGTCGATAATGATGAAAGCAAACCAAGCATCACTCCCAGATGTTGTAGAATGTCCTTGTGGAACAACTGTCAAGCGATGGAATCTTGCTCACCATTGCAAATTTCCTAAACATACTGCATGGATGGATTTGATGCCTATGCCTAAGAATATTTCATGGTGGGGACCGAAAATTGGATTCGGAAGTAATTCCAATATATCTGAGAACATTGAAATTGGTTAAAGTAGTATATACATATACATATGGAAACATATAACTATTCAAAAGTGTTCAGTATAAAAACCCTCCCCATACTCCTTTCCTAATTATTCGTTTTTTTGTTTTTTGTTTTTTTTCTTATGGGAGTAGAGGGGGAGAGTATTTTGGTAATTTTCGTTTGTAACACTTCCGACGGTGTCAAATACGGTTCTTTGCAGAGACCGGTATTTTACTAGTACTTCCACTTGATACCAGTATTGGGTGGTACCGTCCTTCGCAGGCGCCGGTACTAAATCGGTACGTCTACCGATAACCTCTGAAAATGCAATATTCATGATTGAGAGGTCCGCTCGAAATGTTGTCCGCGGCGGGGTTTGAACCCACAACATCCCGATTGGAACTTTCAGTCATGACCACTACACCAATTCAGTGGTAGGGAAAAATATGAAAACAATCCATATTAATAACAATATGATCCTGACACATCTTTTTGAATAATATACGAGCACAAGTGAAAATGGTATATGATCGTGAAAAATACATGCTACGTCGAGAGCAGGCGTCCGAGTCCCGGAAAAAGTACTACCAGAAGAATCGAGAGCGTATCTTAGAGAAGCAACGTGAGTATGACACTCTCCATCGGGACGAGAAGATTGAGAAGGCGCGAGCGAGACGAATGAAGGAAAATAGTCGAGTGGAACTACCAAACATTAATTAATATTTTTTTGAAAAATTATCAACCTTTACATATAGAACATAAGTGAGTTTATTCAATCACTCAAGGCATTCAACACATCGACATAGCTAAAAAGATTTGATCTTGATACATCTTTTACCAAATATATTATACAACCATGCAGAAGTATTTGATCAAAGGATTCGAGCGCCTCAACATTAAACTAACACCATGGAAATTGAAAAGTGGTGTTCAGTACCGCCTTCGAGTGAATGACAAGTTTCGTAGAAAATATATTTCCAATGTCACTCGTCCATCGAATATGAAGCTTATTGCTAAAACATACAACATAAAGCTGGCGGACCTTGAGAAGCACCTCTCTAAGAACTATAAGAAGGAAACAAAAATTACGAAAGAAAAATCGAACAAGCACGACGAGTATCAGCTTTACGAGGATATCGATCAGAGTCAATTTTACCAAGAGCTTGAGAAAGCATTGAACAAGCAAACACGTGCTTTCAAAGTAAATATTCAAATTGGGTTCATTCTTAAAGATTATGAAACAAAAGAGGAAATTTATTGGGATCCGCGAATGAATAGTCTTGTATTTAATGACTATGTAGTTGTTGCGAGGCGGTCAGATATCAAAGAGAAAGTAATTAACCAAATCAAAACAATGGATCTTGCTGATGGTTTGCCTTATCCAAGAAGTGGATTTAAACTCAAAGCAATCGTTTCATTTAGAACGTGTATTCATTATTTGAACCACACTCTTGGAGACAATGTTGAGATTCCTTCTTTCATCAAAGATAATCGTCACGTTATCAACTTTCCAAAGACAGAGAATAAATGCGTATTCTTTTGCATTGCTTACGCTCTTGCTGAGAAGAAGCCGCAATATCGAAACATGTCGGCTCTCGTCAAGTCGGCAGTCCAGAAATATTGTGATCACAAAAGATTGAACTACTCAGTGAAATTTTACAAGGACTTTCAACCAATCGACATTATGCAATTCCACGAGCTCGAAGAAATCTTTCAGATCAATATCAACGTGTATATGTATAGCGACGAAACAAATGAGCCCACTTTCATTCGAGTCAGTGAGACTGAGTATCCTAATACATTGAACATGCTCAGTTACAAAGGTCACGCGATGCATATTACCAAGATCGACAACTTTCTTGTCAAACACCCTTGCAGTAAATGTGGTATGATTTTTAATACTTCTAGCAAGCTAAGAGACCACTTCAAAAACAAGTGTGAGAACAAAAATATTGAAATGTTTTCCCAATACCCAAGAAAATACCGTCCAAGTGGAAATCCAATTCAGGGGCTCATGAAAAAGTACGAGATTGAAGGCGACCATTATGTTGATAACTTTATTGTGTATGACTTTGAAGCAATCCTGAAGAAAATCGAAGTCAAGTCTGGGGAAACTACTTTCTTCAGCAGCCAGCACATTCCAGTTAGTGTGAATGTGGGCGATAACCTAACCAATAAAGTCAAGTGCTTTGTCAATGAAGACCCGCAGCAGTTATTTAACGATATGTTTGATTACATTTATGACGTACGAACAATTATTGTTCGCAACAATACGCAAAAGTTTGCAAAACTCATCAACGCGATCGGTTTAGCTATTTCTAATGCAACGGAAGAAGAGACGCAACCACAGAAGGATATGAATAAGCTCATCGACATTATTGAGACAGTACCCGTGATCGGTTTCAATAGTAGCAAGTACGACATCAATATGGGGAAGCAATATCTTTTCAACTTGATTGGGAAAAGTATTGTTTTCGTTGTCAAGAATCCAAAATACATGTGCATTAAAACAGACAAGCTTAAACTAATGGATATCACCAGTTATTTGCCTGCGGGCACAAGCTACAGTGACTATTTGAAAACGTACCTTGGTGAATGTAAATGTGACAATAAAATCGAATGCACATGTGAGTTAGCAAAGGGAAAATTTTGTTACGAATACATAGATAGCTTTGAAAAATTAAATGAAACGAAGCTTCCCTCCCAGAGTGACTTTGACTCCACTTTTAGAAACGAGACATGTACGACAAAGGAATACCAACGCCTAAAATTTGTATGGAAACATTACGATATGAAGACTGTCAAAGATCTATTAGTTTGGTACAATAATTTGGATGTTCAACCCTTTGTCAAGGCTATTATGGCTCAGAGAGAGTTGTTTAAAGAATTTGAACAAGACATATTTGTTGATGGGATCAGTTTGCCTGGAATTGCCGAAAAAGTAATGTACCAAACGTGTTACAGCAAGCTAAAATTACCAGAGCGAAAAGAAGGTGCCCCATTTGAGGTTAGCACTCGAAAGGTTGAAAGCTATCGATCTCAAGACAAGGAAGCTGGGCGAGAATTCAATTTTACGAAGAAACATTTCAATGAGGTTCTCAACACCCAGAAATACATCTGCTTCCATTGTAATTGCAATTTGAACTTGGTCAATGTCTCTGCAGACCGAATTGATAACTCTATTGGACACATCGATGGAAATATTGTTGCTTCATGTTTTAAATGCAACGTCGCTCGTAAAGATATGTCATTTGATCGATTTAAAGAACTTCTGATCACAAAGATGAATGGAGATAAATTAATTTGGTCTATTGACGAAGAGTACAAACACATCTACCAAAAAATGAAAGACAATATCGTCGGTGGTCCAAGCATCATTTTCAATCGCTATGCTGAGAAGGATCAAACCTATATAAGAAATACATGTATCAAGGTTGCTAAAATTATTGGATACGATGCTAATGCATTATATCTATGGTGCCTCGGTAATGCCATGCCTTGTGGTCGCCTGACCGATTTTGAGGCTTATGACGGGATTTTAGAAGATATCGAGAATGATAAGCTATTTGGTTTCTTGGAATGTGACATTGAGACTCCTGAGCATCTAAAGGAACATTTCAGCGAAATGACGCCAATCTTTAAAAACGTTGAAATCCAACCAACTGCTGATATCATTGGCACTCACATGCACGATCAAGTGAAAAATAACTGTGCTATTTGTAAATCTGGCCGCAAAGTTAAAGCTGATCACGTGTGTGGAAAGGCGTCCAAAAAGTTGATTGGGAGTTACTTCGGTAAGAAAATTTTAATTTACACTCCATTGCTTAAATGGTATATTTCGCATGGCTTAGTAGTTACCAATATGCATTCATTTATTAAAGCCACTCCTGGTAACCCTTTCAAGAAATTTATGGAGTCTGTGTCGGATGCACGTCGAGCTGGCGATTCGGATAAATCAACAGCAATGATTGCCGAGATGATGAAACTATGTGGGAACAGCGCTTTTGGTCGATCTGGTATGGATAAAAGCAAGCACCGAGAAGTTGTGTATGAAAATGAAGACGAAAAAATTTCTGAACACATTGCCCACCATACTTTTCAAGGATCAGACGAAGTTGGGGATGGTATGTACGAAATTACGAAACGAAAACGTCGAATTATGCTTAGCAACCCAATTCACGTCAGCATTGCTATCTACCAATTAGCGAAGTTGCGTATGCTTCAGTTCTACTATGATTGTATTGACTTCTACATTCCTCGAGAACATTTTCAGTATCAAGAAATGGACACTGATTCGGCATATATTGCTTTCTCAGACCCAGAACCGTTTATAAATTTGATTAAACCGGAGCTCCGTGAGCACTTTATGAAACATAAGCATGATTGGTTCCCACGCGATGACACCCCAGCTAACGCAGCGTTTGACCGTCGCAAACCTGGGCTTTTCAAAGAGGAGTGGTCTGGTGATGGAATTGTGTCTCTAAGTAGTAAAAATTACATTTGTTTCAAGCCAGATGCGGGTTGCAAATCGAAAGTTTCAGCAAAAGGCGTTCAGCAATGTGCTAATAAAGTCACAGGGGAGCAAATTGGGAGAAACGCTAATGTTTTAAATCCAGAAGGTTTTAAGCATGTCGTTGAAAAGAAAGTATCGCTTCAAGCAACTAACAAGGGTTTTAGGATTAACAAAGAGCTCAAAAGCATGGTGACATATACACAGCTGAAAACGGGGTTGAGCTATTACTACGACAAGCGTAAAGTGCTCGAAGATGGTATTACAACGGTACCGCTTGATATTTAATCGTAAAAGAGGGGACTTTTATGGTTAGTGACATATAGAGCAATGGATAAATTACTTTCAAGCATTTATAACGACCCAAAGATTGGTTTCACTTCAGCCGTAAATTTATATGACCGGGCAAAGAAATATGATACGACTGGAGCTATCACTCTCGCCAAAGTAAGAAAGTGGTATGACTCACAAGTACAACTCCAGCGTCTTGGCCAGCAGAAAAACAAATTCAATCAATATAAAATCGCTTCGTCAAATCCAAACAGTTGGCAAATGGATTTAGCATTCTGGCACCCTCACACAATTCTAACAGCTATCAACATCAATAGTCGAATTGGTTATGCACGAATATTGCCAAATAAAAAAGCTGAAACCGTTCTTAAGGAGCTAAAATTGTTTGCATCCATACATAAACTGAAAGATATTACGACTGATAACGGTAGTGAGTTTCTGAACAATCAAGTACAGAAGTTCTTCAAGGACAAAAAGATACGTCACACAATAAATGAAGCTGGTGAGCACAATACTCTCGGTAAAATTGAACGTTTCAATCGAACCATAAAAGAGCGACTTGTCCGTCTCACTCATGAAAAGAAAGATAATTTGATTACCCAGAAATGCTATCTGATACCATTGATAACTACAATGGGACGTACCATACTGGAATCAAAGCTACTCCAAACGAAATGAAAGATAAAGTCATTGAGGACGAGGTAGATCACAATAGAAAGATTAGCGGTAAAGTAGAAGCATATTTCAATATTGGCAACCATGCTATTGTTAAAGTCCCCAAGAAGACGTTTCAAAAAGGAAACCAGCTATGGAGCAAGACAGTGTATAAAATTATTGGATTCGACGGCTACAAAATTGAACTGGAGTCAAAGAACAAGCAAGTAATATTCAAATCCCCAAATGATATCATGCTCACAAAGGCAGATGTCACAGACGCACCAATAGATAAAAACAATACCATTTGGCAAGCTGAGAAAATTTTGGAGCACGAAACGTTGAAGAATGGAAAGAACAAATACTTGGTGAAATGGGTTGGCTATGACAATCCTACTTGGGAGCATCAGACCAATTTGAGACTTATTGAAAAAGGGAAAGCAAGCAAATTAGAAAAAGCCTATTTTAAATCTATCGGTTTAAATATAGAGTAAAGATGGACGTAACATATCTTGATGAAAAAGGCGAACCAATAATCGAAGAAACGATGGAAAATAAACCGACAGAAGACCCAATAATCAGTCCTATCCCATCACCGATTCGGAAGTTTTACGAAATTGAGCGACAAACATGTATTCAACCAGCTCCATGGAAAGGTCCGACGAAGGTACATCCTTCGAAAATGCTTTTAGCGAGTTATAATGACTTTATCGCATACACTCAAGCATACGAAGCAAACAAGAAAAAACGAGTTAAGACTTGATTGTGCCTCTCAATCTTCGATTTAATATTTTTTAACCAACTTTTAACACATGAAATATAGTAAAAATGTTCGTCGGAGGCAATAAACGAGGCGAGTACAGCCAAAAGCAAAATGAGCTCCTTGAAAAAACTCAAAAACAGCAACAATATAAACAAGCTCAAAGAGAAGCATACAAAAATGCAATTTGGGTAGATGATGCTGAAGACAAACTGGATCTACAAAAAATTCTCTCAGGAACAAGTGATAAATCGCGTAAATCTAACTACGCATCATTGATTTCACTCATGGGGAATGCAAGTAATGATAAAGATAGAGATGAGCCTATGCCTCAATCTAAAAGTAACTTATCTGCAAGCGATATATACGGAATGATGAGCGATGCGGATGCAGCAACTGATATTGGGAATGTAGATGATAGTCTTTCAGACATTGCAGATGATATGGCTGGAACAAACGAAGAAATTGACGATGTCTTATACGTCGAGCAAGAGCAGCGAGACGCGTACGAGCGTTTAAAGGAGCTGTATAGAGAATATGAGTTTTTGGTCGATATGAAAATTTCACCTTATAAAGACAACGGTATTATATCGCAGCATGAAATATTAGGGAAGTTAGCAACTGTATTGAAAGATACTAAGCGGCAGCCAAGAAGTAAAAAGGACATTGATTCGTATGATTGGGTGAAGACATTCGACCTGGTATTTGGTATTTTGAACATGCAATTAAACAAACGTGGGCTTGCTCTCAGTCGTCTAAAAGAGCTCGTGAGAAATAAGAGGACAAGAGAGCAAAATAGTATGGCCAAAGAGGACTTTGACGTCCCTAACCCTTCGAAAGGAATTGATAGCGTTGAAATGGAGGATCGAGCGTGGGGTATCATTGGTGAATTGTTTCAAAAGTATGCGTCCGTGAGAAACGTTAAAAAGTACTCGAACCGGTCGGTTTTGAAAAGAATGTACTGAAAAATTTCTATCTCGATTTCAAAGACGGAGGTATTGTAATAAAAAATAAAGCAACGAATCGGGAGAACAATACAATATCACCCCGAGTTAGCTGGGGCAATACATTGAATCGTATACTAAATACATTGAGCGAAAATGGGATTAGCGTAAATATTGAAGAAGAGAAACGTGCAAAGATTATTAACGTCAGTTCTAAGCCATGGACCAGTGAGAGAGACGAAAAGATGGACCTTGCGAATCAGAGTGGCACAAAGAGATTAAACGATAGTCCAGGTAAGCAAAAGAAGAAAATTATCACTCCTCGTGGCATTCATACACAAAGCATGACACCGCAAGAGTTTCGTAAGATGGTTGAAATAATATATAGCATGAATCCGTGGTTATCGGACCCACAATATGCATTCCACCCCAATACATACAATAATTCTAAAAATGTTGTATCACAAGCATATTGGTTATTCTATGAACGGGGAGAAGTAAGCTCAGATGATGTGATTCGAGGAAAACTAAGTGTAGCCAATAAAAAGGGGATGCGACCTCACAATGAAGCGGTTGATGTTTTGTCTCGAATTATATGGCCCGCAACATTTGAACGTCTCATCAACTATTTAAACGTAGCTTTACATCATCTTGACAATCAAGACGATCTTACTGATATTAATAAAAGTCTTGCAGCAATTGGTTCGATGACGAGTAGCAATGTAGAAGATATTGATGTCAGTAATTTTACTAACCGGTTACAAGGTGCTGGCATGCGTCCGCAGCGTAAGGTTGGAAGACCATACAATTTGAATGATATCAAAGGCAGCGGGACAGCGAGTGACTTGAAATATAAACAAATTGGAAGTAAATTTATCCGCGTTGCCGATCTTGATCAAGGAAAGTTGAAGCTTGTTTATCCAAACAGAACCTCAGTTGGTAAAATACGACCTATAGGAGCAGGAGTTGTCTCCTTATTGAAAGGTATTGTCTATGACAATAATATTGATTCTCAGCAATACGAAAAATTGGATTTCGATGATCGTCAGCTTGTTTCGGAGATACTAAAGGCTTGTCACCTTAACTACGAGAACAAACAACCATTAAAAGAGCCTCGAGAGCATTTACGAGCTGAATTCGATAAGTTACGAGCTCAGATCATGATCGGTAATGATAATAAACACGCAGTAAAAGAGTTGAAAACGCTTGCGGTCGATATGTTCGAACAAGGAATGTTAAATAAAATACAATTCAAGGAAATTTCATCTCTATAAATATAGAGCAGGCTGATAGAGAACTTATTGATAATGATTATTTCAAACCCTTTGATGTTCAATGGCAAAGTCTATAAAAAGACAGCCAAACGAATGAAAAGAAACTAAGAGCTAATGAAGAAGCTCATAATAAAAGAGGATAATACTAGGGGTAGTGTCGCAGACGCTAGCCTGAAGTCTGAGCGCCAGCTCAATAAAATGACTGAAACTCATGCAGCACCCTTAGGTGGAACGATATGGCGAGGGCAATTTCGTAAGCAAGCGTCAAAAAAATCTAAGACGTTTAAGCTATAGAACCCATAGGGTTCATGGCATCTCTGATGCCTATAACATTTTTCAGAATTAGTACTTCGCTTTGAAGCTCTTCAATTTTTTTGATTAATTGCTTGATCACAGACATATTGATAATACTTATTTGGCTATAATCAACATTAACTTGGACACCATCATCCAGTTCTTTGTTCGGAATAAACTCAACTAATTCAGCGGCGACCTCACCAGCCTCTTGTGCGATTAATCCGATCTTTTGTTTTTTATTCTCATCAGATTTGTAATTGTACGACACTGGATTAAATTGCTTGTACCGCTCAATATCAATACTTATTGGTTCGATATTCTCCTTTAAGCGTCGGTCAGATAGAGAATATATGTTTTGAGCAAACACTATGCCTGAGAACATTGCGCTAATTCCAGCAACGTTGTATGGACCCAATCCGCCAACGGCATCTGAATTGACTGGATTATTGGTGGTTACATGACGATACAAACCGTAGCTGGTTTCTCCAATCCCAAGAGTTATCGTGTCTGTAAAATTCACATCTAAAGGACATCTAGGACTAGTGGTGTTAATACCAACACGATTAGCTGCTGTTATTGACAAAATATTGTCAGCGCCAAAGAAACCTAGCGAGAGGCGGTTAGATGTGCTATTTGCTCCAGCCCAAGTATAGCCAATAATTCCACAATCCACATTTTGAAGCGTTCTACCTAATATCATCGTCGATTTATTTCCGGCTGTCATAGTTGATTGTAGCGTAACAATTTTTCGCTCAGTAAGTGACGTACTTTCCATAGCGACATCTCCCAGCCAAATCCCCTGACGTCCTCGTATTGTACCATTCACATCAAAATTGCTAAGACTATCGATAGTGCTCGAGTTAATAGAAACTCGTCTATTTGCTAAATCAATATTGAGAGATGGTGTCGTCGTAGAATCGGTTAATTGCCATGCAACTCTTCCTGGTGAAGCAGAAGAGTCGATCCATAACCAATTTGAAGTTGATGATGACCCGCCCTGAGACCGAAGTTGCAATTGATTTCGAAACACACCGCTTCGTGGATCTGAAACCCATGCTTGCTCAATAGAATTATAATTGCCGGATGACACAGATCGATCGTACATATCTTGAATACAAAACGAACTTGTAGCCGAGCGAATAACTATACTTCCAAGACCGTCCCCAGTAACGCCCGATCCGGTTTGAAATAGCATAAGATTCTGGGTTGAAGGAGAATTATCGAATGCATACCAACGAGTAGATGATGTACCAGATTGGTTTAATGCTATTTTATCAACTAATACACTGGTAAGAGTTGATGCAGATGGATTGAACAAAGTGTCTCCTATGTACAGCTGAGTGCAATTCAAACTGCCTTGGACATTCAATTTATACGTTGCGTTGTTACTTCCACCAATGCTGATATTACCTGCGCTTGAAATGAACAATGCTCCAGCGTTAGAAGTTTGTAAAGCGAAACTATTGCCGCTCGTTGGACCCCAGTAGCTGTATCCCGAGCTGTTCAATTGAAGCGCGACGCTCACACCCGACCCTTGGGTAGCAGTAATAGGAGTATATGCTGTCGAGTTTGTAAAATACATTGAGCGAAAGCCTGTAACGTCATTGTTGCTATCGACAGTGACGACTTTGTTGGCTAATATCGAGCCGCTGGTAATTCCACTAAGTAGATTTGCTTGAGTTAATGTTATCGAAGTTCCACCCAAAACCAATGTTGATGCCGAAATTGAATTTAAATTTCCAATATTTCTTGAGGAATCCACAACTAATGCTTTAGAAGCCGACGCATTGCCTCCGGTCAGACCAGTAAGATAGCTAACATGGATATTGCTAAAGCCAACACCGCCAATCACCATATCAGTACATCCAATCGAATTAATGTTTGAAATAGACCGAGCTGAATCAACAATTAGAGCTTTTGAAGCAGTTGCTGTACCTGCTGTAACTCCAGTAATTAAACTCGTATCGGATTGCGTAAGATTGACTCCATTTAATTGGAGGGTCCCAACAATATTTACAACTCCGGTTTCATCGATTAATATACGGTTGGTATTTGCGCTCATCATAGCAAAAGGGTGAGCTGATGTTGTACCAAGCGAATTTGTACCAAGTGAGTTCATTTGTAACGCGACTTGAGCACTGGATTGATTCGATTCAAAACTTGTGTAAGGGGAGACATGACTGGTAGATATCTTTTTAAGAGTTGCTATGTCACGATTACTATCGACTACGAGGGCTTTTCCCGCAGAAGCAATACCTGCTGTAACACCGTTCAATAGAGTTAAACTCGACGTCGCTACATTATTTATGGTAGTACAACCAATATTATTGATATTGGCTATTGATCTATTCACATCACAACATAACAAGCTGCTGGGTGCAGCTACCCCTACTGAAATAGAGGATAAGTAGCTAAGGCGATAGTCATTCTTTGATAGAAAGTATGTCTGAGCAGTCTCTAAAGTCAATGCTTCTTCGTCGGCATACACAGAGGGATTATAGACGAAAGACATAATATTGTGTTGTATTATTTATATTGAGCCAAATATAAGAAAACCAATACAATAAAATATGACCATTACAAAAGGTAGAGTCGCATGCGACTCAGCCTTGCAGTCTGTGCACAAGCTCATTCCAGACTATGGAGGATCGCTGCCTAAGCAATATCGCTCAGGTAGTGTTGGTGAAATTAAAGATTTAGCAATTAAGAAGCTGTTCCGAATGATTCTCGTGGGTCCCTCATTCTCAGGAAAGAACAATCTTGTTTTCCATATACTCAAGCATTCCCCTAATGTTTTCAGCCATTTGCACATTATTGCTCGTAACCCTGATCAGGAGTTGTACAATTACCTTAAGGATCAACTGAACGGCTTTGTCTCTTTTTGGGGGCAAGATGAAGTCCCAAGGGTTGATGGTATCAGAAAATCAAAATCGATGGATGGTATTGAGCTTGTTATCATCGACGACTTTTCTAACGATATGAACTTACAAAAGAATGTGTTCAGCCATTATTTCACAAGAGGGCGTCATTTCAAGCTTTCTACAATATTCTTAACTCAATCTTACTTTCAAGGAACGTATAAGCTTATTCGAAGCAATGCGGAGTACTGTGCAATTTTAAAGGCCAATAGTCGGCGAGACTTAGCTCTGGTGTTGAAAGATTTCAATATTGATATCAGTGAAGATGACTTCTATGGAGCGTATAAGAAAGCTACAAGTTCAAAAGGACAAATGCTTTTCATCGATTCTGTAAATTCACACATTCGCTCTAATTTCGATATGGTATTTGACAATAAAACATTGGAACTCACTCGCATTAATAAATCAGTCATTAAAATGTAATACCATAAATATAACTTCGAGCCA
The DNA here is from genome assembly GCA_003730235.1 of Pythium guiyangense. Lineage (NCBI taxonomy): Eukaryota > Oomycota > Peronosporomycetes > Pythiales > Pythiaceae > Pythium > Pythium guiyangense. The sequence continues at coordinate 23,268 of QXDM01000028.1, forward strand.
GCGAAATAATCATGAGTTACTTAGTCTCCATCAACAGAGCACATATCGTTAGCAATGGGCTCAACAACCAATTTGAATACCCGCTACCGACATCGAGTGCAAATCTCAAGGACATGGAAATGTGCATCAAGAAAATTTCTATGTATAATTCTGTGTTTAACATTGATGCTGAACGCTTCTCAAGCAATAATCAGTTCCAGATTGAATTCCCTACGGCTAGTACGGTTTCGACTTTGACCATTACTCTACCAAACGGATATTACGAGTATAAAGATATCAACAAGATGATTCAGCGTGCTTGCATCCAAGCTGGAGCGTATTTAATCGACGCAAATGGAGAAAATGTATTTTACGTCGCATTGTCTTCAAATAGTGTATATTACAGTGCTCAATTTGACTTAACTCCTTTACCAACTTCGTTAGGGACTCTGACTCGACCAGCAACAGGTTTATATAGTACATCAGGCAGTGGTTTGCCAACAACTGGTCGAACGCCTCGTATTGTAATAAATAACGCTTCATTTGGGTTAGTTGTGGGTTTAAGTACAGGTACGTACCCACCTGCGGTGACAAGTGTCGCCAATAGTGTTCTAAGTAACATTCCGCCAGAAATTTCTCCAGTGTCTTCATATGCGCTCAGATGCTCATTGGTTGATAACTTCTTCAATATTCCGTCAGATTTGCTTTGCTCATTTGATACACAAGGGACAACTTCGGGTCAGCTAATTTCATACGAGCCAAACGAATACGCATGGTTGTCAGTGGCTCCTGGCAATAGTCCGTCCATTAAATTAACAATTACTGATCAGCTCGGCCGTTTCATCAAATTTAACGACCCCAATATTTTTATTGAAATACTTTTCAGAGTCAAAAAAAAATCTGAGTGAATGTAATTTACTTAGGATAAGCGAAAGCTTCCACCTCGGCGAGCACGTAGCATTGCCATTTTTTCTTTCATTGCTTCGCTACCTTTGCCAATTTTTTTCATCGGCAGACCAACTCCAGTGAGACTTTTCACAGCTTGACGAGCCGGTGCTACAACAGCCCCATATGGACCAAGAGCAGTTGCTAAAGGAGCTACAGCACTGTCTAAACCCAACGATACTGCAGGTTTGATAGCTGGCCAGATATCTTTCTTAAATGTACCCCATGCTTTCTTCAACCAATCACCCAGGGTGCCGCCTTCAAGCTGACTCGTAACTTGGAGACCCTCTGGGCTAAGATGGACACGAGTGCCAGTCCCTTTCTTTTTCGCCTTAGCAATTTTAGCTGCTACTTCTGGATGGACATGGAGTTTGTAACCACTTCCCTGAAGCTGTTGTTTGCTTAGAGTAATTTGCTTTCCTTGAACCGCTTTGCGAATTTGCGGCTCAGTAATATCAATGCTGACACCTTTGTAAAACGTCATATCTATCTATATTATGAGGTTAGAATAATACATAAATAAATTAAATAACATTGATGTCAAGATTGTTAAACCCTTTGAGCAAATACATTTTATTGTGTTGTTTCGCGTAGAGCCATAGCAATACATATACCCCGCAATAATCACTGTATGTGCCTTGATATTGTATTTTATTGTACTTTAGATTACCTAAAACGGATGGTGGTCCTACAGACATGCTGTCAAAATATTCGTTATCATGCACAGCAACCCAATGGCCAATGCCAGTACCACTTCGCAATAAAATGATGTACGACCCTTTCGGTAGGGGTTTCTTGATCTCTTGAATCTCCAATATTCCATTAAGCTTTACGTTTAACCGTCTCGCAAGGTCAAATAATTCAGTGTCAGACGTTACTGCCTTGATATTGTCCATTATTTATTTTTCATTTACTATATCTATTGTAGCAATATAATATAACAATAATATAACCATGAGTGATACCACCCAACTCAGTGACCAATATTTGCTCCAGCAAGAGCTGAAGAACGATGTAAGTGTTCGTGTCAGCAATAACAAGCATCTCGTATATGTACCAGATGGTAACCAAGGCTCGTACCAAAGCGGGTTAATTGATATTGACGCAACGACTGCACTTACAGGCGCATCGGGTGCTGCTGCTATTTCTGACGGCTTTTTGATGATCCCGTACCATGTAACCATGTCTATTGGTGGTAATATCCCACCGGCTCCGACAGTTGGTATTCGTAAGCCATTTACACGTTTCAGTCTAGCACCGAAGTGTGGAATTTGGAATTTTATTTCGAGTATCCAGCTTGAACTGAACGGGAAGAAAATCCTTACAGAGGACACGTATCGCTCGTTTTGGAACAATTTACGTGCTCAAAATGAATGCACGGCTGACTATGTCAAGAAACATGGTGCAGAGCTCTTCTTGGCCCCAGACGATTGGCAAAGTATTAATTTTAGCAAAATTTCTTCACTGGTTGGAGATGGTTACTCTAATTCGAATTTATCGGGAGAGACTACTTTCAAACCGGACAATAGTGAAACACAGTCCAGTGAAAATAACCCTTACAACAGCGGCTTAGCAGATCGTCTTCTCAATGCACCGATGCCTATTGATAAGGCAAATGCCACGGGTTCTTTCAGCTGGGCTTCTTTTGGCACGACTGCAGGACTAAACGTTGTTCAACAAAGTGGTCGTTCATGCTTCAAGGAATATGATGTACCAGCAGCTGGTGGTGTCTGTGGAGAATGGTTCTACATGCTCCGAGTCAAATTGACTGACTTTCACCCGATTTTTAAAGAGCTCAACCTTCTTGGTAGCCCTCAGCTAAAGCTTCGTATCCGTATGAACGCCGGTCAATTTACTGTTTCGTCTAATGGAACTAGTATGAAGCTTGATTCGGTAACAATGACTTCAGGTGAAGTCAATCCTATCATGCTTGCTCCTATGGGTACTGGTAACCCTCTTGGGTCGGGTGACAGTGATTACAATCGTCTTGTTAATGGTACTACACTAACAGTTGCTTTCGGTCCAGTTCAAAACGCGCTGCAAACTATCAATACGTCGAAGCAGTACTTCCCATTTAATACTCTCCGCCTCTACGTTCCGTTTTACGAACTAGAAAATCCGATGGCTCTTATTAACAACCCTACGAAGAAAGTCAGCTACCTTGATTGCTACTCTCAAATTTTCCGTGGCAAAGCGGGCGAGAGCATTGCTGAGCCAACTGGACAACAAAATGCTTCGTTTGCATTACAAATTAGTGGAAACCATCGCAACGTTAAAGCTGTAGCCGTGTTGCCGTTTGCTGATACCCGCATTGGTCACTTTGTTAGTGCTCACAATACCCCACAATGGCAAAGTCCTTTTGACAGTGCTCCATGGACGGTTTGCCCTGGTGCATATGTTCGCAATTTTAATGTCCAAATCGGTAACAAGAACGTGTTTGCTTCGTCCCAAGATTATGACTTTGAAAGTTTTGTTCAAGAATTTGCTAAGCTATCTGCACTAAATGGAGATATCTCTCGTGTATTTACAAGCGGACTTATTAGTCGTGATGCGTGGTCTATGGCTCATCGCGTTATGATCGCTGATACATCGCGTATTAGTGAGAAAGATGTTCCGGCCAGCATTACCATTTCTGGTATTAATGGGTCGGCCCAAGGCCTTGACTTGATTGTTCTCGTAATCTATGAACGCGAGCTTGAATATGACCGTTTGACCTCTGAGGTATATTCCTTCACCTAAGTGATAAAAAAATCCATTAATTTTTTTCTAACCTTGAACTCGTTGAATTTCACTTAGAAGCTTGGGACAGCTTTGAGTTACATATTCGTTTTTCGTTAGCCAGTCGAAATATTGTGAATCGTTTTCATAGATCCAACTGATCGTTGCATTTTTATACTTACCCCATCCCATTCGATATGCTAAATCCTCTGGTTTAATTTTCTGGATAAAGTCTTTAATTTCAGGGTTGGCGTCGAGTAGCATTTTATTTTGGCTAACCCACTTAATGTACGACTTGTCCTTCATAAATACATCTTCAAGGTTGTTACCTTTGTACTTTCCGAATTTTAATATACATCTTTGTTTATTGTTGGGTGGTACCTATATACTACACCATAACAATTTTATCAAATATATTTAATTAATTCGTTTCCATTTGTTGCATGATGGTGTCTCAAAAGGTCGTTTCGTTTCAAATGATACTCCAGAGTCCCTGGACGATTTAGGGGGTTCATCGCCCATCATTCTATCGCATCGATGAAATCTACTTTTGGATTAGCGTCAAGTCGGCACATAATTTTCTTCATACCAGAGGGTTGCGTTATAGGAAAATGATTTTTTACTCTACCATATCATAAAGACGGACACTTTGGTGTTACAAATAGGCTGCGAAAAAAAATTAACGTCTATTTGTGCCACTGCATTACTACTTGCGCTCGGCAAGCGCAAACGTAGCGCTGCTGCTGCTCAAGTCGGCTGTAACGGGGTACACAAGCTATGGTTATTATCGTAATAACATAGCTTTGCGGAATTACTATTCACGCATCTTCTTTAAAGACCGGCCATGTGGAGGTTGTTCTGATTGGTAGATATCATAGAATATTAGCCAATCAGTGAACTTGGACTCTCAGAGCCAACCACATTTTAGTTGACTTAGCTTTAGTATTGCATACTTAGACTTAGTTGCTCGCACCAAAGGGTGGAGCCCGCACATCCAACTAAAATGAACACTTGCGATTTAGACCAACTCGACTGTTGTGTTTATTATCTCCGTCTGGAATCCTTGCTGAAGGTGTTCACACACGCTTCCTCGCAAAGGTGCTGCGTAACTCGGACACGTCCAGTTACAACTGGTAGCACTTGTAGTCAATCTATGACCCGGTGATAGTGCATCACCCGAATCTCTTCCTCAAGGATTCGCGATGGTGTCTCTCGACCCATCAATGTTCCCACACCTCACGGCTGAACACCGGAGCATTGTAGCGAACTTGGCAGAGGCGCTTGGTGAACAAGCCGCCATGGAACTGCTTGCCTTCTTGCCTGAGCAACAACTTGCCAGACTTGAGATGTTCAGCAAGTTTGTGACTGGACAGAGTTTGCATGCCGAGCAAGCGGCGCAGGCTCAGATGAGCGCTGCTGCCAGTTTGACTGCGGACATGCTACGCTCTGCTGCCGAGTCGCGTGAAGCGCTCGAGCGAGCTGTGAGTGCGGTGTCTAACACCGCCTCGTCGCTGTCGTGTGCCGCGATGGCACCGACGCCGTCCGCACGCACTGCACATCTGAGAGCCGTCAAGCTTGACGCTCCCAAGTTCGATGGCAGTGACGGCGACAAGCTCATCCACTGGCTTATGGCCGTGGAACGATGTGCGAAGACACAGCTCATTGACAACAATGAGCAGACGGTGTCCTTCGCCATCTCCAATCTGCGCGGTCGCGCGTCAGAATGGGCATACTCAGCGCTGCTTGGCGATGCAGACGCGTTCGAGACGTGGGATGTATTCCGCACGAAGATGAAGGCGCAGTACCAGCCCCCAAACAACGAGGTGCTGCTGCAAGCGCGCTTCTTTGCCTGTCGGCAAGGCAAGCTCTCACTGGACCGCTACGTCCAGGAGATGCAAAGCATATGCGCGGCCATCACCGTTGACCCGTTGCCGGAGTCAGTGAAAGTGCCTGCGTTCATGAACGGGCTCAACCCTGGACCGGCGCGTCAGGTGTTGTACCGACGCCCGCCGTCCACGATGGAAGAAGCCATCCGTATTGCGCTCATTGAGCAGCAATCGTTCAGAGCCTCGCAGCCTGAATGGAACAACACTCGCCCGAACGGACAGAGCTCGCGTGGTCACGCACCAGGTCACTACGGACCGGTGCCGATGGACCTTAGCAGTGTCGATGTGACCTGCTTCAACTGCGGCAAGCGCGGGCACTTTCAATCGAAGTGTCCCGCTCCACGCAACGGTAATCGCTCTGCACAGCAGGCGACGAACGCTCACGCGCAGCGCGCAGGCGCCCCTCGTCAAGGTGGCGCGCGCGCGCACGCAGCGCAGGGGAAATGGCTCGCCCCAGTAGACGCGGGACGCTCTACAGAGGGAGACCGAAGCGCCATGCCGACGAGAGTCGAGCACATGGGCAGCTTAGTCCCACGAGGTCTTGATGACAAGCCTCAGAGTGAGATGTTGGTGTTTAGCGCCTCTGTGAAGGGCTATGAGAAGCCGATGACGCTGCTAGTAGACAGCGGCGCATAGCAAAACTTCGTGTCGAAGGCAGCTCTGGAGCAGAGTCTGCCACAATGGCAGCGCTTGACCCGCGAGGGCAAGCGCGAGACCATGCTTGTACGTCTTGCCAATGGCTCGACTGTACGCAGTGACGGAGCTGTGGTAGAGCTCTCGTTCAGATTCTGCGACTTTGTCTGCAGAGAGAACTTTGTGGTTCTCGAGATGGGTCAGCGGTATGACCTTATCGTTGGCATGCCGTGGTTGACAAAGCACCAGCCATGGATCGATTGGCGCTCGCGCACAATCGGTAACTCCTCTCTTTCCTCTGGCGGGCGAAGAGCGAGAGAGCTGTTTCTCGCTGCATCAGCGGAAACGTGTCCAAGAAGCGACGCGATTGATCGCGCTGTCGCTGTGTCCAAGACTGCCGTGGCTGATCACCCGGCGTCAAGACCATCAAGGATGAGCGCTGTGGTGGGTAGCCCAGCCGATGACCGACTGCATGCTGAGGCGAGACGCCCAAATGCATGTCGAGAGAACGCCGTGGCAGGTCGCCCGGGTTCGAAAAGCGCTGTGGCAGGTAGCCCAGCACCTGAGGCAGTGAGCCCAGGTGAAGGAATGGCTGTGGCAGCGAGTCCAGCCTCTGTGGCAGGAAGCCCAGAGTGCGCGATCGATCCAGACGTGGATCTCGCGCGCGCTTGTATCTCAGGCGAGAACACGACGCAACGTGATGGCGGTGTCGGTGCACGCGCCCACGTGAACAAGAAAGGGCGGCTGAAGAAGCCAGCTCAAGTGAGCGGCAGTGTCGCTGTCCGTGCTGAGGAAGGGCCCTCCTCGCACGCTCATGTGCCTGCCTACGAGCGAGAGCACGCTCGCGTCTGCGCGACCACGACGAGTGGCGCGCGTGAAGTCGATGGCGCTGCGGAAGCAGACGCAACAGTTAAAGATGTCTTTGCTGAGTTTGCGGCGCTCCACGAGCTGCCATCGAATGCGCAGGAGATCCTGTCGCTTGATGAGATGAGCTACGACCTTTTTCTCGACCACGTCAAGAGTGGCGAGATCATGGAGATCGTCGTGCCTACCGCTGTCGCGTGTAGTGAGCTCAACACCTCGTCCGCTGCGGACGAGAGTGTTCTTGAGACCGAGAAGCAGAAGCGCTTCAAGGCCCAAGATTGGGACGCTCTGAAGAGCAGTCCGTACTTTGACGTACTGTGGAAGTACCGTGAGGTCTTCCCAGACGAAGTGCCAAGCACCCTCCCAATGGACAGAGGTGTGCGCCACGAGATCGATCTCGAGCCTGGAACCAAGTACTGTGTCACCAGGCAATGGCCATTGCCGCGCGAGCAAGTCGACGCGATCGACGACTTCTTTGCGAAGCGTCAGGCGGCTGGGCACGTGAGAGAGAGCAAGTCTCCTCACAGCACGCCGACGGTCTGTGTGCGTAAAGCCACAGGTGGATGGCGCATCGTCCACGCTTTCAACAAGATGAACGCTGCGACCATCCCGGCGCAGACACCGATCCCCCGAAAGGACGTCCTGTTGGACTCCATGGGTGGATCCACGGTGTTCTCCGCCTTTGATTTAATGGACGGGTTCTATCAGATCCTGATGCGCGAAAGCGACATCCCTTTGACGGCTGTGAGCACACCCAGCGGAATGCTGTGGGAGTGGCTCGTGATGCCGCAAGGACTGCGCAATGCACCAGCGACGTTCAATCGTCTGGTTACACATTTGCTCCGGCCGCATCGTGCGTATGCGCCGAGCTACTTCGACGACATCTTCGTGCACAGCCGTGCCGAAGGAAACGTCAGTGCAGAGGAGATGCACAAGAAGCACCTTGCTTCAGTGTTGCAATGTCTACAAGACAATCGTCTATACTGCAACCTGAAGAAGTGCATCATTGGCGCGCCAGAGATTCCAATTCTCGGCTGCTACGTCGGCAAGTCTGGTGTCCGTGCGGACCCAGAGAAAGTCAGGGCAATCGCCGACTGGCCGACGCCTCGCAGTGTCAAGGACCTGCGCAAGTGGCTTGGCTTGGCAAATTACTTGCACAAGTACAGCCACGACTACGCGGCGCGTGTGCGTCCGCTCACACACCTTCTCAAGAAGGATGTGGAATGGCAGTGGTCACCTGAGGCTAACGCTGCCTTTGATGATGTGAAGCAATCACTCATCACGACTCCGGTCTTGGCACTGCCAGACCATGAGAGACCGTTCAGCGTCGTCTGCGACGCGAGCGACTTCGCAATCGGCAGTGCGCTGATGCAGAAGGACAGCGACGGACGCGATCGCGTCGTCGCGTACCAGAGTCGACTGCTCAAAGCAGCGGAGAAGAACTATCCAGTTCATGGCAAGGAGCTCTTGTCAATCAAGTATGCTCTCTTGAAGTTCCGCGTTCACCTGCTCGGTGCGATGCCCTTCGTCGTGTACACAAACCACGCGTCCTTGCGGACCGCGGTGAACACGCCACATCTCTCGCAGCGCATGGCGCGTTGGCTCGCGTTCTTCGCTGAGTTCAACTTCCGGGTTGAGTACAAGCCAGGGCGAGAGAATGTGTTGGCGGACGTGCTTTCGCGCCGTCCAGACTACGAGGACACAGCTCGGCAACAGCCTGAGCTCTTGTGTCTCGAGTTAAACTCGGTGGTCAGACACACGAGTATCAGCCGCGTTCAAACGCAGTTGAAGGACACGATCGCGTCTCTTTATCCAAAGGACGATGAGTGTCGCTTGCTGATCGCTCACTTCGACGGCACGTCGAAGGAGCCACTACCTGCAAAACTTGCGGCAAAGATCGGTCGGTACAGCTACAGCGATGGCCTCTTATGGCATCAGCTGTCCGAGTACGACTACCCGAGGGTTGTCGTACCGCACGATCAGGATCTCAAGCTGATGATCCTTCACGAGCTGCATGATGCACCGGCAAGCGGGCATCTAGGCCGTGAGAAGACCTTCTTGCAAGTGTCTAACGTGTTCTGGTGGCCACACTTGTACAAGTGGGTCGCGAACTACGTACGCTCATGCGAGCAGTGCCAGCGCGTGAAGCCGGCCGGCAAGGGCCGAGCACCGCTGCACCCGCTGCCAATTCCGCAAGACTGCTGGAAGTCGGTCAGCATGGACTTTGTCTTCGGCTTCCCGGAAGACAGTGCGCGCAACAGCGGAATAGTCGTCTTTGTAGACAGACTGAGCAAGATGGTTCACATCGCACCCGTGCGCAAGCACGTCGCGGCAGAAACAACAGCGTGTCTCTTTCTAGAGCACGTGTTTCGCCACCATGGGCTACCCGAGTCGATCGTCTCTGACCGGGACCCGCGGTTCACAGCTGCGTTTTGGCGCGAGCTGTTCCACTTGCTCAAGACGGATCTGCCAATGTCGACTGCCGATCACCCAGAGACAGACGGCCAGACAGAGCGCGTCAAACGCGTCGTCGAGGACATCATTCGCAGGATCGCTGTCGACAGACCTCGCGACTGGAGCCGATGGCTTCCAAATGCGGAGTTCTCTGTGAACAACAGCGTTCACGCGTCGACGAACGTCACGCCGTTCTACTTCAACACCCTCCGGCACCCGCGTGTGCCCACCACTCTGCTTGAGGGTGTCAATCGTTCTGAGGTGGGAGGGCAACTCGCTGCGCTCGCTGCGACATCATCACACCGCTCCCTGTCTTCGGACGAGACCGCTCTGCCTCACGGCGAGCGTGGATCGCAAGGCGAGTCGCAGGACGCGATCGCCACGAGTGATGCTCCGCAGCACGCACGTGCTAGCAAGAGCGAGAGCGAGCGCATGACACGACTCGCTGCCACGCTGGATGCGTCAAGCAGCAGCGCAAGAGATCTTGGAGTGGCGCGCGCAGCCTGTGCGGCGCCTGCTTGGTCGTCGTCAGCGACGCGTGCATCGTGCACTGCGTCTGCGCCTTCGTGTCTTGATGCTGCGCGCGCCCATGTGCCGCAGACTTGTCTTGACACGCCGTCGCGCGCACATAGCGCAGCGCATGACGCGATCGTCTCGAGTCCGAGTGCGAGCTCACGACGTGCGGCGCAACCGCAGATATGCACGAGCTCTTCACAAGAGTCTCGGTCGCCGCGTGAGCGAGCGACGAGTCGATCAGGCCTGCTGTCTACAAATGGACGTGAGCCACAGACAAAAGAAAACAACCCCCTCGCACTTAATGAGAGCGGCGACTGTGAGTTGCTCGCAAGTAGTCGGAGTGGCACAGTTCCATCCGACGCGCTTGAATGTGTGCAAAGTGCACCATTCGCTCGAGAGACTGAGTCTCCGAGTCAGCTGTCTGCTGCGGCAGCAGCCAAGCAGCCAAAGCAAGCGCAGAAGGCCATCGCAATAGCGCGGCACTTCGTCGATGAGCGCGCAGCGCTGTTGCGCCGCGTACGCGACCAACTTGCTGCAGCGCAAGACAAACAGAAGTTCTACGCTGACCGTAATGGCAGAAAGAACAAAGAGCAGTTCAAAGTGGGTGAACAAGTCTTGTTATCCGTTAAGAACTTGCCGAACGACTTGGTGACTGCGCTCCCAAGCGGCAGCAAGCTGTTGCCACGATACATTGGGCCATACACAGTCTTGCAAAAGATTGGAGACTTGAACTACAAGCTCGACATCCCAACGCAGTTGCGGACGCATCCTGTGTTCTACGTAGGCTTGTTGAAGCGCTACTACGATCCCGCTGTGGACATCCGTCCCAGCAAGCGAGACGCTCCTCGTAAGCGCTCGCACGCGGCTGCAAGGCTTGTGTCTCAAGCGCGCGGTCGCTCGGGCACAATGCCACGAGCACATGACCCCTTGACGCCTCGCGGCGCTCGAGTGAGCGCTCAGAGCAAGAGGACTGTGAGCAGATAGCATGGTCCAGCTCCTGCAAGCAAGCAGTCGGCGCCGCGTTCGCGCGCGCCTCCAGTGCCGCTGACTGACCGTCGCGGCCAGCAACACTTCCACGTGGAACAACTGCTGCGCTCAAGGAGCCAGCGCGGTCGCACGCACTTCTTAGTGAAGTGGCGTGGCTACGAGCAGTGCTCATGGGAGCCTGCAGAACGCCTGCGAGAGGACGTTCCCGATCTCGTCGATGCATTCGAGAGACGAGATGCGGCGAGACGCCAGCCTCGGCAGTAGCGCGAACGCGCACTGCTAACTGCTGTGCGGATGCACGCAGTAGACGATCGTGCGAGTCACACTTGACCGCATGGATGTGACTCGATATCAAGAGACCAGTCTGATGACTGGCTCATTCGCAGCGACAGCCATGATGGCGTCGCCCTCACCACCGCCAGCATGGCGCGTGGCAGCAGAAGCAGAACTCACGCTCGCTCTGCATCGCTCGGCGGCAGCGCTCCGCTGACCGCGCTCAATCGCTTGCGCCAACGCACGATGCGTGACAGCTTCGGCAGCGCACGCGCTCACACTCACTTGACCGACTGCAGAGCTCACGCTCTTGCATGCCTTCGCTTCGGCGGCAGCTCTCGCGCTGTCCGCACTCGCTTGGACGAGCCGCCGTCAGCTTGACGAGCGGCATCATCGGCGGCGCTCACGCGCGCGCACTCACTCACTTGGACGAGGCAGCAGAGCATTCGCTCGCGCTCTTCTTGACTTCGGTGGAAGCGATCGCGCTGGCCGCACACACTTGGACATGGCCGCAGAGCTCACGCTCGCGCCGTTCTCCGCTTTGACGTCAGCAGTCGTGCTGTCCGCGGTCTTGGTTGCTTGGATGCGGCTGGAATGGACGAGACCTTGGGCAGGTCCGTCGCGCTTGTGCACAAGGCGCTTGCGCACTTGGCCGTTGGTCGACATGCACGCTCTATAGCTGTGCAGTCTGAGCAGATCACCCGCTTGTGCGGTAGCTCGACTTTTTGCAAATGAGGCCGAGTCACTTGCTCTCCCACCACACAAAAGTTTTGTGTCACACGCACACAACTGTGTGGCCCACATTACCAAATGTGAAGCGCTCCATGGAGTGTTCCAGAATCAAGTCTGTGATTTCTGGAATTTGACTGGCACAGGCCGTCATGTGGTACACACCATAGAAGTGGTACACACAACTTGAGTGGTACACTCTAAGAGAAGTGGTACACACAACCTCAATTTTTGCACACACTCACGTGGTGCACACAAAAGTGAGTGGCACACACCATATTACGCACGCATGTAAAATGGTGTGCCGTACCTTACACAAATCCTTCCGCCTGCATTAGGGGAAGTCTCACCTTAAGTGGGGGGTGGGGTGGTGTAACGGGGTACACAAGCTATGGTTATTATCGTAATAACATAGCTTTGCGGAATTACTATTCACGCATCTTCTTTAAAGACCGGCCATGTGGAGGTTGTTCTGATTGGTAGATATCATAGAATATTAGCTAATCAGTGAACTTGTACTCTCAGAGCCAACCACATTTTAGTTGACTTAGCTTTAGTATTGCATACTTAGACTTAGTAGCTCGCACCAAAGGGTGGAGCCCGCACATCCAACTAAAATGAACACTTGCGATTTAGACCAACTCGACTGTTGTGTTTATTATCTCCGACTTAGTGACTGGAATCCTTGCTGAAGGTGTTCACACACGCTTCCTCGCAAAGGTGCTGCGTAACTCGGACACGTCCGGTTACACAAGGCGTGGCCAGCTCTGCTCCGAGTGAGTGGGAAGATGCAGACGCTGTGTCGATCGACGGGCGCGATGCCAACGAGTCAGACGACTTCGAGGATGAGTGGGCGCGTCTGTCTTAGCGATCTAAGCTATCTCAATACATTTCACCTCTCTTTCGGCACACTTTGTCTGGTTTCTCTTGATTGCACACTTCTTGCGAGAGCTCATAGTGGGATCCTCGATAAATGGGCCATCGCAAACATGCTGTAGATACAGCACCGTCCACAGATACACGATCAAATACAACATGCGAGCCCTTCCATGTTGTAGCGGCAAGTCCATGTCCAACGAGTGACACTATTTGCATGTCGCGTTTTCCAAGCGCAGGCGTCGCACTTATCGAGAGCCACTCAAAAACCAAGTATAGATTCTAATCTCACATGTTGTACCTACAACATGTGAATTTTCGTGAGGCGTACTTAAGTGGATCCGATTGGTTGGTCGTATGCCAGGAGCGACTGCGTACGTGCTCATGCGCACATGAGCTAAGGACATGACGAAGACCGTCGACGCAAAGGACAGCAAGCAAGCGCATTGCAATGAAGGTCTTGCTGGTGGTGCTGGCAGGTGGATGCACTCGTACTTAATGTTGACTTGATTTTTTAGTAGGAAGTGATTGTAGCATTTTACAGTATTTTCAATACAAAAAAGACGTGAAAAAGTACAGTGAATTGCTACGATCACTTCCTACTCAAAATCAAGTCAACATTACTTGAAATTTCAAGATATCACTAAGTAGGTGGTTAAAGATTTTCTTGTCTTGCTCTTCAGGTTTTTACGTGAATTATATCTCTTTTCTAGCGTGAGGAGGGTTAATCAAGTCATTTCGCATATCAAGAGGATAATACATATCTTCCGATCAAGATTGTATGAACCGAGCCGATCGGAAAAAACGATGAAGCACAACAAGTGCCAAGCGACATTACAAGTCCAAATGGGAAGTGTGCACCTCTTTTTCTTCACTACCACCTACTACTCAATCGAACTCAACCCGATCTCGACTCGACCTTGATCACAGCGACTGAGCTATGTATCTCTCACGAATGACGGGCCACTGCTGCTCTGACCGATCATGCCGTCATCTCTACAATTGCGACCTTCCACGTCTCGCTCAACGTATGCGTCTCTCGTTCGCTCGCGCTGGATCCACAAGTCGAGGCACTCACGACCCGAGCTTCACGAACCCGCCGACGTGCTGAGTGGCGTGGCGCGACCTTGTTCATCTTGCGCTTCGGTAGTAGCATCGCGACGACAACGACGGCCGTGCGTTCGACGCAGCCACTGGCACGAGATCAGCCATCGCGCCAAGTCTACAAGCACCAAGTTGGTTGGTTGGTAGGTGCCACCAAACACGCAAGTGAAGAAGCGAGCAAACATGTCAGCACCACCAAGCACTCAGCATGATGGAGCGCACACACAGTCAGTCAAAAGCAACACTATGCACGTGTACGCACCCTTGTTGTAGCTTCTCGATAGGCGCCGGTAGCTCTCGTAGGCATTGTCGTACGCATCGCATGCGTCTTCGAGCTCGACGACTTTCACCTTGAGCTCGCTGTCGAGAACTCCGCGTCGCTTGACGTATGCGATCGCTCTGCGCGAAGACATAACGTCAACTTGCCACAGACCCACGTGGCACACTAGTGCATGGCGGCGCCACATCAGCGCGTGCTCGCGTCGAATGCACTCGTTGCGTGCTGCGTCGACGTCTTGACTCGCTTGGCGCAGTGACTCGGGTCGCATCGTAGCAAGAAGGTCAGCGGATGGTAGAGCGCCTTGAGATCGAGTTTGCAGTGTTGAGTGTAGGAGAGTGAGTAAGTGTGAGAGTGAGCGAAGGAGAAGTCGATCCAAGAGCGTACAGCCGCGACAGTTTGAACACAAGACTTGACTCGACACCATGGTAAGACCATGACAATGGCAGGAGCTGCAGAGCGCGAGTGATGTGAAAGACGCCAGAACGCTCACGTCTTGACCGCTTGTGTGTGTGTCGTGACCACATCGTGGTCTTGAACGAGCAGGCGCGATTCGTCGCGTTTGCTTTTGCTCGCAGTGCTCGGTGATGTTCATGGCTGTACAACCAGGGATGTACGCTCTTGGATCAACCTCATTCAATCACTCACTCACGCACTCACGCATTGTCAACACTGCACGCTCGACCTCAAGACGCTCTACCATCCATCGCGTCGCGGCCATGGAACCCGAGTCGCTGCGCCGAGTGTACCAAGAGATTAGCGCGATTTGCCTCAAGCACTCGCGGCATATGGACACGATGTATCACTGCCGTAACAAGCTTAGGGTCTACACAGGCTTGGAGCGCATTGGCTGGTTGCGGTCTCACAACGTCGTCCCCTACATCAAGACCCGACGCGCTGTCCTGGACAGCCGGGTCAGGCCCTCATGGAATAGCACGAGCTTGCGCTCCAAGGACGCAACGACGCGTTTGCACGACACAAGGAAGCGGCCCCGCGATTCAACAAGGGTACGTGCGTGTCGAGACACTACGTGGTTGTTCATGAATGAGACTGTACTTGGTCGCTAATGTGTTGGCGACTGTCTCTGCTGCGCGTGCTTGCTTGTTTGTGTACTTCGGTGCATCTGCTACCACTTCGATTGTGCGTATGTGCTCATGTGCTCACATGGTCGGAGCTTGCTCGTAGACTTGATCCGATGGCGGCTGGTCTCGCTCCAGTGGGCGTGGCGAATGCGCCGTCGCTGAGTCACGAAAGCGATGGCGGCGGATCTCGCTCCAGTGGCTGCGTCGAACGCGCCGTCGCCGTCGTCGTCGCCATCGGCGTGATGTGAAGCTCCGGAAGCGCATGCATGTTGCTGGATGAACCTGTCGAGATTCATGGAGCTCGTTGCCGTGAGTGCTTGTAGTCCAGAGCGAGAGTAGCGCATCTACGCTGATGGCGTCGAGACAGTGATCGCTTTCGACACTTGTACGCATCGTTGCCACAAGCGAGACCTTTGCGTGGACACTCTGTTGTTGTTGTTGTTGGTGGTGGTGGTGGTGGTGGTGCTGCTGCTGTTGTTGGTGGTGGTAATGTTGCTCTACAAGAAGATCTGGCGCGTCTAGACTGGACAAGTGTCATGTCGACTTGGTCGAGGTCGTTCGAGAACCGATAGAGGATCCGACGCACGGGCGTGATGCCAACGAGCGTGCGCACACCTTGCCTGTTTGAGTACATCAGTGGATGTTCTCGGCGCTGTTCATACATGCTCTGACACGCACGAGGCCTCGTGCAGACACGAGCTCATGGACATCTAAGCGAAGCATAGCAGAGCTGACGTTGCATCCCTTCGTCCTCGCCATTGTCCTCCTGCTCGTTGACTACTTCTTGCTCAAGTTTACCGAGTGTCTCGCCCTGTAAACCCAGCTCTGGGATGTGCGCCAGCACCTCGACGTACATGCCATCATCGCCAACGATGCGGTCGTCGCGTGCGACCACGCGCTTGTTGGCATGCACAAGTTGCAAGTCATCGTGGCGCTGGAGCAAGTCGCTTGAACTTGAGCTCAGTATGTCGTACACATGCTCTTTGCCATCTGATAGTGACAAAAACAAGGAATATATGGTTCTGATGTCCTTGATTTTGTCACTACCAGGTTTCTTCTTTCGCAACTGAGTGTGTGTGGGTTCATCGCAAATCACTCACTCGACAAGAGCTCAATACGCGACGAGCGCGAAGACGAGCATCGACGGAGAAGCAAGCGAGTGCGCACGCTCTCACGCACTGCCGCCGCACGAGCGCCTCCTCCCCCGTCGCCACCCGTTACAGCTGTAGCAGTAGCATTCACAGCGCTCTTTCGCACGCTCTCTCGATCCCACGCACGCACCAGCAGCCATGAACCTGCTCCAGGGCAAGAGCAATCAGTACTTGCGCGAGGCGATTCTCGAAGAGAGCCTCGAGAAAGTCAAGCGGTACCTCACGCTCAAGATCGGCAAAGCGGATGTCGGTGCGCTCACAGAGGTGCGCGCATACATCTGTCCATTGGGACTCGCTCGCTCGCTCGCTCTCTTGTATTGCGAGTAGACTCGTTGACTGACTGTGCTTGTTTATCTGTGCTCATGCGTACAGAGCGGCGGCTTTAGCATGCTCCACTGCGCTGCACTCGTTGGTAACACGCAGATCGTGATGATGCTGCTCCAGTGCGGCGCAGACGTCATGGCGCTCACGGATGTACGTCAGTGCGTTGTCACTTGCTCTTGCGCTCTTGCTCGACGCGCCATGCGCTCGCGTTTGCGCATGCGAGCGCACTGACCTGATGAGTCCACGCACGCACTCACTTACTCATGCACGCTCTCTTATGCGCCACTACAGGACGGCTACACAGCGCTCGACCTTGCGATCTGGAAAGGTCACCTCCAGATCATCGAGCTCCTGCGGTCGCAAGGCTCGATCGCGCCAATGAAAGAACCCGAGAGTCTCAACGGCAAGCTGATCATGTTCATGGGTCGAAAAGCGACAGTCGTGGACTTTGAGCCGAGCACGAGCATCCGCACGAGCAGTCTCCGCGCGCTGCACTACGAGGACACGGGCGAAGCCAAGCTCGTGAACCTCTGGGCCGGCACGGACTACAAGATCATTGGCACGAACCCGTACTACGAAGACCTGAAGAAGCTCGATTACCAGTACGCCGACATCCCCGCGGCGCAGACGCTCGATAGCTACGACGACATGCTCCAGGGCCAAGCGTTCTTTGACAATGATAGCGACAGCGAAGAGGAGAACGAGATTGAAGAAGTTGTCGAGATCCGCGTGCCGCCAGGGCCGCTTGGCTTGCTCTTGGATAGCGGCATTCAGCAGTGCGCCGTTGTCCACGGCTTCACGACGCTCCCGACGGGCGGGCAAGGTCCGATCGAAGCGCACGGCGGCGTCCAGCCAGGCATGTACATCATCGGGATCAACGAGACGAACGCGTCGCTCATGTCGCTCCAAGCCGTGACGCAGCTCCTCGGCAAGCTCGCGCGCAAAGAGAAGCTCATTCGCTTCGCTGTCTTCCGTCCCGGTTCACCAAAGCGCCACCTCGACTCGGACGACTCGGACGACGACGACGACGACTCGGATGGCGAAGCTGCGCAGTCGCACGTGTCGTCGACTGCTGCGTCGAGCGTTGCGTCGTCGTCGTCGCAGCTGCCACCAATGCCCGTGACGACCAAGCCGCCGCCGGCACCGAGTGGTGGCATGGGCGGCTTCACGAGTCGCTTTGCGTCGCTCGCAGCGCAAGTCGCTGGCAAGACCGCGACGCCGCGCGGTAGCAAAACTGCAGCGCCGAGTCTGCCGTAGGTCTCCTGTCGTACGTCGACACTGCTGCTCAGGCTGTCGTGTCGTGAGTGAGAGCGAGGAGACGAATGCGTCACAAGTTGCGAATGTACGTCTTACACTACAGACGACCCGCACCATCGTGTCTCAAAGGGCATTGGGATACATTGACGTGTTGTTTAGCTAAATAATACCACCCGAGACGGACGCGCGCGCTCCTGCGACGACTGCTGCTCGTATAAGCATGTGTCGCTATCGTCGACGTTGTCCTTGCACGCAGCTCATCGGTCTGTTGGTTGATCTGTATCGTCGTCGTCGTCGCTTGCTGCCACACGCTCCTGCGACCAGAGCGCGCGTACGCAGCTAGAGCACCATGTAGACCGCGCCGCGGTGCAGCTCGGGCACCGGGACGGTCCACGACGTCGCGCCGCAGCTCGCGTTGTAATAGTACACTTTGCCAGTCGAGCGCGACTGCACAGTCTGCCAGCCGGCGAGGACGCCTTCTGCGGGCTCCGTCAGCTCGGCAAAGACCGAGTCGTGGAGAAAGTCGGCGATGCTGCCGTCGCCCATGGCGAGCGTCAGGATGAACCGCGGCGGACCCGTGGGCTGCACTGCGGCTGGGACGTACTGCGACCGGTCGTTCAGACCCCCGGCGCCGTTCTTCTCGAGCGCGCTCAAAAAGTTCGCAGCAATGACCGCAGCGACTTCAGCGTTCGCGCGCTTCTCAAAGCTCTCGAGTCGCCGCATCGCGTTCGTTGCTTCAGTCGACGACTCGATCTTCTCGACGTTCAGGTTCCGGAGACTCTGTGAGATCTGCGTCATGCGGTCAAGGTGCACTTGCAGGTCCGAGAGCTGGAGCGTCGGCTCAGCGTCTTCGACTGGCGCCGGCGTCGTCGGTGTGATCTCGACAGCTTCGACTGGAACAGTAAAGTCGGCCGTGAAGTCTGCCGTCTCGGGCTCGTGCGTCGGTGCTGTTGGTGGCATCGGCGGCGGCGGTGCGCGCGGTCGCTTGCCGTCGCTGCGGCTCTTGCGGCCACCAGCGCCGATCGAGAGCTTGGCGACTTTGCGCACAATCACTGGCGCGTCGTCGTCGTCGTCGGTCAGCATCGAGACGCTCTGTCGCGGCTGGCTGAACGAACTCGCGCGACCGCCACTGCTGGCAGAGTTCCCTGGGACCATCTCTTCGACGATCAGCTCCTCCATCGTCGTGAGCACTGGCGCCGAGTTCGCCATGTTCGCCAAGTGCTCCACGACGCAGTCTTGCGTGAGGAAGCTCGCAACCGCCGCCACGGGCTCGCTGCCGATCGCTTCTTCCATGAGGAAGTTGTCGACTGCGCGCTCCGACTTGCTCTGCTGCACGTACACCTCTTTGTACTTACCAACGCCCAAGTCCAAGTCCTGCGGCGCGATCGCACTAATGTCAACGGTCGCGTCAAACAGCTCGTGCTCCATGTCGTCGTCCTCTTCGCTCTCGACGTCGCCGCCTGTCGGTTCCAATGGCATCTCGTGCTCGTCTGCGACTGACGGTGCGCGCGGCTCGGGCTTTGCCGGTGCAGGGCGGAACTGGAACATGTGCGGGATCGTACTCGGTCGCGGCGCAGACCCTGCTGGATGCACGCGCGAGCCACTCGGGTCCTCTACAGAGCTCCCAGAGCCAGACGACGACGACGCGGTGACGTCCTGCGAGCTCAGTGCGCGGCCACTGCGGCTCTCGAGCATGCTCCCCGGTCGACTCCGCTCGCTCGAGGTCCGCGTCGTCGCTGTTGTGCTCCGGTCCGAGGACAAGTCGCTCGAACGCGCGAGGTTCGACCGGCGCGGGAGCTCCGTCGCCGTGAGTCCGCTGCTGCACTTGACGCAGATGCGCGCCTTGCGCTTGCCGACAAACTCGCTCAGGCCTTGCGCCGACACGAGCTGGTGCACGCTGCACTGGTTGCACATGACGTCGCCACACGCGACGCAGTTATACTTCTTGCGCACGAGCGAGAAGCTCTTGGTGCAGACGATGCAGCACACGCGCTTCGTGAGTGGCACCAAGTCCTTGGCGTTCGCGTAGACCAAGACGTCGATGCGGCGCTGGTTGATGTGGTCGCGAATGCACGCGACGCGCATCGCCGCGGTGTCGACGATCTTGTGCACGAGCCACGTCGGGAGGCGCTCGCCGAGGTCGTTGATGAGCATCGTGTAGAGCTCGAGGTTCCCCTGTGACACCTCAGTAAACGTCTGGAGCGTCAGCGTCTTGCCGCGCACAAACGCGTGCGCTTGGTCAATCAGTCCCGTCATCTCGTCCACTTCGACCGACTTGGCAAGGCGGTAGCCAATGCGCTTGCCGTCGTGGTCGACAAACTGGTCCACGACCTCGACGTACACGTAGTCGCGGTGCTTTGCCACGGACGGCGCTAAGGACTTGATGCAGTGCCACTTGAGACACACATAGCGGTCATCGGGTGTCCGCGGCACGAGCGTCGCGAGCACGAGACCATCGAGGAACTCGCTTGGGTTCACGGCGTTCTCGTGCGCAACAAAGTCGTCGGTCGTCTCGGTCGTGAGCGCGTCGAGCATCTCGTGGAATGTCGCGTTCACGTTGCACTTGCCGCGCACAGCGGCGTCCAGGCGCTGGTCGTCTTCGCCGTGGGCGCGGCAGATCGACACGCCTTCGCGCGTCTTGAACGGGTGCCACCGGATGCGCCCAAAGCCGTGGCAGAGGTTGTACGCGTCGTCGACCGACTTGTCAATGAACTCGGTCAGCGCTGCGCGGCGCTCGGCTGAGAGCGCGAGCGACAGCGTCGGCGCGAGCTCGTCGTACGTGGACGACGGCGTTGACGACCGCGCGCTCGAGGACCGGACGCTGTGGTTGTTCCCGAGGAGCGCGCGGTCGAGCGACCCAGACGGCGACGTGCCGTGCTGCGGCATGCTCAAGACTGTCGCAGTGCCCTGTGGTGACGTGCTGTTGGTGCTGTAGCTCTTTGAGAGACTGCTGCGCTGCGTCGTCGCGCCGACGATGCCGAGACTGCTCGCGATGATGTTGCTCGCGCTCTTGCGCATGCTCTTGCGGCCGCTCGACTGGCTGTGGTTGCTCCCGTTCGACGACGTGCTGCTCGTTGGCGGCCGGTCGAGGACGTAGTGGTGATGCGAGTCTTTTGCGTGTGACGGCGGCGGGTGGATCGGTGCCATTGTCGATGTCGGCGCAGACGTTGACGGCGCGAGTAAGCTACTGCGCCGGTCGTCTGTACCTGTACTCGCAGTGCTCGTGGTGCTGCTGTTGCTGCCGCTGCTGCCGCGGTCGTCGGCTTTCTTATCGAGCGCGCTCGGGAGGAGCACGACGGGTTTCTGGATGAAGCTCTTGGAGCGCGCTGTCTTGGTGCGATAGAGCGCGTCGTGCGAGGTAGTGTGCGCGTACAAGGGCTTGTCGTCGCCAGCTGCGAAGAGCACCGAGGCCGTGTTTGACGACGACGGGAGCGACGACGAGACGTGGTAGAGTCCGCTGGTGGTCGGCGCGGACATTCCCCTCGCTGTGGTGATGTCTGCAGAGCACTCGCGGACGTGTATGTGCGCGCGTTGGTGGTGGCGACTCGAGCGGCGTTCACGTGTGTGTGTGTGGCGTTTCGTCGCGAGCGATCGAGCAACAGAGAGAGAGAGAGAGAGGTCGAGCTGCTGTCTGTTGTTGCTTTCGCCGCTGCCGTGTATAGGAGGAGCGTCTGCGCACACGCCCACACTCGGCGAGGTGCAGTCGCGCTGGCTGTCTCCCTGCGTGCGTGTGTGTGAGTCGTCTCGGAGCGGCTCGACTACCCCTGCTCGTGCTCGTGCTCGTGCTCGTGCTGCTGCTGCGTCGGCGGAGCTGCTGCCTACGCTCGCTGTGCTCGCTCACCGCGCCAAAATGACCGTCGTCGCGCTGGCGCTGGCGAGTTTGTGTGGGCGAGCGCGCTGTGTGTGTGCTTTTTGCCTGTTTGCCGTCGTGTGCTTATCTATAAGCGGCTGGCTCACTCGAGACTCGCTGACTCGATCTCGCGACTCTCTTGTTTTCCCCCTCTCTATACAAGCGCAAGTGTGTCGAAATCGGACTTACGCGGAGATGATCCGGCTCTTTTTTGTGCCTCGTTGCCTCGTTTGTGCGCTGTTTCTGGGAAACTCAACATTTGGGTGCACGAGCAGATGCTAGTGCGCACAATCGGGTGTGTTTGTAGTCACATTTGACGTTTGAATGTTGAAAATTGCTCGTGTGATGGTCTTCACGTGCTACATCTGTCAAGCTATCCGAGTCTCATATTCGCACTCTTGCGCTCACTATATTGATCCACTGTGCGAGAGCGCTCTAATCAACACACACCTCTGAGAGAGGAGCGCGCAGCAGAGAGACAGTTGGTGATCCATGTCAAAATCAGCTCGAGTGTTTTGCTTTTGCCCTGCTTTTGCCCTTGCTTTTGCTCTTGCTTTGCTCAACAACGATGCACTCGGGTTTGACGTCGAGCGGTCGATGGCTGGAGCATGGAGCAGCGCGCCTTCTGTCTGTTATCGACGTTGATCCCGCGTTGTCTGCTGCTGTCGATCCCATATGCGTCCGTGCGCGTCCGTGCTGCCGACGCCGGCTCGAGCAAATCGCGCAAGGAGCCGAGTGCATTTGCATTGCTGTCTGTCATCGCATCAGCAGCAGCAGCAGCAGCAGCGCATTGCAAGCACCGCCTACCAACGAACAATACAGAGCCGCTCGCTCGCTCAGCGGCAACACGCTCTGAGGGCGGAACGTGCCAGTTCGCAGCGATAGACAAGTATTGCGGGCATGGCCATTTCAGAACTGTCAAGCGCCCCACCTTGCGTCGCTTCGAGTGCGCGCTCCCTAGTGTCTGTGTCTGTGTCAAGTCCAGTCTCTAGTCTAGTGCCCGAGTGCCCGAGTGCCCGAGTGCCAGCGCAGTGGCCATCGAAGCGTTGACATTTTGCCAAGCAGCGGCAACACAATGGTCACTAGAGTAGCGCCGTGTCCATCCATCCGCGTCGCGAGAGCCACACGGACACAGAGACACTCGGCGACTTGCCGCTCCGTCTCGATCGTCGAGCAGCAGTAACGCGCTACAGCCCTCAACACGCAAGTGTTTGACAGACACACTCTTGTGCCATCTCGATCTGCGCGGATGTGTTCATGCACATGTGTTCATGCACATGTACGCGTACATGCATGTACTAGTACGCTTGAGTGGACCAGACGAATCGACCTGTCAATGGCGACTGTCAATCACGACTGAATCGGCCATGGCCGATCAGGTCATGCCGCTGCTGCTGCATCTGTTTGTGCCATCAATGCGAGTATGAGCTGCAGCGTGTGTGCACATGCGACTGCTGCATCATCGCCCGTACACAGCAGCCAAAGCGCGCAGCACGCACAGCAGCCATCGATCGAGACCGATCGTCGCTGCCTAAACCAAACACACGCGCTCGAGCAGCTCTCGTTCCTGCACACATACGACAGCTCTCGCACGTCGATGTCCGTGACGACAGTCGAGCGAAGAGTGAAGAGTGAATCCATTCTGGTCCAATCTGTGCGTCAAAGCGCCAGCAGACCAGCAAATGCACGGGACCTCTGCAAGTCCGGAGTGCTCTCTGCTCTCGCTTGCTGAGCTCGCTCCAAGTACACCGTCGAGACCGCTACAAGACCGTCACGGCAGCACTCCTCATCATCATCGTCGTTACCACTACTTGTACCAAGGCAGGCTCCCATGCGCATGCGTTTGCCAGCACACAAGCACACCAGCACACCACACTCTCGAGTCATGTGCGTTTTGAGTGGCGAGGTGATGGTTGTCACCGTCTTTACATGCGACCTCGAATCTGAGATCTTGCTTTTAGTATGAATTTGAGACGCCGCACATCTGCTTGATAACTCAATCGAATACGTGAATCTGGGTCTTGAATTCAGTATGATTTTGAGACGTCGCACATCAATGTACTGAAAATATCAATACAATACTTTGTACGAAACAATACAATACAATACTATTGTTTCATCAGCCAATACTGAAATCAAGTCAACAATACACGACTGACTGGCCAACTGACTGATTGACAAGCAATACTCGCAGCAGCCATGCAAGTCGTCGTTGGTGCACGCGCGTACGAGCTCTCAGAGACGCTCCAGAGCGATGAGCTCGCGCCGATCTTTGCCGATGCATGGACCGCGTCGCGCGTGTGGGACGCAAGCGCCTTCCTCTCCGAGCACCTCGTTGAGTTCGCAGCGACGCAGCACCATCCGTTCGACATGCACGTACACAGTAATGACGACAATGGCGACAATGGCACCAGCGGCGACGACCACTGCGTCGCCCCGCGATCTTCTCCAGCAGCAGTGATCGAGCTTGGCAGTGGCTGCGGACTTGCTGGACTCGTCGCAGCATCGCTCGGCGGCAACGTGCTGCTCACGGACCAGCGCGAAGCAGTCGAGCTGCTGCAGCGCAACGTCGCTGCGAACGCATCCGACAGCGAGCGCGCGCGCATCGATGTGCGCGAGTTCACGTGGGGCTCTGATCCGTCCACAGCACTGCCGCGCAGTAGATTCGACTACATCCTCGTCTCGGACTGTGCGTGCCTCTCACGTGGCGAGGATCAGTCGATCGAGCACCGAGTCGACCAAGGACACTCACGCACTCACTCATTCCATGCACGCACGCAGGCATCAATCCGATCTACGGCACTGAGTCGTGGCGCAATCTCGCGCGGAGCATCGCTGCACTCAGCGACGCACACACGATCACGTACCTCTCGCACGAGCAGCGCGGCGACGACGCAGCAATGGCGGACTTTGCCGCGTTCAGCGCCGACACGCTTGTGCTCGAGCGCATCGCTGTGCGCAACAAGCTCCAGCTGTTCCAAATTAGACGTAAATAGCGTATGGATCACTAGACACACAAGAGCGCGTCAATCGACCATGGCGCGCGATGGACGCAGCAGCGTTGGCGTCTTCTGGGGTCCGGAGCCTGCACCACTGTCGTACATGCCAAGCAGCAGCAGCGCTCGCTTGCCTCTGCTCGCACAATCGGCCTCGCCCATCGAGCCGCTCACATGCAACGAGCAGCTACTACAAGAGCAGCAGCCGCATGGCGACAGCGCAGCGCAGACGCTTCAGAGTGTGCTGCAGACACTGCGCCAGCGCATTGCGCACGACACGCTGCAGTTCACGCGCCACGACCGCGCACTCGAGTTTCGCAGCGCGAGTCGTGGTCGCGAGCGCGCGGTCGAGCGCGAAGACCCGCGCTACTTTCTCCACGACCGTGCTGCGAAAGCGACGCGTGACGTTGCGCAGGCGCATGTAGGACGGCGCTCGTCGTGCCTCACTCAACTGTGTGTGTGTCATGCTCTCACGCTATGATCGATCGCGACTGTGCGGACGAACGCCTCGTAGACCGAGTGGGCTCGCAAGATGCACTGCGCCGTGGACGACAAGCAGCAGTACTCGTTCGACCGACGAGGTGTTGGTGACAGGAACGCCCCTCGCTCATCACACACCAAGCGCGCCGGTCGTGGCGAGTCGCTCGTAGTGCGCGAGAGCCGAGCGATCGCGAGCCACCAGCGCATGATCGAGCACTTGCTCCACGTGCTGCAGCAAGAGATGGCGCTCGAGACGGCGCGAGAGATCCGTAGCGTTCGCGAGTGACACTGTGCACTGCAGTAGAGACCGACAGTGAGTAGTAGGATCGTGGTACTGACCATCAATCGCTGTGTGTGCTCGGCTGCGACTGTGCGTGTGCAGAGCTGCTGCAGTGCGGAGCAGCGGCGCGTCCGCACTCGCGCGAGACGCCCAAGCAAGTCGCTGCGATCATGAGAGAGCGGTACGAGGCCGCAGATCGGATCATGCGCATCCTCGAGGTACGAGTCGTCCATGCTGCAAGGACACTCTTGTTACTGACATCGTCACGTACTGAGGTTGCTGATCGCGTGGCGTTCGACTCGACTGGTCGCTAGGAGTACAAGATCGTTGTCGGAGTCGACGTTGCCGAGTACCTTCGCGCGACGATCGCGCACGGCCGAGCGATGCTCACATCGTCATAACGCAGCGAGAGCGAGTCCGACACACGTGAGCGGCGGTGGCTATCGCCGCAAAGGCGCTCGCATCGCTGCCGAGGCTTCGAGTGACACGAGCTCCATGCACAGCTGCAGGAGAGCAAGTCTCGCCATGAGCGCCACGCTGATCCTCCTACAAAGACAGTCGTGACTCGTTCGATCGCACCTCGCGCAGTGCCTTGCTCTTTGCTGCGTTCGATGACGAACTCGCCGCTGTACGCGCGTCCTTCTTCTTCACGGTCGCTTTGGTCTTTGAGATCTGCTGCTCGCACTCTTTCCCGTCAGTCGATTAGAGTGACAACAGCAGAGCCACAAGAGCTGGTGAGGACCTACCGTCTTGCTCGTCGCTGCAGCTCTCTCTGCCTTTGGTGGCTTCTTGAGTCCTCGGTCCACTACACCAGTCGCATTCGTGCTGCGCTTGCTCGGGGC
Source organism: Pythium guiyangense (assembly GCA_003730235.1). NCBI lineage: Eukaryota > Oomycota > Peronosporomycetes > Pythiales > Pythiaceae > Pythium > Pythium guiyangense. The sequence continues at coordinate 49,771 of QXDM01000028.1, forward strand.
GAGCGGGCGACGCAGACATTGTCGGACACTGGGCGACGAGGACGAGGACACAGAGCTCGGAGCGAGCGGCGCTCCTCGCGTATCGACTGCCTGCGGATGTGCAAACACGGCGCGGCGCTCCTCTTCGCTCTGTGTGTGTCGGTGCAGTCGCGCTTCGAGCTCGCGCACGCGATCTTGGAGTGCGGCTTCGCGGTCCCGTGCGCTTTGACGCGTCACTACAGTTTCGCGATCGCTGTCACTGCGATCCATCAAGTGTCGCTAAGAGCAGCAGCGCGTGAGAACAAGTCGCTTGCGTCACGTGATGATAGAGTCTGCTGCGTTCGCACGTACCTCGTCATCGTCAGCTGCGGCTGTGGGTCGTTGGTCCTGAGACGCGTGCGAGTGGAGAGGATCTGAAGTGATGCGGTCGCTCCTGTTGACGTTGCTCGTTCGAGTCGCTTCGCTCACGACGTCCGAGACAATGCGTGAGCGGTGGACGCGCGTCTGCGCCAGCACAAGTACGCGTGTGAGTGAGTTAGCAACGCTCGGATCGCTCTGAAGCGCCATCTTTTGTGTGAGCTCAGCACCTCGAGACTCCGCATGCTCTGCTCGAGGACACGCAGACGGCTCTCCATGCTACGCCGGTCAGTAGCCACAGCAGTGAGTCGTCAGCACTCAGCGCGTCTCACTCTCAGAAGGCACGAGCGCCGACGTACGCAGTCGTGAACGCCGTCATCTGCTCAAACTGACACGCCGACTCGATCTGCACGGATCGCACCTACAGACCCACGCGTCTCAAGCTCTCGCTGTCAGCCGACTCCGTCGATTGCCACAGACGCAGGAGATCGCAAGGACGCACCGCCTGGTCAGCAACGACGTCGGCGTCGCGTCGGAGCTTGTGCTCGACTTCACCGAGCGCTTCGAGCATCTTGGTGCGCTGCTCACACGCAAGGCATGTGCGTGTATCGGTGTCAGAGAGAGAGAGAGGAGATGACGACAGTGTTGTAGACAGAGGCGCCGTACCAAGTCGTCTGCGCGTGCGAGCGAGTCGTCAGTGAGCCTTGCAAACGTCTCTTCCGCTGCTTGGACGCGATGCGCCAAGCGCTCGCACTGCGCATCGCACGCTTCGTGAGCACTCTGTGTGCACGACTGGAGCATGCGCAAGGCGTCGCGGAGCTTGTGCTGATTCGCGCGCAAGTCGTCGACTGCTGCGTCGATGCGTGCGAGGCCTGGGAGAGCGTCGCGCGGATGCTGGTCGTCGAAATCGCGCTGGATCGCAACGACCGTGGCGCTGAGCATGTGCTGCGTGTCGAGGCACTTGCGCAGCACGTGTTTGAGCTCGTCTGTCTCGCGCGCGTGCTGCTCTGCGCTGCGCTCGACTGTGCCACGCAGCGCTTGCATAGCGTCGTCGCAGGACGTCTCGAGGCGCACAACGTCCGAGCGCCAGTGCGTCTCGAGCTCGTTCGACAAGCGCTCGAGCGCATCACTCTAGTCATTACGAGCGCACAGATAGATGTACAAGGAGGTGAGACGAGCGGACGCACAAGACGAGACTTGGGTGTGTAGATACACTCAGAGAGACGCACCATGCGCTTGAGCTTGCTATCCATCGTGAAGCACTTCTCTGACACGGACGTGCGCACAATGTCGAGCTCCTAAGACCGATCGATGAGCAGTCAGTCCGTCAGTCGGCCGTCGTAGGAGCTCCAGACATCTATGGAGCACAGCACAAGCGCCAGCACGAGTGCGCACTTTGTCAAACCGGTCGGTCACGAGGTCTTTCAGGAACGCCAAGTGCTTGTCTGTGTCGACGCTCGAGCTCTGCATGCCTTCGAGCCGCGTCTCGAGCGTAAACACGAGCGTCCGGACGTCGTCGAGCTCCTGCACGGTCGTTGACCGAGCGCTCTGGAGCTCGCTCTGCGTCTGCTCCGCGAGGCGCTGGAGAAAGTCCTCGCAGCCCTGGAGCTGCTCGTGCGCGGCATCTACACGCGCTTGCTGCGTATTGAACTCGTGGCTGTACTTGTCCATCCACGTGGACCACTTGGCGTCCAGGCTCGCAATGTCCGAGCGCGTTTGCTCTGTGCTCTGCTCAATGTACTCTTGGTTGAGACGAAAGACCTTTGAGAGCGACCCGAGCTTCTGGTCTTGTGCACTCTGCGCACTCTCGAGCTCGCTCAAGCGCTTGTCAAAGCTCTGGGTCGTGAGGCACGCTGCTGCGACGCGCTCGAGCTGCACTTCGAGGAACGAGATGTACGCGTTGCGGTCGGTCAAGAGCTTCTTCGCGTTCTTCTCGTGGCCGTGCTTGAGCAGCGCATTGCTGCGCATGTACTCTTCGTAGTACGACCCCGACCCGCTCGCCATGCTCGATGTGTTTGTGCCTGTTGTGTCGCTTCAAGACGGACAGGTTCAAGTGTACCACTCTATGTACGGGCACCTGTTTAAGTGATCCACACTATGTATGGACACCAAGTGCCTGGCAACACTGTTCAACTGCGCAAGTCGTCTCTTTGATGGCAAGTCGATCGTTTGCACGCCTGGCGCGGCAATGCGGTGTAGCTGCTTGGGCACTGGTTGGGTGGACTCGCACTCGTCTTCTGTCAGCACGAACTCGTTCAGGTTATCCACGTGTCGTCAAACTCGTTTGTGATCTTGCGCTCTCTACATCCTTCTTCATACGACGGAGCGTGCGGCGTTCGCCCGTGACGCTGGACACGAGGCGCTGTGCACGAGCTCAAGGACGTGCAGGAAGTACCACAAGGCGTTAGTGATTGAGGACAGACACGGGCAATGGTTTCCTTAGACTTCGAGTTGCTACGAGAAAGCAGCGACGTTCAAGTCTCGAGTCTTGCGCCACGGTCGAGTCAGACTGCATCGGGATTGAGTTCGACATAGATCGAGTTCACTTCTCTCCAAGCCAATCTGGACGTAGACGCCATCCTAGACGTGAACATCGAAGTCAACCTCATATCGTGCGACAACGGCAGTCTTCACAACATGCAAGTCAACACGCCTAGCAGCACGGCGAACCATGGTCTCGTGTTGCGTCTTCATCGCGGTGAAGAAGGCACTCCACGCGCCTCCGATTGCTGATGAGCGACCACTTCCGTTCGCTGACCACTCGAGCTCCGCGCAAGTGCGCGCGCGCGTGATCCGACTTAGTGTAAGCGTGCGTCCGTTGCTTGATCATGGTCGCGTACGTCGCGCATGGGGCATGGGGCAGCACAAGCGAGGCCACTCAAGCGAGAGAGCTGGATCAAGTAGTCGCAGCTGTGTCGGACATTTCAGAACAAGGACGTGCGATCGAGCATTGGGAGGCAAGACAAGCGAGTACGGGTGCCTGACGTCACACGGCAGCACGAGTGCTCCGAATAAGCACTCGTAGTGCTGGGATTGCGCGGGTCGTCGTCGTCCTGCTCATCGAGTCAGTCCGAGTCCGCGTTTGAGTGTGAGACCAATCGGTAGCTTGCTAGCGCCGTGTGCTTAAGAGGCAAGATCTGAGCACTCTGGCTGGTCATGTGGCCCGCGTTCGAGCAGCGAACAGTGTACTCGGACTTGATCACTGCACGTTGTTGTCTTCGAACGTTCGGTTGTCGTCGTTGTCGTCGAGCGGACGCGTGGACTTGCGCAAAGTATGCTGCGATCGGATCGACTGGTCGGATCGAAACAACACAGAGTTACTATCCAGTGAGATCCTGCAGAGGCACAATAGTGACAAAGCCCAGGGCCGTCGCCGTTTTCGTTTCTCCCCAAAAAAAGAGAAGATCCTGAGCGGCTGCTCACAGCACCAACACCAACGACAACGACAGCAAGAGCAAGAGCAGCGCTCAACAAGCAACAAGCGCTCGACACGCTCGCATTCGCTGCGAGAACAAGCAGGGCCGCCGACGACAGCAGCGACAGCGAGATCGAGAGGGCCACATTGCCACATTCTTCTTCTCGACATCGCGAGTGTTGGTGTGTGTCGCACGAGCAACCACGGCTGCGTGACTGGCGCATCAGGCACGGTCGTCGTCGTCTTAGTCTTCTCGATCGTTCACTTGCGCTCACGCGTGCTCACACTTGCGTGCTCTTCTCGCTCATTTGCACATTTGCTCTCTCGACAGCAGACAAGAACAACAACAACAACAGGAGCGCCTTGGACACACGCGCACTCGACCAAAAGATCGCACACTACCAAGCAAGGCACACACAGAGACGACATGAGCGCACCATCCAGCAACAACAACAACAACAAGTCGCAGTGGAGCGCAATGGACCTGCACAGTGCATCAAGCACCGCGCGGTTCACACAGCAACAACAAACACACAGCAGCGGCTACAACACACGCAGCGCGGCGGCCGCTGCGAACGCCATGCGTGTCGACGACAGCGGACTGTCGGCGCGCAACATCTTGATTCGCCGGAAGCTCATGGAGCGCAAGCGCTTCGACTCGGCCGACCACGCGATGAAAGCAAGCAGCAACGCGAACGCAGCGCCTGCGAGCGACAACAGCGCTGCGAGCAACGCTCCGCTGTATTACACGAGCACGCCGAGCCTTGCTGCAACGACGTTCTCGCCAGCGCACGTTGGCGCGAGCGTGCTCTACAGCGCACTCGGCGGTGCCAGTGGCGACGACGACGACAATGTCGACATGGACGCTGAAAGCGACGATACGCCACCGACTGCGAGTGATGCAGCAGCGCCAATGGCGAACAGCAGCAGTAACTACCTCGCGCAGTCGACTGCAGCTGCTGCGCGCAGTGCGAACCGGTACGGGAACCTCAATGGCCCTGCTGGTGGCTCTGCGTCGGCTCGGAGCATCTTGCTCCAGAAGAAGCTCCGTGAGAAGAAGCACTTTGACTCGGCCGACTACCAACTCGCGCAGCTCCAGCCACACGCAGCTGCTGCGACTACGAGTGCCACTAGCGCGTCAGCGCCTGTCGCGAGTGCGACCACGAGCGAAAGCAACAGTGCAACGCCAATGGAGATCGACCTCACGCCAGTCACAGCCACAGCCGCCACTGCTGCTGCGACCATCAACTCGCCGTCTGCTGCGAGTCTTGCGGCGTCGCGCAGTCGCATGAACGCGCAGATGAGTCCGTCGGTGCGCGGCGGCAAGTACGGCAGCGCACAGTCCGGCGCGAACGTCTTGCTCATGCGCAAGCTCTCGGAGAAGAAGCGCTTCGACTCGGCCGACTACCACATGGAAGCTGCGCCAGTTGCAGCGCGTATGAGTGGCCCTCAGCGCTTCTTTGTGTCATCGTCATCGTCTTCAGCAGCGGCAACCGCAGCAGAAGCCGCGCCTATGTCAAGTCTACCAACACCGCCATCCACAGGAGCAGCTGTGACGCCTGCGCCAGCACCGAGCAGCACGAGCGGTGCGTCCAAGTACGGCAAGCTCTCGGCCGTGAACGTCTTGATCCGTAAGAAGCTCAAGGAGCGCAAGCGCTTCGACTCGGCCGACTACGCAATGGAGCGTCAAGGTCGTCGACAACCAGACGCGACACAAAACAGCAGCGCTCAAGGCAGCGCGACTGGCGCGTTCCAGAACGGCCACGTCGTGATGAACCGCAGTGGTCCAGCAGCCGCGGACGCTGCAGCAGCGCTGGAGGACAACAAGTCGATTAGCCACCAGGTCAAGCACATCAAGTTGTCAGACGGTGTCGGTGGCTGGGCTGCAGCGACGCGAGTACCCGCTGGTTCAACCGATAGCAGCGCGAGCGCAGCAACTGGTGCAGCTGCATCCAAGACAAATGCGATGTCGCAAGACAGTCGCCTCGTGGCGCGCAACTTGATCATCCAGCGCAAGTTGAGCGAGCGCAAACGCTTCGACTCGGCCGACTACTTCAAAGAAGCTGCGAGTCGCAGTCGACGCTAACTCGCTGCTGCTGCTCCTGGCATTTGACCAAGTCGAGCAACGCGAGCCGGCAGACAAGACTGTGTGGGTGTGTATGGCAAGCAATGTTGTTGCAGCAATTGCGGCGAGCAAGCGCAAGTTGCAACAACACTGACAACAACTTGTCGAGCGAACAAGCGAGCGAGTGACGCAACTTGCCGTGTATACGAGAGTGTATTTAGCTTTGAACATGTCGTGACGATGCAAGTACGTGGTCGCGCGCTTGATGCGGAAACTTGCTTGGACGACGTGAACGAGTAGTGGCAACATCATGCGTGCGCAACGCAACTGCAGACATATTTTGTATATCAAGATCGATGGTATGCAAGTGTATGTACGATCGATCGCTGGAGCTAGTAGCCCGTGACGTAGCGGTAGCCTTTCCAGTCGAGCGGCGTCTCAAAGTTGTTCTCTTTGAGCACGCCCATGAGGTGCTTGCACGGTCCGTCCTGCGGTCGGATCTGCTGTGCGTGGGCGAGGTAGTGGCGTGCTTTCGGCCAGTCGCCAGCGAGGTACGCTTCGACTGCGCTCGCTGCAGACTCTAGGAACGCCGGCTCGAGCCCTTCGCGAATCTCCATGTACTCAGGGTCGTTCTCAAAGTCCACTGGCTGCTGCATGCCGGTCACCGGGTCGATCTTTGGTGTCCCAAAGCCTTTCTTCATGACCGTCACGTCAAACGTGTAGACAGTCACTGGGTTGTCCACACCACGAATGCTCATGCGATCCATCTTGCGCAAGAACTTGCGCGCGCTGGGCGAGAGCAAGCTCGCAAGCCAGTGCGAGATGTTGATCGGCGTCGCGAAGATCTTGGACCCGGCTTCAAGACGGTCGGCCATCTCGACGTGCGGCGAGATGTACGTCGCGTCGATCTTGAACCGCGAGCCAATTGCGCCTTCGACTGCCCAGCCGACGTGCATGCCAAAGCCCATCTTGATGCGGAACGACGGTCCAAAGCGACGCACGACCGCGTCGTTCTTGAGGTACTCGGTAAGCGGTCCGTCCGTGTTGGCGTTGTCCAAGTCGATCATGCACTTGATGAACGCCGTGAGCGCGCTGTCGGCCATCTCGGTCGGCGTGATGCGGCGCTGCTTTGTCCCTGCGCCAGCGTTTGGTGGACACGTCACACCGAGGTTCACTTGCAAGCGGTCCTCCTCGGTTGGACAGTCGGTGAACCGCGAAAAGCACGGCATCTCGCCGTCGCAGATCTTCCACGACAGCAGGAACGCGTCGCCGACGTTCTTGTTCGCCATGCCGTAGTAGTGATGCGTGCCCGAGTGCATGATGTGCCCGAGCTTGTTGACATACACCATGACTTCTTCTTGGAGGCACTCGGTCGTGTCCGTGAACTGCCGGATGTCGCAGAAGCCGTAGATCGCAGTGATCTTCTTGCCCGGGAGCATCGGATCGAGCTCACCGCTGCCCATGTTCTTGCCAATGATGTCTGCACCGGCGGCGCCAAAGCCGACTTGCATGAGCGTACCGATCTTCGAGAGCGTGATCTCGAGGAGCGCGGTCTCAAAGCCCTGCTCCTTTGCGTTCTTGCGCAACTGCGCCTGGTTACCGGACGACTGGACGCTCGCGAGCGGGTTCTCAGCGAGCTTCTGCACAATGTTCATCATGCGCTCGATCGGGTCGAGCACGAGTGTCCGCGACGTGCGCACGAACGACGTCGACGCCGTGACGAGCACGACAATGATGAAGACGGTCTTGAGGATGTTGTACGCTGCGCTCGAGGCCATGATCGCCGAGATGTCAAAGATCGCGATGCTAATGCACGCGCTCGTCGCATCGGGTGTGTCGATAGCGATGAACGACGCGTTGTAGCAGCCGTACGACTTGACAATGTTCACTTCCGAGCTTCGGAACTTCGTTACGACAGCTGGGTAGTCAGGTAGGATGTCTGCAGCTGTCCAGCCGTTCGACGGGTTCTCAGTGAGGTTGTAGTCGCCCCATGGCGTGTCTGCGGCTTGGAAGCGCAAGTTCGTGAGCGATGCAGAGAGGTCCGTGCTCGAGACGTTCGTGAGCTGGAGGAAGATGAGGTTCCCTGCATCGCGCACGTAACCAAAGAAGAGGTGGTCGTACTCGACCGAGCTCAGTGGCGCGACGCCAGCAGACACGAGCATGTGGATCGCGCGCAGTCCGTAGTCCTGGTATCGGTACTCTTGCTGACTGTAGCCGCCGTCAAAGATCGGCAAGAACATGATGAGAAAGAGCACGAGGATCACGACGCGCTGAATCGTGACTTCGCCCATTTTGCTCCCGACTTTGCTCTCTTTGAGCTGCGCGCTCTGAGCATCGTCGTCTTTGTGCTTGAGCTTGAGGATCTTGACGACTCGGAAGAGCCGCACTGCGCGCACGACTCGCACGATTCGGCCGGCTTTGCTGCCTGCGCGCGTCGCTTTGCTCGCTTTCACAGCCGACGTGCTCGAGCCATTACCGATGATCTCGTCCCAGATCCAGCCAATGTCTGGGAGCACCGAGAACGTCGCGATGAGGTCGAGCACGAAGTAGAAGCTGAAGAGGTACCCGGGCTTGCAGTAGCACGACGCAAGGAACTCGATGCTAAAGAGCACGAGACACACGGTCGCAAGTGCGTAGAATGTGTTGTCGGCCGAGACCGTAAAGAGACTCGCGCGGATGTCGTCGCCAAAGAGCGCGTAGATCGTCACGATGAGCATGAGGATGCTCACCCAGCGCGAGTCGAGCAGCAGCAGCATCTTGCGCCGCAGCGGCGTCATCTTCTCGAGCTGCTCCGCTGCGCTCAGCGGCGCGCTCGGCTTCGTGTTGTTGCCGCCAGCGGGTTTCTTCGTCGTGAAGCTCCGGACAGTGCCCATCTTGACTGGGAGCTTCGGAGTCAGCGACGCCGCATTCGGGTTCTTGAGCGTCACCTCGGGCGACACACGATGGTTGTTGCCGATCATCTTGACGAGCAAGCTCGAGCTCGAGCGCGCACCGACACGGCTTCAATCGCGCACACAGTCGCGCCGAGCGCACTTGGATGTCTTGATCACTTGTGGAGATGCATAGCGGTTGAGCTGCTTGCGTCGTTTCGCGTCCTTTCAACGAGATAGCTATTCGAATCATACACTTGATATTGGTACAAAATGTTGATATCGCATTTAACAGAAGACATGACTAATATTGTAATTTAAGTATTTATTATATTGCATATGCAATATTAAAGAATGCTATCGCACCAAGCGTTTTTCGTGGCTGTTGGAGCATTCAGAATCGAGCTTGAGGTCGTCGTCGTCGTCGCTGGTGTCGTCGGCGCTCGGAGACTGCGACTGCGACAACAACAACAAAGATGATCAGCAGCGAGTCGAGTGACGAGGAGCTCGAGACGTTGCACCAGACGCAAGTCGCGCCGCGCAGCCGTCCAGAAGGCCGCAAGAAGGTCCCGAAGAAGGACCCCGAGGCGCCAGCCACGACCGCGACCAAGAAGCGACCAGCAGCACCATCAGCAGCAGATGCGAGTGCAGCAGCAGATGCGAATGGCGACGCTTCAACTGCGGACGCAAATGCGCAGGCGCAGCTGTTTGCCAAGTACGAGGTGACCGAGGACATGACGCGCGAGCAGAAGAAAGAGATCCGCAAGAAGCGCAAGCTCGAGCAGCGCGCACTCGCAGCGCGCGATGCACAGACGCGCGCGGAGCAGCACGAGAGCGCTGAGCGCCGCACAAAAGGCCGCGCGTGGACACTGAGCATGGCGATCCCGGGCTCGATCATCGACAATGCGCAGACAAAGGAGCTCAAGACGTACCTCGCAGGACAGGTTGCGCGCGCGGCCGTGATCTTCCAAGTCGACGAGATCATTGTGTTTGACGACCAGCTCGGCGCAGCGAAGAACGAAGGCCCGACGAAGCGCGCGAGCGACTGCCACGTCTTCCTCAACCGCATCTTGCAGTACCTCGAGACGCCGCAGTATCTCCGCCGCGCGCTCTTTCCGATGCACTCGGACTTGAGCTGCGCCGGGCTGCTCAACCCGCTCGACTGTCCGCACCACTTGCGCAGCAATGAGTGGAGCGTGTACCGCGAAGGCGTCGTCGTGGACCGGCCGCTGAAAGACAAAGAGGGCTCGCACATCCACGTTGGCTTGCAGCGCGAAGTCGTCGTGGACAAGCGCATTCAGCCAGGCATTCGCGTGACCGTGAAGATCGACGAAGCAACCAAGGAGCACAAGAAGAAGAGTACGTCTTGGTGTACTGACTGGAGCTGCAGTTGTTAGTGAGCGATACGATGGCTCGAGACTCATTCGCTCGTATGTGTGCGCCTGGATGAATGAATGACGGATGTGCAGTGAAAGGCAAGCTCGTGTCGTCGGCCGAGCCGCGCGAGCAGCTCGGTGTCTACTGGGGCTACACGTCGCGCTTTGCCTCGTCGCTGAGCAACGTGTGGCAAGACGCGCCGTTCAAAGGCGGCTACGACCTCAAGCTCGGGACGTCCGAGCGCGGGCACGTGAGCGTCGACGACGCAGCGTTCGCGCTCCCAAAGTTCCGCCACGCGCTCGTGGTCTTTGGCGGCGTCGCAGGCATTGAAGAGTGCGTGAACGCAGACGAGACGATCCCTGTGAGCGGCGACGACGCGCACTCGCTCTTTGACATGTGGGTCAACACGTGTCCGTCGCAGGGCTCGCGCACGATCCGGTCCGAAGAGGCTGTGCTCATTTCGCTCGCAGCGCTGCGACCGCACTTGGCCACGAGCGGCAAGAGCGCATAGGACGTCATTGTCCAAGTGTAGAGGACAGACAGGAGAGCAAGACAGCGTATTGATCGACTGGTTTCTACGTGGTCTGTCTGTATTGATTGATTGAAAAGACACTCTACGAACACAGAGATCGGACGATGATGCTGTTTATGATGGACGCTCGAGTGGACGCTTCTCATATGGACGGTTTCTTGGTCGATGGACACTTTTTGTAGCAGTGAAACTGTCGCAAGAGAGAGAGATACTTGGTGTGAGTCAACTGTCGCCTGCAAGAGGACAAGCATCAATGCAATAGAGCAAATCGTACCTTGCGCGCGCACAGCATCGTGCGGTTCTTGCCGCAGCAACACTGCTCCTTGCAGACTGGACAGCCGTCTGTGAAGATGCACTCGCCGTGCTCCTCGAGCATCTTCTCGGCGCACTTTTGGCAAAAGATGTGCGGACACTGTGGACACCGGACGTTCTTCTTCCGGAGGTTGCCACACCGATGGCACGACGCACGGTGGCGCACGAGCACGTCAGGTGTTGGGCCGAAGAGGCTGGTGTTGTTGCTGCCGCTCGGGGCTGCCGGGTCAAAATGCGTCGTGTGCTGGTGGTGCTGACTGCCGAGACCTGACGTCGGTGTCACGAGCGAGGGACTCAGGAGCTGCTGCCGCATTGCGTCCATGTACGTGTCTGTCGGCGGCGCGAGCGCATGTGGCGTCACAGCGAACGCACTTGCGCCACTGAGCGAGAACGTGAACTGCGGCGCGACGTGGCTCCCAAACCCGCTGTCCATGTCTGGGTGGTAGTACCCTGGATGCGGACTCGGCGGCACCGGCGAGCTGTAGCTCCAGAGTCCGTGCATGTCGTGAAAGCCCGAGACTGGCTGGACACTGCCGCTGTTACTGCCGCAACTGTTGCTGTTGTCCGGCAATGGCGACCATGACATGGATGGGTCTGTCGACGCGTCGCTGCTGCGCGCGTACAAGTACTCAGCTTCGCTCACGCTCAGTTGGTGCCGCATCGATACGCTGCTGCTACCCATCATCGGCAATGTCGGAGATGGATACCGCTGCTGGTGCTGCAGCGGCATGTCAAACGAGGTTGGAGCCCGGATCGGCGAGACACCGAGCTCGTTGCTCAGCGCTTGCTCGAGGCGATCGAGGATCCCACACGCTTCCGCGAGCGACGCAGGGAGCCACGCGGTGCTTGTGCTTGACTTGACTGCTTTTGGCGTCGCGCTCCAGCGCCGCAAGTACGGCAGTGCGCGCACGAGCGCGTGTTTCTCGGGCTCGCCAAACGCGACGCTCGGGTCCGGGATCAAGTACTGCCGCACGTAAAAGCAGACTGCAGCCCAGACTTGCGGCGCAGCGTCGATGAGCGTCCAGCCAGCGCCGAGACTTGTCTGTGCGAGGCAGTGCGCCATGTACTCGTTCGCCTCCATCTCCAGGACGCGAAGCTGATGGTACAGACCCACGGTCATGCTGAAGTAGCCCGAGTAGAATGAGCAGTCGGTATCGGCGTAGATCGCGTAGATCCAACCGGCGGGAACGAAGAGCGTCGACGCAGCGTTCACGACGCACCGAATGCACGTACTGACGCGCTCGGCGAGGAACACGCGGGTGGCAGCAGGCTCAGCTGCACGTTGCCAGTGTTCAAAGCTCCGGAGGTGCTCGTGTGTCGGCGGGATGAGGAAGACCCACGCCGCGCCGTCAGTGACAGAGAGCCACGTCGACTTGCCGCCACGACTGATCGCAAAGTCCTGGAAGCTCCCGGCGCCAAAGTAGGTCCCAAACGTGTCGGGATTTGCTCGAGCAGTAGCAGACAAGGACGACTGCGGCGACGATGCTGAGGACTGCGGCGACGACGATAACGCGTCTGCAGTGTTCGGAAGCGTAAAGTGCCAGTCAACCTCGGCGACAGCGGCCGGTGGCGCAACGCGCGAGAACAAGTGCGTGTCCTGGACGCGAAACGTTGCGTTCGTAGGCGTGGTCTTGGCGTCTGCGAGCCGCGCGCTCCAGCCCGTGGTAGAGAGGTTGAAGCTCTCTTGCGACGCAACGTCGAGCGCGCGCATTGCGCAGTTGCGCGCGAGCAATGCCGTGATGTCGTTTGCCGTGATCGCCGGCAGCGGCTCGCGCAAGTGGGCGACGCTGGCGCTGTGGCCGTCGATCAGGATCGGGTCGTCGCACGACGGTGGATGGACCTTGAAGTACATTGGCGTGAAGTCCTAGACTCACAGCGACAAATGTGTCAGCGCTCGGTTCGAACATCAAGACACGCTTGACAAGCAAGCAAGCCATGCAAGCAAGCAAGCCGTGCAAGCAAGGCAAGGAAAACAAACAAGCAAGCAAGGCGAACAAGCAAGACAAGCGAGACAAAGCAGACAAGCAAGCCAGGGAAGCAAGAGCTTGACACACACCTGTGGTTGCAGGACTCGGACACCGGACTTTGCGTACTCGCCTGTCCTGAGCACGTGGCGGAACACGTCGGTGCTTTTCTTGTAGAGCGTCGAGGCGGTGGCGCCATGGCTGATGTAGTGCGAGTGACTGGTCGGGCTACTGCTGCTCGCGCTCGTGGCAAAGCCCACTTCGGCCTTCACGTCGGTCGGATACCTGTAGTCTGCGAGGAACGCCGACGCGCCGCTGTGCTTGCCGCTGCAGCCGTCGCAGGCGTACTTGACGATCTGCGAGGCGTCGCGCTCCGAGATGTGGACGCACACGCGGTGGAACCACTGCGCGCAGTAGTGGCACTCGATCAGGAACTGCGGGTGGCTGTGGAGCACCGAGTAGCCGCACACAGCGCACATGTATCCATCCACTGCAGCGCTTGCAGGTGTGACGGACCCCTCTGCGTGGCCATATATGTTGCTGCTGTTGCTGTATGCGCTGCTGCTGTATGTGTTGCTGCTACTGGTGGTCATACCGGACGTGGTTGGTCCTGCTCGAGTTGTGGTCGTGGCGGCGGCGGACGGCGTGAGCATCGCAAGTGTCATGTATCGGTCGCAAGCAATACGTGTGGCGGATGCTGTTGTTGGTGCTGCTGCCGCACGCGTTGCTGTCGCTGTTCTGTTGTGTGCGCGATGGCAGTGGTGTGTACACAGGCAGGTGTCGTCTCCGGTCGGCAGTCGGGATGATCCGCAATGCGTGCGGCTCGAGGGGGAAATTTGGTTGTGTTCAAGCGAGTGCGGGTCGAGAGTGTGTCTGCTGCTGCTGCTTGTTTCGAGCAGAAGGAAGGTGTCGGCGCGAGTGCGAGTTGCGAGCGAGCGATCGGTATGCGGGGATGTGCAAGCCTGGCGGCGCGCTGCTGGGTTGTGTCATCGCTACAGTACTACAATCCAACGGAGCAGTCGCGCGTGCAAGTGCAGGCGCGCGCGTTGTCACGAACCGACCGGTGCCGCTTGTGTGTGCTTGGAGACTCAGAGCCTCGCTCGAGCGGCGAGTCTCGCGCTCGCTCACGAGCACACGAGTAAACAAGCACCTGGCGGCGCGTGCGCTTGCTCCAGTGCGCCAGCTTGCACACACTCAGCAGCGGTCGAGTTGCCAGCCGGCGCGGGCGTCACTCGCCACGCGTGCCATGTGGCGCGCCATGTACGCACAGTGCAGCGTGCACAGTGCTCGAGTGTGTCTGCGAACACCTCGAGCGAGCGAGCGAGCGTTGCTGAGAGTCGAGAGCTGCTGAGTGTTGCCGTCCAGACAGACAAGCAAACAGACAAACAGACAGTCAGCATCGCGTCGCTTGTGTGCGGCTTTCGCAGCAGCGCGCTGTCTCGACGATGCCGATGCTGTGCTGCCTGGGGCACTCACGCACGTGTCCTTGGGTTCACGAATATCGACGTACGACGTGCGTACAACCAACCAGCAGCAGCTCGCTTGCAACTCGCAAGGTGTTGTTGCAGCGACCCGCCACAGACACAACACGCTGCGCGTGAGAGAAGGGCCTCCGTTGCGATCGCGAGCCCCTTCTCTGCCGAGCACCTGCCTTCGAATCCTGAGGAGCTCACTGAGGAGCTCCACCGTAACAGCTCGCGCGAGTGCGTCTGCGCGGATCTCGCATGGCGCCGCCATGTGCGCGTGTGCGCGGCTTGCGCCGGCGCATGGATCACTCACTCACTCGCTCACTGTCTGCTCGGATCGATCGCTTGCTGCTTGTCTATCTGGTCGAGTGAGTGAGTCGGTGAGTCGGTGTATCTGTGCTTGCTGCAGTTGCAGCTGATGCAACGAGAGGAGAGCGGCGGCGCTTGTGAAAAAGAACGCGAGCGAGACACATGAGTGTGCGTCGCCAGACTGGCAGATTCCAAGGGTGTGCTCGCGTGCGTCGTCGTCGTCCAGGACCTGCCGCTTAGCGTGATTCGTACAAGCGGGTCATGCTCATGCTCACGTGCACTTTGGACTTTGGACATTGGACAGTAGTGGACATTGGACTGGACGTTCAACAGCGAGACTTCTTGACGCGGTCGTGATTGTTTGTTTGACACTCGCGAGTCACGTCGCACCGAGTCAGCCAGCGGTGCTGCTCTTCAGCAGTCTTCTCTCGAGCAAAACAAAGGCTCGCTCGTACTTTTGGTGCGGCGGCGGCAGCATCCAAGTCGGCCAAGTCGCCTAAACTGTAGCAACCGAAGCGATCTTCCGCCCCGTGACGTACTAGTACGTCGTCTTCGCGACTGCTACTACGACCACCTTTCCTCGTTCTCACTTCGTCCTTCGTCCCTCACTACTACTACGTGAAGACTCGTCACGACCCGCCGGTCATTTCACCGAGCGTACGCGCTTGACGAGTCTTTAGAGAGGAAGGCGAGCGAGCGAGCGAGCACACTTGTTGCCACGAAGCAAGCACACAAGACGAGCAACTGCACAGACACATACACACATGCAAGTGCTCTCTCAGCGAGATCACAGAAAGCAGCGGCGACAGCGGCAACAGCAACAACAGCCTCGCGCATCACAGACTCGATCCGAGTCGCGTCGAGCGAACGGATGAGAAGCCAGCGCGCGCGCGAGTCCGTCTCTCGCAGCAACAAGCAGGCAGTGTGTGGCTCCGAGCGCGCGGCGCTGCGTGTGCGCGGATGCCGACGCCGCGTCCAACACGCGACCGCCGCAGGCAGTCCGACCTGCGACCTGAAGACCTGAAAATGCGCGCGAGCCCAGATCGAGTCGGTTCGCGCGTCAAGCTTTCAACAGCGCCGACACGATGAGTGCGCAGGTTCAGTCACACACACTCGCGCCGCCGCGATACGAAATCACAATCAACGCCTGCTTGCCCAGCAACAACAGCAACAGCAACAGCAACATGCACTCGGCATGCACTCCACTCGTCATCGCCTCGCACCGAGCAGCGCTGTTTATGCTTGAGATGCGGCAGCAATCGAGCGACACACATGGTCGCGGCTTGTCCGCGCACCAAGCGCAAAAGCCATCACGCGACGACGCAACCAGTCCTGCTCGCTCGCAGACTCGATTGCTATTCGCTCAAGCAAGTCTCTGTGTGTGCGTGCGCGCTCGAGAGAAGACGACAGCGACAGCGCTGCGCTGCTATCCCCAACAACAACAACAACGACATCGAGGACGACCAGCCAAAGGACCGACCGACCTGAGAGAACGAAGTGGGTCCTTTTGCCTTTGTGCCCCATCTGGATTTCCGTCTGATATTGCTCACTCCGTTTTGAAACACGACTCCGCTTCGCATGACAGACAACACGCTCGCTAGTTTGTTCGACTGCAATGCCAGCCCGCTCCGTGCTCTTTGCTTGTTCACTTGCTTGCACAACTCGCTTGTCGAGATGCGCGATTGCCATCGGAGACGCCAACGTTGTCGCTGCGACCGTGGTCGAACCAGTAGCGAGAATCAACAAGCAACCGTTGCAGCAACGACGATGGCGACGGGTGCGACTTGCCAGCCCAAAATCCACTGCGGATCGCAACGTGCCACCCAGTGCTTGTGCTCGCCGAGCCAAGCATATCGAGCATATCGAGCACCTTCATCTGTGTGGCTCGCACGCGTGCTGCGTCGACTGCAAGCACTGATATCGCTATCTAGAGTGCACCCATTTGGATTGCCGTTCACACGAGCAACAGGCGAGTCGAGACACAGTCAAGCGAGTGCGAGACCGAGGCGCGCTCGCAGCGCTTTCAAGACCGCAAGACTGCTGCAATCAACACACTCGATGACTCGCTCGCTCACTCGCTTGCTTGCTCTCGCGTTGTGCGTCCACAGCGCGATTCGCTCGCTCCAGTTCGTTGGACAGACGTCCCGGTGCGATCCGTGCCCAAAGTGTCCAACACTTGCTGCGAATGCGACTCTGCTCCCGAGCAGGTACATCCATGTGCGTCCTCGCTGAGGTGATCGCGCTGCGTGGCAACGTCGACGCGAAGCAGAGCTGACGCGAAGCACAGTCCGATTGCAGCGAAGGAAAGTGGATCGTCGAGAACGAAGAGAGACTGACCGACCGACCGAATCGCGAAGAGCGGTGTGCGTCGTCCTCGACTGACTCATACTAGTATTCCGGTGAAGGAACGCACTTCCGCTTGCGTCGACTTTGACTTTGACCTTGACTTCTTGGAGCGCGTTGTGAGACCACAGTTTCCCACCGGCGGTAAGCTCGAGACCACGTCTCGACTCGAGAGTCTGCAGCGCTGCTGGAACCGTGTGAGTTGGCGTGTTGTGTCACACTTGACAAGCTCTCGCTCTTGGCGTCATCTTGCAGCTCTGTCGGGACGCGACGACGACTACCGAGCGTTGTTCTCTGTGCGTTCAGGTTGGTTGAATAGACCGAGTTCTGGCACGGGCATAACGCAACGCAGACACTGCGCAGCGTCACTGCAGTCGTAGTAGCGCACACGACCTCGTGAACGATCAAGTCTGCCGCTGGTTTGACCGAGTGACTCGTCAAGGAGGCATGCGATCGATTCGCTCGCGTGTGAACGTGAAGCAATCAACACGAGCGTCGAGATCTCACACAAGCTCTCAAATGCATGCGCACATACACATTGTGGTTGAGCGCTTGAGCGGAAGAGCGGAAGAGCAATGGCGTGGCTCTTCGCAAAGCGTTGAGAGCAAGGTCCACGACAGCTTGCACAACCTGCCCAATAACAGCAAGTGCAAGCCATCGCTTTGTAGAGGGTTGCATCTCACAATCGTTTTCTGCCAGGCAAATCACTTTTCTAGCTTGCTTATAGTATGTGAGTGCGAGAATTCACGACATTCGATTTCGGCACGAACTGGCGCTGACAGCGACGTCAATCAAAGTCTTCACAGCGACAACTATCAAAGCCTCGACACCCGACGTCGCCTTGCTTCGCCATGGGCCAAGCCGCGACGAAAGCGCGCGAAGCGCATGCGCAGGCCAAGAGCAAGCCGAAGCAGAACCGGAGCGTGATGGCGCAGAAGATCAAGACGGCAGCTGCGACTGGCATGCTCGCGCTGCCAGACCACAAGCTCAAGAAAGTGCCGCGCGACGTGCTCGAGCTCTCGGCGCTGCGCACGCTCGACCTCTCGAGCAACCGCATCGACGAGCTCCCGCGCGAGCTGAGCGCGCTCACAGCGCTCAAGACGCTCAAGGTCGCTTCGAACGCGCTCACGACGCTGCCCGACTTGTCGGGACTCACTGCGCTCACGACAGTACGTCAGTCGCATGCTTGCAGTCTCACTCTATCGCTCTAGGTCGATGCACATGATGCGACCCTCTGATCACGAGCGAGTGAATGAGCGAGCGAGTGAGCACAGGCCATTGACACAAGTCACTGACACCTGCGAACCACACGCTCTCGTGCATCCTGCAGCTCGTGCTCGATGGCAACGCGATCGAAAGCCTTGTGATCACAAAATCAAAGGTTCACTCAGCACTTGAAATTTGTTGAGCAATTTCCTACATTTGAAATTTGTAAATCGAAGCTATCGATACATAATTTCCGGGTAACATGTTCCTACTGTAAGTTCACTGAAACCCGTCACGCAATGCAAACTCCAAATGAAATGGCAGCCTTTCTGGATTTACAGTAGGAACAAGTTCAAACGTTGCACTCGAAATCTGGGAGAGGTCCATTTGTGAACATGTTCCGACCGAAAACTACACTGTGTATACAATTTCCAAGTTATATTTCGGAAAACCTCTTTATCTAAGTGGAACAAGTCGCAAATTAAGCTTTTAGGGTTAAAATTAAAGAGTCACGGTCAAATCTATTTCAATCATTTCAGATATTTGAAATATCATATATTTACTAAATATTATGAACTTAAATTGTAGGGTTTTTGCCTTCTTTGATAATGCATGCTGCTGCTTCTCTCTGCTCACTCTTCGACGAGAACCTGGCCTGCCAAGCCACCACCAAGAAGCACCGATGCCACGCGAGCGCGAGCGCGACGAGACCAAGCCTGTGCGCGCGTACGTGCGTGCCGACCATCCGCTGAGCGTGCAGGCGGTCTTCCTGGTTGTCTTCTCGGAGATACCAGTGAAGATCGTCGCACCGATGTTCAACTTTACGCCAGCAGCGCTGCGCCGCAAGATCGAGCGCGCGCGTGCCAAGCTCCCGTGCAGCCGCGAGAAGCTCGTGCACGGCACGAAGGTCAAGCTCCTCGTCATGAGGGCGTTCGTCCAGGAGTTCAGCATGTCCGGCACGCGCACGCTCTGGTTCGGCGAATCGCTTCTCCAGAGCAAGCAATCGTTCGCGGTGCTGCTCTCGATCGTCGGAAGCGCCCGCCGAACGCTCAACGTGTTCGTCTTTTCGTTTACATCTACCGAGCTCGGCGACCTGCTCGTCAAGATGGTTCGTCGTGACGTGCCGGTCGCCGTGCGCGTGATGATGTGCGCGACTCGCGAGTACGAGCAAGGGTCGCAGGCGGCCAAGCTTCGCCGCGCCGGCGTCCCAGTACTTGGAGTGAGTGGCCGCACTGTGCGTGCGATCACTCACCACAAGTACTGCATCATCGACGGCGCCACTGTCTTGGACGGTAGCTTCAACTGGTCCAAGGTAGCGGCGACCGTGAACAGAGAGCACGTCAACGAGCTGGCTATCGACCGTCTCGCGACCGATTTCACCATGCGGTTCAACCGCGACTTCTCGATCGCGTCGTCCAAGGCGGCGGAGGAAAGCGCGAGTCGCACGTACGTCTTCAACGCGTTCGCTAGCACGTAAGACAGAAGCAGCACTGATAACACGGAATGGCAGACCTTGTTATCCCCTTCAGCCCTGCGCTCTCTCGCTAGTGCCTTGCTGTCTCTGTCGTGTTGCTGTTGCAGCTGCTGTTGTTGCTGTTGTAGCTGTTGTTGTTGTAGCTGCTCCTACTGCATGCCGCCACACTATTGCGCTGTCGAGCAATTCGACTGAGAGAGCGCGCTCGGTTCATTGGCGAGTAGCGCGTCCGTCGTGCTCTTGCGAGCGACTGACTTGTGAGCGGCGAGTAGTGCGAGTGGCGCAGGCGAGCAGCGAATGACTGGCAAGCAGGTTCGAGTTGTGCTCCGAGTCTCGAGTGGCAGATGTGAGTGGATGAATGGCTGGTGCTAGTCAAGTTTGTGCAAATCGAGTGCTGGTGCGTGCAGACACTGACCACGCACCACCAGATTGATCTCTCGCATCGATATGAACAGTGCGCTGCTCACTGAGGAGCTCCACCGTAACAGCTCGCGCGAGTGCGTCTGCGCGGATCTCGCATGGCGCCGCCATGTGCGCGTGTGCGCGGCTTGCGCCGGCGCATGGATCACTCACTCACTCGCTCACTGTCTGCTCGGATCGATCGCTTGCTGCTTGTCTATCTGGTCGAGTGAGTGAGTCGGTGAGTCGGTGTATCTGTGCTTGCTGCAGTTGCAGCTGATGCAACGAGAGGAGAGCGGCGGCGCTTGTGAAAAAGAACGCGAGCGAGACACATGAGTGTGCGTCGCCAGACTGGCAGATTCCAAGGGTGTGCTCGCGTGCGTCGTCGTCGTCCAGGACCTGCCGCTTAGCGTGATTCGTACAAGCGGGTCATGCTCATGCTCACGTGCACTTTGGACTTTGGACATTGGACAGTAGTGGACATTGGACTGGACGTTCAACAGCGAGACTTCTTGACGCGGTCGTGATTGTTTGTTTGACACTCGCGAGTCACGTCGCACCGAGTCAGCCAGCGGTGCTGCTCTTCAGCAGTCTTCTCTCGAGCAAAACAAAGGCTCGCTCGTACTTTTGGTGCGGCGGCGGCAGCATCCAAGTCGGCCAAGTCGCCTAAACTGTAGCAACCGAAGCGATCTTCCGCCCCGTGACGTACTAGTACGTCGTCTTCGCGACTGCTACTACGACCACCTTTCCTCGTTCTCACTTCGTCCTTCGTCCCTCACTACTACTACGTGAAGACTCGTCACGACCCGCCGGTCATTTCACCGAGCGTACGCGCTTGACGAGTCTTTAGAGAGGAAGGCGAGCGAGCGAGCGAGCACACTTGTTGCCACGAAGCAAGCACACAAGACGAGCAACTGCACAGACACATACACACATGCAAGTGCTCTCTCAGCGAGATCACAGAAAGCAGCGGCGACAGCGGCAACAGCAACAACAGCCTCGCGCATCACAGACTCGATCCGAGTCGCGTCGAGCGAACGGATGAGAAGCCAGCGCGCGCGCGAGTCCGTCTCTCGCAGCAACAAGCAGGCAGTGTGTGGCTCCGAGCGCGCGGCGCTGCGTGTGCGCGGATGCCGACGCCGCGTCCAACACGCGACCGCCGCAGGCAGTCCGACCTGCGACCTGAAGACCTGAAAATGCGCGCGAGCCCAGATCGAGTCGGTTCGCGCGTCAAGCTTTCAACAGCGCCGACACGATGAGTGCGCAGGTTCAGTCACACACACTCGCGCCGCCGCGATACGAAATCACAATCAACGCCTGCTTGCCCAGCAACAACAGCAACAGCAACAGCAACATGCACTCGGCATGCACTCCACTCGTCATCGCCTCGCACCGAGCAGCGCTGTTTATGCTTGAGATGCGGCAGCAATCGAGCGACACACATGGTCGCGGCTTGTCCGCGCACCAAGCGCAAAAGCCATCACGCGACGACGCAACCAGTCCTGCTCGCTCGCAGACTCGATTGCTATTCGCTCAAGCAAGTCTCTGTGTGTGCGTGCGCGCTCGAGAGAAGACGACAGCGACAGCGCTGCGCTGCTATCCCCAACAACAACAACAACGACATCGAGGACGACCAGCCAAAGGACCGACCGACCTGAGAGAACGAAGTGGGTCCTTTTGCCTTTGTGCCCCATCTGGATTTCCGTCTGATATTGCTCACTCCGTTTTGAAACACGACTCCGCTTCGCATGACAGACAACACGCTCGCTAGTTTGTTCGACTGCAATGCCAGCCCGCTCCGTGCTCTTTGCTTGTTCACTTGCTTGCACAACTCGCTTGTCGAGATGCGCGATTGCCATCGGAGACGCCAACGTTGTCGCTGCGACCGTGGTCGAACCAGTAGCGAGAATCAACAAGCAACCGTTGCAGCAACGACGATGGCGACGGGTGCGACTTGCCAGCCCAAAATCCACTGCGGATCGCAACGTGCCACCCAGTGCTTGTGCTCGCCGAGCCAAGCATATCGAGCATATCGAGCACCTTCATCTGTGTGGCTCGCACGCGTGCTGCGTCGACTGCAAGCACTGATATCGCTATCTAGAGTGCACCCATTTGGATTGCCGTTCACACGAGCAACAGGCGAGTCGAGACACAGTCAAGCGAGTGCGAGACCGAGGCGCGCTCGCAGCGCTTTCAAGACCGCAAGACTGCTGCAATCAACACACTCGATGACTCGCTCGCTCACTCGCTTGCTTGCTCTCGCGTTGTGCGTCCACAGCGCGATTCGCTCGCTCCAGTTCGTTGGACAGACGTCCCGGTGCGATCCGTGCCCAAAGTGTCCAACACTTGCTGCGAATGCGACTCTGCTCCCGAGCAGGTACATCCATGTGCGTCCTCGCTGAGGTGATCGCGCTGCGTGGCAACGTCGACGCGAAGCAGAGCTGACGCGAAGCACAGTCCGATTGCAGCGAAGGAAAGTGGATCGTCGAGAACGAAGAGAGACTGACCGACCGACCGAATCGCGAAGAGCGGTGTGCGTCGTCCTCGACTGACTCATACTAGTATTCCGGTGAAGGAACGCACTTCCGCTTGCGTCGACTTTGACTTTGACCTTGACTTCTTGGAGCGCGTTGTGAGACCACAGTTTCCCACCGGCGGTAAGCTCGAGACCACGTCTCGACTCGAGAGTCTGCAGCGCTGCTGGAACCGTGTGAGTTGGCGTGTTGTGTCACACTTGACAAGCTCTCGCTCTTGGCGTCATCTTGCAGCTCTGTCGGGACGCGACGACGACTACCGAGCGTTGTTCTCTGTGCGTTCAGGTTGGTTGAATAGACCGAGTTCTGGCACGGGCATAACGCAACGCAGACACTGCGCAGCGTCACTGCAGTCGTAGTAGCGCACACGACCTCGTGAACGATCAAGTCTGCCGCTGGTTTGACCGAGTGACTCGTCAAGGAGGCATGCGATCGATTCGCTCGCGTGTGAACGTGAAGCAATCAACACGAGCGTCGAGATCTCACACAAGCTCTCAAATGCATGCGCACATACACATTGTGGTTGAGCGCTTGAGCGGAAGAGCGGAAGAGCAATGGCGTGGCTCTTCGCAAAGCGTTGAGAGCAAGGTCCACGACAGCTTGCACAACCTGCCCAATAACAGCAAGTGCAAGCCATCGCTTTGTAGAGGGTTGCATCTCACAATCGTTTTCTGCCAGGCAAATCACTTTTCTAGCTTGCTTATAGTATGTGAGTGCGAGAATTCACGACATTCGATTTCGGCACGAACTGGCGCTGACAGCGACGTCAATCAAAGTCTTCACAGCGACAACTATCAAAGCCTCGACACCCGACGTCGCCTTGCTTCGCCATGGGCCAAGCCGCGACGAAAGCGCGCGAAGCGCATGCGCAGGCCAAGAGCAAGCCGAAGCAGAACCGGAGCGTGATGGCGCAGAAGATCAAGACGGCAGCTGCGACTGGCATGCTCGCGCTGCCAGACCACAAGCTCAAGAAAGTGCCGCGCGACGTGCTCGAGCTCTCGGCGCTGCGCACGCTCGACCTCTCGAGCAACCGCATCGACGAGCTCCCGCGCGAGCTGAGCGCGCTCACAGCGCTCAAGACGCTCAAGGTCGCTTCGAACGCGCTCACGACGCTGCCCGACTTGTCGGGACTCACTGCGCTCACGACAGTACGTCAGTCGCATGCTTGCAGTCTCACTCTATCGCTCTAGGTCGATGCACATGATGCGACCCTCTGATCACGAGCGAGTGAATGAGCGAGCGAGTGAGCACAGGCCATTGACACAAGTCACTGACACCTGCGAACCACACGCTCTCGTGCATCCTGCAGCTCGTGCTCGATGGCAACGCGATCGAGAGTCTCCCTGCCGCGCTCCCGCCCAACTTGACCAAGCTCTCGCTCAAAGGCAACCGCCTCCGCGACGTCCCAATGAGCGTCACGCGCCTCGCGTCGCTTAAAGAGCTCGACTTGAGCGACAACAGCATCACAGAAGTGCCTGCGCACGTGAGCGCACTCGCTGCGCTGGTTGACCTCACACTCGACCGGAACGCAGTGCGCCATTTGCCCGCGGCGCTCGCAGAGTGCACCAAGCTCAAAGTGATCTCGGCGCGGAGCAACCAGCTCACAGGCAATGGTAGCGCACCACAGGCGATTGCTCCAGAAGTCCTGAGCGCTTCGAGCGTCCACATCATGAACCTCGAAGGTAATCCGATGAGCAAGTTCGACCTCGAAGCCATGGACGGCTTTGACCGCTTCCTCGAGCGTCGCACGCAGGCAAA
Source organism: Pythium guiyangense (assembly GCA_003730235.1). NCBI lineage: Eukaryota > Oomycota > Peronosporomycetes > Pythiales > Pythiaceae > Pythium > Pythium guiyangense. Next base: position 74,131 of record QXDM01000028.1, read on the forward strand.
GAACAAGGAGATCCACGGCGGTCTGAGCGCTGACGTGAGTCTCTGCGGTCTTGACTAAGACACGAACGAGTCGAGTGCATTCTCGATGAGCCTGCGTGTCTGTGTATCTCTTGCTGGTTCATTCACGTCGTTCGCTCCGTGCCGCTGCTCCGGCGTGCAGAGCTTCGGCTCGACGACAGAGTTGTCCGCACAGACGGCTCGGCTCGATCGCTCGCGCGCGTGATCAGCACGTGCTTGACCTGCACGCCTCGCACAGCCGCTGCTCGCGTCTGGCGCAAGCGGGGCTCTGTTTGTACGGCAGGGTCATCGTTCGCATCATCGTCGCCATCGACAGGCTCGAGCTCGCTCAGGACCTCGCGCAAGCTGCGCGTGACCACGTCATCGAGCGCAGCGTCACGTCTATCGAGCGTCCGGTAGACGTTCCCGACGCTACTGGTCGGCTGCGTGCGCAGGTCGTGCGCAAACGCGCGCGAGCCAACCGCCCAGCGCGCAGCGAGCTGCTCGTGCTGCTGCTCGAGCTCGCGCTTGCCGAGCTTCGCGTACACGAGCGCGAGGTTCCGGTGTGCACGGAGCTGGCCGATACGAGACGGCGCGTGCGGAAGACTCGAGAGCCGCAAGTCGCGCTCGTGGCACGACAGCGCATGACCAAACTGGAGCTGCGCGGCTGCAATGTTGCCCAAGTTGGCAAACACGCGGGCTTCGAGCTCGGTGTCGCGCTCGGTGAGCGCAATCGCAAGCGCCTCTTGCTGGTAGTCGAGCGCGCGGCTGAGGTCGTGTGCGTCCATGCAGAGGACGCCGAGAGCTTTGAGTGCGCGGCCGTGGACGCGCGCCTCTCGTGCGCGCTGTGCAGTCACGAGCGCGCGCTCTTGCATTGTCTCGGCCCACTGGTGCTTCCCATCTTCTTTGAGCGCAATGCCGAGGTGGTGCTGTATGAGAGCAACAAGACTGTCGCCGCCCGTTGCCTGTGCGAGCTCGAGCGCCTGCGAGAGGTGCCCTGCCGCACGAGCAAACTCGCTCGTGCCGTAGAGCGCAAACACGCCGCGTGCGAGGCCCTGAGCGAGCTGCTGCTGGTGCTCGCTCGATTTGGCGTCGACTGCAGTGAGGAAAAAGCTCGCGATCTCGTCGTCGCCCCAGGATGTCGACGTCGACTCTGTGTGCACTGGCGCTGGTCGGCGGTTGAATGCCACGGCAGAGGACGCGTCACGACTGGTGCTGGTCGTGGTGCTGTTGCTAGAGCTTGAAGCGGTGTCTAGCGCAGATGCCGACTGATTTCGCACCAGTCGTTCATGGTGCTGGAGCGACGCTGACGATGATGATAGCGGTAGCAGCGGCACCGACGTTGGCGACGCCAGAGTGGCAGACGATGTAGCGATGGCGGCAGTCGGGATCCGATCGAGTGGTCGACCAGACTGCCGCGAGTGCTCGCGACGAGCGTAGCGCGATCGCGGTCGAGCGTTCACACTTGAGTGAGAGAAGCAGACGGTAGACAGTGATGACAACGTGTGAGAGTGAGGGCGTGAGGGCGTGAGCAAAAGGCAGTGACTGTCAAGGCGTAGATGCAAGCGAGAGCTCGCAACGGACGTACACGAGTTCATGGAGGTCGCTCTCAGACGAAGACGAAAGGAGCAGCGGTGGCGATACAATGGTGCTGCTGCCTCGACGCATCGCTGTGCTCGGTGTGCCGACCCGTGCTGTTGGGATGTGAGACAAAGATGAGAACGAGTCTTGCCGACCCTGAGCAGCAGTAGTGGACGCAGCGCTAGACTCGACACTGTCGAGCGAAGTACTCGGAAGCAAGTCGAGCTCGCCTCGGATCGCAATCTGGCGCGACGGTGGCTTTCGCGAACAGACTGAGCGCTGGGTCTGCACGATCTCGACTCCATCGTCTGCGCCAAAGAGCTCAAGTGCGTCGTCGTTGTTCATCGATGCTCCACCGCCACCACCATTCCGATCGTCGTCGCTCGGGTCATTGACGTCCTGGATCCGACAGAAGCTCTTTTGGCGCGTGAACGCCTGGCGAGCGCGCTGGTTCCTTGCCTCTTCGATTGCGACGACGTACTGGTTCGCACTCGCTGGCAAGCACGGCGGCAGCATGCGTCTTCGCGCTGTTGCAACTGGACTCGCGCCCCCGTTGTGGTCTCGAGTAGCACTGCGATTGCTACCGATGGAGCTTGTGAAGTGGTTCTGTGGTGACGACGCAGACGACGACCCTGGACGACTGAGCCCTGTTGCGAGCTCTCTTGGCGCACAGCTCGAGCTTGGACGCGACCCAGCAGCACCGGGTGTGCGCGTCGTTGGCTGCGGCAAGTGGCTGGTGCTTTTGCTCAGACGCGCCGTGCTTTTGTACCGATGCACCTCGGCGTGGAAGTGCGGGTACAGCGCCTTCGAGTCCATACGCGCTCCTTTCACGCGCTGGCGCGAGCAGTGCGCGCGTGTGTGCGTCTTGACGAGAGCTTGCGAGTGCTGAGCAAGAGGCGATGAAGGCTAGGAGAGTCATTCGCTATACTTAGTGCAAAATGAATTTGGCTATACTTTTGGTGCACTCGCACTTACCATCCATGCCTTGACACTCGCAAGTTAGTGGGTCGTGTGCTGACGCTGGAGCGGCGGCGTCGGGCTCCGAGCGCTGTTGGCGTCGTCTGTCACTGCTGTCGCTGTCGGTAAGACGCTCTTCTTGCGCTTCTCTTGGTAGAGCCGATGGAGGTACTGAAAGAGCGCCGGGTTGTCGCCGGGTGGACTCGACGTGACTTCGAACGGCGTCATCTCGTCGCCCTTCTTCGCAACGATCAAGATGAAGTGCGTGTCCTTGACCTGCAAGCGATCGACGTCAGTATCGAGTCGTCAGCGACGCACACACTGTCACAACGAGCAGGCATGGAGGGATCGACGCACCTCGCCTTGCTCGAGCTGGATCGCCTGCACAGCGCTCCAGCTCACTTTCTTCTGTGTCGAGAACAGCAGCGGCTTCTTGCGCACGAACACGAGCTCGTCGTTGACGAGGAACATCAGCTCCTTCTTCCACTGCCATCCATAGCGATAGAGAGCGAGTGAGCGAGTGCCTCCACCGAGTAGCGTCCAACATGAACTACAAAGACAAAGACAGAGAGAGCGCGGGTACGAACGCGTGTGTCCTTGGCGAGACGGAAGATCGGTTTGCCTCGAGTAAGCTGCGTACGCATGCGCTCGTCAGCGTCACTCACGCTTTGTCCCGAGGCATCGAGTGGCTGAACGACCTGGATCGCTGCAGCCGCGCCGACAGTCCCAGTGCGCTCACTCCGCGGCGGCTGGAGCCCTTCCTGCAGCGCAACGGCTTTGAAGCGCTCCTGAGCGCCGACGATATCGGCTTTTGCTTTCGATGCCTCGGTCTTGTACTCGATCCCAGCCGACTTCTTGCGTCGCGACGCGCGCTCAGCGATCGCAGCGATCTGCGCAGTCGTCATGGACGGCGCGCGCTCCGACTGTCGGCGCGTTGGTGGTGCGATCACGGCTGCTGACGGCGCGTCGTCGGGGTGCGTCGAGCGCAGTGCGTCCGAGAGCGCATTGATGAGACTCTGTCGCGTCGGCTGAATCGGAGCAGCGAGCACTGGCTGGTCGTATCCAGGCGCAGTCGACGACGACGCAGACGACGGCCGTACGTTCGGATCGGTGCGTTCGAGGAACACTTCGTTCTCACTCGCACTCTCGGCGTCGTTCTCTTCGTCACTGTGCTCGTCAATGACCTGGATGCGCTCAGCGACTTCGTCGTGGCGGTCGCGCGCGAGTGCGTCCGCGAGACTCCGCGCTTGCTCGGACTTGTCGATCGACGGCGTTGCGGCGCGAGGTGGGAGGTGACTGATGCTCGGCTCGACATTAAGCGAAGAGCTGTCGCGAGCCGCGTCGAATAGCTGCGGCTTCATGATGCACGCCTGCGGGAGCACAGTCGCGAGGACGCTCTCTTCGGTCGGGATCGCGTCCATGACGGTCGACGCGTTCTCCTGCGTCCACGAGTTCAAGAGGTCGTTCAGCACCGTGCGCTTTGTCGACAAGAGAGCCGAGAGTCGCTCCGCGTTGCTCGATGGCGGCGCAGCGAGTCCGAGTCCATTGACGCTCGCGCGCTCCTGGAAGAGCTTGCGCGCGACCGAGAGGAACGCGACTGCACGACCCAGATGTCGCGTTTGGTACTCGACTTCTGCTGTTAAGAGGAACGCCTGCGCTTTGTGGAGCTTGCTCAAGAAGCTAGCGAATGCGAGCAGCACCTTGACGTGGTGGGTTGGCACTGCGCCATCAGTCGATGTCGTCGAGCCTCCGCTGCGCTGGAGCGCTGCTTCGAACGTTTGGTACGCTGTGTGGCAGCTGCTGTGGAGCTTTGCGAGCACAGACTTGCCGAACGACTTGTCGCTATGAAGCACAGCGTTGACGATCGAGAGCTGCTGAGCCTGTGTGACGCAGTCATGTGGCAACCGATGCGTGTGAGGTCGTTGTCTTTGCGTTGGTCATGAGGCACGCTTCAGCAAGGACACACGTACAATCGCAAGACAGAGTCCGTGCAGACTCTGCAGCACATCGAGCGAGAGCTCGGGCATCGCACTCGGCGATTCGATGCCTTCGACCAGATGTGTGTTCATGAGCTCGACAATGTAGTCGACGATCCCAGCTGCTTCGAGACAGAGCGCTGCTGCTCGAGGGATCTGTTCGTAGTCGCGACTGCGTGAGACGCACTTAGCTTGGTTGAGCAGCAGCATGGCGCGCGTGAAGAGCACCATCGGAAGCTCAAAGAGCAGCGGCATATCCTAGAGCATCCGAGCGCGTGAGCATACACAAGCGATGCACTGGCATCACCACTAACACAATCACGTGCGCACCGTCGGGTCTGATGTGAAGCAGCTCTTCCAGCGACACGAGACCATCGGCGTTGGGCGGAACTACGTGCAGACACGTCGATGCATGAGAAGGTTGTGAGTGTGAGCGTTGCACGAGGCGAGTGCCCTCACATAGTGTCGGAAACGAAAGCAAGAGTGTCTGGCACGCACCTCTTCGGACTGGAGCAAGCGCGCGTACTGCCAGCTGACCTTGAGCACCTTGATGAGCTCGTCTTCGCGAGTCAGTTCGATGAGCTTGAGTCGATTCTTCAGCTGCAGTCGCTCATAGCATCCAACCAAATAGTCAGCGCACTCGAGAGGGTAGCGACACAACTGGGTCCGAGTTTGCACATATGCACGTACAATGAGCCGCATGTCGACCATGGCAGGCGTCAGCGCTGCGTCGTTGGTCGCGAGCGGCACTGCGAGGACACCGCCTTTGATCTGCGGTGTTGGGAGGTCTGGCAGGACCCAGAAGCTCTCGTAGAACGCATCGCGCTCCGACGGTGTTGCCATCGTCCTGAGCGTGCAATTGGTTCAGTTTGGATCAGCAAAAGGCTCTGTGCGCTTGGGTGCGCGCGTGTGCGCGCTTCCGCGTAGTGACGCTAAGCAGCGACGTCGCGCAAAGAGCGAGCGCAAGAGCATGAAGCGGATGTCGTATTCGGCTATTCTTGCAGTTCAACTTCGTGTGCGCCACATAGCGTGTGTGTGGCCCACGCGAAAGCGGTCACTGCAAGTGTAAAAAATCAAATTCTTTTTACGAAGCCTTTTTACAGCTTGAGGGCGAGAGAGACGCGTGCGCGCTTCCCATTACAGCCACACACACCGCGCAGGATCTCAACGTCGTCGATCATCATCACTCACTAGCTCCAGCATGCTCGCCCTCCGCCGCGCCGCCACCGCCGCTGCCTCGAAGCGCACCGTGCTCTCGGTGCAGACCGCGTCGTTCTCGGCCGACACGTTCCAGCAGAAGGAGCGCGCCGCCGAGGCATCGTTCTTCAAGTACGTAGTCACAATGCAAACGATCTCGATCGGATCTATGGGCTGGGCATGTGGCGCTCGTTGCGCACATACTCACGCTCTTGATCGTGTATCGCGTTGCAACTGACAGCAAGGAGGATGAGAAGGCGCTCCGCAAGCTCCTCAAGAAGATGAAGGGCCAGACCGACGCGGTACGTTGTCCTCTTTGTGTAGACGAGCATGCAATCGATGTATTGCGAGAGACAGACAGAGAGCTGTCGCTCGGTCTCGATGGCTTTGTAGACACCCTAGCGCCTCTGTAAAGCAATGTGCAAGGCACTGACGCAAGTGTCTCTCGACTGCTTTGTTCGCAGACTGACAAGTCGGGTCTCAAGGACCACGTCGAGCACGACCTCAAGGGCCTCAAGAAGATTGGCGGCCTCGACCTCTCGCAGGCGCAGATCGACGCGCTCCTCAAGTGGAAGCACGAGCACTAAGCGTGCGTCTGTGTATCTGCGCTTGTCGCGCTGCCTCGCACGCACGCGTGTGTGACGCGAGCTCTATGAACAGACGAGCGTACGCCGCGTGTCGTCTCTGCGCTCGCGCGAACGCATTGAGAACGAAGTCGCTCAGTGCGCAGTGCGTGCTGGCAAGTCGCCGAATGTAACAAGCCACTCCTTCACGCGTCTGCTCGTGTTCGTCTCGCGATCGATTGATCCGCTGCCTCTTGGACACGCGTGCGTCCTATCGTGTGAGTGCCGATGGCTCGGATCGCTTCTCAGACGCCACTGCTCGTGACGTGATCTGTCGACGTCCTGAGGACCTAAATACGTGGATCGAGCGCCTGCCACTAGCTGCTCTCAAAGTCGCTGATCTCTTTCTTGATCTGAACGAGACAACGGACGACAGTCCAAGTGAGACCCCAATGCTCCTTCCTCTCAACGACACACGACCGTGCCATGGCAATAGCGCGTACCTTGTCGAGCTCTGCGGCGATCTCGTCGCGCTGGGTCTGTGCAGTCTCGAGCAGTTGCTTGACGCGTTTCTGCAATGCGCAAGAGCGAATGCGTGAGTGAGTGAGGCTCGTAGGGCGATGTGAGGCACAAGCGACTCGTCCTCTTCTGTTGTGTGAACGTACCATCACGACAATGTTCGAGTTGACCGTGACCTTGGCCGAGTACTCGCTCACGTCGCGCTCGGCGTCACGGAGCGACTTCTGGAGCTTGTCGCGGATCGGCAGCAGCCGCAAGTACGCAGGGTCGGTCTTGTACGACGTGCGCGCTGTCCGTCGCACAGCACAAGCAGAGAGCAGAGCGTCAGGACCACTTAGACGCTTGCACTCATGACCATCCTTGCAATAGTCTGTACCTGGCTGTGCAGGCTTGACCTCCATGCCGCCGAGGATGTCGTCTTCCAAGTCGTCGACGTCCTTGTCGTCATCTGGCGACAGCGCTGGGCTCGCAAACGCCGGCGAGCGCTGCGCCGACTCCTGCCCTGCTTGCGACTCGCCCTCGGACCCAATGTCAGTCACAATCGGCGTGTTCACGGCTGAGAGACTCGTGTCGCTCGAGGCGATGTGCGTGAGCTTCGCTTGCTTCTCTGGCGGCTCGGACGACAGCTCGAGGTACTCGGGATGCTGTCGAATCAGCTCGAGCTCGTCGGTCACAACGAGTCCGTTCGGGTAGTTGCTATCGACCATCCAGTCGTAAAAGTCCACGAGCTCTTCCTCTAGGAGACGACATCGTCAGTCAGGCAGGCAATGAAGCACGTGGTGGTCGCAGCAGAGACCATCGAGACGAGCGAGTGAGCATCAGAGAGCCACGAGGTGCGTGTCTCTATCAATCGCGCAGAAAGCGAGAGCGAGAGAGAGAGAGCAGGACGTACGAACGTCTTCGATCACGCCACCCTGAATGATCTTCACGAGGTCTTCCTCGACACGAGCGACGTCGTTTTTCTATCGGCGAGCGCATGGAGCGAGCGTCAGTCGCCCGATCATGCACTGGTGCAGGCGCTGTCATGGGAGCTAGCGCACAGATCGAGTGGACGGATGAGCCGAATGACAGATAGACGTACTGGGAACGGCGTGTGGCGCTTGGTCTTTTCGTACTTGCGCTTGACGACGTTTGTGTTGGGCGGCGTGATGCCGTTCGGCGCTTCGTCGTGCTGCTCGAGCACTGCGGCTTCGTCTTCTTTGTCTGTCACGATGAAGATCTGGACCACGTGCATGCATCCAGTGCGTTATGAGCAAGAGCATTGTGTCAAGTCATGCGAGTGTGTGCGCTCGTACTTGGCCAATCTCGCCGCTCTTGTAGAAGAAGTTGTCGTCGTACGTCTTGTGCGTCTCCAAGATGCACGGCAGCTGAGCTGTGAGCACAAGAAGAAGGGTGTGTGAGACCAGTGTGTATCTATAAGACTGACAGTCGTGTCACAATGAAAGCGAGACGCACCGATCTTGGACGGATACTCCTTGTTGTTCACGACGAGCTTGAAGTGCTTGTTGTCCGCTGCTCAGCCACGACCACCACAAGCGAATGTGCGTGTCAGCACTCTGTGAACGACCACGAGCGACGCATTGCTGCTGCAAAGAGGACACTTCGAGCGCAAGGACAAAGAGCGCACGCTAGCACGCACCGCCGGAGATCATCTCGACTTTGCCCATGTCGCCACCAGCAATCGCGGCGCGCACCTCCTCCGCGAGCTTCTTCGGCACCTGCAGCAAGTACTGCTCCATGCTGTTGCTTGTGTTGCTTGTATTGCTTTGAGTGTGAACAAGACTCGCACTTCAGCGGATGACACGTATTTTTCACAACATTTCATTGTACTCACTCTCACTGTCTTGTATAGGGAATGTACAGACAAAATGTGCGAAAAATATGCATAATCGCGCATGTTTTGTAGAGCAGTACAGTGCAATTTATTTCAATGTCGCGCAACTCGGATTGACTAATGAGCTGAAGAACACCAACCAGCTCACAGAAACACCTCGAGTCTCGAGTGCTCGGACGTCGTGCAGGACTCGGGGATCGAGATGTCCAAGGCTCGTGACGTGATTGAGCCGCTTGTGTGTCAATCAGTTGTGATCAAGTGACTCAAGAAGCCGACTGGATAAAGTCCGCGTTTGACGGAGCTCTTCGAGACACGACATCGCTCGCTACGTCCGAGCTCTCTTTGTCGCTTGAGCGATCATCTTCACGTTTACAAGTGTGAGTGTAAGTGCGTGCGTGAGTGAGGGCATCTACAAGGACTTCGTCAACACGGTTCGAAACGAGCAGCAGGTCCATGAGCTTCACCTCAGTCTCGAGCATGCGCAGTGACGCCCGTAGCGACTGGATCGTTTGCTCGTCTCGCTGTCGCTGGGCTCGACTTGCTCGCTCGCGTTGCTCTGCACTCGCTGACAAGAGAGAGAGAGAGAGAGAGAGAGATACAAAGACGAGCAAGGGTGCGTGAGAGCGAGATGAACGTGCTTCTGTTGTCCGTTCGGCTGACACTCGACTCGACTCGACCGAGTTCGAGCTCGAGCATTTGCCATTCACACTTCAACACACAAGCAACAAACGAGAGCGACGCACGCACCAAGTGCCTGCTCGAGCTCCAACACACGCGCATCTCGAGTACTGAGTGCGCCAGTGGCACTCAGCAGTCTGCGACTCGGTCATCCACAGATCGTCAGCGCCTTGTGTGAACTGACTGGCGTCTGCTGCTGCTGTATCATCACCATCATCGATGATTGATGCACATGCACAGGCGCTCGAGCGCTCGAGTGTTGTCGACTCTCAGCTTGTACACACGCACACTCACTCACTCGGTCTGCAGCCTCGCGACTTGGCGATGGAGCTTCTCGTTCTGCTCGAGCAGCGTCTGTCGCGTGGTGTCGAGCGCGTCTTCTTGTTCATGGCGCTGATGCGATCACACACACGCAAGTAGAGAGAGCGGCAGATCCAAGCGCATGCACGCATGACAAGCCAAGTGAAGCAGCAAGGCAAGACATGACACGAACACACAGTGCAGTGGCGAGTGAACGAGGCATCGATCCGTCACAGAGCAAACAAGCAAGCCGTCCGTCAATGCTAACTTGTATCGCAACTTGCGTGAGCTTGCATGCCGACATGCACACGCATCCACACGCATACGATACCAGACAGCTCTCGGTTTGCAACTTGAGCATTGCACAGCGTCGCTCAGTGCTCGATGCGCGCGCTTCGAGCGCCGCCTCACGCTGCTGCATCGCTCTGCAAGTGTGTACGTGCACGCAGTTCGTCCGTCTCAGTCGAGTCGCATTCGTGTGTGCGCCAACATCGCAGGAGTCTAGAGGCAAGTGTAGAAGCAACAACCAGTGCAGAGCAAAACCACACAACACACACGCACGAATGCAGCAAGACGCACGTGAGTGTGCGCAGGAGCTCTTGTCGATGCGCATCGAGCATCTCGAGCGCCTCGCGCTTTGTCACGAGTCGTGTCGATGGCGCGTGTGCCATCGTGTGTGAGAGATGTGTGTGTGTCTGCTGGAGCGAGTGACAGACTGCGCTCTGTGGTGCGAACGAAGCAACGCGCTCGCGATTCCGCACTGCGCGTTGACGTTGCAGTCGCTCTCGATCGTCGTCGCCACTGCTCTTGTTGCTCTTGCTCTTGCTGCTGTTGTCTGTTGCATCGCTCAAGTCGTTCTTTTGCGTGGTCGAGTTGCACTTCAAGCACAGTTGAAAAGTACATTTTGCACAAGGTTACGTACCTCGCGCAACCACATCCAGCACTCATTGGAACGCGAGCAGAGTGATGTGCGTCCACATCCACTCACAAAACGATAGTGACGAAAAACAGGGAATCAAACACTTGCCTTTCACTTGCCTGTCACTCGCTTTGCCTCTTGGCGAACCGACAGAGCAGAGCAGACTGCACTTGCTCATTCCATGCATGCATGCACGTGTGTATGCAGCACTCAGTCGCGACTCGCAGCACGCCACTCGAGCTCGTATGTCAGTGGATACGAAGCGCGCTCGGAGCTAAAGTCGTTGCAACCGACGATGACTGCGCCATTCGATCGCGGCGGATGCACAACCAGTTGCCGTCTCCATCGCCTGTCGAGTGTGCGAGAGCGATCACACTAGCACGTGCATGAACACGAGCACTTGCATTGCTGTGTTTGAGGCTCACATTGCACACTTCTATTGTGTCGACTCAGCAGCCGATGCGCTCGAGTCTGCTGCGGTCATCGATGCTCGAGCGATCCGATGACCGCCTGTGATCGTGACGCCGACTGCACTGCGCTTCTCGCCGCTATTGCCTTCGAGCGAGAGCAGCACGCGGCCAGTAGTGTGCGTCGCGACGGCGTCTCGCAACAACTTGCACCCGCGCAGTGTGATCTCGTTGTACGACAGATCGAGCACTCGCAGCGTCGTGTTCTGCGCGATGCACTGCGCAAAGATCGCGACTGCCTGGTCGGAGCGAATGCCTGTACAAACCTACGCAAAGCGTCCGCGAGCGTGTGTGTTGCCATGATGCATGCTCGTCAGTCCGTCATGTAGTCCCAGATAGACAAACACAGGCACTGGCAGCAGCAGCGACACCACGATGCATAACGCACGAAGCACATAGCCTCATGATCACAGCAGCTCGACGACGCACCATGTGCAAGTTCTCGATCGTTGCGTTCTCGCCAAGCGCGCGGTACAAGTCGACGACGCCAGGCGGCTCAAGTGCGCAGTGACTCTGCAGTGAGCACATACACACGCACGTACGCAAGCAATGCCCAAAGCAGTCGGTGGCATGCTCACTCGGTCGATCGTCGTCCACACAGAGTGCCTGCACACATACACAAGCGAACACAACAACACCGCACTCATAGCTACTACTACTGCTACTCGAGACGTACCACATCGAGCGTTGTCAGCGTGGCTGTAGTGCGAGCAAACGCTCCAAGCGCTGCAACGACGTCCGAGCCACTAAAGCAGTCGTGGAAGAGCGCCGTCGTGATCGCTGGGTGGCGCTGCAGCGCGTTCACGAGGCGCACGGCCGCGTGCTCGTGCATGCGGTTGTCGCTGTAGTTGAGGTACCGCAGCGACGCGTTGTGCTTGAGTCCGATCGCAATGTGCCCGTTGCCAGTGTCTGAGAACGCGTTCGACGAGATGTCGAGGTGCGTGAGCGTGCGGTTCGTAGCAAGCACGTGCGCAATGTGCTCTGCGGCGTCGTCCGAGATACCGGTGTTGCCTAAGAGCAGCGTCGTGAGCGTCGTGTTGAACGCGTCTGCAAGTGTGGTGCTATTGCTGTAAGTGCTGTTAGTGCTGTTCGTGCTGTTTGCCGGCGCAAGCGCTTTGATCAGTGTCGCACTCGGCATCTCGGTGCGTCGGCGGTGGATCTGCGTCTTGAGCAGCTCCTCTTCAGTCACGACTCTCGGTCCGAGCGCCGCGAGTAGCTCGCTCGCTTTGTAGTCGCCAATGTCGTTGTGCGTGAGCTTGAGCTCGCGCAGCACGTGGTTCGCGCGCAGCGTCTTGCCGAGCCACGGATGCACGCCGTCTTTGCCCACGCGGTTGTGCGTGAGGTCCACGACTCGAATGTGCGCGTTCTCAGCCAGCGCGGTCGCCAAGAGTGTGGACCCGAGCGTGCCGACGCAGTTGTAGCTCAAGTTGAGCTCCGTGAGGCACCCGTTGTGCACGAGCGCATTCGCGAGCAAGCTCATGTCGCTGTCGCGGAGCTGGTTGCCGCTGAGCGAGAGCGTCTTCACGAAGCACTGCGTGTGTGTGTTGGTATGCGCATGCTCATGTGAGTGTGAGAGAGATGGAGTGACGTGAGAGAGAGAGGGCATCATCACGACTGAAGCACTTGGAGCGGAGTTTGTCGTGACGGAATGGACGCAGCACAACACAACAGATAGGCACCACAGACGCACAGACGTACGTTGCCACCGAGACCGCGAGCCAAGCGCGCCATTGCCGAGTGGTCGAGCAGGCAGCCGCGCAAGTCGACTGTGCTCGGCCGGTCTTTGCGGTCGCTCGGAGCGTACCCAGAGGCTTCGACGTCCGGATCTGGTGCCTCTGGCGGCACGAACGCTGCGTCGACAAAGTTGCCCTGTCGATCGCAGCGTATCCAGTAAAGTAGCGCGTGGCGTGGCGTGTGATGTAAGTGTGTGCAAGTGTGCCACATTCGCACTCGATCGAGCACAAGTGCAAGAGCGAGATGCGATCGAGGCATCAGTGCTCGCACATGCACTACCTCGGGATCTCGTGTCACGGTGGCGCTCTGCACGCTCAGTCGCGACGCAAGCAAGCAGACAAGCAAGGAGGCACATGCGAGTGTGTGAGTAAGAGAGAGAAGCAAGTATGAACTCTTGCGACTGGATCGGAGGGTTTGACGCTCGCTGACACGCACGCACGCACCGACAAGTACGCGGTCCCGCATGGATGACTGCAGATCACAGTGCCGTCGTAGCTCCGCATGAGCATGCACTTGACCTGTTCACAGCATCGAGGCAGTGTCAAGCGCACACGTAGAGAGATAGTCGATCGAAACGAGGGCTGGTGAGCTCGACGATGCACACACCAGCGCTGTCGACCACAGCAGAGCTCAGTCACACACATGCACATGCACACACACTCGAGCAGCGTCGAGTCCGTCCATACGTCCATCCGTACCTCGCCAAACGCAGTCCAGATCGACGCTTTCGACGGAATCGACGACGTCCACCTGTGCGCGCCGGGGTCAAAGAACACCGCGTCTCGACTCGCGACGACTCGGATCGCTTCCTCCACCGCTGCGTGCGTCACACATGCACTCGACCGTGTGAGTCGAGTCTTTGAGGCGTCCAAGGTGGTCGCGAAGGCGTCGTGACGCACACGAGTGGCTTTTGAACCGACCTGCTGCGATCGGCTCGATCGTCGTCATTGTCGTCGACATGCCGCGCCACTTGTCCAGGCACGGAGCTCAAGCCGCGAGCAGCAAGAAGACAAGGCAACGGTCTCGCATTCGCGTCGACGCGCGCGCAGCCACGACGTCCGAGGCAGCATCTGCTTCTAAAGATACGACCGCGAATGTGAGCATTCGCGCGTCTCGTCTCGTCTCGTCTCGTAGAGTCGTTGTCGTTGTCGTTGTCGTTGTTGTCGTTGTCGCTGCTCGTCCAGAGGCATCAACTCGAGTCGTACTCGTACTCGTACTGCTACCGCTGCGGTGTGGCGACAACGAGACCACTGCTTGCCTGCCTGCTTGCTTGGTTGCTTGCTTGGTTCGACAGACTCGAGCGAGAGCGATCTCAAGACATACATCATAAGCGAGCAAGTGGCGTTGAATCGGATGCTGTGGCCAACAAGAGCAACGACGACGCTGATGAATGGTCCTAGACACTCTCGGATGATCGCTCGCTACCTTGCTCCACCTTGCCCTCGTTTGAATGAACGACGAACGAGCGAGTGCGTGAATATTTCGGATGGATACAGACACGACCGACGTCGTTGAGCCGCGTAGCGTGTGCAGCATGTGCAACGAGCGCGCGCTCCTACGCGTAAAGTGCCGCCGCCGTCACGAGCTCAAGTGTGTGTCCTGGATGTCCTGCATGTCCTGGATCTCTTCTTGTCATTGCCAAGTCGGTTGCACTCGCATTTCATATAGTGACAAAACACAGGCAAACAACATGACCCACACAAACAGCTGGCACCGACCCTCGTTCCGCTCGAGCACCTGCACACCCGCTTCATGGCGCTTGATGGTGTCCTTGATGGGCATCACTGCAACGCGGCGCGGCGTTTGCTGCACAAGTGCGCACGCACACACGCACACAGACTCGCTCGCTCGCTCGCCTGCCATTCCACGACTCGACTCGAGACAGCAACGCAAGTGCTCATACAAGAGTCATCAGCGTCCAGCCATTCCTCGATTCTCAACCTAGACGACACACACTCGCTAGTCCTCACAAAGCACACAGACCACGATGCGTCCGAACAAGTTTGCACCCGACCTCATCCCGATCTCCGAGAACGAGCTCATGGCGTCACAGTACGACCGAAAAGCACTCAAGCACCTCGATGCAGTGCGTTCGCGCTCGGGTCGCTCGCGCTCAACGCCAGGACGTAGGACCTACTTTGATTTTGTTTGCAAGAATAGTCTCATTCCTCATCTCGAACAAGTAGCTCCGTGCAAGACCAGCGTCAGTCCTTCTCGTGTTTGCAGCGCTCCTTGACGTCGTCGCAATGGTGCTCGAAGGCGAGAGCTTGCCGCCTCCGTTTGCGCTCGTCCCGAGCGAGGCGTCGACACCAGCGCCTCGTGTGTCGACACCAGCGCCTCGTGTGTCGACACCGCAGAAGGCAGACACCACGGCCTCGGAGGTGTCACTCGCATTGGCGCGTGCGTACTGGGCCGCGGTCGTATCAGCCCATTGTCTTGCCGCGCTCTATTACTACGGCTACGCGGCCGTGTACTCGCACATCCATGCGAGCTCGAGCACAGACGCTGTCATCGATGCTGTGAAGACAACATCCGTCGAGAGGTTCTTCACGCCCGTCGTGGTCGTCAGCAGCGCTGTTGCGATCGGACACGTGATCGCAGTCGTGAATGCGCTGCTGTCGAGCTACCGATCGCGCGAGCTCGTGTTCTCGCCCGACATTTGGCTCGATGGCCCTGACAAACGAGCAGCGCTGGCGGTAGCGCAGCCGCGGAACCGAGACAAGTGGTGCGTCCTTCGCGTCCTCTACGCCTGCTACACAAAGCTCAAGAAGCGCGGACTGTACCTCGTGCAAGTGTTCACTGTTGTCGAAGTCGCGCTCCAGATCTTCCAGGGCAACAAACTCAGCCATCTCGTGGCTTCTCGCGCGCTCAATCGCGTCACGACCGCAGCGCTCGTGTTCAACTGCTGGTACCTCCCAGTCGTGCACTTTGCGTTCCGTAAGCGCCGCGAGAAGAGGCCTGCGCTCGAAGTGCTCGTGCAGCACATCGTCAACTCGTCCCTCGACATTGTCTACGGCATCGCTCTCCCCGCGGCGATCTTTGCGCCGTACTACTACGGCCTCGTCGACGGCGGCGACGCGTTCCCGCGTGCGATCTACTACCAGGACACGTGGGCCGCGACTGCGACAGCTGAGAGCGAACAGATCTTTGTGAGTTCGTGGACAGACTTTGTCGCCAAGATGGTGCCAGGACTCGCGCTCTTGTACGAGCTCCGGGAGATGCAAGTGCTGCTGCAGGTCTCACCCCGGTCTGTTGCTTCGATGAAGCGCCAGATCTTGATCAAGCTCCCGACAGTGCGCACAGCGGTGACAGCGACAGTTGAGCCGACAGCAGGAGCATCTGCGACTGCGAGCGCTACTGTGAGCGAGGTGAAGCGCCTGCCTCCTCGCGGCCGTATTCGCCATACCCTCGACGCCGCGCTGCTCTGCACTGGCATCGCTGTGCTCGCGCTCCACATCCACGCCGAGTCGGCTGCAAGACCTACTGGACACGAGCATGGATGTCTGCTCGAGCTCCGTCCATGGGCCTCGAGCTCGTACTCGTGTGCGGTGCTCGAGATCAGCTGCAAAGCGCGAGCGCTTGTCGGCGAGCGCCACGAGATCGACGCAGCACTGACAAGAGTTGATGCGCTTGCGCTTCGATCGCTGATCCTAAGCCACTGCCCATTGCTCTCGATCCCATCGAACATCCAGCGCTTTACAGAGCTCTCGACACTCAAGATCCACAACGCGACACTCGTGCACTGGGACACTGACGCTGCACTCACAGACACGCTCCACCCAAAGCTTGCGCGCATCTACATCTCCAAGACCAACATGTCGGCAATCCCGCGCGGTCTTCAGTCGCGCGACTTCCCAGCACGCGTGCACGACATCCACCTCTGCGCGACGAACCTCACGGACTTGCCATCGGATCTCCACGAAGCGTGGACAGGTCCAGGACTCACGCTCGGGCTCGAAGCAAGTGACGGCATCGTCGCAGTGCCTCCTACGATCGCAATGCTCCAGCTCCAGCGCCTCTCGCTCGCAGGCAATGGCATTCAGAGCATCCCAGACTCGCTCCTTCGCGACCAAGTGCTGACCGATTTGATCCTGCGTGACAATCCCTTGCAGTCGCTCCCGAGCTCTCTCGGTCGCCTCTCGAACCTCACGACGATCGACATTCGCGACACGAACGTCTCGGCGCTGCCTGCGTCGTGGTCGAGCACTGACGCAGCAGCTGCAGGTCTCGTCGGTGCGCCAGCAAGCGGATCCATTGCGCTCCGAGCTGCTCGGACGCCGCTCTGTGCTGCGCTTTCTCCAGACGCAGCGACAGCGATCGGATGGTTCCGCGTCGACTGCGTCGCGAGTGACGATGACGACACCTCGTCGACTCTGTTCTACTACCCACTGGCGGACGAGCTGCAGTGGCGAGCGACGTCGTCGTAAGCAAAACATGCAGCGTCTTGTTCGATTATACGATGCTTGCTAGTGCCGACAGAACTCTCTGTCTCGGCATGCGAATCGACTGCCTCCTGTCCTAAAGTCTGCCCTCGGCCAAACTTGAGGTCAATCCTAAGCTAGTCGCCACTACCCACGGGCTGCACCCGAAGGCACAGCCCATCTCACTTGTTTTGATCACGCTCTCTGGAGACGACCTGGTCGCGCTTCGCCATTCATCTTGAGCGTCGCGAGCGTGTGTATGTTGCGCGCACCGTTTGTGTCTCTACCCAGAACACATGGTAGGCAGGGCACCAAAGCACCTTGTACGACTCGGCAGTGAGCGTCGCGAAGCATGATGAGCATGTCGCGCTCGTTCGGTACTCGTCGACCTTGACGACGGTGGCGCGCGCAGCCAGAGCTTCTTCAAAGCGCTTGAGTGGTGCGCGGGTAGCCGCGGATGACGCCTTGTCGGCTCCAATCGCCAAGAGCGATCGTCATGCTCTCACATTGAGACGACATCTGACATCGAAGAGCGTAGTCTAGAACAGCATCAAGCCGAGAAAGACAATGTTCATAGAGAGATGGCACAAGACAGCAAAAGTCAAGGCGGTTCATTCAGTCGGTCCCATGCAATCACAAGCAGTCACGTCCTTCTACTCTCTCTCGAACTTGGTTTTACGACCCGTGTAGACGCATGGAGCTCAGTTCTCGTCGCGCCAGTGCGCCACGAGGCTCTTGAAGAGCCCGTCCGTCTTCTTCTGGAGCGCCGCCGGCGTGTCAAACTCGCCGACAGCCCCCTTCTCCATCACGAGGATGCGGTCAGCGTCCATGATCGTGTTGATCCGGTGCGCAATCGTGAGGCACGTGCAGTCGCGGAACTCTTCGCGGATGCTCTGCTGGATCTTCCGGTCCGTCTCCGTGTCGATCGACGCCGTGGCTTCGTCCATGAGGATGATGCGCGACCGCTTGAGCAGCGCGCGCGCGATGCACAGGAGCTGGCGCTCGCCGACGCTAAAGTTGCTCCCTTTCTCGTCGACCTTGGCGTCGAGCGCCGTGACCGCAGAGCTCAAGTGCGCGCGCTTGATCGACGTCCAGATCTGCGCGTCACTGTACTGGTCGAACGGGTCGACGTTGCTGCGGACCGTGCCCGAGAACAGCACCGGGTCCTGCGGGATGATCGAGATCTTGCCGCGGAGCTCGTGGAGCCCGATCGCGCTGATGTCGACGCCGTCGATCACGATCGCGCCCGAGTCAAGCTCCACGAGGCGCATGAGCGCAACAACAAGGCTGCTCTTGCCAGCGCCAGTGCGACCGACGATCCCGATCTTCTCCTGCGGCTTGATCGTGAGCGAGAGGTTCCGAAGCACGCGCGGAAGGCCAGGGCGGTACCGCAAGTTGACGTTCCGGAACACAATTTCGCCGTTGCGCGGCCAGTCGCTTGCAGGCGCGACTTGCGAGCCCGTGCTCTCGAGCGCCGGCTCGATCGGCATCTCCGAGTAGTTCTGGATGCGCTCGACCGAGATCATCTGCGTCTGGAGCTGGCTGATCATGCGCACGGACCAGTTGAGCGACTGCGTGACGCTGAACGCGTACGAGAGCGAGACGCCAGCGAGACCTGCGAACGCGACGCCCTCTTCCGTCGTCGCGTTGTGCGCGAGTACAGCGCAGAGCGCAGCGAATGACGCAATGAGCGTGCCGGCAAACTCGAGGCGGAGCGCGAGCCAGCAGTTGACTGCAAAGTTGAGGAAGTACGCGCGCTGGTTCCGATCCAACTGCGCCTCGTTCTTGCGCGCAAACGCAGTCTCGGCGCTGTACGCGCGGATCGTCGCGAGGCCGTCGAGCGTCTCGCTCAACAGCGCAAACACGGGCGAGCGGCTGATCGAGTCGAGGCGCTGGAGCTCGCGCGACGTCTTGATGAAGTACCGCTGCGACGTGTAGTAGCCGATCAGGACCGGCACGAGGATGACCATGAACACCGGCGTGACGTACGAGATCGTCGCGAGCGTCGCCAAGACGCTCATCATCGTGTTCAAAAGCATACTCCAGGTCGCAGGGATGCTCTCGTCGACCGTGTAGACGTCCTTTGAGAGGCGGTTCACGATGCGACCGGTCGGCGTCGTGTCAAAGAACGATGTCGGTGCGCGGATGATGCGCGCGAGGAGCGCATGGAAGAGCGTCTTGCTCGCGCGCAAGCCGCCGGCGTACGTGCTGATGGCGCGGAAGTAGAGCGCAACGGCGTACGCCAAGTTGAGGAGCATGAAGACGTACACGTAGTACATCTGCGAGTCCTTCTGCGCCTCTTTGCTCTGGTCCGCAGTCTTCTCCGCGTGCTCAGACCAGTACGAGAGCCACATCGTCGACGACAAGTTGATGCCTTGCACGAGGATGAACACAAAGATGAGCCCGACACCCGCGCACATGCCGCCGAACGCGCGGATCCAGACCTTGTACACGGGCCACGCGACGTCGCCCGTCGAGCGGTCTTCGTCGACAATGAGCTGCGTCTCCACGAGCTCGCCTTCGTGCGTGAGGTCGCTCCGGATCGACGACGTGCGCGAGCGGTTGACGTACTCTTCCGCCGCGGCGTCGTCGTCGTCGTCTTCGAGCGGGTTCGAGCTCATGGGAGCTCCAGCGCTCTCGGTCAGCTCGTCTTCGACGGCTTCGATCGTCTTGTGCTGGTCGTGCTCCTTGTACTTGGCCACAAGGTCGGTCAGGATTCCAGTCGACGCGCGCATGAGGTCGTCGTACGAGCCGCTCTCGACGATCGCGCCCTTCTCGAGCACGAGGATGCGGTCGCACTGGCTCAAGAACGTCAAGCCGTGCGTCACGAGCACGACAAGCTTGTCCTTGAGCGCCGCCTTGATGCACTGCGTGAAGATGTCGTGGCCGACGTGGCTGTCGACGGCCGAGAGGATGTCGTCGAGAATGTAGATGTCCGCGTTCTGGTACACGGCGCGCGCGATCGCGACGCGCGTGCGCTGCCCGCCGCTCAAGTTGATGCCCTTCTCGCCGATCTCGGTCATGTCGCCGCCCGGGAGGATTGCCAGATCTTTCTTCAAGCAGCTCACGCGCACAGCTTCGGCGTACCGCGCAGGCTCGAACGGCAAGCCAAAGCAAATGTTGTCGCGCACTGTCGCGTTCTGGATGAACGGCTGTTGCGAGACGTACGCGACTTGACCGCGCAGCGCGACACTCCCGCGGCTGCAGCGCGCGTCGCCGAGGATGCCGCTCAAGAGCGTCGACTTGCCAGCGCCAACGTGTCCGACGATCGCGAGCAAGTCGCCCGACTTGGCGTGCAGCGTGATGTCGCGCAGCACTGGCGCGTTGAGGTCGCCAGCGCTCGTCGACACGACGCTGCTGCGCGCACTGAGCGGCTGCTTGTCACTGTCAGTCGCTGCTGGTGCGTCAGCAGCAGCATCCTTGACGATCGTGTCCCACATAAAGTCGGCGTCGTCAACGGCGATGCCGACAGTCGTGAGGCTCCCCGTCCCGACCTTCTCGCGCTCTTCCTCCAAGAAGTACGACTGGAGGCGGTCGATACTCACGCTCGCTTCGACGATCGAGTTGAGCACTTGCGGGAGCATGAAGAGCGGGAATCGGAGGATGTTGAAGAGCGCGAGGCTCGTGAGCGCCGTGCCGACGTCCAGCGTGTTGCCGAGCAGGACGTACGTGAGGAACGACGAGACCGTCACGAGCGACGGGATCGCAGAGAAGAGTGTGACAGACGCGCTCCGCGCGTAGATGTACGTCTCAAGCTTCTTGAGTTCGTCGTGGCGGAACGCCATCACGCGCTTCGTGAAGCTGTTCTCCCACGCCTGGAGCTTGATGACCTTCATGCCAGCGAGCACTTCGTGGCAGACCTTGATGCGCTCGTCCTTGACTTTCATGAGCCGGAGCTGGAGCTTGCGCATGAGCTTTGAGATCGCCGCTGTCACTGGCAAGAGCAAGATGATCACTGCGACGCCAGCGAACGTCGCGACGCCGATCTGCAAGTACAGCAAGTAGCACGAGACCGTGATCTGGAAGACCGAGAACCAGACGCTGTTGATGTACGTCGAGAGCTCCTGGAGCCGCTGCGCGTCGATCGACATGAGGTTCGTGATCTCGCCCGTTGTCTTCTTCTGCCGCGCCGCAGCGGAGAGCACGAGCGACTTGTTGTACACAGCCGTGCAGATCGCACTGCGCACGCGCATGCCTGCTTCGAAGCAGTGGAAAAAGTAGTTCCGGAGCATGAAGCTCTGGAGCACGCCGGCAACAAAGACCACGCCAGCGTACGTGAGGCCGCGGCTCATCGGCGCGTCCGGGTCTTTCAAGAACGCAATGATGTCTTTGATCATGAGCGGTCCAATGAACTGGAGCGAGTCGTGGATGAGCTTGAGCAGCCCGGCCTTTGCGATCTGTCCGCCAAACGTCTTTGCGAGCGCGACTGTGAGCGACGGCTTGGCTTTCGAGAGCTGCGCGTGCCACGCGGCTTGGAACGTGTCCGAGACGTTGTGCGCGCGGTTGTCCGGGTCGAGCTGGTACAGATCGTCGTGCTCGAGCGGCCGGGCGTTCCCGAGCTCCATCACAGGCGTGACCCATGAAAAGAGCGCCGACGAGATGCACGTTGCGTTTTGCGACGGGTACCGGTCGCCGAGTCCCGACGTCTCGCCCGCATGTTCGAGCTCGTACGTGCCGTACGCTGCGGCGCCGAGCAGCGGCTTCTTCTCTGCGCGCTTCGTCGCGCCGCCCATTGCGCGTCCGTTCCTTCCGCTGTCGCTTGCGAGTGCGCGCAGAGAGAGAGAGCGCGCGAGAAAGAGCGATCACGAGCCGAGAGAGCGAGAGCGAGAGAGAGTCCGGAGGGAGGCTCCGAGCGCTTGAGCAGTCGACGGCAAATGTGCGAATGCAAGAGGCGCTGACGTTGAACGAGGCGTTCGTTCACAGTCGATACAAACTTCAAGTCAAACTGAACGACACTTGAGGTTTCTATGCCGGTGCCGCACACACACTCATCAGCACCAGCAAGCAACAGCAGCAGTCGGAGCGTGAAGAAACGGGCGAGCGACGCAAGTGCGTGGACAGCAGCGCGAGCTCTGGCATTCGCCTGCACGACGTCTCTGCATTGCGAGCATCGAGTCATGAGCATTGCGTGTGCATTGTGCATGAACGAATGAATGAATGGTTGGTGCGGAGTGCTCGCCAACCGCACGAAAGGTCGGAAGAAGTTGCCGAGCTACTCTTGCGAGAATGACGGCTCGAGGTGTGTTGGTGTCATGAAGCACGCGTGCACCAAGTGCACGCGAGCGCAACGAGAATATGATCATGGACACACGACCGCACGTGAATGAACGAGAGCAGTTGGTCGTGAGAGCGTGCCGACTGTGTTGCCGCGTGTGTGAACATGCTCAAGCTTGGCTTTGATCCAAGTGCTGCGTTAGCGAGTTTGCATCATCAAGGTCCGTGTTTGACTTGATCTGTGTATGATGATCTGTATATAGCAAACCGTGATAGTGAAAAACAAGGGGTATCTCCATTTGGTGGACCACATGACGTGCAGAAAAAGACAGCTGGACGTCAACAGACCATCACTCTAGCTTCAAAAACCACCACAACTGTTTGCCGTTGTTAGCTCTAAGTATGCCAATTGCATTTAACACTCCCTCGTTTTTCGCTCGCTTGGTGTTGCTACAGTCTCTATTTGTCGCACACCTGAACTCACATGAACTCGCGCAGTGCTGCTGCGACTTTGTAGAGCCCGCGCGACTCGATAAACTGCGGCAGCATGAACTCGCTATTCACCTTGATCAGTGGCTTCGCGTTGTGGTGCAGCAAGATGCGCGGCACGAGGTCGTTGTCGTCCTCGGTCGAGATCGCGTACACGAGCAGCGGCGTCTGGTTCCGGTCGTTCACTGCGTTCGCAAACGCGCCTGCTTTCAGCAGCATGTACACTGCCTTCGCGCCGTCTGGTGTGCTCGCGTTCGCAGCGTAGTGCAGCGGCTGGTTACCGCGGTTGTCTGGGAACCGCACCAGCTCTGGGTGGTGTGTGAGCAACGAGCGCACTGTCTCGAGGTCGCCTTTGCGCACTGCATTGTGAAGCGCCGTGCGGCCATACTTGTCATCGACAACTGGTGCGCCATTGCGCGTCTTGACAGCTTCAGTCGCCGACTTGGCAGACGCAGAGCGCGGTCGCACGTTACCAGCGCCTTGAGGTATCCGCGCGTCGTCGTCGGTGTTGCTGCTGTTGCGTCCTGCAGGTCCTGGCGTTGAGCGCGAGCGACCCGAGCGCGAACGCACTGCATCGAGGTGCTTGAGTGCTTTTCGGTCGTACTGTGACGCCATGAGCTCGTTCTCGGAGATCGGGATGAGGTCGGGTGCAAACTTGTTCGGACGCATCGTGGTCTGTGTGCTTTGTGAGGACTAGCGAGTGTGTGTCGTCTAGGTTGAGAATCGAGGAATGGCTGGACGCTGATGACTCTTGTATGAGCACTTGCGTTGCTGTCTCGAGTCGAGTCGTGGAATGGCAGGCGAGCGAGCGAGCGAGTCTGTGTGCGTGTGTGCGTGCGCACTTGTGCAGCAAACGCCGCGCCGCGTTGCAGTGATGCCCATCAAGGACACCATCAAGCGCCATGAAGCGGGTGTGCAGGTGCTCGAGCGGAACGAGGGTCGGTGCCAGCTGTTTGTGTGGGTCATGTTGTTTGCCTGTGTTTTGTCACTATATGAAATGCGAGTGCAACCGACTTGGCAATGACAAGAAGAGATCCAGGACATGCAGGACATCCAGGACACACACTTGAGCTCGTGACGGCGGCGGCACTTTACGCGTAGGAGCGCGCGCTCGTTGCACATGCTGCACACGCTACGCGGCTCAACGACGTCGGTCGTGTCTGTATCCATCCGAAATATTCACGCACTCGCTCGTTCGTCGTTCATTCAAACGAGGGCAAGGTGGAGCAAGGTAGCGAGCGATCATCCGAGAGTGTCTAGGACCATTCATCAGCGTCGTCGTTGCTCTTGTTGGCCACAGCATCCGATTCAACGCCACTTGCTCGCTTATGATGTATGTCTTGAGATCGCTCTCGCTCGAGTCTGTCGAACCAAGCAAGCAACCAAGCAAGCAGGCAGGCAAGCAGTGGTCTCGTTGTCGCCACACCGCAGCGGTAGCAGTACGAGTACGAGTACGACTCGAGTTGATGCCTCTGGACGAGCAGCGACAACGACAACAACGACAACGACAACGACAACGACTCTACGAGACGAGACGAGACGCGCGAATGCTCACATTCGCGGTCGTATCTTTAGAAGCAGATGCTGCCTCGGACGTCGTGGCTGCGCGCGCGTCGACGCGAATGCGAGACCGTTGCCTTGTCTTCTTGCTGCTCGCGGCTTGAGCTCCGTGCCTGGACAAGTGGCGCGGCATGTCGACGACAATGACGACGATCGAGCCGATCGCAGCAGGTCGGTTCAAAAGCCACTCGTGTGCGTCACGACGCCTTCGCGACCACCTTGGACGCCTCAAAGACTCGACTCACACGGTCGAGTGCATGTGTGACGCACGCAGCGGTGGAGGAAGCGATCCGAGTCGTCGCGAGTCGAGACGCGGTGTTCTTTGACCCCGGCGCGCACAGGTGGACGTCGTCGATTCCGTCGAAAGCGTCGATCTGGACTGCGTTTGGCGAGGTACGGATGGACGTATGGACGGACTCGACGCTGCTCGAGTGTGTGTGCATGTGCATGTGTGTGACTGAGCTCTGCTGTGGTCGACAGCGCTGGTGTGTGCATCGTCGAGCTCACCAGCCCTCGTTTCGATCGACTATCTCTCTACGTGTGCGCTTGACACTGCCTCGATGCTGTGAACAGGTCAAGTGCATGCTCATGCGGAGCTACGACGGCACTGTGATCTGCAGTCATCCATGCGGGACCGCGTACTTGTCGGTGCGTGCGTGCGTGTCAGCGAGCGTCAAACCCTCCGATCCAGTCGCAAGAGTTCATACTTGCTTCTCTCTCTTACTCACACACTCGCATGTGCCTCCTTGCTTGTCTGCTTGCTTGCGTCGCGACTGAGCGTGCAGAGCGCCACCGTGACACGAGATCCCGAGGTAGTGCATGTGCGAGCACTGATGCCTCGATCGCATCTCGCTCTTGCACTTGTGCTCGATCGAGTGCGAATGTGGCACACTTGCACACACTTACATCACACGCCACGCCACGCACTACTTTACTGGATACGCTGCGATCGACAGGGCAACTTTGTCGACGCAGCGTTCGTGCCGCCAGAGGCACCAGATCCGGACGTCGAAGCCTCTGGGTACGCTCCGAGCGACCGCAAAGACCGGCCGAGCACAGTCGACTTGCGCGGCTGCCTGCTCGACCACTCGGCAATGGCGCGCTTGGCTCGCGGTCTCGGTGGCAACGTACGTCTGTGCGTCTGTGGTGCCTATCTGTTGTGTTGTGCTGCGTCCATTCCGTCACGACAAACTCCGCTCCAAGTGCTTCAGTCGTGATGATGCCCTCTCTCTCTCACGTCACTCCATCTCTCTCACACTCACATGAGCATGCGCATACCAACACACACACGCAGTGCTTCGTGAAGACGCTCTCGCTCAGCGGCAACCAGCTCCGCGACAGCGACATGAGCTTGCTCGCGAATGCGCTCGTGCACAACGGGTGCCTCACGGAGCTCAACTTGAGCTACAACTGCGTCGGCACGCTCGGGTCCACACTCTTGGCGACCGCGCTGGCTGAGAACGCGCACATTCGAGTCGTGGACCTCACGCACAACCGCGTGGGCAAAGACGGCGTGCATCCGTGGCTCGGCAAGACGCTGCGCGCGAACCACGTGCTGCGCGAGCTCAAGCTCACGCACAACGACATTGGCGACTACAAAGCGAGCGAGCTACTCGCGGCGCTCGGACCGAGAGTCGTGACTGAAGAGGAGCTGCTCAAGACGCAGATCCACCGCCGACGCACCGAGATGCCGAGTGCGACACTGATCAAAGCGCTTGCGCCGGCAAACAGCACGAACAGCACTAACAGCACTTACAGCAATAGCACCACACTTGCAGACGCGTTCAACACGACGCTCACGACGCTGCTCTTAGGCAACACCGGTATCTCGGACGACGCCGCAGAGCACATTGCGCACGTGCTTGCTACGAACCGCACGCTCACGCACCTCGACATCTCGTCGAACGCGTTCTCAGACACTGGCAACGGGCACATTGCGATCGGACTCAAGCACAACGCGTCGCTGCGGTACCTCAACTACAGCGACAACCGCATGCACGAGCACGCGGCCGTGCGCCTCGTGAACGCGCTGCAGCGCCACCCAGCGATCACGACGGCGCTCTTCCACGACTGCTTTAGTGGCTCGGACGTCGTTGCAGCGCTTGGAGCGTTTGCTCGCACTACAGCCACGCTGACAACGCTCGATGTGGTACGTCTCGAGTAGCAGTAGTAGTAGCTATGAGTGCGGTGTTGTTGTGTTCGCTTGTGTATGTGTGCAGGCACTCTGTGTGGACGACGATCGACCGAGTGAGCATGCCACCGACTGCTTTGGGCATTGCTTGCGTACGTGCGTGTGTATGTGCTCACTGCAGAGTCACTGCGCACTTGAGCCGCCTGGCGTCGTCGACTTGTACCGCGCGCTTGGCGAGAACGCAACGATCGAGAACTTGCACATGGTGCGTCGTCGAGCTGCTGTGATCATGAGGCTATGTGCTTCGTGCGTTATGCATCGTGGTGTCGCTGCTGCTGCCAGTGCCTGTGTTTGTCTATCTGGGACTACATGACGGACTGACGAGCATGCATCATGGCAACACACACGCTCGCGGACGCTTTGCGTAGGTTTGTACAGGCATTCGCTCCGACCAGGCAGTCGCGATCTTTGCGCAGTGCATCGCGCAGAACACGACGCTGCGAGTGCTCGATCTGTCGTACAACGAGATCACACTGCGCGGGTGCAAGTTGTTGCGAGACGCCGTCGCGACGCACACTACTGGCCGCGTGCTGCTCTCGCTCGAAGGCAATAGCGGCGAGAAGCGCAGTGCAGTCGGCGTCACGATCACAGGCGGTCATCGGATCGCTCGAGCATCGATGACCGCAGCAGACTCGAGCGCATCGGCTGCTGAGTCGACACAATAGAAGTGTGCAATGTGAGCCTCAAACACAGCAATGCAAGTGCTCGTGTTCATGCACGTGCTAGTGTGATCGCTCTCGCACACTCGACAGGCGATGGAGACGGCAACTGGTTGTGCATCCGCCGCGATCGAATGGCGCAGTCATCGTCGGTTGCAACGACTTTAGCTCCGAGCGCGCTTCGTATCCACTGACATACGAGCTCGAGTGGCGTGCTGCGAGTCGCGACTGAGTGCTGCATACACACGTGCATGCATGCATGGAATGAGCAAGTGCAGTCTGCTCTGCTCTGTCGGTTCGCCAAGAGGCAAAGCGAGTGACAGGCAAGTGAAAGGCAAGTGTTTGATTCCCTGTTTTTCGTCACTATCGTTTTGTGAGTGGATGTGGACGCACATCACTCTGCTCGCGTTCCAATGAGTGCTGGATGTGGTTGCGCGAGGTACGTAACCTTGTGCAAAATGTACTTTTCAACTGTGCTTGAAGTGCAACTCGACCACGCAAAAGAACGACTTGAGCGATGCAACAGACAACAGCAGCAAGAGCAAGAGCAACAAGAGCAGTGGCGACGACGATCGAGAGCGACTGCAACGTCAACGCGCAGTGCGGAATCGCGAGCGCGTTGCTTCGTTCGCACCACAGAGCGCAGTCTGTCACTCGCTCCAGCAGACACACACACATCTCTCACACACGATGGCACACGCGCCATCGACACGACTCGTGACAAAGCGCGAGGCGCTCGAGATGCTCGATGCGCATCGACAAGAGCTCCTGCGCACACTCACGTGCGTCTTGCTGCATTCGTGCGTGTGTGTTGTGTGGTTTTGCTCTGCACTGGTTGTTGCTTCTACACTTGCCTCTAGACTCCTGCGATGTTGGCGCACACACGAATGCGACTCGACTGAGACGGACGAACTGCGTGCACGTACACACTTGCAGAGCGATGCAGCAGCGTGAGGCGGCGCTCGAAGCGCGCGCATCGAGCACTGAGCGACGCTGTGCAATGCTCAAGTTGCAAACCGAGAGCTGTCTGGTATCGTATGCGTGTGGATGCGTGTGCATGTCGGCATGCAAGCTCACGCAAGTTGCGATACAAGTTAGCATTGACGGACGGCTTGCTTGTTTGCTCTGTGACGGATCGATGCCTCGTTCACTCGCCACTGCACTGTGTGTTCGTGTCATGTCTTGCCTTGCTGCTTCACTTGGCTTGTCATGCGTGCATGCGCTTGGATCTGCCGCTCTCTCTACTTGCGTGTGTGTGATCGCATCAGCGCCATGAACAAGAAGACGCGCTCGACACCACGCGACAGACGCTGCTCGAGCAGAACGAGAAGCTCCATCGCCAAGTCGCGAGGCTGCAGACCGAGTGAGTGAGTGTGCGTGTGTACAAGCTGAGAGTCGACAACACTCGAGCGCTCGAGCGCCTGTGCATGTGCATCAATCATCGATGATGGTGATGATACAGCAGCAGCAGACGCCAGTCAGTTCACACAAGGCGCTGACGATCTGTGGATGACCGAGTCGCAGACTGCTGAGTGCCACTGGCGCACTCAGTACTCGAGATGCGCGTGTGTTGGAGCTCGAGCAGGCACTTGGTGCGTGCGTCGCTCTCGTTTGTTGCTTGTGTGTTGAAGTGTGAATGGCAAATGCTCGAGCTCGAACTCGGTCGAGTCGAGTCGAGTGTCAGCCGAACGGACAACAGAAGCACGTTCATCTCGCTCTCACGCACCCTTGCTCGTCTTTGTATCTCTCTCTCTCTCTCTCTCTCTCTTGTCAGCGAGTGCAGAGCAACGCGAGCGAGCAAGTCGAGCCCAGCGACAGCGAGACGAGCAAACGATCCAGTCGCTACGGGCGTCACTGCGCATGCTCGAGACTGAGGTGAAGCTCATGGACCTGCTGCTCGTTTCGAACCGTGTTGACGAAGTCCTTGTAGATGCCCTCACTCACGCACGCACTTACACTCACACTTGTAAACGTGAAGATGATCGCTCAAGCGACAAAGAGAGCTCGGACGTAGCGAGCGATGTCGTGTCTCGAAGAGCTCCGTCAAACGCGGACTTTATCCAGTCGGCTTCTTGAGTCACTTGATCACAACTGATTGACACACAAGCGGCTCAATCACGTCACGAGCCTTGGACATCTCGATCCCCGAGTCCTGCACGACGTCCGAGCACTCGAGACTCGAGTTGATCTTGTTCTTCAGCTCGGTCGAGCCAAGCGGAGCCTCAGGACTTCGCGCTTCAGCTTTGAGTATTTGACCCACACGACGACCGCTCGTAACGACCACGTGAGTGTGCGACGCCTGAGCATTATTCGCACTTTGCGCTCCTCATCGCGACACAGCGCCATGGCAGCGAAGATGAAGCCTAAGAGCGCGCATGCCGCTGCTGGAGCCGACGCGAGCTTCATGCGCATCGAAGTCGTATCGATGCTCAAGCTCACGACGCTGTCGTTTGTCGCCGTGCTCGTGCTCACGCTCTTTGTCGCGATCGGCTACGTTGGGTCGCCAGCCGTGTCGCTCTCAGACTTTACGAGCAACGCGACGCGGTGCACGTCCGACTTCTCGCTCGAGCTCTTTCGCGAGTGCTCGCAGCGCACGACCACCGCTGCTTCGACTGCTACGGCGTCAATGGACGCAAACGGCTCGGTCACTGCGATCGACGAGCTGCTCCAGCTCTCCGAGACCGACCAGGTCCCTGCGCTCGCGTGCATGTTTGACGCGTGCACGAACGCATCGAACCGTCCGCTCGTTG
This sequence comes from Pythium guiyangense, assembly GCA_003730235.1. NCBI lineage: Eukaryota > Oomycota > Peronosporomycetes > Pythiales > Pythiaceae > Pythium > Pythium guiyangense. The sequence goes on from QXDM01000028.1 coordinate 104,137, forward strand.
GCGACGTGAGTCCGTCGCAGCTCCAGGTCGCGCACTACTCGTTCGGTCTGAATGGCTTCCAGCACCGCAATCGGTACTTCTACCTCCAAGTGGCGTTCCCGAACCAGAACAAGACGGACGACCACTCGTTCCGCGTCACCATGACGCCGCACGTCAAGGGTTTTTACACAAACGCTAGCACCGGTGCGCGCGCGGCGACGCAGCTCATTCCGGACGTGCGGCAGCAGACGCTGACGATCGAGTGCGCGAGAGGCGCGTACTTTTGCAAGGAGCAGTACTTCCTGCGCTTTGGCGAGATCGACTTTCGCGACTACCAGATCGACGTGCTCTTCAACGCGAGCGAAGGGCTCCCGCTCATCGGCGCGGACGTGCAGTTCAAGAAGACGTGGGGCACCGAGGCGTTCACGAACTGGTTCATAGGCGTGAAGCTCTTCTTCTTGGTCGTGTCGACGGTCGTCGCTGTCTGGTACAACGTCAAGCTCAGCCACCTCTCGGTACGGGAGCAGAACCTCGAGCAGGGCTGGGTCGCGACGATCACAGTCACGCTCCTGCTCTTCAACGACCCGTTCTACGCCGCCGAGGCCACGTTTGGCGGGAACCCCGTGAAAGTCCTGAGTGTGCTCTTCCACGTCACGTTCTTCCAGATGCTCCTGCTCTTTTGGCTCGTCATGCTCGACAACATGCGTCTTCAAGGCAAAGTCCAAGGCGTGTCGAACACGCAGTTCTTCACGCCCAAGATCGTCTACATCGCGTTCTTCTGGCTCCTCAATGCGATCTACCACGGCTACATGAAGTACTACGCGAACAACGACCCAACGTGGAACCCACTGGCGACGAACGCCAACTTTGCGCTCGTGCAAGCGCTCTGCGGCGCCATGAGCATCTTCTACGTCCTCTGGGTCGCGTACCTCGTGCTCGTGAGCCACCGCGAGATCCGGTCGCGCCGCGTGCGGTACCGCTACCTCGTGCTCGTGACGTTCTTCATGGTCGTCATGGCGTTCATTGGCCTCGGTAGTGGCGCGATCTCGCCAGCGCCGCCGAGCGGCGGGCAGTGGACGTCCTTCCACGCGCTCTTCAACATTTACGTCTACGCGATCGCGTACCTGTACGCGCCATCGGCGTCAGCAGTCAAGTCGGCGAAGAAGCGCGCGCGGACGCTCGACGTCGACGCCGACGCTGAAGCGCGTCCTGCACTCAGTGGCGACGAGTCGAACGACGCGACTGCGCCACTCGATGTCGCGGACGTCACGCCCGGGAACCTCAGTCTCGCGTAGGTGCTAGCCGCTCTCTATCGTAACCTCCGACGTAACCTCTCTCGGCTATAATCAGACTCTTCGTGTACCCAAGTGCCTCGATTGACCTCGGCATTGTCGCCATGGCGTCGAGCGCAGCGCCTAGCGAGCGCATCCTCGTGCTCCTGCAGCTCGACAAAGTCGCGATCGTCGACCAGCTCACGCACGTTGTTGCGAACTTTCGCGTTGCGCAAGTGGCGCAGCTCGTCGCGTTGCTCGAGGCGCTCGAACGCTCGCGCGCGCTTGACCATGTCGCTGCGTACTTTGACCGCAAGCTCGACGTCAAGGCCGAGATGGAGCGATACCTCCACGACTTGCTCAAGATGCAACACTACATCACGCGCCACGGCGTCGACATGGACCTCGCAGACCGCCTGATGCAGCTCTACGGCGCGTTTGGCGATAGTGGCGATCGCCACGTGCTCACAAAAGTGTTCCAGACGCTCGGGTTCGCGCTCTCGTCGGTCTTCTGCGCACTGAGCGAGAAGCTCTCGCCCAAGTACCAGCAAGAGCTCCTCACGCTCTTTTCAGACGACCTTCCGGAGCTCCGGACGTGGATCCAGTGGCTCGCGAGCGTCCGCAGTAGCGACAGCAAGCGCAGCGGCGCAGGCGCCGATGCACATGAGAGCGACCTCGGGACTTGTGCTACGTCGTCTGCGTTTGACGACGCGCTCGAGCTGGTCGTCAAGACCATCCTTGAGCGCTGCACGCTGTCGTGGCTCGCACTCTTGCGACCGCTGTCTCCTGCAATGCGCGTCGCAGTGACGCAAGAGGTGAGCCAGCGCCTCCCGAGCACGTCGCTCAAGCAGCTCACGCGCTTCTTCGAGACGACCGGAATGTCGCTGCAGCTCTACCTCGAGCTCGACGCTTCGGTGCGACGCGCAATGCCGACGCTGCTCAACGAGTTCCCTGCTGCGTCGCTCCAGACGCTCTTTCAAAAGTTCAACACACCCAAGTGCATCGAGTGCGTGCTCCGAGGACGCGCGCTCTTGCCCAAGCGCGAGCTCTTGCATCTCGTCGATGCGCTCAGTTTGGCAGACACGGACGCGATCGACGTCTTTGCGCCTGCGCTCGTCGAGTACGCACGTCTCGGAGTCTTCACGCCCCTCTTCCTCTCGTTCGCGAAGCAGCAGCAGCTCCACTTTCTCCGCTTCTTGTGCGACGTCTCGCGCGTTCCAGCGGCGACGCTGTCAAGCGCGAGTGACGCCGCTGATGGCGGCGTGGCTTCAGTCATGACAGCAGCAGCAGACACAGACGACGCCAGAGACAGAGACAGCTGCGTCACGAGCGAACATGCCGCTGCGTGGCGCGTCTTTGATCTGTTCCTCGACGCGCACTTTGACTCGTACGACATCGTCATCCAGAAGCTCGCGACGCTCTCGAGCGACGCTGCGCGCGACATGGTCGCAGCGACCGCAGCGTACACGCCAAAAGAGCTCGCGACACTCGGTGATGGCATTGAGCACATCGCAAGTAGCTGCCTGTCGCCGTTCCTGAGCATCTTTGCGGCGCTTCCACTTGCGTCGCGCGCGACGCTCGTTCAGTGGGTCCGCGAGGTCCCAGACGACAGCGCACTGCCAGTCTACGACGTCATGCTCTCGCACTTTACTCGCACGACCGACGAGCAGCATGCGCCAGACGACACAGAGATCGCAGTCAAGATGCTCGAGCTCGTGTCCGCACTCGCGCCAAAAGACAAGCGCGCACTGTGCACTGCAGTGCTCGTGCGTGCTCCGCCGCTGCTCGGCCACCAGCAGCTCCACGATGCCGCTGCCGCCGCCGCGATGCGAGACGCTCGCGCAAACGCACTGGCGCAGAACGACCGCATCTTGCGGTACCTGTGCACGTGCACAATGGCGCTGCACAAAGCGGTCAAGCTCTTCCGGAGCATCCCCGCCGCGCAGTTCGACCGTGTGATCTTCCTTCTGCGCACGCAGCGCCTTCCTGAGCAAGTTGCCCTTACGCGGCTCATGCTCAGTCTCCCGAGCGACGCAAACTGCCGGCTCCTTGCAAAAGTCCAGGCGCTCATCGTCTCGGAGACACTCGACCTGTTCTTCGAGCTCCTGCTGCTGATCCCACAGGTCGAGTACCGGTCGCTCGCGAAGCTCCTCATCTCGCCGAACGTCTCGTCCGAGCAGCTCCAGCGCTTTGTCCAAGTCGCTGCGAGCCTCATGAACCAAGCCTCGAGTCGCGAGCTCGTGATCTTCACGGCAGACCTCCCAGTCGTCTCGCGCAACCTCTTGTTCGACATGCTCGCGCACGACCCTGTCAAAGGCGTGCTCTTGCGCATCGTCGCGTGCTCGTCCAAGCTCGCGCCAGAGCTCCTCCACGCGCTCATTGCGCTCTTGCATCCGCTCTCATGGGGCACGCGGTCGTCGTTTGTCGAGCAGATCCGCGCGCTCGAGAGCTCGCAGGACACACAGGACGTCCTCGACGTCGCGCGCGACCTCACGCCCGCCGACTTGGAGATCCTCGCGCTGCTCTTCAACGTCTTGCAGGTGCCCGTGCGCATCGCGTTCGTCTCGCTCTTCCTCCCGCTCGTGCATCACGAGAAGCACTTGGCACTTGGCAAGCTCAATGCGCTGCCAAAGGCGCAGCTCCAGTCGTTCTGTACGACTGTGTGCGACCCTGTGCACCGTGGCGTCGGCACCGCGTTCTTCCGCGTCTTTGGACTGCTCGAGAGCGCGTACCAGCTCGCGCTCCTCGCGCTGCTCCAGTACGAGTCGTGCTGGCCGCTCGTGTCGCTCCTGGCCGACTGCGTCATGCAAGCGCCAGAGCCGAGTCTGATCAACGGCTTTGCCGCGTCGCTCGTGCTGCTGTCGCTCGAGAGCGAGTTCGTGCTCTTGCGCAGCGTGGTCGAAGAAGCGCTCGCGAGCGACACGTCGCTCCACGCGCTCGTGCTCGTGCTCTGTCACTTTCGAACGCACGCAGCGCTCCTCGAGCTGCTCAAGTACGTTCAGCACCTCAGTCGCTTCACGCGCTCGACCGTGTTCTTCCGCGTGCTCTCGCAGTACAAGCGCACGGCGTTCGTGTTTGCCATGTGCCGCATGCTCGACCTCGACGACGCGCTCTTTGCGCTCAAGCGCCTCGATCGGCTCCGACCGCAGCATCGCGACGCCCTCGAGCAAGAGCTCGACAGACTAGCGGATCGATGCGGGTACGTGTCGCTGCCTTGTAGGACTTGAGCCACTGTGTTGGTTGGCGATGCTAACACTGTCGAGATGGCTTGGCACATGCTCTAGGTCAATGGCACCGAGCGTCGCGATCAAGGACGAGTTCTGCAACGTCGTGCTCGGCTTCCATGAGCGCAGCGTCTCGTCCGGAGGAGCAGAGAGCGCAGTGGGGCAGCAGCAGGCGGCGAAAGCGCGGTGCATCGCGCCGCGCACTCTCCACACTGCGAGCGAAGCAGTCACTCGCAGCAGACCACAGACGCTCTCGGCACTGCTCGAAGCGAGCGACGGCAGCAGCGACCAGTTGTTCCGAGACGTGCTCTTCATTCCGTCGACACGACCGACGTCGCACCCTCCGCTGTCGCTCGAGCAGCACCTCCGACGCGTGCAGTCTGACGACACGTTTGTACCACGATGGACTCCAACAGTGGCGTCCGAACCACGTAAGTTGACCGACGAAGCGTCTGCTACAGCAGAGGAGATCAGCCAGTGCGAGCCAGCGATCGCTAGTCCTGACGACAGCGCTGCGACGCATGCTCAACTGCTGGCAGAGCCCCAGACGCACGACAATGACCGGTCAACACCACCGAGCGTGTTTGTACTCACAGAGTCAGCGCCAGTGCTACCGCTGCTCTCAGTCACGGCTCCTAGCGCTGCACTGAGCGCCATTCGCCGCAGTTCGAGTCTCACAGGCGTCTCAGGAGTCGATCACGCACCAAGCAACGCCCCAGACACGGACGAGGACGCTAGCTCGGCGCTATCTGAGCTCTCTCACAGCAACATCCAAGAGCGAGGGCTCATGGCGCTCCCACCGCTCACCACGCAGCCGCCAGTGCTTCGAGCGCGACGCAGCGATGACAAGCGACCTCGATCAGGCGACAGCGACTCCGCTACAAGAAGCGGCTCAGCGCTTGGTGCCCAGCCTCAGCTCTTGAGCCGATCCGAGTCGGCGCCGACCACGCTCGTCACGGCAACCACGACGCTGCCGCTCAACCTCTCGCCAAGTCAGCGCGCGCGACAGTATCGCGGCCTCGCTGCTGTGCTCGACGTCCCCAGCGACGTCCACGTCGCACGCGATCGCGGCGCAAGCATCTTCCGGAAAGAGTGCGAAGCCGCAGCAAACGCGAACCGCGCGTGCCGCATCCGCGTCTCCAAGTCGCTCGCGGCGCAGTCGCACGTCATGGCCGTGCGCGTGCAGCACGCGCTTGGGAAGCGCGATGTCCACGCGAGTAGCGCAGTGTCGCCGCTCGTGCGACCGGATCGCCACACGATCGAGCAAGCGACTGCTGCGCTCGCACTCGCTGCGAGAGCGCGGCACGTCGACCTACAGAGTCTGTGCCACTCGATCACGTAGGGGAGTGCTTGGTGCTTGGGCCGTTGTCGGTAGCGCATCACTCAGTAGCACCCGCGAGACCTCGAGTCGCTGACGCGATCGAACGAGATCCTGACTGCAGCAGCACGGAGCAACAGTCGCCACACTCCGTCGGCTGTGTCTGTCACGCCACGCGCGTGTTCGCACCACCTCAAGCGAGTCTTCTGACAAGCGCAGACAAGAACGGCAGCGCCATGAGCGATCCAGCTCTAGACGACTTCGCCTTCAGCCCCACGCCCACTTGCGTCGCACTTGGGCACACGACTTGCAACGCGACGCGCTAGCTTCTCGATAGAGTCCCAACTGTGCTGCTGCATCCGACAGAGTTGGTCGAAGAGACCGACAGAGTAGCGGATCCGTTGCCAGCTCGCACACGCCGAGCGGTGGCAACCACAGAATGAGCACCTACACGCACTGTTCCATCTTTCAACACTCTCGACTGCCTCCACTCTCTCTCTCACACACACCAGAGCAAGCGCTGCTGCCACGAAGCACTAGCTCGTAGCGTCGGCTTCGGTCGTGATGCGGCGGTCGACCATCTTGGTCCACGAGTAGTGCAGCGGGAGCCGGAGCTGCGTGATGCGCGTGCCGTCGCGCGTGTTCTTGCTCGACGACGCGACGCAGTGGAACTGGCACACGTCATGGAGCAGCAGGCGGTAGAAGCTGTCGCGCATCGCGAGCGTGAGCGTACTCGTCGAGACGTCCCACTTGCGAAAGCCCGCGGCGTCTGCGCACGGCTCGAGCTCGCGCGCGTACGACGCGATGCGCGCGCGGCAGGCGTCGGTCTGGCGCGTCGCAAAGAGCACGACGACGTCTTCGAGGCAGAAGAGGAAGCGCCGGTGCTGGAACCGCACGAGGTTTGGCGCCAGCGCCTTCGTTTGGCTCGCGTCTGGCGCTTTCGTCTTTGGCTTCTTGCGCGTCTGCTGCTTCTGCTTGAGCGTCTCGGCGGCCGCGCGGCGTTGGGCCAGGAGCTGCTCGCGCGCGAGCGTCTCGAACAAGTCCTCGACGTGCTCCGAGTCGCACTGCCGGAGCAAGAACGCACTGCGCTCCGGACTCGACCGCGTTGCGGCAGTCGCGACGGGCCGCTCGCCTGGCAAGTGCAGCGCGTCGCACGTCGCACTCCGCATAAACGCCGTGGCCTCTGCGACAGACCGCAGGAGCGCTACGAGCGGCTCACGGTCGGGGATTGCGACGGCCGTCTCGTCGGCGAGCGCCTCCGACCGCAAGAACGCGCAGATGTCGTTCACGAGCGCACTGCTGCGCGCCTTTGCGGCACTCGAGGTCGTCGCAACGGCGCTGTGGAAGCCGACGAACGCGCGGAGCGTGTTGGCGCGCAGACGCTCGTCGGCCCTTTGCAGCGCGTCGAGGTCGACAGCGTCCTCGTCTGCGCCGACGCGGTCGTCGACAACGTGGAGCGCAGGCGCCATTGCGACCCCTAGACGCGAGCTGCAGGCTGCGAGGTGCGCGACTGAGAGCACGCGCTGGCGCTCGTGCGTGAGCGCAGCTGGCGTGACGCTGAGCGCGCGTGTCTCGGTGACGTGCGGCAGCGCGAGCGCAAGGCTCACGCGCTCGGCCAAGACGGTCATGCCGTAGACTTTAAAGACCTCAAAGACCTCGCGCGACGTGCGCAGGACGTGGTCGCTGTTGACCTGCGCCATCGCAGCGCGCGTGCGTGTGGTTACGCTCGTCCTTGGGACGTCGTCCGACGGACTGACGTCTGCGAACGCGTGGTGGAGAGTGCTTGGCGCCTCTGCGTCGCTGTACTCGTCCAGCAGATCCGCGAACGACTTGCGCGCGACGTCGCTCGGTGCGCTGTCAACGACGTCCGAGCTGTCGTCGAACGAGCCAGCGACCACGACGAGCTCGCCCGTGGCGTCGTCGAGCGTCTCCTCTGGGAGACACGCGAACGGATTGATCGAGACGCTCAAGGGTCCAGCGCTCGCGCCGAGCTCCCGCGCGCGCGTGCGGTCAGCAAAGTGCGCGTGCAGTGTTGCGGCCACGAGCGCGTCCAAGTGGTCGCGGTACAGCGCACACGCCTGCGCGTCTGAGCGCTGGCGCGTCAAGCGCACGACGAGCTCTCCGACGATCGCTTCGACGACGTCTGCGCGCTCTTTGCGCTTCTTGCGCACGTCGGTCGTGCGATTGACCGAGTGGCGCCGCGCATAGCCCATGGCGTCGTACACGTGCGCGAGGTTGCGGTTCGTCACGACGGCGAGGCGCAAGTTGCGAAACACGCGCGCAGAGAGCGGCGCGTGGTGGAACTGCGAGAGGAGACAGCGGCCGACGAGCTCGCCGATGACCGCGTCGCCGATCCACTCAAAGACTTCTGCAAACACCGCGTGCGCGCTGCTGCTGCTGCGCTGCGCAGACGCGACGATCGCGTGGAAGCCGTCGACAACGTCGAGAAACGAGCGGTCATGGTGCTTGTGCTTCTTGCTGCTGTTCTCGCAGTCGTCGGCATCGCTGCGCTTGCGCTTTGCGCGGTTGCTTACAGCGGTAGAAGGAGAAGAAGATTCATGAGATGTCGGTGGCGCGCGATGCGGATGCAAGCGGCGAAAGCGCGCGCCCGTCGACGACGTCCGAGGCATCGAGCGCTGCTGCTTCTTGCTCGTGGTCTTGCGCATGTTTGAGTGGCATCAAAAGCTCAGCAATGTCGAGAATACAAAATCCAAGTGCGACTAGACAATTAGATGTAGCTAAAAATAGATTCTAGTCACACTCACAATTTGTATGGAATTATTTGACCTAAATAGCGCACAATCGACTGAACTGTGAACTGTGGCTCTTGCAGACGTCGTCGTTGACTTGGTCGCTTACGCACGCACTCGCACTCTCGCGGTCGTCGTCATCGTCGTGGACGTCGTCGTCTCTCTCTTCATTCACGCACAGCAGCAGCAGTAGCAGCAGCCGCCATGGGGTTCCTCGAAGTCGTCGAGCGCATTCGTCAGCGCGTGCTCCTCGAGTGGCTCGACCTAGACCCGATTGTCGAGCCGCCTCCGCCGCGCGCCGACTGGCCGCAGTGGTCGGACGCCGACCGACGCACCGAGTTCCAGCTCCGCGTGCTCTCGCTCAACGCATGGGGTACGTCCGTCTGTCTATCTGTCTTGTGTGTCTTGATGTTTTGCTTGTGCTGGTCGCTTGCCGATCGCGCGTTCAAGAGTGCGCTGCCACTCGACGCCACTCGACACGATGCCCCATGGCGCCGCCACTAATAGGATGCGCGACATGTGCGTACGCGAGCAGGTCTGCCGGTCGCGCCCAAGGTCACGGAGCGCGCCGTCGAGATTGCGAACGCGATCGAGAGCAGCGGCTTTGAGGTCGTCGTGCTCCAGGAGATCTGGCACCGGCGCGAGCGCAGCTTGATCATCACGCGCGCGCAGGCCGCGGGGTTCCACTTCTACCACTACTTTAACCCGGCGATTGGCTTTCCTGTGCCACTTGGACACGACTCGTTCGGCACGGGCCTGCTTGTGCTCTCCAAGTTCCCGATCGCGAGCGTGCTCTACCACTCGTTCGCACTGAGCGGTCGTCCGTATGCGCTCCACGAGGCGGACTTTGTTGCAAACAAAGGCGTCGGGCTCTTGCGGCTCGAGACACCAGCGGGGCAGATCGACTTGTACGTGACGCACTTGCTCGCAAACTACAATGCGCTTGGCGCACCGGGTCCTGGCGACCGGTACCTCCCGCACCGCACGGGTCAGTCGTACGAGCTCGCGCGGTTCATCGCAGCGACGAGCAAGAACGAGCTCACGGTCGTGTGCGGCGACTTCAACTCGCCGTCCGACAGCATCGAGCTCCGGATTCCAAAGGAGATCGTCCAGCTCCGCGACGCGTTCACAGACATGAACGACCACGACGGCCTCACGTTTGCGGCGGCAGACAACAAGTACTCGTTCGGGGACCACCCGATGCGCATGGACTACGTCCTGTACAAGCTCCGGACGCGCCGCGCGACGCCGCGGAGCAACTTGACGTGGCAGCTCGTGGGCAGCGACGTCTTCAAAGGCTTCTTCACAGACGAGCGCGGCGAGAAGACGCCGCTGTCGGACCACTTTGGCGTCCAGGCCGAGTTCGTCTTTGGGCCGCGCCGGCCGCACGCGTGTGCGCAAGCGAGCGACGAGACCGACAGCGCATCGGGACTCGCAAACTCGGCGGCAGCGCCAGCGCCAGTGCGCGCGTGCACGACGACGACGTGCATGCACTGCGACGACGTTGAAGGGACGGCGTACCTCGCAGACGCCGACCTGCGCAGCGTCGTCGTGCTCCAAGAGGTCGAGCGCCTGATCATTGACGGCCGCGCGCGTGCGATCTCGCGCCGCGCAGGTCACTTGCGCCGCTCGGGGCTGTACCTCGCAGCGCTCATTGCGCTCGTGCTCATGCGCACGCTGCTGCTCGAAGCGCCGTGGACTGCAGTCGCGATGATCGTGCTCGCGATCGTGTGCGTGTGCGAGTACCTCCTCGCGTTCTTCGTCGTCACGCTCGAGTGCTCGACGTTCACAGAGCTCGCGAACCAAGTGCGGCTCCACTTGCAAGCCGAGCAAGCGCACGCTGCGGCGCTGTAGGAGAGGCCACTGCGCATCTAGTACGGTCCGCTGCGTCGAGTGTGCGACCGCAACCGAATGGACGCAGCCCTTGGGCTCTCGTAGTACGCTCCGTTCCTTTGTCCTATTGCTCTTGGTGGTGCTGCTGGTGTTGTGTGTGTGACCTCCTGAGGGATGTGAGATCGCCGTCTGGTTCGCGCGGTCAGCAGGTCCATCGCGTCGTCCTGTCGTTGTCCTGTCGTCCGCAGGTGCGTGACTCATCACTCGCGATGTGCGTGTGCGACTGGCAGTCGAGCGCTCGTCTTGTCAGTCTCCAAGTCCCCGGTTCACAAGCGATCGCACAATGAACGCGACTGCGAACGCCACAAGCGCTAACGCGTCCTCGACAGCGATCAGAGCCCGTGCGCGCGTGCCGCTCACGCGCAAGGTGCTCACGTCGCGCAATGCAAAAGGCGCGCTCGTGATCAACGGCGTGAGCTACCGCACGTCGGTCGCGCTCCAAGGCACAACGCTCGACGTGTCGATCGACCTTGACCTCGGCTACGCGTGGTTCTCATGCAACCGCTTCGCTGGTCTCGGCTGCACGAAGACATGCAGGAACGTCACTGAGGGCTGCGTCACTGCTGCGACTGCGACGCTCGAGCTCGGAGACGCGACGCTCGAGAGCTTCCCAGCAGACTTTGCGCAAGGACCATGGTACGCGGACGGACTGAGCTCGTACGCGAGCAGCACTGGCGTCGGCGGACTCATTGGGCTCGGCCGCAAGGGATTCTCAGCCACGTCGCTGTGGTCGTCTGCGCGCTTGGGCAAGCTCGTCGACCGCCTGAGCTCGTTCTCGCTCTTCCTCGCGAGCGACGCTACTGACAGCAGCGGCGCGACGTCGTTCGTGATGCTCAACGGCGTCGACGACGCGCTCGTGGCGCAGCGCAAGCTCTCGCCCGTGACAGTGCCGCTGATCGACGTCGAGTTCTCGCGTAGCTACAAGTTCGGCATGACGGCGTTCCAAGTCGGGCGCAACAACAGCGCGGCGCTGTACCCGTGCATGTACTACTTGCTGTACAACAAGTCGAGCGGCTGCGGGACGATGTTCTCGACGAGCCTCTCGCACATTCAGATGCCGACGCACATCTTCAGTGCGTTTGCGCGCAAGTACCTCGGCTCTGGCAGTGGCTGCTCCGAGGTGGTCCAGGTCGAGCAGCACACGGTCTTTGCCGAGGTCACCGACGCGTACGTGTGTCCGCGCAGTCTCGAGCTCCCGCGCCTGGCGTTCACGTTTGGGAGCGCGACGTTCTACCTCGACGGCAAGGACTACACCTCGCCGCACCCAGTCGACGCGACGAAGGTCGTCGTGGAGCTCACTGGTCGAAACATCGAGTGGGTCCTCGGCGCCAAGTTCTTTGAGAAGTTCTACACGTCGTTCACGCCGCGCTCGAACGTTACGCTCTACTGCCACCCGGGCGACGACTGCGGTGTCAACGTCGTCAAGAACCCGGCGCCGCCACGCGACACAAAGTGGCAGCTACAGAACTACAAAGACTACGCAAGCGCGTACCTCCGCGAGAGCGCACCGCCAGGACCGGCCGACTTGGCTGACAAAAGCACCACGAATGAGTCGGTGTCGGCTTCGACAGCGGGCATCATCGTTGGCGTGTTCGTGGCGATCGTCTTGGTCATTGGTGCAGCGATTGGTGCGCGGCGCTTCAAGGCACACAAGCGCAAGGCAGCTATGAAGACCATCGAGATCAGCACACCAGCGGCAGCCGATGACTTGTCCTAGGCACGAATCCGTTCATTGGACACCGGTCTCTCACCGTATCATCGCTCGCTACGCCCGAGCTCTCTTTGTCGCTTGAGCGATCATCTTCACGTTTACAAGTGTGAGTGTAAGTGCGTGCGTGAGTGAGGGCATCTACAAGGACTTCGTCAACACGGTTCGAAACGAGCAGCAGGTTCATGAGCTTCACCTCAGTCTCGAGCATGCGCAGTGACGCCCGTAGCGACTGGATCGTTTGCTCGTCTCGCTGTCGCTGGGCTCGACTTGCTCGCTCGCGTTGCTCTGCACTCGCTGACAAGAGAGAGAGAGAGAGAGAGAGAGATACAAAGACGAGCAAGGGTGCGTGAGAGCGAGATGAACGTGCTTCTGTTGTCCGTTCGGCTGACACTCGACTCGACTCGACCGAGTTCGAGCTCGAGCATTTGCCATTCACACTTCAACACACAAGCAACAAACGAGAGCGACGCACGCACCAAGTGCCTGCTCGAGCTCCAACACACGCGCATCTCGAGTACTGAGTGCGCCAGTGGCACTCAGCAGTCTGCGACTCGGTCATCCACAGATCGTCAGCGCCTTGTGTGAACTGACTGGCGTCTGCTGCTGCTGTATCATCACCATCATCGATGATTGATGCACATGCACAGGCGCTCGAGCGCTCGAGTGTTGTCGACTCTCAGCTTGTACACACGCACACTCACTCACTCGGTCTGCAGCCTCGCGACTTGGCGATGGAGCTTCTCGTTCTGCTCGAGCAGCGTCTGTCGCGTGGTGTCGAGCGCGTCTTCTTGTTCATGGCGCTGATGCGATCACACACACGCAAGTAGAGAGAGCGGCAGATCCAAGCGCATGCACGCATGACAAGCCAAGTGAAGCAGCAAGGCAAGACATGACACGAACACACAGTGCAGTGGCGAGTGAACGAGGCATCGATCCGTCACAGAGCAAACAAGCAAGCCGTCCGTCAATGCTAACTTGTATCGCAACTTGCGTGAGCTTGCATGCCGACATGCACACGCATCCACACGCATACGATACCAGACAGCTCTCGGTTTGCAACTTGAGCATTGCACAGCGTCGCTCAGTGCTCGATGCGCGCGCTTCGAGCGCCGCCTCACGCTGCTGCATCGCTCTGCAAGTGTGTACGTGCACGCAGTTCGTCCGTCTCAGTCGAGTCGCATTCGTGTGTGCGCCAACATCGCAGGAGTCTAGAGGCAAGTGTAGAAGCAACAACCAGTGCAGAGCAAAACCACACAACACACACGCACGAATGCAGCAAGACGCACGTGAGTGTGCGCAGGAGCTCTTGTCGATGCGCATCGAGCATCTCGAGCGCCTCGCGCTTTGTCACGAGTCGTGTCGATGGCGCGTGTGCCATCGTGTGTGAGAGATGTGTGTGTGTCTGCTGGAGCGAGTGACAGACTGCGCTCTGTGGTGCGAACGAAGCAACGCGCTCGCGATTCCGCACTGCGCGTTGACGTTGCAGTCGCTCTCGATCGTCGTCGCCACTGCTCTTGTTGCTCTTGCTCTTGCTGCTGTTGTCTGTTGCATCGCTCAAGTCGTTCTTTTGCGTGGTCGAGTTGCACTTCAAGCACAGTTGAAAAGTACATTTTGCACAAGGTTACGTACCTCGCGCAACCACATCCAGCACTCATTGGAACGCGAGCAGAGTGATGTGCGTCCACATCCACTCACAAAACGATAGTGACGAAAAACAGGGAATCAAACACTTGTCTTTCACTTGCCTGTCACTCGCTTTGCCTCTTGGCGAACCGACAGAGCAGAGCAGACTGCACTTGCTCATTCCATGCATGCATGCACGTGTGTATGCAGCACTCAGTCGCGACTCGCAGCACGCCACTCGAGCTCGTATGTCAGTGGATACGAAGCGCGCTCGGAGCTAAAGTCGTTGCAACCGACGATGACTGCGCCATTCGATCCCGGATACTCGAACCAATCGGCGTCTTCTGGATTCGCAGACACTGGCGATGCGTCTCGCTCGAGCTGCTCGCACATCGGTGTGTTTGCCGCCATCACGACCAAGTAGTTGGATGTGCCGTCGCTGGTGCTGCCTCTGCTGCTCATATCACTCTCAAGCACAGGAAGCGCCGAGATGTTTGTGCTGCGAATGTCGAGGACCGAGAGCTTGGGGATCGCGAGCACGCTCAGAGGGACCTCGTTGAGCGGATTGAACGCAAGGTGAAAGAGCGTGATCGGCTCCTGGAAGTACGAGTCGTCAGCTGGAATTGACGCGATGCTGTTACCAGCGAGCGACAGCTCAAGCAGCGGCAACTGCCGCAATGCCAGCGGGATCTCGGTGATGCCAGGACTCAAGTCGAGAAGGAGTCCTGTGACTCGTTGCCAGGACTGTGCGGCGTCGTCGGGGATTGCTGTCAGGTTCGTGCTGCAGAGTATGATCGCTTCCAGTGGATTCGTGGGCGAGAGCAAGCCTGGCGGGACGCTCGACATGGTGGACAGCGTAACGATGAGCGTCAAGAGCAGTGGCTGAGCACTTGCGGTGAGCGCAGCCGAGTCGCTCCACTCAGCAATCGTCGAGTTATGGATCTTGAGGACACTGAGCGCTCTGAGCGACTGGAGACGCGATGGCATCGCGAGTGACGGACAGTGCGACAGAATCAGCGTCTCGAGAAACTGCGCTTCGACGTTCGCCAGTGGCGCATCGAGCTCTGCGGCGGTGCCAGCGATGCGCTTCTGCAAGCAGCTCACTTCGAGCACGACGCAGATGTACTTGCGCGTACCCCAGCGCCGCATTTCGAGGAGACAGCCGCGGTCTGAGCTGCTACTTGCAACGACGCTCGCGTGCACGTGGAGCGCGAGGACGAGTATGCCGGCGCAGAACAGTGCTGTGTCGATAGCGCGCCGCCACACGTTCGCTCTCGAGCGCTTGTGGTCGCAACTATGCGGCGGCTTGTCTGTGTCTTCCGTCTTTGTTGGAGCGTTTGAAGGCGCTTTCACTGGAGCTGGCACCACGTCATTGCTGGTGTTGCCGCTGTCTGAGCTCAGTGTGAGCGACTGGAGCGACCACAGCGCGTAGAAGAGCATCACGCCAGGCGCCATCTTGGACGCAAAGTCGACGTTCGACGTCACAAGCACTTGGTTCGCCTCTGCGAGGATGTTGATCGACCACGTGTCCATGTAGTAGAACTCGAACGGGAACGTCCCGTTCACCATGTCGACGCTGCTGTAGTACGGATACAGGATCGCGCTCGGGATTGCGACCCCGTAGACCATGTCCACGACCGTGTCGACAAAGCGCTTCGCGAACGCCTCGGTTCGCGAGCCGTAGTGCTGGCCGTTGCAGCTGCCGCGCCGGCGACGGAGCCAAGCGTGCACGATCAGAAAGCTCCAGCAGTTCGCAACGACTGCTGCTGTCATCATGCGGTTGATCCAAACGCGCGCTACGAGGCGACTGAGCTTGTTCGCTTGGAAGATCTGGAGCGCGGCTTCGACGGCGTTGCTCGCTTGGACCACGTCGATGTCGTACGCAACCGTGCGCTCGAGCGCGCGCCACGCAGTTGAGAGGTGAGACGGAAGTGCTGAGCGCACAAGCGCCGCTACTCTCAGCGACATCCGGCGAGCAGTCTCAAACGCTAGGCGCCTCGATGTCTGTTGCCGCACTGGCAGCGCAAACACGAGCTCACGCGACAGCAAACTGCACGCGACTGCGTAGACCACTGCGAGTCCATGTGTTGCTGCAATCGCAAGGCTCGCGACGCGCACTGGTGTGTAGTAGTACGCGACTGCCGGCTCGAGCGCCATCATCGGTCCCATGACGTTGTCGACATGCTTGAGGAACCAGTACATGGCTGCATAGGCGTAGAAGTACGCGCCAACAATGCCGTGCATCGCGACGATCGCGAGCCAGCAGAGCCGCATTCGCCATCGTGACGCGCTTGTAGTGTGCGCTGCAGGTGCATCTGCAGCTGTGTGGCGCTCTGGTCGGATCTCCTCTTGCGCTGGTCCTCGCAGCGGCTCTGGCGCGACGCGAGTCAGCATGCTCTTCCTCTCTGAAGCGACGAGCGTAACGAATGGAGATACAAGGCGCTAACATGGCGAGATGAACCAGTAGGGTCTGTATGAATGGCATACAAGTCAAAGCGAAGCTCTCTTACGACACAAGACCTAGGTATCGCCTGTGATCCGCGTGCTACTTGCGACGCGCGCAGCGATCGCGTTCGAGAATGCTGCGAGTGCGTCAGCGTCTGCAGGTGGCAAGTCGCGACCGTAGAGCGCGAGCAACTCGGTCGTCGTGTACCCGCTGAAGAACTCGGACGCGCGCTCGGCGCACACGCTGCAGAACGCCACGCGCATGCTGCACTCGCGGCACGAGTGGAGCATGTGAAGCAAGTCGGCGTGCGACGACACGCCGTTGCTGAGCGACGGCGCAATGCGCCGCACGAGTCGCTCGAGCGCGAGCTTCTCTGGGTCACAACAGTATCGAACAAGCATGTCATACGAACAAGTGAGCATCGCTGGTCTGAGCAACTCAACTCTGTTGGTTGTCTCGGCAACATACAACGACGCACCGCGCGCACTCGCGTCGTTTGCTTTCTCGGCTTCGAGCCAGAGCGTGCCTTCGAGCGCGCCGCAGCTCGTTGGGGACGCTGGCGCGTGGTGCAGTCGGCGGCGGTTCTTCGATTCACAGAACTGCTCGAGCTCGTGCTCGCACTTGTCTTTGAGGTGCAGCGCGCGCTCGAGCTTTGCGCTCATCTTCAGTGGCGAGGCTAGAGACAGCGGGAGCGCAGAGATAGGTTAGGAAGTGGTACGGTCACTCCAAGACGCTTGAACGCAAGTCTGAGAGACGTACATGAGCTGGCGGCGTGGGCGGCCACATCCGCCATGAGCGTGTCGAGCGACGACCGATCTGTGCATGTGAAGCAGCACCACGTGTCAGTGCGATCGCTTGGCGAGTCGACGCTTCATGTGGTCAAAGAGTGTCAGCGACACAAGCACGCTACGTACGAATGGATCGCTCGCTCTGGCCAAGTGCCATGGATCTCGTCGGAGACGCGACGATCGCTGTGCTTGGCTGCTGATTGCGCACCGTGAACGTCCTACCACAGCGTTGTACAGGTCGTGTCAGAAGCGCAACTACACACAACGGCGATCACAATGCACGTTGAACGTACGATGCGTGCCGCAGCTTGTGATCCGGCGTGGCTGGCGTCATGGGCGACGCCGATGAGCACGCATCTCGCATCTGCTTGACGTCGCTGCTCGAGTCGGACTGCAGCGAGAGCGTCGCACGCGCGCTGGGACTCGCAGCAGCGGGCATGGCGGGCTCGAGGAGTGCGACGACGATATAAGCGACAATCGCTTAGCAAGCGTCTGGACGCTTGCTCCTTGACAGAACACGTTCACACGAAGAGTGAGCAAGCTATTCTCGACCGTCATTGTGTGTCCTGATCGACTCTACGACCTTCAGTGTCTGTCATGATGAGCGACGTGATCCAAGATCCAAGTGGATGGCGATCATTCGTCTGTACTAGGACTAGCGCTAGATCGCAGCGGCTGCGACTCTCGGAAGAATGAAGCCGCAGTCGCCGCGCGTCCCAGCGTTGCCGCGACCATCGCTGCTGCCGTAGCCAGACGCGCAGATGCACTGCCCAGTCTCGTAGTTGCACGTGCCCTTGTTCGCGCACAGCGCGTTCTCTTTCGTGCCCTTTTGACTCGCGAACGCGTCGATCGTTGCGCCATCGACAGCGACGACGATTGTCCCGAGCTGCAGCGTGCTGAGTCTCAATGACGTCGCGTCGGCGAGCAGCGGCGGCAAGTCGCCGTGGTCGAGCGGGAACGACAGCTTGATGACGTTCTGCGCCGCAGTCGAGACACCAACCGGCGAACACGCAGTCACTCCGGCGCTATACTCGACGACGACATCATCAAAGCCAAAGGCAGCGACGAGGATGCTCTTGAGCACGCTCGGCGTTGCGTCAAACGGGATGTCTGGCGAGACAGACGTGCGATAGAGCAGCTGGAATGTCCCGCTCGTCGCCACGCACTTGAGCAACTGGACCTCGTCGACTTGACCTTGTGTCGTCGGGTCATCGCCGCGAGGGCAGCTCTCTACATAGCCGTTCATGACATAGATCCATTGTCGGTTAGTATCCACAGCAACTGAGTGCATCACAGCACCGCCGCACTGGCACACACGACGCAACGTACGCTGACTGCAGTCGTAGCCCTCAAAGCCTGGGTCGCACTTGCACCCATAGATACTGTCGCGATCGAACGTCTGGACGTTGTTCGGGTCCGTGCCGTAGTCAAAGCGCAGGAGCGGACTATCAACGTCGGCTTCGAGCGACAGCTGCCGGATGCTCATGCACTGACCGTGTCCGTTGCACGTTGGCTCACCAGGGCACTTCACTGTAGTGAGAGAGTATGTGCGTCAGTGGCAGTGCTCAAGGATGCCAACGCGAGTAGTAGCAGCAAGTAGGAGCCGTTCATAGGCACGTACTCTGTTCACACGCTGAGCCACTGAACGGCGAGAAGCAGTCACACTGTCCGACTGCGCGATCGCAGTTGCCTGCGTCCGAGCACGTCGTCCACTGATTGTGAATCGTGTTCGTGCTCGTTGGCTGGCGGAACCACGACGGTCCTTTCGGACACGTCCCTGCACAGCAGATACCACACACAACGCTCGTCAGCTCCCAATGCGACTGCTGACAGCATCACAAGCGCATGGAGCGCGAGGACACAGCGGCCCAGACGTACGAATCGAGCAGTCGCCGCTTGTCCAGCCCTCTTCACACACGCAGCGGAACGATGGCGACTTGGTGCAGTAACCATGGCCGCTGCACGCGAGCTCGCCAGCGCACGCTGCGATCGGTCCGCCGTACTTGTTCTTGTCGTTTGCGCTGCCGCAGTCGCCGCGCGTACCGACGTTGCCGTATCCGTCGCTCGACCGGAAGCCCGGCATCGGGACCAAGTAGCAGTAGCACGTTCCGCTCACTGCCGAACAGCCAACACAAGAGGCGTTAGCTCGAGCGAGTCGTAGAAGATTGGATGATGGAGGCACACGCACCTTCGTCGCAGTCGCCGCGGTTACTGCAGAACTCCCACTCTTTCGTGCCTCGCGTTGACACGCGACCGCCGAGCACAGCACCGCCAGTGGCAACGAACACACTGCCGTCAATGAGCGTCACGACGCCGCCTGTGATACCGAACACCTTGATCGGCGGCTGGCTGTTCGAGTGCACAAGAGGACAATGGTGGCAGTTGTCAAGTGGCAGTCCATCGCACCAACGACTGCTACAACAGCGCCACCTTGCGGACAAGCAAGGCGTACGGTCCAAACGCCTCGACAAACTCGATGAGGACGGCGTTCATTGCCACACTGTTGCAGAGCGCCGTCGGGACCGTGTACGTGACTTTGACTTTGGGCATGTCTTTGATGCGGCGTAGCGCAAGCTGGAGCTGCGCCTCGGTCGCATCGAACGGCACTCTCGTGCCTTCGCCGTTGAAGTAGAGCGCAAAGCTCCCGCCTTTGGCCGTGCACCGGATGATCTGGACTTCGTTCACTTGACCGGTCGTGAGTGGGTCGTCGCCACGCGGACACGATCCTGTCATGCAAGTACAACGTCAGCCACCGCTAGCACCGCCAACTCGAGTAATCACAAAGCCAAGAAGGGCGTACGCTTGGAGCAGTCATAGCCGTGACGTCCTTTGCTGCACCTGCAGCCGTAGATCATGTCAGCGTCCCAGGCACTGTCGTACGTCGGTTCCGTCTCGACTGCGAACTGTCGCGACAGCGCCTTGAGCGACATGCACTCGCCTGCATCGCTGCAGCCATTCGAGCACGACACTGTAGCGCATGTTCATGTGCATATCAGCACCAACAGCAATGTATGACACTGAATGGTTGACACCAGCTCTGAGTGCAACGTACGTCGTTGGCAGGCAGTGCCAGTGAAGCCCTCCATGCACGTGCACACGCCGGTCTGGCGATCGCACACGCCTTTGTTTGAGCACTCAACTTCGTAGTGCGCGTCGTCTGTTGCCCGCGCAGGTGCGACCCAAGCCTTGCCGAGTGGACAGCGATCTAAGCATATGCAGTGTGTGCGTTCGTGCGTCAGTGTGGTGAGACGAGCACCATTGATAGCCTGCAAGACGCTCTACAGTATGTCTTCAAAACACCATGGCGTACGCTGCGAGCAATCAAAGCCGACGTGGCGGTTGTCGCACTTGCAGAGGTTCTGTGGCGTGCACACGCCGTTGCCAGAGCAGATCTTGCCGTTGTAGAGTCCAAGCGGACACGACGCGCTGCTCAAGCGAGCCATGAGTGCGCAGGAAAGCACGCCCACGAGCGCGAGCGCCGTGTGCTGGACGCGCATCGTGTGCTGCAGCGCGCTGATCGCGAACTGCGAACTGCAAGCGATCCATCTCGCGTGTCACCGAGTGTAGCCATTCTTGGACAGAACGGTTTTTATCATAGCAGCAACTAGTGGACTCTCGATAATACAAAATCACATAGTGATTCGATTGCGTTGTTACGTAGGGCTATTATGTGAGAGACCGAAATATTAGTTAGAGGGCAACAGTACTTCATCGTGCAATCTATTGTAGCTGAAATTTGTATACTACTGGACCAAATTGCACAATGCGTACTTACTCAACAAATTGCGTATTTTACACGCTAAAACGCAGTAGGCTGCCAAAATCTTTGCCAGCGACCAAACAAACGCGAGAGTGTGGTCAGGAAGCGACCGACCAAGAAGCCAACGACGACGACCAGCGCGTGTGCCTCTCCCTCGCTGCAAGTCTCTCTCTACGTGACCGACCCTCCCCCACAGCTACGACCCCACCGCAGTCACCATGTCGATGGTCTTTGATGAGTACGGTCGCCCCTTCATTATCATCCGCGACCAGGAGCAGAAGGAGCGCGTGAAGGGCGTCGAAGCGATCAAGGTGCGTCGCACGTGCCATATCGTCACGCCTTGTGATCGTTTGCTACGCTCGTACGCAGCGCAACATGCTAACGTCTACGTTTTACGCTCTCTCTCTCATTGCCACATAGAGCAACATCTTGGCTGCGCGCACAGTCTCGAGCCTCCTGCGCACGTCGCTCGGTCCTCGCGGTACGACCGCTCGCCTTGATCCTGCTGTCTCCTACTAGCACACTCCCACTCACACATACAAACACAGGCATGGACAAGATGATGGTGAGCCAAGACGGCGACGTCACGATCTCGAACGACGGCGCGACGATCCTCGAGCAGATGCACGTTGAGCACCGCGTCGCGCACTTGCTCGTCGAGCTCTCGCAGTCACAAGACAACGAGATTGGCGACGGCACGACCGGTGTTGTCGTGCTCGCTGGCGCACTGCTCGAGCAAGCCGAGAAGCTCTTGGCGCACGGTCTCCACCCGATGCGCATCGCCGACGGCTTTGAAGAAGCGTGCGAGATCGCGTGCAAGCACTTGGAGAAGATCGGCGACGTGATCCACTTCACAAAGGACGACTCGGGTCCGCTCGTGGAGACTGCGATGACGACGCTCTCGTCCAAGATCATCAACAAGTACAAGCGCCAGATGGCGCAGATCGCAGTCGACGCCGTGCTCAAGGTCGCCAACTTTGAGACGCGGGACGTCAACTTTGACTTGATCAAGGTCGAGGGCAAGCCCGGCGGGACGCTAGAGGAGACGGCGCTGATCAACGGCATCGTGATCGACAAGGACTTTTCGCACCCGCAGATGCCGAAGGTCGTGAAGGACGCCAAGCTCTGCGTCCTCACGTGTCCGTTCGAGCCGCCAAAGCCCAAGACGAAGCACAAGCTCGAGATCTCGAGCGTCGAGGCGTACGAGAAGCTCTACGCGAACGAGCAAGAGTACTTCAAGACGATGATCCAGCAAGTGAAGGACAGCGGCGCGAACCTCGTGATCTGCCAGTGGGGCTTTGACGACGAAGCGAACCACTTGCTCTTGCAGAACGAGCTCCCAGCCGTGCGCTGGGTCGGCGGCGTCGAGCTCGAGCTCATTGCGATCGCCACGGGTGCGCGCATTGTCCCGCGCTTCTCGGAGCTCACAGCGGAGAAGCTCGGACGCGCGGGGACAGTCCGCGAAGTCGCGTTCGGCACGACGAAAGAGCGCATGCTCGTGATTGAAGACTGCGCGAGCTCGGACGCGATCACGGTCCTCGTGCGCGGCGGGAACAAGATGATTGTCGACGAAGCGAAGCGGTCGCTCCACGACGCGATGTGCGTCACGCGCAACTTGATCAAGAACAATCGCATCGTGTACGGCGGCGGCGCTGCGGAGATCGCGTGTGGCATTGCCGTGCGCGAGCACGCCGATGCGATCACGGGCATTGAGCAGTACGCGATCCGCGCGTTCGCCGATGCGCTTGAAGACATCCCGATGGCGCTTGCTGAGAACAGCGGCTTGAGTCCGATTGACTCGCTCTCGGCCGTGCGCGCGCAGCAGCTCAAGGAGCAGAACCCGCGCCTCGGCATTGACTGCAACTCGACTGGGACGCACGACATGAAGGAGCAGCACGTGTTTGAGACGCTCATTGGCAAGCAGCAGCAGCTCCAGCTCGCGACGCAGGTCGTGCGCATGATCCTCAAGATCGACGACGTCATCATGGACGGCGGCTACGCATAAGCACATGCACTTGCGCTGTCCAGTGCGAATGCGTAGTGCGCGCCACAAGCGCTCCGGACCCAGCACCGCACGATGAATCCCATCAGTTATAGTCATTCTCTCTCTTTTGTACGCGCGCTTGTGTCCCACACGCTGATGCATTGCAGTTGTTGCGTGCGACTTGCGTTGACTGGCGATCGGAGCTCTTCGATGGATCGATGGGATCAGTTAGTTGATCGAGATTGATGCATCGAGTGCGCGTCGGTACGCGATCGCAGCAGCGCGCGCGCCGTCGGACGCAGCGAGGATCCCGCGAATGACTGCGGCGCCGCTGGCGCCAGCGCAAAGCACCTCGCGTATCTGCTGTGGCGTGTTGATGCCGCCGACTGCGATGAGTGGCGGCAGCGAAGCAAGGGTGTTGTCACTATGAGCTGCACTGACGATCGCTTCAAGCAGCGCAGGACCTTCGAGCTGATCCGGTGATGTCTTCTCGGGATGCGACAACGTCTGGAACATCGTGCCGACTTGGATGTAGTCAAAGCCGAGGCGCGCAGCGTGCATCGCGGACGTGACCGAGTGGACTGAGCAGCCGAGGATCGGCTTGCTGCTGTCATCATCACTATTGCTGGTGGTGTGTGCACGTGCGCGCTCCATCAGACTGGGGAGGTCGTCGTGGAAGAGATCGCGCTCTTTGACGTGCCAGCCGTCAAATCCAGGCGCAGCAGCAGCAGTGATAGCGAGCAGATCCTCGCGACGCGCGAGCACGTCGAGCGATGCGTTGAGGATCACTTTTGGCGCATTTGCACTGCGCGTTGGCGCGCAGATTGCGTGGAGCACGTCGCTCGCTGCGTCGATGTCGATGTCGATGTCGTCACGCGCATCGGTGCGGAGCTGGAGCAGGTCGAGCGCATCGGCGTCGAGCGCTGCAGCGACTGCGGCGCGCGCGCTGGCTTGGTGCACGACGTCGCGCGCATTCACGATGAGCGCGAGCAGGCGCGCATGGCGTTTCATGCCTCTCGCTCGCTCTTTCGACACTTGAGGTGAGTATGCACCTTTCGACGCGCAACTCGCCACAGCTGGTGCGCGACATACCATTTGCGGTCTTTCCTTCGAGGCAGCGTCGTTGGTGTCTGGCTTGGATCAGAAAGCGACTCGCGCACTCGACGTGCTGCTCTGTGTGACTCGTGTGACTCTGTGCACGAGCGTCACTTGTGAACGACACGCTGCACGCTACACGCGAGATTTAGCAAACACCAGCGTGTCTATCGATCGAGTATGGCGGCCGTCTACGTCGGTCGAAAGCGCGCACGGTCGCACCAGAGCAAACCGCGCGTGCGCCATCATGACGACGATCCGTACGCAATGGTCGTCGACGACGACAACAACGCGCCAGAGCTCGTGATTGAGCACGATCCAGGCGACGACGCCGACCGCGAAGACGGCGACGACGACGCTGTCGAGACGTACTATAGCGGCAGCGACAGCGCACCGACTGCGCCGCCACGCCGCAAGCGCGCGATGCTCATAAAAGCCAACATCCAGTTCCTCCAGAAGCTCCCGCCGCTCTTAAACTACCAGCGCAGCGCGTACGGTCGCCGCGGCGGCGTCGATGGCGGGACACCGGACGGCGACCTGAGCATGACGGCGCTCGAAGCGTCGATGGGCGAGTCGAGCGTCTCGACGACAAGTCGTCCGTGGTTTGCAGCGGCCGCCGTTGCGCCAGTAGCAACGAGCAGCAACAGCCGCCATCCGCAGCAGGTGACGACGACGCTCGCGGCTCCGCAAGTGCACAACGTGCGGCGCAATGCGTCGATCGCGTTTGCGTCGCACGCACCGCGCGAGCTGATACAGCAGCAGCAGCAACGCGTCAATGGACGCGCTGGCAAAGACGACGAAGCGCGGCCAGCGACGACTGGCGCGCGGTGCTGGTGACCTGCGCGTCGTACGTTATGGTGGAATGTATTGCTACGCGACTGCCGGTGCGCGCTCTTTCGGTCTCTCGTTCTCTCTTAGCTCGACGCCTGCGAGGGTTCGTCCGATGCGGTGCGCTGCGAGTGCGCGCTCTGCATCGGACTGCTGCATACGCTGTGGTTGCTGCTGCTGCTCTGCGCGTCCAACTCGGCGCCGAGTATCCGGTCCCACTTCTCTTCCGCGTACGTTGCGCGCGAGTACGCGGACAGCTCGGACCGAGCGCTTGCTCGCGGTGGCTCGAGCGTCCACGATGCATCGTCAGTGTGTGCGAAGCGCTCGACCGTGTTGTCAGTCGTGCTTGCGTCGCGTGCCACCGGATCCGTCGCACAGTGTGGCGCGAATGGGAACGGACGCTTGAGCGCTGATGGCTTGGCAGACACGTGCGACCGTGGCGAGCTCCCGACTGTGGACGCTGGAGTCGGTACCTCTGCGTTGCGAGGAGCAGTGCGGTAGCTCGACGTTGTCGCGTCGATGCGGCACAGGACTTCCCCGTCAAAGCCGCTGCCGCTGTCCTCGCGCCGGCGCTTCGTCGGGTTCTTGATGCGCTTGACGCTCTGGCGCACCGACTGGTGCTCAAACGCCTTGAGCTCGTGCGCAGTCGTGTCACTGCCGAGCGCTTGCGACGAGCGCTGCGGCAGCGCCACGAGCGGCCGGAAGTTGTCGCTCACTTTCGGGCTCCGAAAGTTGAGAATGTGCAGCGACGTCCCGAGGACGCTGTCGAGGTGGCTCCAGGACGTCGACGCGGGCTTTGGCTGCTCGCGGTCTTCGCGCTCATGCGTCGATGGCACTGCGCTGCTTGGTGCAGAGCTCTGCGCATCGGCGTCGCACGCATCGAGCTGTGAGAGACTCGTGCTGCGACTCGACTGCTCGTCGCACTCGCGGCGTCTCGGTTGCTCGATGACGCTGCTCTCGGTCGACGTCATTGAGCGTGTGCTCGGCTTTGGCGCGAGGCACGCTTGTACGAGGCGCTGCTGCTCTTCTTTGAGCGCGTCGACTGCGTCGGTCCAGTCGTAGCTGTCGAGCGTGACGGGATGCACGTCGCCGCGTGCAATGAGCGCGACGACGTCGTCTCGTAGCTCAATGTTGCCGAGAAAGTGGAGCTCTTTGTCTACGAGCGGCAGGATGTCCTTTGAGAGCGTGAGCGGGTTGAGCATCTTCATTTTCTGGCGAGTGCACATGCGCAGCACACAAGCAACGCAACATCGTTAGTGAGGAACCAAGTGCGTTTGGCATCGAGCTAGTCGAGTAGGACGCACCTTGTCGCGCGGATCAAAGACGAGGTGGTGGCGGAACGTGATGATCGCTGCGTAGAACCGCTCGGCGTAGTTCGGCGGAAGCACCGAGCGCTTTTGCTTTTGCAGCGCTTTCACGACCTGAAGAGCGAGCACAGGGAGACAAGTTGTCAGGCACAACTCTGTTGCTGTTGGCAATAGACGCGAGTGTGTTCGACTCGCTCATGCAAAGACGAACGCACTTCGATCGGCGACTTGTGCGTCTCGACAAACTTGTACGCAGTGACGATACCGACGCCAGGGATCGATGGGCAGTAGTCGCAGCCGCAAAGCACACACAGCTGGATGAACTGCAGACAGAGGCGAGGCGTGTGTGAGGAGCAGCACTAAACGCTCGCAGTCGTGTCAGAAGCACAACTCGATCGTACCATCTCTTCTGTCCAGCCCACGAACGAGAGCTCTTCGTTCGCGCCAAGACTCCGGCGCTTCAGTTCACTTGCCCAGCCTTCTGGGCTCCACTTGAAGAGCATCTGTCCACCAAGTGAGAGCGACAGCAAGGGCATCGCAGCACAAGCGACGTCAGTGACTGAGTCTTGGCGCAGTACATCAATGCAGACACACTGCACCACACAAGAGAGCGTGACGCACCACTTTGCAGCCGTACGGGACGCAGTCCGAGTCCTCAGACACGACAACGTCGACGATCTTCTGGCGCGACATGTACGCGAGCTGAGCGTCTGCTTCGTACGGCGCAACGACGAACGCAATGTCCATGTGCCGTAGCACTGCGATGAACTTCTTGATCATCGCGTTCGTGACTGAGACGGCTTTCGTGAACGCTGCGTAGCTCCCGCTCTCGTCGCCATTGTCGAGTTGCCGCATCGCTTTCGTCTTCCACACCTGCCGGTTCCTGTGCGTGTCGTATGAAGGAGGCACCAAGGCGTGGTTGAGTACAGCTGTTAGCTGTGAAGCAGTCAGCAGCAAGCGGCCAAAGCATTGCAAGACGCACCGGTTGCGCGTTGCATTGAGCTCTGCCTTGGCTGGCAAGTTGGCGCCATCAAAGACAAAGATGGGCGTCACGTCGTGCTCCTGGAGCACCTTGATCTGCTCCAAGCAGTAGTTCAGGTACCTATATCGTCACAGAACACACCAACCGAGGCATGTGAGCACAGCAGCACAGCGCAGTCGCTATCAACGCCAGACGTTGCTGCGCAGTGCTCGCACCCGTCTGCGTCTTTCGTGCGCAGGACAACGTCGACTGGGCAGCTGTAGGCGCCGCGGTAGAGCCAACCAGCAGCGTCGATGCCGGCGGTCTTGCCCGCGTACTTGGCAATGTGCACTTGGTGCGTCACGCTCTTGAGCGCCGGGAGCAGTCCTGTGATCCCCATCGTCTCCAGTGCGCACTGCCTGCGCTCGCGTTTCAACTCAAATGTGACCGTCACTCTTTCTCTCATAACACATTCGATTCTTTGTATGCTACGTGTATTACAGTAATGGACTCATTGTTGCGTTACCACTTCAACTGCAAGCCTCGTGCACACCAGCGCGTCAACGCGTCACAGTGGCGCGCCGTACGGCTCAAACCCGGCGAGTGGGAACGCAAAGTCGCCGCGGAAGTTGAACCGCACGCGCATCTGCGGCTTCTTCTTCGACGAGTACATCGCGAGCGCAGGGAAGAGGCACGACGGCGGGTTCTGCACGGCGATGCCTGCGCTGTGGTGTGGCGCACCAGCACTACTGCTGTTGCTGCTAATTGACGGCAGCACTTGCTCGCCGTTTAGGTAGAAACGCAAGTGCGGCACGGCATCGTCCTGGTTGATCGTGCAGCCGACGACGTCGCCAGCGCGGAAGCACGGGACGCCGGAGCGCGACTGTCCGTTTGCGTGCAGGATGCCCATGTCGAGTCCGCTGTCGGACTGCCACGTGACACCAAAGCTCCGGCCATCTGCACTCGGTGAGAGTCCTGGCACGAGTGTCAGTGTTTGTGCACTCGTAGGGGCAATCGCGAGCTCAGGTGACGTTGTGTTCGCTGCTGTCGCGCGCTTCTCTCCTCCTCTTGGCGCTGCTGCTGTTGGCGACGCAAGCAGAGACGACGCAGACGCTGCTCGAGAGAGTGACGTTCGCGTGTTCGCAGCTGAAGGCAGCTCGTCAGAGCTTGGCGCGTGGCCACGAGGCACTTCCCAGCCAAGCAAGATGCTCTCGCCATCGCCGCCAAAGATCTCGATCGTCGCCTGTCAGTACCACACAACAAGGTGAGTGCATCCTCGTGTCCGGTCGAACGATACAGCTCATGGTGGAACGCAACGGCGCGCACCTCGTACATCCACTTGCCCGACTCGCCTTGCTTGCGCTCTTTCGTCGCCAGGACCGTGCAGTATCGATGCGGCACTTCGAGCTGCAGCAGACAGTCTTCTTCTGAGAAGCTCACGAGCTTCTCGAGGAACTGACTGCTCATCTTGACGCACGAGAAGTCGCGACGGCGCGCGAGCTCGTGCTCGAGCACGTCTGGAAAGTCCGTCGCTGCTGCGATCTGCTGCATGAACGCGCTGTCCATGAGCGCCAGCGCGTCGTTGTCTGCATGTGTTCGCTCAGTCTCGAGCGGCGCTCGCTTTGCGCGACTTGCGCTTGTCGAGCGCGACGCTGAGACGTACTGCAGCGCAGCGCGGAGCTTGTCGTTCGGCAACGACGAAAGCAGACGACCGAACGCAACGCGCCGTGTATGGAGCTCGCGCGCGACAAGCTCGTGGTGCAAGAAGCGATTGCCAGCGGTCTCGAGCTCGCGCAAGTCGGTCGTGGGACAGCGCTTGAGGATCTCGAGCACAGTCGTGTCGGGGATCATCTTACTCGTCATCTCGCGCCGCAAGGCAAACTGCGGGAACTTGTTCGGCTCGCTCAAGTAGCTCACGAGCGCACGTCGGAGTGACTCGGCGTCAAAGTCTTCTGCGAGGATGAGCAGCCGCACGACGTAGTCGCTCGCGCCAAAGATGCGCTCGACCTGGAGCGCGGCTTGCAGGATGTCGCGCTCGAGGTTGTTCCAGCCGTTCGTCTCGCACGTCTTCTGGAGCGCGAGCGTCGCGTCGCGCATCGCGTCGATGCTGTCGTTCAGCGCAGCGATCTGCGCGTCGTACTTGGCGCGGATCTTGGCGTGTTCGTGGCGCACGAGCGTCTCGTGCATGCGTCGGAGATGCTGGATGTCGTCTTCGAGGTCACGCTCGAGCTGTGCTTGCACGCGATCGCACTCGGCGACGCGCAGCGCATCGAGCTTCGCCATGTGCTGTTCGTGCTGCGTCACAAAGATCGCAGTCAGATGCGTGTGCGTGTCGCGCTTGAGGTGGTTCGACTCAGCGAGCTGTTGCCGCAAGAGCTCGAGGCGCTCCATCAAGTGTGGGTCCTTTGCAAACTGCACGAAGCGGTCGAAGATCGGCTGCTCGAGGTGGCTGTACACGCTGCACGAGTCGTAGAACGCGACGGCGTCCGTGAGCTGAAGCCGCTCGACGCGCGTGTTGGCGCCAACGAGTGCGAACGCCTGGTGCCGCGACACGCAACCTTGTGCGCCGTGTGTCTTGAAGAGCTGCTGGAGCGCGCCAGCGCAGCGACAGAGCTGCGTCTTCGACACACTCCGCGTGTACTGCCAACGAGCGCAGCGCAAGCACCATCAGTCAGGTTACGACTCGCTTGCACACACACATAGAGATCGTCTCCGTCATTCACAGACGTGGACGGACCTTGGGGAAGCTCCGGCCCGTGATCTCGACGTTGATCATCTCGTTCGGCTCGCTCTGGAACTTGTTGTCGTCGTAGAGCAGCTGGAAGAGCTTCGTCTCGCACGACGTCCGCGTCGTCCGGAGCTGCGATTGGTACTCGGGCAAGATCGCGTACGCGCCGCTCGCGTAGTGTGCGTCTTTGTTGAGCGAGATCGCTTGCAAGTAGAGCGCAAAGAGCGCTTGGAACGCCGGCGACTGGAGCGTCTCGAAGCGCTGCTCGAGCTGCGCTGGCGTCCGCGCAATGCCAAACTCGTTCTCAAAGCGCTGCGCGACGTCGGGCATCGAGAGCTCGGGCTGGAAACACCGGTGCTTCACGAGCAGCAGGTCGTGCTCGAGCGAGTAGAACTCGTGCGCGTCGAACAGGTCGGCGCTGCTGCTGCTTGAGTCGTCGCCGTCTGTATCATCGCTGTCGTCATCGCTGTCGCTATCGCTGTTGTTGTTGCGCTCGTCGTCAAACAGACTGCTGTTCACGTCAGGGAACGGGAAGACTGGCGGCGCAAAGCACTTGGATGCGTGCATGGTGCTTATACTGGTGCTCGTGCGAAACATCGCTCGTGCGTCAAGAAGTAAGAGCAGCGATCACTCAATGCGAGCAGTCGTCGGTGCGACGACTTGCAGGAGCAAGCGGCTCGAGCAGTTTGATTGTGGAGCTGATCTTCGACAGCAATGCTTCTTTACATGCTACTCCAGTACATGCAGCTGGCTCGTAGGCATGGCGCTAGACACACAGAGACTGCCCTTGAAAAGTCGCAAGACCTCGCGCACTCGCCTTCATGCAGGACGTCACGTCATGGAGCATGCTCATTCAAACGAACTAGTGCAAACGAGCGAACATGTATTGACCGATGCTCAGTCGAGATCGATGTCGGACTCCGACTCATGATCGGTCTCGCTCGAACTCGAACTCTGGATCGTGTCGTCGGTGGTAGTGATGTTCGACGCGCTCACGCTCACACTCTGGATCTGGTCGTTGTTGGCGATGGCAGTGTTGCGGCGAGGACGCGGGGCTGTGTTTTGCAGGTCTCCGATCGTGAGTAGGTCGAAGCGCTGGTCGTACTTGTCGTAGATGCTGCGGGCGATTGGACCGCCGAACGGAATCGCGATCTCGCTGCTCGTTTTGAGGCCTTTGTTCGACCAGTTCAACGACCCGCTGTCGGTCCAAGATCAGCACCTTGCGGTGCAGGTCCTGCTCGAGTCGCACTGGGGTGCCAGCTGCAACGAGCTTGCGGACCTTGGAGATTAGCCATCTGCGCCTCAGTAGCGATGTGCACCGACTTGCCGTCGTTGTGCAGTGCGATCAACTCCCCGCAATCTGTCGCAATTGGTCACATTTATGTAGCAATAAGTCCAATCGGGTACAATCGGTTGCAATCGGTCGCAATAGAGCACATACCTCTTCAGACGTGATGAGGAGCACTGCTGCATCGAGGTACTTGTGAACAGTGCCAAACAGGTTCACGTAGCTGTTGTGCGCGAGGTCGCTAGGAAAGTCGAACACGCCTTCAACGACGGATTGCTCTGGCACGTAGCGAGCGTTCAACATGATCGGCTGCTCTTGGCCGACTCGCACTCGGTAGAGATAGTTCTTGGCCACCGGCAGATCTATGTGCATCGATTCCGCGATGACCTTGGGGCCCTCGCACTCGCGTGCATGGCGCTAGACAGAGAGAAGTGTCTTCCGTGTGCTCCAACCTGAGCATTAGCGATAAGATCCAAGTGTCCTCACAAAGTGGTCAACTTTAGTTACTATTATATATTATGAATTTAACAGCTTTGTGATATTAAACTTTTGGACATGTTTGGTATCAAAGTGTGACGTTTCACGCAGCATCAAACCTGGAACTGGAGCGTGAAGCGAAGCGAAGACCTCCAAGGTCGCGTCAAGCAAGAACTTGGAGCAGAGGAGCACGCACGATAGCAGCAGCAGCACACTCGTCAGCCGCGCACAATGAGTCAAGAGAACCTCGAGGTGTTCTCGCGCGACACGTTCTTGACGTCGCTCCGGAACGCCGGAGGCGGCAGTGCGAGCGAGCATGGACCGACTCCATCCAAGTCCACAGTCGGAGAGCCCGATGCGTACGTCTGCTCATGTATCTGTGCAAAGATCTTGGGCTGTGTTGTCTTTGCTGACTTGTACGATTGTGTATCACTGCAGGATGGCGATCGTGCGCGATCGGCATGCTCAGCTACACGAAGTCGTGGGCTCGCTCTCGGAGAAGGTATGTGAACGTTGTCGCTTTCCTACAACCCGTGCTCTTGTCGCCTGTGAAGTGGTAACCTCATGCACTCGTACGTGCGACTGCTCTCTCTCTCACACAACACATCTAGATCAGCGCGGTGCTCGGGCGACAGGAGAAGGACTTCCTCGCTGCCTACCGCGCACACATGTACAACGTCCAGAAAGAGCTCCACGACATGCGCGAGAAGATCCATCGGAACGAGACCGTGGAGAACAAGACCGAGAAGATCAAGAAGATCGAGGAAGAGCGCGACTGGTACCGCAAAGAAGCGCTGCGGCTCGACGCGTTCACAACGTCCATGACAAAAGACCTCAAGTACATGAAAGAGAAGCTCGAGGCGATCGAAGAGGACCGCAACTGGCTCGAGAAGCAGCTCAAGGCGTGCAAGAAGCAGAACAAGCTCCTGCGCGCGGAGCTCGACGTGCGCATTGCGTCGCCAGTGAACGTCAGTGGCACTGACGGTGGGACGCTCCCGAGCTTTGACGCACCGAGCAAAGGTGGCATCGGCACGACAGTGTTGCGGCGATCGACAAAGCGGAACTCTGAGACCTCGGTCCCTGGCGGCACTGGCAGTCTCGGTGCAGCGCTGCCGTACTTGACCTTCGATGCGCCAGCACAGTCGCCAACGAGCACGAGCGACGAGCGTGAAGAGAAGCTCCGGCGACAGATCAAGACGCTCAAGCGCGAGCTGCAGCAGCGGAACCAGGAGCTCAATGGCCTGAAGCAGCAGCGGCTGCTCGGAAAAGACGACGAGCAGCGCTCGCACCTCGAGAACTTCTTCATCCAGTGCGTCGAGTCGGTGAAAGAAGAGGTCATCAAGCGGCGACATGGTGGCGGTGGTACCTCGCTCGATCGCAAGCACGACAAGACTGCGCAGCGCGCGTCAAACGCCGACCGAGCGCGGAACCAGCGCTACGACGTCGGACCAGAGTTTGAGGACTTCACATCGAGCGACCGCGTCCGATTGATCGAGCGGCTCCTGGCGCATGACGAAGTCCTGACGTTCCTGTACGAGCACTTGTTCCCGTCGCCGTCTGCACAAGCGAGTGCTGCATCGGCAACAACACCTCGCAGTAGCAGCAACATGGAGCGAGAGACGCTGGCAATGCGCAGTGTGCATCCGCTGCAGATGTTCCCGTCGTCCGAGTCGACGGTGAGTCTCCCAGACACGACGATGCGGTCATCAGAGCTCGTCACTGACGCTTCGAGCGGATCGAGCGACGCTGCGAGGTTCAGTAATAGCAACAGCAGCGGCAGCGGCAAGTCGGTCTCTGGCAGCGGCGCAGCAGCTGTACGAGGCGGAGCACTGTCGCTCGATGCGTCCACGAAGGAGTACTTGCGCACCATGTACGTCTGATGCCCTTGCTTCTTGGCGCCGGCACTGCTGCTACTACTACGAGGCGCCATTGACTGACAATGGACTGTGGCTCCTCCCTTCCTTGCTGATCCAGGCGGCAAAGTGCGAGCGCGTCCATATCGTAGCTGCCTGTCGAGAGCGCACGCGTGTGGCAGTAGCAACCAACATACGTGAGCGCAAGTGGAATGAAGAGCTGGTGTGTGCATTCATGGCACCAGCTGACGGTGTTTGAACTGATCCAACGACGCATCTGCAGTGGTAGACCCTACTCTGCAGTCACGCGTCCTCCTACGCCTGTAGATGGAGCGCAACGCCAGCCTGCGCTAGCGACAACCCAAGCGTCCTAGATCGTCTCGAACGGAAGCGCCACGACCTTGTTCGCTGCTTTGCGCGTCACAAACTCGCGCTCGTCTGGCGTCAGGAAGCGGCTGTGCGCTTTCGCACCGAGCGCTGCGTGTGCGCGTGCGACCTGCACGACCTTGTACACGTGCTCGTCCGGGTACTTCTCGAGGGCGAGTGCGCGCGCGATAGTGTCGCTCCAGGACGCGAGCGCTGGGAGCTCGGCGTGCATCTGAGCGCAGACGTCTTCAGTGTTGAGGTCGCGCACCTCTTGCAGAATGAACGCGCTCACCGCGACGTGGAGCCACACACGCCACGCTCGCGCGCAGTCGGCGGCGCTCAGCAGGTGCTCGAGCTGCTGGAGCGACCATGCAGACGTCACGGCGTGCGCGATGACAAAGTCGTTGTGCTCGATCATGGCGTAGAGCCAGAGCGCAAAGTCGAGCGCGACGTCGCCGCGCAGCTCCGACAGGTCGAACGGCGCGAGCGCACGGGCGACGGTCTCGAACGCGACGGCACTGCCGCGCTCGGGGTGTGCCGAGATCGCGTTGAGCTTGCGCTGGAAGAGTCCGAGCGGAAGACTTGCGACCGCAGGGCGCTCGAGCTGCGCGCGCATCTCACGCAGCACGACCTCGTGGTGCTTGAGCGCGTGCACAGCATCGAGTGCTGCGTCACGCGTGAACGCTCGCTCCCCAGACGCGTCGTCGTCGTTGGTCTCTGGTGCCTTGCCGTCGTTGGCGTCGAACGAGAGGTACGAAAAGTGCAAGTACGCGAGTCCCTCGGCGATCAAGCGGTCGCCGCCGATGTGGTACGCGTACCCGAGCTGGATGAGTCCGTGGAGCAAGGCACCGCAGAGCCCAGCGACGAGTCCTGGCAAGTGCTTCTGCACAGCTGCGTCTGCGCCGAGACCCTGCACTTCGTGGCCGTAGAACGCCAGAAGCGCGTCAAAGTCCTCGCGCTTGCCGAGCAGCGCATCGACCTGCGCTTGGCTCGGAAGTGGCACGTTTGTATCATCGTCCTTGTTGCTGGTGGACTCGACTGGCGCGACGTGGAACGGATCGACGTGGTCTGGCGCAACAGCCACGAGCTTCTGGCTCGCGTAGTGGCTCGCAAAGTCCTCGATCTGGTCGTTGCTTGCGCCGAGCTCAAAGAGCGCGACGGCGCCGTGGAGCAAGTGGTTCGAGAGGTACCCGCCGTACTCGATCGCGAATCGCTTCGTCGAGTACTTGTCCGTGAGCTCGGCGCGCAAGTCGGCGGCACTCATGCTCTGGAGTGTCTTTGGTGGTGGTGGTGTTGTTGTCGTGGCTGAAGCGAGCGTCGTCATGGCAGTTGACTGTCGTGGTCGCGTTGGTAGTCGCAGGGATGGCAAGCGTGTGCTTGGAGTGTGGATGTGGTGCTGGTGCTGCTGGGTGTGTGCTCGAGCAAGCGAATGCGTGAATGAGACGCTCGTGCGCGACGCTCGTGCGCGCTGCGATCTCGAGACCGCGAGCGAGACGCGATGCATGCGCGTTGTGGACGATCTCCTATGGATGCTGCTGGATGCTGCGAGTACGAGAGTACGAGAGCACGAAGCACAAGCGCCGCTCGATCGAGTGAGTGAGTGTTTGCTTGATGTGAGAGACAACTTCAAGGTGTTTTCGGTGGTCTGCGAAACTCGACAACATGCTATGGATTTGTATCGACCGAGTCGAATGCGAGAGCGTACGACATGGGTCTCGCTCGCGACACAGAGTGAAGGTGCACTTGTGGCAATCCAAGACCAAGTTCGACGGCCAAGATGACCACCACGACCACGACCCACACGACCACGATGATGAAGGAGATCGCGTTCGTGTTGCTCGGTTGTCTCGCGCGCGTTGTCGATCAGCAGGTGCGTGACGACGCAGTGGTGTCGTTGTGCCACTCGCATTCGAGTTGCTGCTGCAATGCGACAGCAAGAGGTACGACAAGGAGCTCCGAGCGAGCGAACGAGATGCTGGGTCATGTGAGTGTGATTGGGCGTCGTAGTACGCTTCACATAGCTCATGAGGTCGTGAAGACGCAAACACACTCGCGTCCACTCGTAGCATGTCTATCGCGTTGGAACTGAGCAAGTAGATCAATCGTGCAGTGGATGAATGAACACGTCTCGCTCCAAGTCGCTACTCGGTGTCGACTCGATTTGACCAAGACAGCACTAAGCTCTTAGCTCTATCGCCGATCAAGCAAGCATCTCTTGCTTCACTTGCCCACACTAGCACTCACACGACGATTGTCTGGCATTCATAGACACCACTGCATCCACCAGCTCTCACTCTCTCATGCATCGTCCAGCACAAGCAACACGAGACGAAAGGATCAGTGGTCTATACACACAATCGGTGTGGCTCTCTCGCTCTCTCTCGCTCTTGGTCGTAGTCTCGCTTACTTTCAAGAGCTCTCGGCTCACTTTTGTCCATGGAGCACGACTTGCGCAAAGAGACTCTCGTCGCGCGCCGCGAGCTCGTCGAACGTGCCCTGCTCCGCGACCTTGCCGTCAAAGATCACGGCGATGCGGTCCGCGCTCTTGATCGTCGACAGCCGGTGCGCCACGAGCATGACGGTCCGACCGGCCTTGGCGCGGTCCACGGCGTCCTGCACGAGCTTCTCGCTCTCCGGGTCCAGCGCGCTCGTGGCTTCGTCCAGGATCAGGATCTTGATCTGGTTAGTGCGATGGTCTTGCTCAAGTCTATCGAGACATCGGTTGAATCGGTTGGATGCAAAGGGCCTCGCGAGGCTATTGAGAGCCACGCTATGCCCACGAGAGCGAGGCATCCAAGACTCGACAAGAGCGACCTAGCCAAGACTTGAGCGCTCAAGCATGCTTTGGCTCATCCAAACACCGACCCAGGACGAGCTCGATTCAGTTCGGTGTTGACAATTTGTGTCTTCAGACCTCGGATAGAGCCGTGATTTGCGCACTTTTGCGCAAAAGTGCGCACTTTGTCGCGCATAAAGCCGCAGCGTGAGGAGTCATTTTCTTGTGGGCTTCGTCGACTGGTGCGCACTCGGTCGTCGCGAGCATTGACAGCGGAACACGCGGTCAAGAGCGTCGACGGCTTCCAAGCACCAAGAGCAGTTCATTCACGCACGTACGCACCAGCAGCACAATGGCGACGAACAGCGATGCGCACGACCATTGGACGCCGTCGTCGTGGCGCAAGTTCCCGATCAAGCAGCAAGCGCCGTACCCAGACCTTGACGCGCTCCGCAAAGTGCACGACAAGCGTACGTTCGTCTCTCATCGCGCTGTCTCTCTTTCATTATGCGTGTCTGCTTGCTTTGTACTCACGTCTGTGCGTCTGGATGCAGTGCGCACGCTGCCTGGTCTCGTGTCAGTGAAGGAGATCGAAACGCTGAAGGAGCAGCTCGCGGAAGTCGCGGATGGCAAGCGGTTCCTGCTCCAGGGCGGCGACTGCGCCGAGCGCTTCCAGGACTGTCAGCCAGAGCTGATCGAGAAGAAGCTCAAGATCATGATCCAGATGAGTCTCGTGCTCGTCTGGGGCGCGCGCATCCCGACTGTGCGCGTCGCGCGCATGGCGGGGCAGTTCGCCAAGCCGCGCTCGAGCGACACCGAGGTCCTCGACGGCGGTGCGTCTCTCTCTCTCTCGCTGTCCTATGAACGCTACACTCGCTCGCTCACTCTCTCCTGACGCTAACAACGCGCCTCTGCTACCTCACAGACGTCGTCCCGAGCTTCCGCGGCGAGAACATCAACGGCTACGAGAAGGAGAACCGCGTGCCGGACCCGAGTCGTCTCCTCGACGGCTACTTCCACAGCGCTGCGACGCTCAACTACGGCCGCTTGCTCGTTGACTCGGGCTTTGCTGACATCCACGACGCTGGGAAGTGGGACTTGGGCTTTGTCCAGGCGTCGACCCGGCGCGAAGAGTACCAGCACATGGTGCAGCAGATCACCGACAGTCTCCACTTTGTGCACATGTGCGGCGTCGGCAGCGACACGCACCTCAAGACTGTCGACCTCTTCATCTCGCACGAAGGCCTCGAGCTCGGGTACGAAGAGACGATGACGCGCGAAGTCGACGGCAAGTTCTACAACGTCGGCACGGACTTCCTCTGGATCGGCGACCGCACGCGGCAGCTCGACCACGCGCACATTGAGTACTTCCGCGGCATTGAGAACCCGATCGGGATCAAAGTCGGTCCGAGCATGGCGCCGAGCGAGCTCGTGCCGCTCATCCGCAAGCTCTGGCGCGACCCGGAGGCGAACCCCGGCAAGATCACGCTCATCACGCGCTACGGCAACGCCAAGGTCGCCGAGTGCTTGCCGCAGCACATCCGCGCGGTCCAAGCTGCGGGTCTGAACGTGATCTGGTCGTGCGACCCGTGCCACGGCAACACGATCACGGCCGAGAACGGCTACAAGACCCGGCCGTTCGACCGCATCTTTGGCGAACTCAAGCAGACGATCGAGATCCACCGCCGCGCGGGCACGAACCTCGGCGGCGTGCACTTTGAGCTCACGGGCGAGAACGTGACCGAGTGCATCGGCGGCCCCGAAGGCATCAACGAAGTCGACTTGCCGCTGCGCTACACGAGCTACTGCGACCCGCGGCTCAACTACTCGCAGAGCATGGAGGTGGCGTTCCTGCTCGCCAAGAGCCTGTCGATCAACCGCGAGCTCGCACCGCTGAACGAGAACCGCCGCAAGCGCTCGCTCAGCGCGCTCTCGTCAGACAACTAGACGTGCACGTACAGACAGAAGGAGGAGGAAGAGGACGAGGATGCCTGCCATCAGCTGCATTGAGAGAGTGCTAACGGCTAGGACACATACGACTTGACCTCTTCATGTTGATAAAAAACATGTCCACTTTGGTTTCGATACAAAGCAACAGAAAGTTGCTGGACACGATTGTTGTGAATGGGAATCGTGTGCTTTGTGAGCAACCTCAGTGTCGAACATGGCGTCGTGGGCAGCGCTGAACGCCGCCGAGCGCGACGCGGGGCGTGCGAATGCGCTCGAGCGCGCGACGGAAGAAGCGCAGGACGCGCACAATACGGCGCTGTACGAGCAAGCGCTGCGCCACCAGCAGCAGAAGCAGGTGCGTTCGAGTTGTGTGGCGCGTACGGCTGCTCAACGGACGACGTCACTCACTCACCGCTCTCGCCCCATTGCTTGCAGGTTCATGAAGCGCGCGCGATCTACGCAGCACTCATTGCAGTACGTACACAGCGTCTGTCTGTCTGCATCAGTGGCTTTGTGCTCTCCTCACTCAGCGACCTCATGTGATTGATTCAGGAGGGCGACGCACTGAGCTTGCGACTGCAGTACCTCTGCCAGAAGAACTTGGCGGTGCTCGAGCTCGAAGCGCGCGCGTACGACGACGCACTGCGGTACTTTGCTAACGTACGTCGCGCGTCTCTCATCCTTGCGTTCTGTCTGTCTATAAGTATGGAGAGAGAGAGAGCTCAGGACACTGTGTGGTGCTGGTTGTGGATGTCGTTGGTCCTGCGCAGGCGCTCGAACTCGATGGCACTGACGTCGTCGTGTGGTACCAAATGGCTCGCGCTGCAGTCGAGACGGGCAAGTACGTACCATCGCAGCTCTGTACGGGACTTATCAGCGAGCGCTCTGCTGACGCTCGTGTGACAGACTCTGGCTCGCGCGCCGCATGCTCGAAGAAGGCTTCCAGATCGACCGGTCGTACTGGCCGCTGGCGCAGTTGCTCTGCGAAGTGCTCTTTGAAATCGGCGACGCGGACGAGTACAAGCGCATCGCGAGCCACGTGCGCGCGCACGACCCGCTCTGTCCCTCGCTCCGCGTCCTCGATGCCAAGCGCGCGGCGCAAGCGACCGCTACAAGTTCGCATTGTAGTACGACTATCACTCACTGTCCAGTAACATCCATTCCGCCACCACGCGTACGCAAGCTCGAGAAGCGCGCGCGAGCAGCACTCGCGCACCTCGATGCGATTGCGCAGGACGCAGCGAAGCGCCGACGCGTGCTCTTTGACGACGCGACGCTCGCGCTGCAGACGCGCTCGCGCGCAGTCGAGTTCTTGCTCGAGCGCACGTCGTGGCACAGTCTCGGGCAGCTGCTGCTGCAAGTGCACGACGACTTGAGCGCCGAGAGCGCGCAGTCCGCGACGCTCGCGACTGTGCGCATCACTGTCACTGACGTGAGTGACGATGCTGAGCCGCGTCCTGGCGCGAGCGACGCGACTGCGGCGACTGACGTCGCGCAGGTGATTGCGATCGTAGACACGGAGGACGGTGACGATGGCAAAGACACCAGCAGCGCTCAAGCGCCGCCGTTAGAAGACGGCGCGAGTCAGTCCGAAGCGCCTGTGAGTCGGACTTCGAAGCGCAAGAAGCGCACGGCGTCAGTCTCAGAACCTCCTACGGCAGTGGCGCCGACGACTGCACCGAGTGACAACGACACGCAAGACAGCGGCCTCGCGATGAGCGAACTCGATGAGCCGCTGCTACCGACGCGGCGCAAGTCGCGGCGTCATGAAGAGCGCTTGCGCGAAGAGCACGCGGCCGCTGCGAAGCTCGCGCGCGAGAAGAACTTGGGCTATCGCCTCCAGGCGTTCTTGCCCGAGAACTGGAGTCGGCAGATCACAGCCGCCGCGTCCGCGTCGACAGCCATCGGTCGATCGCCCGAGAAGCTCGCGACCTGGTCCGAGAGCTGTGTACTCGCGCTCCGCGGCGCGGCGTTCGAGATCTCGGACCCGTCAAGCGCCGCAGTGCTCCACGCGTTACCACTGCTCGCGGCGCCTGGGAACGACGCTGTTGGTTGCGAGCACAGCAGCGAGCGCTCGCTCGTCCACGACGACGCAGACACTGGGAGCAGCAGCACGGCCGCGGCTGAGAGCGCAGCGCAGACGATCTCAAAGTCCCAGGTCGCGGCGTTCGTCGCTCGTGTCTCGACACGCGCACGGAGTGCCGCTGCGCTCTTGACGCTGTACTTGAACCAGTGCGGAGCGTGGGCAGAGCGGCGACTCGGCGAAGCGGGCGACCGCGAGAGTGACGAGATCCACGCCGTGTGCTTCTGGGCCGAGAAGCTCCTCGAGAGCGACTCGGACAAGCGCACGCAGCGCAGCGTGACCGCCGTTGCGACTGCGACCGCACGCGGTCTCTCGCCACTCGCCAAGCTCCTGCTACTGGAGCTCAAGTTCGACAAACTCATCCGGCAGACAGCGCTCGGGAAGCGCCGGAAGCGCCACTTGCAGCACCTCAACGCGCTCATTGCGTCCGCCGACAGTCTCTTGCTCGAGCTGTGCATGAGTGACGACGACAACGAGCGTCCTAGCGGCGATCTAGAAGACAACGAGAACGGCATGACGACAACGGCGATGGACACTGGACTCGTGCGGCTCTTCTGGCTCTTGGCGCGTCTCCACGAGCGCTGCGGACGCGCGAACGCCGCCAAGGAGTACTTTGTCAAGTGCCAGGACGCGCTACTGACTGCTACGCGTCCGTCCAAAGACGACTCGGCCGAACCATCAGCTTCTGCTGCAGCATCGAGCGTGACGATCGCGCTGCCAAACCAGACAGTCGACGCCTGCATCTCGCTCGACGTCCTCAGCGCAAAGATCACGGGTCTGCAGTACACGGACGTGTGCGCCGAGGCGCGGCGGTGCTTTGCCGCAGAGAGCTACGATCACGCCGTGACGCTCCTGCTCGAGCACTTCTTCCCAGCGAAGCAGCCGCCGCGCATCGTCGACTTGCTCCGCGAGTTTGAAGCGACCGACGCGAGTGACGCGAGCAAAGACCGCCGGCTCATCGACATCCTCGTCGAGTCGTTCACCAAGAGCGCAGCGTACAGCGACGACGACGCGCTGCTCTTCCTCGTCACGCTGCTCTTCCACGTCACGGCGTTCATCGAGAGCCTCGGCGAGCAGAGCGCAGTGACCGGCGCGCTCCACTCGGAGCAGATCCTCGAGAGTGGCTTGAGCGCCGTCACGTTCCTCGTCAGTCAGCTCCACGCAAACGTCGCCAACCGCGTCGTGGCTACGACGCACCGCGAGCTCTTGCGCGCGTGCTGTCTCTTGTGTCTCAAGCCGTCGCTGCTGCTCCTCTTCGACTCGCCGAAGGACGTTTTCCAGTCGATCTGCGCAGTCGTCGCGCCGTTGTACAAGGCGGTGCCGGCACCAGATGCACATCCAGAGAACACGCCGGTGTCGTCGATGATCGTCGACGCAGTCGCCCACACGCTCCACACGATTCGGTCACTCGACGAAGCGGCGTTCCGCGAGCTCTTTGCGAAGCTCCCGACGCTTGTGCACAAGAAGAAGCAGGCGTCGCGCCGCGATCGCGTGCGCGCACTTGTCGTCGAGCTCCTTCGGTTCCTCAACTGGTCGCTGCGCCTCTGCGGCGCTGCTGCTACTGATGACGGTCGTGTCATGGCGATCGAGGACGCACACAAGCGCAGTGTCTTGCTGCTCCACTGCCGGACGCTCATGAAAGACGAAGAGGACGTGATCGCGCGGCGCGAGGACAAGACCGCGCGGCAGCTCTTTGGGAACGCGGCGATCCTGTTCCTCCAGCTCTGCGCTGCGACGCACAGTCGCGAGACGCTCACAGACTTGGTCGCGCTCCTGCACGCGCGCATGGGGCAGTATGGCATCTGCGGCCTCTGCTACTCGGACGACGCAGCGAGCGACGCATCTGAGCGCTCGTGCTTCTTGGAGACGAGCATCGTCGTCCTCAGTGCAGCGGCAAGCAGCGATGGCGACAGCAGTGACAGTCATGCGACCGACGACTCGCCGTTGAACCGCGAGCTCGCGCAGTGCTACCACTGTCTGTACGACGTGCAGCTCCTTCCAGGCTGCGACGACCACAAGACTGGGAACGCGCTCGCGTTGCTGCAGCGCGAGTCGCCGACAAAGCGCGCGGACGCACTGCGCCTCGCGCAGTTTGCGATCCCGATGCTCTTGGCGCGGCCGCCGAAGAACAACAGCCAGAAGAAGGAGAACGTCCGCGTCCTGAGTGCGCTCCGCTCAGCGCTCCACGCGACAGACGCAGTCGCTTCGACCGAGCGACGCAATGACGCGCTCGAGACGTTCCTCGCGCCGTCGCGCTTGCTCGAGTGGACCGATGCGCTTCCAGTCATGCAGGACGACAGTGCGGACGCTGCCGCGCCGCTCGACCATCTCTCGTACCTCTTGGGCGAGAACTACATCCTCTCGCGCGTGCGGCGGCGCGGGAACACGGCGGAGCTCATGGAGCTCGAGACGCGCGTGAAAGAGCGCGTGGCGTTCCTCATAACCGACGTCTTGCAGTACAGACCAGGGCGGATCCAGTCCTGGGTCCGTCTCGGGAAGACCATGAAAGAGCTCTACCACGCGACGTCGGACGCCTGCGCCGTTGTGCTCGGGCGCCGGCGCAAGATCGCCGCGCTTCTCGCATACACCAAGCAGCGCACTGGTGACGTGTCGTCATTGCCAGCGCGTCTCTCGTTCCACGACGTCGTGCTGCGCGCGAGCCTGTTTGCGACGATGCGGCAGTGGGACGAGCGCGACGCCGCGGAGCAAGACGCGTTCCGCGTGACGCTCGGCACTGGCGACGCCGCGCAGCTCGTGTCGATGGAGGAGTACGCGATCTACTACATCGTCCAAGTGATTGAGTTTGCGCGCCGGTGCTTCGCGATGGCGGCGCACTTGGCTGACGCGGCGATGAACAAGAAGCTCACAGCGCGCGCTCACGACACGAGCGACAGGCTCCAGGACGAGCGTGAGCTCGATGAACTCCGGACGATCGTCGTCGAGAGCAACGAAGAGAGCGGCTTGCTGCTCTACAACGTGCTCCAGGAGCTCTCGGTCTTGCACCACGGCCACGCGACGCAGTGCGCGACGCGCGCGTTCCCAGACGCGCTCTACCACCGCGTCGCGACGACTGCGCTCGCGTACTTTGACAAGGGACTCGACGTGTGCGCCGGCGGGGCGAACGCCGACGAAGTGCGCTTTCGGCTCAGCTTCATGTGTGGCAAGACGCTCAAGAAGCAGCTCCGGCGCCAGCAGCGCGCTCTCTCGGATGAACCGAACGAAGCGCAAAAGAGCGTCACGCCGTCAGACGTCATTGCGTGCTTTGCGCGCGCCGAGACTGCGCACGAAGACGGCGAGATGGAGCACGCGCTCGTGCACGCGTTCTACGCGCTGCAGGCCATGCGCATGGAGGTCGTGCTCGCGGCGCCCGTGCGCGTCGACGCTCTGCGACTCGTATGTGATCACTACTTTGAAGAAGAAGAGGAGGAAGAAGATGAGGACAGCGCCAGTGGCGCAGACGACCACGATAGTGGCCACGACGGCGATGACGACGACACGGGGAACGAGTCGTCCGAGAGCCGCTCAGCCGACGCACCACGCAGCAATGGCAAGAAGCTATTGCCGTCGACGAGCAGCGACCGACCGCTCAAAGTCACAAAGGACGACGTCTTTGCGCTCCTTGCGCGCGCCGAGGCGCCAGACACCGCCGATAGTGACGTCGCGCTCCACGCCGCGCGCGGGTGGCTCTATCTCAACGTCATCGACGCGCTCGAGTCGATTCCGAACGAAGATCGGTACTTCCACCCGTCGCGCTTCGTGCTCGCGCAGGGCGTCTACCGCATGCACGAGCTCGCAGCGCCTGCTGCGTTCCGTGCGAGCGACGACCCGCTCGTGCGCGCGCTCGTGACTGCGCTGCACGACCGTCTCAGCGCAGTCACAGTCTCGCCCGATCGGTCGCCAGCCGCCGATCTGACCACGAGCGCTGCGGCCGAGCGCGCGCTCAAGGAGCTCGTGCCGCTCTTTGACAAGAAGCGGCCGCAGATCGTCGCGATTTGGCTCTCGGAGCA
The DNA here is from genome assembly GCA_003730235.1 of Pythium guiyangense. Classification (NCBI taxonomy): domain Eukaryota; phylum Oomycota; class Peronosporomycetes; order Pythiales; family Pythiaceae; genus Pythium; species Pythium guiyangense. Next base: position 148,603 of record QXDM01000028.1, read on the forward strand.
CGTCCCGACGGCCAAGAAGTTCGAGGAGCTGAACCAGCGACAGATGAAGTACGACCGGTACCGGCTCAAGTACTGGCGCCTGTACATTGCGCTGTTGGAAGAGAGCGGCGCGTACGCAAAGCTCAAAGAGGTCGCGTCGTGGGTCCTCGCGTGCAAAGAGGAGCACGACGTGATCGACGAGATGCTCGGCATGGCGCTGCGTGCGCGCGGGAGCGTCTTGCGGCAGCGCACGCTCGAGTTCTGCGTGTCCGACGCGCCAGTCGCAGCGACGGAAGCAGTCGTGAGTGACAGCAGCAGTGGCCACGACCCGCACACCACGGCACTGCTCAAGCTCCTCGCCAAGACGTACACGTTCTACGTCGACGCAGGCGAGGCGCAAGTGAGGCTCACAGGCGTCTTGGACACCAGGTGCGACGACCTCGTGCCGAGTAGCGAGCTCCTGCTCGTGCACCTCTTTGTGCTCGGCGCGACCGAGTTCCCGAGTGCGTTTGGGGTCGAGCGCGACGCGCAACTGAGCACTTGGCGCTCGCTCGCGACGCAGATCAGTGCGTGGCTCACTGCGCCAACGTGTGGTGCATCGGAGGCCGTTGACACGACGAGTGCCGAGTGGCGCGCACTGCTGGATACGACGCGCGCGTTCTGCGAAGACAAGTGGCCCGAGCGCATGGGCCGCAGCAAGCAAATCGCAAAGACTCGCGTGCGTGTGCGAGCTGTGAGTGGCAGTAGTAGTAGCACTAGTCACAGTGCAGCGCCCGTAGAGCCACCAGCTCCTGCGCCAGCTGCACTCGTGAGCACGCAGCCAGCGTCTGTAGACACACCAGTCGTAGGCACAACATACGAGCAGTAGGAACGGACTGAATGAATGAACATCGTGTCGGTCATGACGTTCGCTGAGTCGTTCAGTGGTGATGCGGGTGTTGGGTACGTCCAGAGCTCTTGGATTCGTACGTCCCGCCTCTGCGCACGTACGTCCAAGACGCTCGGCAGACTAATCGCACTCGGTGGACGCTCCTCATGCTGAGCGACGGCGCTTTCGTTCATTCGTCAACTCGCGCTCCTGCGATCACGATGCTGCGTCACGTGCCGCGGTGCGTGTGAGTTAGAGGCTTGTTCATCGTGTGCACGAGTGGCGAACTGACGGACAGACTCGCATGTGCTGCTTCGTGGCGACCAACGCTTCTTGTGACTGACAGCCGCCTGCGCACGAGCAGCTCGCGCGTGCACTGCTCACGACTCGCACGTCCGCTGTTGCGACTCGATGCTTTACCACGCACACGCGTGCACTTCTCGACCAGCAGCATCGCTCGCGACGCCGATCGTAACGCAGACACGACAAATGACGACGACAACGACGATGCTGCACCGCTTGCAAGTAGCAAACGCGTGGCGCTGTGGCGCCTCCTCGATCTCTACAAACCCGAGCGAAAGCCACTGCGCGGTGCGCTCGCAACGCTCGCTGTGTCCTCTGTCATCAACGCGAGCCTCCCACTCGGCATGGGCCGCGTGATCGACATCGTCACTGCAGCAGACACCGCGACGAGCTTGCCAGTCGTGCTCGGTGCACTCGGTGGACTCTTTGTGCTCGACTTGGCAGCGACGGTGCACTGCTACAACGCGACTGCGATGATCGGCGAGCGCATCACGAACCGTCTGCGGCAGGACACGTACGCGTCGATCGTGCGTCAGGACCTCGGGTTCTTCGACACGTCGCGCACGGGTGAGCTCGTGAGTCGTCTGAGCGCCGACACGACGCTCATCGGCAAAGTCCTGAGCAGCAACGTCGGCGACGCGCTCTTTGGTCTCGGCCAAGCGATCAGCAGCATCTCGATGCTCTTTGTCATCAGTCCGTCGCTCGCGACAGCGATGCTCGTCGTCGTCCCGCCGGTCGCAGTCGGCGCAAGCGTCTATGGCGACGTCGTCGAGAAGCTCACGACGCAAGTGCAGAAGCAGCTGAGCGAAGCGACTGAGATCGCCGAGGAGAAGCTGAGCAACATCCGCGTCGTGCGGTGGTTCGCGACCGAGGAGCACGAGATCGACGTACACAAGCGCAAAGTGGACGACGTGCTCGCGCTCGCGCGCAAGCGGTCGCTCGCCAGCGCGTCGTTCTTCGGCGGCGTGGACTTTGCGGTCAAGATGAGCATGCTCGGCGTTCTCGGGTACGGCGGCCAGATGGTCGCGGACGGCGTGATCACGAGCGGCGAGCTCACGTCGTTCCTGCTCTACACGCTCTATGTCGGCTTCTCGTTCGCCGGCATGTCGTCGTTCTACTCGGACTTGATGAAAGGCATCGGCGCGTCGTCGCGCATCTTTGAGCTGCTCGAGCGCCAGCCGAACATCCGGAGCCTCGACGCCGGGAGCAGTCTCCCGCCGGCGTTCACGGGCCACATCCAGTTCCAGGACGTGCACTTTCGGTACCCGACGCGTCCAGACTCGGCGATCTTCGAGGGTCTGAGTCTCGAGGTCAAGCCGAACGAGACGATCGCGCTCGTGGGACCAAGTGGCTGCGGCAAGAGCTCGGTCACTGCGTTGCTTGCGCGGTTCTATGAGCTCGATGGAGGTACGGATGCGAGTGCAAGTGTCTGTATGCGGGGCGGAGCTGAGCCATGCCCTTGTGCGAAGGAGGACGCGGCAGTTCGCTGGCGAATCGCCCATCCTGTTGTCTACTGTCCTAACTAACTAACACTGCTCGCTCGACGCACGACAGTGGGCTCAGGCGGCAAGATCCTACTCGACGGCGTCGACATCTCGACGCTCAACCCGACGGAGCTGCGCAGCATCATCGGCGCGGTGCGTCTATATGCTCTACATAGTCTTTGTCTTGGTCAACACTGTTGTCGTGGAGTACTCACTGCTCTACTCTCTACTCACGCCACCTCTCGTATCATGCCGTGCCACAGGTGCCGCAAGAGCCGCCGCTCTTTGCCTGCTCGATCCGCGACAACATCGCCTACGGCTGCTTGGGCAGCGGCGTCGCGCCGACCGAGGAGGACGTCGTGCACGCCGCGAAGACTGCGAACGCCCACGACTTCATCATGTCGTTCCCTGACGGCTACGACACGATCGTGGGCGAGCGCGGCCAGGCGCTGTCGGGCGGCCAGAAGCAGCGCGTGGCGATTGCGCGCGCGCTCATCAAGCAGCCCAAGATCCTGATCCTGGACGAAGCCACGAGCGCGCTGGACCCGGAGAGCGAGAAGCTCGTGCAGGACGCCGTGGACCGCGCCAAGGCCGGTCGGACCGTCATGCTCGTGGCGCACCGGCTGTCGACGATCAAGAGCGCGGACCGCATCGCCGTGATCTTTGACGGCAAGGTCGCGGAGCAGGGCACGTTCGACGAGCTCGCGGCGCGCGACGAGAGTCTCTTTGCGCAAGTCGTGCTCCATGGACGCAGCGCGTCGGATGAGTGAGCTGTGGTGAAGTGTCAGGCAATGTACAGCCGTGTACACTGACGGCGTGTAGCTGAGTCAGAGATCAAGCATAGAGATTCTGCTTTGTATGTTCGATGCCATGCGATAAACTAGTGAGCACTCGATGCTGCGCCTGGCGTTGGTGCCTGGAGCCCTTCGCCTGTGTACTTGCGCAAGATCCAGTCCATGTCTTGCTCGACGCGTGCGATGATCTCGTCAATGCGCTCTGGGTCTGTCTCGTCCGAATGGCCCAGAAAGCCCTGTGCAGCAGGCACAGACACCAGCAAGTCAGTCAGTCAGTCGATCAGTGGATCAATCGGCTGCACATTTCCGATGTGCGTTGCATTGCTACAACACAGCGACTGCTGTTGCACGCAGCGGATGGCGAGGACGCACCGAACGCGCGAAGCGGACGTAGTACTGTCGCGCATCAGGCTCGAGACGACGGCTTTCACGCACGATGCGCCGGAAGAGCGCGAGCACTCGTTGCGCAGGTCGTTCGTGAGTCATAATGATCGAGCTAATGATTAATGATCGAGAGTCTGTCGAGATCTCCCTATTTTACTTCACTATCCACACTGAAAATACCAAAATCTGTAATGTCTAGATTTTTATTTTAGCTAATTTTAAACTAATTATGACGTGTGCATAACAAAAATTGGTTTAATCACTATCAATTTTGAAAGCAAAAGTTCATCATCTAGCCATGGCTAGGTCAGGGACATGTTACTAATGCTTTATACTCTACTGTATATCTCATTGGCGGCGGTCACATTACACAACAGTGCTTCAAATAAAGGAGCGTCGCCAATATTCTGTTTATGAGTTGACGTGGATATAATACAATTTACTAGTAGTCTGCATGATCGACGACGTTTAAGAGGGTGACGTCATGTGTGAGTTAAACATATGAATGGACAAGCAAGTGAAAGCCTTTGACGACACAATCAGAGATGAATGACGGCGATGTACGGCCGCCGTCACGTGTATCAATTCAGTCGTTTCTCGTCATGACCAATTGTGTGATGATGTAAAACTTGCATATTCTCTGTTCTGTGTCATGTCAATAATGTAGGATGTGTATATTTATAAAATCGAGAAAGTGGCACATGCTCTAAAATCACTCCAAATTAAGAAGCGCCGCCTATGAGATATATAATAGAGTATAGCGTTTTCAAGCCATTGACTTTGCAACATGGCCCAGAATGTAACCTTTTTAGACAAATAGAATGTGACATTTTGCGTTACAAAAATGATATCACAAAACGAGATTTGTAACAGCAACAAAATCACAGAGCAAGAAGAGCAACGCCAGTCGACTGCCCTACAACCGAGCTTGGTGCGAGTTGTGTTTTGTGTAATTGAATAAACGCCAAAATATCGAATTTGAGTTGTGAAGTTGTTTTGAATTACTACACATCTACACAAAAGTGCAAAAATCACAAAATGTCTGTGAGTGTTCTTTACGCGCTAAAAATCTCTATTGATCTCTGTGATGGAACAAAATAACATATAAGGAGTATATAGCAATTCATAAATGTATGATTTCGTAGTGCCAGCAAAGTACTAAACGCGATTTGATGTTTAATAATGTGACTTGGATCCGACTTGAATACCTACTTGCGGTATGTTCTAAATACACTAACGCGAGAATACGCACTTGAAAGGTATTTGAAAGGTGATATTTATGAAGGACACACGTTAACAAGCATGAGAGATGAGAATGACAAGAACCCAACTGCTGGTCACCAATAATATCGATGCGAGCATAAAGCGTGATAGCTGTTGAAATGAGGCGTGTCAGACTCTGCTCGAAGAAAAATATGGTTAAAGAATACAAGTTCAAGTGTGATGTAGATGTAAAGACATTGACCACATATCAATAAGCATGAAATACGAGTGGCGTGAAGTATAGTTTATGACTTCATCTCGTGAACGAGCCACATCAACAAGTATAAAGGACGACCACAATAATGGCTAAAAGCTCTCACAGAAGACCAAATCGACATTCACACCGTGCTGGCGCACGCGACACTGTACTTCGTCCGCGACGTTGTAGAGCAGTTCAATGTAAGTGAGTTGCTGATGCGAACCTTTAAACCAGAGCACATTGAGTACCTGGTTCTGAGAGAATTTGGGTTTAGCAAAAGCTATTTGATCAATTCCTTGGCACTAAGACTTTTCTCATCATTTTTATGTACGAGCTCACGCTGGGCAAAACGCGGACAACATAGTTCCTAAGTGAGATGGCATGTGTATCATCATGGTCGCGTCGTGCCGTGATCCGAGCTAGCTGTTCACTCTGTAGACAAAGGTGGGATGATGATTCCACATAGCCCGATTCGTGTCAAGGTTTGGTCGAGATCCTATGTCACAATGCACAGACACACCCTCTCACTACTATAATCGTATCGTTTGTCCGCGAAGTGGATCATCATCGACAGGAGGTAATTATCCAGAGTTTGTTGAATCTCTCGGCCTGTGGCACTTGAAGCAGCCTCAAGGTGATGACGCTCGACAGTGCCAGGCTGTCATTATAAACTAAGCTCCTGTACGTGTACGACATGATCATCACATAGTGCGACTTCGCCGTCGTGTATGACAGCCAGTTCATAAAACACTTCTGCCCACATCCAGGCTTGAGCTCAAGAACCACCATGCGATGAGCAGCAGATGAAGACGAGCTGCTGCTGCGGACGGATGCAAATCCGGCGGTTTGGTTAACAGTCGATATTGTGCGCTGCGATCCAGGTTCATGTGCGCAGGTTGTTTGCTCAACCAACGATTGCTTGAAACTCAAGATGTATTGATTGGTCAATGAGTAAGAGTGAGAGCTTGTGCGTCAGTTAGAAATGCCTATGTAAGTCGTCATTTGTCACCGCTCCCACGTTTTCGTACAGCAGTACAAGTGCAGCGCGACCTCGAGCACATCGATGCACACTGTAAGCGTCGTGAAGCGCATCGAAGGCTAAAAAGTGCTCTGAATGCCAAGGACAAAGAGTTCGTCATGCTCAAGAACACACGCAGAGAGCTCGCAAGTGCTCGCACTTTCGTTCGTAACGGTGGCGAGCGGTGCTGTTTAAGCTTGCGTTGTGTATGTGAGCGGTGTGTTTGTAATAAGTAATAATAGCTGGTAATGATGAAACCAAGGGAGTATCGATAATCTTATTGTTTTATGATTTTCGTTACAGCGATCGCTATTACCATTGCTGCGCCCTGACTCGATAAATAACTCACTCGATTCACTACCACCCAGCCGTGGATCCGGTGTACGACGAGGCATCTGCGCCGAAAGCCGAAGTTCGGAACGCTGTACGTCGGTACAAGTGTGGGCAGCTTGCGGGCAGACGATCTGAGCAATGGTTGGTATTGCAACATGAGCAGAACTGTGTACCGATACTCACTCGTACATCTAACGTCCGACGCCATCAACATGCAGTACAGAGCGTGTTTAGCGAGGCGATACTTGTATGCATCAAGACGTCAAACGCTGCAGCACTACCACACGACTACTGACCAATTGCAAACCTCAACTCAGACTACAAAATTTTAGCTCGCATCTGCTGGACGCGCCTGTGATCGTTGCTCAAGTGGCTTGTACATCCACTCCAGTTCGACTTCGTACCCGGCCGCGACAAGGCAACCGCCGTCGACATACGTGTGCGATCCATAGTGCTCTTGTTCCCCTCTTGGACTTTGCAAAGGCGTACGACTCGCTCGCACCCGCCTTACTCCTCGCTGTACTACGACGATGTGGCTTCCCAGAATCGTTTTTACAAGTTGTCAATACCATGCACACTGGAACTCGAAGTAGATTCCTTGTGAAGGGGTTTCTCTCGCATCAGCTCGAAGTCAAATGTGGAATACGTTATATTTTCGAGCTGGTGTCCGTCTCTAAAGTAGGCGGTGTCTGTCTCTGCTGCAACTCTCTCGTCCAAACATAACAAAAGGAGGCCTCGCATTGAACAACACGATGGTGCGACTCCAGGTTGCTTTCGCATGTATCAATGCGTGCTGCAACACCCGGTGCACAATCTAATCAAAGCAACCGAGATGGTTGTCATCCGTTAGTTGTGTGTCATGGATGCCTCGAATCAAAGTTTTCATAAGCTCAGTCGCAATCTAGAACTTCTTACACCATCGAATCCATCGCTCCAACAAGGTTGTTTGCTTGGTATTTAGTCTGGTCGTGTGGCGAAGTGCTCTGTCGCTTCCGTCGCTGCCGTCGTCCAGTGACCTGGACTATTTGTTTAGTCTGATAAATGTTGAAATAATTTGATATAATATAATTCGAGTGTTTTTTTGATAATTGTATGAATTTATGGACATATTTGTTCGTATTCAGTTTGTTGTGTCGAAGTGGAAACATGTGATGTCCACACAGTCACCGATTCGACATCGCCGTTTCTGAGGTGCTGGCGTCGTGAAGTTCGGACGGCACGCGTCGAACAGCTCCGGATCGATCCGATCGCCGCTCGAGGCGCCTGTGGACGACGCGAGCACAGCCCACGCACGCCTGTGTGTCTTCATTCACGATGCTGCAGCGTCTGCCGCGGTACGTTTCCCTCTTTATCGCTCGTCGCTCGTCGGGATTGCCATGCTGCTATGACTGCTCGTCCGCACGTGTGCGCATCCGTTGCTCATCACGTGCTCGTTCATTCGTATGTGTGTGCTTTGATCGGCGTGGCGCAGACTGCGCGTAGGAACACTCGCGATCGCTCGGCGTACGCGCGGCTCGCAGTCGTTCCAGCCACACGGAGTGTACTCGACGCCATTTGGTCGCCACTCACTCCCACACACGCGCCACTCGCCGCTCTTCTCGACGCTTGCGAACCGCAGCGACGACGACAATGGAGACTCGAACGACACATCTGTCAGCGCTGCGAAGAGCGGCAGCAAGATCAGCGAAGTGCGGCGGCTGCTGAATCTGTACCAGCCAGAGAAGAAGCAGACGCTCGTGGCGCTCTCTGCGCTCTCGGTCTCGACCGTCATCTCAATGTGCGTGCCGTTCGGCATGGGCAAAGTGATCGACGTTGTCACGGCAGCCGACGCTGCGCTGAACCTGCCGCTCGTCGTTGGCGGCCTCGGGAGTCTCTTTGTCGTCGGCTCGATCGCGAACGTCGTGCGCGTGGACGTGACCAACATGATCGGCGAGCGCATCACGAACCGTCTGCGGCAGGACACGTACGCGTCGATCATGAAGCAGGACCTCGGGTTCTTTGACGCCTCGCGCACGGGCGAGCTCGTGAACCGCTTGAGCGCCGACACGACGCTCATTGGCAAAGTCCTGAGCGACAACGTCTCGAACGGACTCCGGAGCTCGGCGCAAGCAGTCGGGAGCGTCTCAATGCTCTTTGTGACGTGCCCGAAGCTCGCAATGGTGATGCTCGCGATCGTCCCGCCTATTGCGATCGGCGGCGTCTCGTACGGTCGGTTCGTGAAGAAGCTCACGACGCAAGTGCAGAAGCAGCTGAGCGAAGCGACTGAGATCGCCGAGGAGAAGCTGAGCAACATCCGCGTCGTGCGGTGGTTCGCGACCGAGGAGCACGAGATCGACGTACACAAGCGCAAAGTGGACGACGTGCTCGCGCTCGCGCGCAAGCGGTCGCTCGCCAGCGCGTCGTTCTTCGGCGGCGTGGACTTTGCGGTCAAGATGAGCATGCTCGGCGTTCTCGGGTACGGCGGCCAGATGGTCGCGGACGGCGTGATCACGAGCGGCGAGCTCACGTCGTTCCTGCTCTACACGCTCTATGTCGGCTTCTCGTTCGCCGGCATGTCGTCGTTCTACTCGGACTTGATGAAAGGCATCGGCGCGTCGTCGCGCATCTTTGAGCTGCTCGAGCGCCAGCCGAACATCCGGAGCCTCGACGCCGGGAGCAGTCTCCCGCCGGCGTTCACGGGCCACATCCAGTTCCAGGACGTGCACTTTCGGTACCCGACGCGTCCAGACTCGGCGATCTTCGAGGGTCTGAGTCTCGAGGTCAAGCCGAACGAGACGATCGCGCTCGTGGGACCAAGTGGCTGCGGCAAGAGCTCGGTCACTGCGTTGCTTGCGCGGTTCTATGAGCTCGATGGAGGTACGGATGCGAGTGCAAGTGTCTGTATGCGGGGCGGAGCTGAGCCATGCCCTTGTGCGAAGGAGGACGCGGCAGTTCGCTGGCGAATCGCCCATCCTGTTGTCTACTGTCCTAACTAACTAACACTGCTCGCTCGACGCACGACAGTGGGCTCAGGCGGCAAGATCCTACTCGACGGCGTCGACATCTCGACGCTCAACCCGACGGAGCTGCGCAGCATCATCGGCGCGGTGCGTCTATATGCTCTACATAGTCTTTGTCTTGGTCAACACTGTTGTCGTGGAGTACTCACTGCTCTACTCTCTACTCACGCCACCTCTCGTATCATGCCGTGCCACAGGTGCCGCAAGAGCCGCCGCTCTTTGCCTGCTCGATCCGCGACAACATCGCCTACGGCTGCTTGGGCAGCGGCGTCGCGCCGACCGAGGAGGACGTCGTGCACGCCGCGAAGACTGCGAACGCCCACGACTTCATCATGTCGTTCCCTGACGGCTACGACACGATCGTGGGCGAGCGCGGCCAGGCGCTGTCGGGCGGCCAGAAGCAGCGCGTGGCGATTGCGCGCGCGCTCATCAAGCAGCCCAAGATCCTGATCCTGGACGAAGCCACGAGCGCGCTGGACCCGGAGAGCGAGAAGCTCGTGCAGGACGCCGTGGACCGCGCCAAGGCCGGTCGGACCGTCATGCTCGTGGCGCACCGGCTGTCGACGATCAAGAGCGCGGACCGCATCGCCGTGATCTTTGACGGCAAGGTCGCGGAGCAGGGCACGTTCGACGAGCTCGCGGCGCGCGACGAGAGTCTCTTTGCGCAAGTCGTGCTCCATGGACAAAAGTGAGCCGAGAGCTCTTGAAAGTAAGCGAGACTACGACCAAGAGCGAGAGAGAGCGAGAGAGCCACACCGATTGTGTGTATAGACCACTGATCCTTTCGTCTCGTGTTGCTTGTGCTGGACGATGCATGAGAGAGTGAGAGCTGGTGGATGCAGTGGTGTCTATGAATGCCAGACAATCGTCGTGTGAGTGCTAGTGTGGGCAAGTGAAGCAAGAGATGCTTGCTTGATCGGCGATAGAGCTAAGAGCTTAGTGCTGTCTTGGTCAAATCGAGTCGACACCGAGTAGCGACTTGGAGCGAGACGTGTTCATTCATCCACTGCACGATTGATCTACTTGCTCAGTTCCAACGCGATAGACATGCTACGAGTGGACGCGAGTGTGTTTGCGTCTTCACGACCTCATGAGCTATGTGAAGCGTACTACGACGCCCAATCACACTCACATGACCCAGCATCTCGTTCGCTCGCTCGGAGCTCCTTGTCGTACCTCTTGCTGTCGCATTGCAGCAGCAACTCGAATGCGAGTGGCACAACGACACCACTGCGTCGTCACGCACCTGCTGATCGACAACGCGCGCGAGACAACCGAGCAACACGAACGCGATCTCCTTCATCATCGTGGTCGTGTGGGTCGTGGTCGTGGTGGTCATCTTGGCCGTCGAACTTGGTCTTGGATTGCCACAAGTGCACCTTCACTCTGTGTCGCGAGCGAGACCCATGTCGTACGCTCTCGCATTCGACTCGGTCGATACAAATCCATAGCATGTTGTCGAGTTTCGCAGACCACCGAAAACACCTTGAAGTTGTCTCTCACATCAAGCAAACACTCACTCACTCGATCGAGCGGCGCTTGTGCTTCGTGCTCTCGTACTCTCGTACTCGCAGCATCCAGCAGCATCCATAGGAGATCGTCCACAACGCGCATGCATCGCGTCTCGCTCGCGGTCTCGAGATCGCAGCGCGCACGAGCGTCGCGCACGAGCGTCTCATTCACGCATTCGCTTGCTCGAGCACACACCCAGCAGCACCAGCACCACATCCACACTCCAAGCACACGCTTGCCATCCCTGCGACTACCAACGCGACCACGACAGTCAACTGCCATGACGACGCTCGCTTCAGCCACGACAACAACACCACCACCACCAAAGACACTCCAGAGCATGAGTGCCGCCGACTTGCGCGCCGAGCTCACGGACAAGTACTCGACGAAGCGATTCGCGATCGAGTACGGCGGGTACCTCTCGAACCACTTGCTCCACGGCGCCGTCGCGCTCTTTGAGCTCGGCGCAAGCAACGACCAGATCGAGGACTTTGCGAGCCACTACGCGAGCCAGAAGCTCGTGGCTGTTGCGCCAGACCACGTCGATCCGTTCCACGTCGCGCCAGTCGAGTCCACCAGCAACAAGGACGATGATACAAACGTGCCACTTCCGAGCCAAGCGCAGGTCGATGCGCTGCTCGGCAAGCGCGAGGACTTTGACGCGCTTCTGGCGTTCTACGGCCACGAAGTGCAGGGTCTCGGCGCAGACGCAGCTGTGCAGAAGCACTTGCCAGGACTCGTCGCTGGGCTCTGCGGCGCCTTGCTCCACGGACTCATCCAGCTCGGGTACGCGTACCACATCGGCGGCGACCGCTTGATCGCCGAGGGACTCGCGTACTTGCACTTTTCGTACCTCTCGTTCGACGCCAACGACGGCAAGGCACCAGAGACCAACGACGACGACGCGTCTGGGGAGCGAGCGTTCACGCGTGACGCAGCACTCGATGCTGTGCACGCGCTCAAGCACCACGAGGTCGTGCTCCGCGAGATGCGCGCGCAGCTCGAGCGCCCTGCGGTCGCAAGTCTTCCGCTCGGACTCTTCCAGCGCAAGCTCAACGCGATCTCGGCACACCCCGAGCGCGGCAGTGCCGTCGCATTCGAGACCGTCGCCCGTGCGCTCGCGCCGTTCGACCTGTCGGAGCTGCGCGGCGACGTCGCGCTCGACTTTGCGCTCTGGCTCTACGCCATGATCGAGCACAACGACTTTGTCATCGCGCACGCCGTGACGTCTGCGTGGTCGCTCCAGCAGCTCGAGCACCTGCTGAGCGCCGCCGACTGCGCGCGAGCGTGGCGTGTGTGGCTCCACGTCGCGGTGAGCGCGTTCATTCTGCAAGAGGTGCGCGACCTCAACACTGAAGACGTCTGCGCTCAGATGCACGCCGAGCTCCCAGCGCTCGCGTCCTGGAGCGACACTATCGCGCGCGCACTCGCCCTCGAGAAGTACCCGGACGAGCACGTGTACAAGGTCGTGCAGGTCGCACGCGCACACGCAGCGCTCGGTGCGAAAGCGCACAGCCGCTTCCTGACGCCAGACGAGCGCGAGTTTGTGACGCGCAAAGCAGCGAACAAGGTCGTGGCGCTTCCGTTCGAGACGATTTAGGACGCATGTTGGCACGGACAGACGTCGCGCTTCATTAGGAGGACGCAGGCAGTGAACGAGTCGCTCGTGGCCGACGTCAAGATCCTGGACGCTGTCGGTCAGCGCGCCGAGTCGAACGCGACGCTGCTCGAGCGCGAGCAAGCCGCGCTGGACAAGCAGCTCGCGTCCGCGATCGGGTTCTGGACGTCGCTCGCGCTCATCGGCGTCGTCGTCCTCGCCTTCCTCGTCACGTACTTTTACATCAAGCTCTTCTCGCGTCGGCGGTGGTGACGCCTGCCGTCGCACGTGCCAGTCGTCTGTAGTAGCTCCATGAACGTCATGACCGAAGGCGCTTTGCAATCCCTTTGTACTACTCGCAATCACTCAAGACAACCTGGACTCGTCGTCGTAGCCCTTGGTACTGCCTCTGAGCCATCAAAGCAGAGCTGGTGTCGTGTCTTGCGAAAGCACAAGCGCTTGTCAAGTTGAAGGACGTTGCGTGGTGCCCTCGAGTCTCATGAATCAAAGTCGTCGTTTTCCTAGTTCAACTAGGGCAGCACCATTGGTTCGAGCTCATGAACACACAAGGGCAATGACGACTCTGCTTCACTTGAGTCTCAGAGTGAACGAGTGCAAGAGCGTCGAGGACTCGCATGGCGCGCGTGAAGACACTCGCTCGTGATGACTTGTTGCTCTGGAGCAGCCACTGCTTTTCAGTCTCTGGTTGGTATCAATTGCGCACTTTTGCAAAATCAACACATAAGGCAAAATGGGCAAGAAGACCGACAAGAAGAGCGCTGTGGCGGCCGCGACGACGAGCAGCAGCAAGAAGAAGAAGTACTCGGACGCCACGCGCACGGCGCCGACGTCTGCGACGCGCGCAACGACAGTCGCAGCGCTCTCGCCGCTCCTGCAGCTCGAGCCGAACCGGAACGTGTTCAAAGTCCAGGACCTGCACGACGCGCTCATTTTCAAAGTCCCGCTCTTCTTCTCGAAGCGCGAGTGCAAGAACGTGATGACGTTCGCAGACAAAGAGGGCTTTGCGCGCGTGACGCAGCGCGCGACGCGCGAGTTTGCTTTTCGCGACAACGACCGCATCTTGGTGCGTCTGGAGGCGTTCGCAGACGTGCTCTGGCAGCGCCTGCAGCGCCACGTGCCTGCAGTCTTTGAAGGCATGTTCGCCGCTGGCTTGAACCCTGCGATCCGCTTCTATCGGTACAACAAGGGCCAGCGCTTTGGGTGCCACGTCGACCAGAGCGACGTCGACCCAGTCACGGGCTACCACAGCCGCTTCACGGTGCTCGTGTACCTCAACGACGCCAGCGACTCAGACTTGGTCGGCGGCAACACAGTCTTCTACGCAAACGAAGCTGGCGCCAAGCACGAAGAAGTCGTGCTGAGCGTCGCACCGGAGACTGGCGCAGCGCTCGTGCACGGCCACGGCGACCGGTGCTTGCTCCACGAAGGCGCGCTCGTCACAAGCGGCGCCAAGTACTTGCTCCGGACCGACGTCATGTACTCGCGCACGCCCGTGCGGTCATGATGAGAACCACGTGATCAAGAGAGAGTGACGAGGACTACGAAGACGACACAGGCGAGCTAAGCAAGAAGGAACGAGAGTGTGTTGTAGCGATAGGTCGGTGCTGAGACTGCAGCAAGGACGGTTCTGAGAGCGAGAACGCGAGAGCGCGTCCTGTCGACTAGCGCAGGGTGTTGGACGCGAGCTCTCGCAGTCGTCGCGCGAGCGCATGCACGAATGGGTTGCTCTGTTCGTCCATACACACATAGAGAGAGAGGAGCTGGTCGTGAGTCCACTGCCATCGTATATAGAGAGAGACAAGAGCCACTGGCACGCACCTCAATGTCGCTGATGATCGTGAGCACTTGCACGAGCACTTGCTGCACGGGCGCCGCGTGTGCGGTCTCGGCGTGCGCGAGGTAGTGCACAAAGTGGAGCAAGAGCACGACCGCCATGTTCTCGACTACGAACCCGAGGCTGTCGCTCTGGTACTCGACGACGCTCTCGAGGTGGTGCGTCTCGCATTGGTGCGTGCGCACGCGGCGGCGCGGCCACGCACTGCTGCTGTCGTCGACACTGTTGCTAGATGCTGTGAGCGCTGCGAGGAGCTGCTTGCCAGCGTCGAGCGCACTCACGGCCGCGTCAAAGCGCTGCGCAAAGTCGCTCAGCGCCGGCGCGAGCGTCCAGAGCGGGTCGGACGCCGCGACGACGCGCGCGTCAAACGACGCAAGCGACGGGAAGCTGTGCCCAGCTGCCGGTGCGAGCTTGCGCGTGACCGCGAGCAGCGGCGTCTTGCCGCCGAGCATGCCAGACGTCTCGTCGACCGAGCGCATCATGCGGTTCGCGCAGAACGCGACGGCGTTGCACAGCACCATGCGCGACGCGTACAGCTTCTCTTCGTCAAAGACCGAGACGCGGAGCAGCCGCGCGCTCGAGCGCACGAGCGCAGCGTCATCGCACGCATCGAGCACGCGCTGCTCGCACTCGGCGCACAGCGCGTGGCGCACACTGTCGTCGCGGTGCTCGATCGCTGAGCGCGGCGTCGTCGCCGTCCACCAGCCGTGGTCGTCGCTGTCCGTCATGTCGTCACTGCCATCGACACTGTCGCTACTGCGCACGGGCACGAGCTCCGAGGCGTAGAACATGAAGACGTGGAGCACGAGCTGCGCGAGCTTCTCCCACTTGACCGCCGGCAGCGTCTTCTCGCACAGGTCGACGAACTGCGTCACGTACCGGAGCACAAACGTCACGTACGAGAGCTCGCGGAGAAGGCTCAAGCTCGCTTGGCGCGGCTGCGTCTCCAACTTGAGCACGGCCGTGAAGAGCTTGCGGTGCGTGTTCACGACGTGGAGCACTTGAGCGGCAAGTGCGCGGTGCTGCGGCAGCGACGCGCACATTGTGCTCACGACGCGCACGACTGGGAGCCACTTGCGGTAGTACGCGCTCTCGGCGCGCTCAAACGCGACGCTCGACGCGCGCGCGACCGACGAGCTGTCGTGCGGCAGCACAAAGCGCGGTCGGTGCGTCGGGAGGTTGCGCGCGTCGCAGAGCGCACGCACAAGACCGCCTTCCAAGAGCGCGATCGCGCCGTCTTTCGTGTCGGCGACTTTGCTAAAGAGCGAGAGGAAGCACTCGTACATCGTGCCGATCGTCGCTGCATCAATGCCTGGCGGCAGCGCGCGGCTCTTGATCGCGTGCTCGACTGTCGTGCCGCGGTCGAGCGCCGCGTCGATCTCGCACAGCTGACGGAAGATCCCAATGAAGTGGAGCAAGTACCCGCGCTCGCGGAAGACCTGGACGATCGCCGTCGCGCCGTCAAACGCCACGATCGCTTCGAGCGCTGCGATCGCGAGCGCCATGCTCAGCGGATCGTCGCCATCGCTCGCGTCGCGGCAGATCAGGTCGACGACTTGGTTCAACAACACGGCGACGCGCTGCTGGTCCATGCTCACGGCGGCGCCGAGACCGAGCCGCGGTGACTCGCCGATCGCGCCGCTCGGGAGCGCGTGGAGGACGTTCACGACGCACGAGTAGAGCAGCGTGCGCGAGTTGCGCGCCGCGACGGGGTTCCCAGTCGAGCTCCCGCTGCTGCAGATCGCGCGCAAGACGAGCTCGAGGAACGCGACGTTCTGGCGCTGGCGACTCGCAAGCAGCGCGGCGCTCGCAGCGTCGCCACTCGGCTGCCGGAGCTGGGAGAACAGCAAGAGCGCAATGCGCGCGACGATCTCAAACAGCTGCGCCGAGATGCTCGCGCGGTCCGTGAGCTTCGCGAGCACGGCCGCGACGATGCCGCCCATGAGCTCGATGCGCACTTCGACCGACGCGACGGCGTCGAGGCCTTGCCACATCGCTGGCGTCTCGGCGTCCTGGACGCTCGGGAGTGCGAGGTAGTCGAGCACGACGACCTCAATGAGCTCGCGGAGCGAGTTGAGCGCGTGGCTCTCAGCCGCGACGCGCTCCGAGTACACGTTCCAGTCGACCGCCCACTGCAGGAGCGCATCGACGCTCGCACTCTCGCTGCTGCTGCCGTTTGGACTCGACCGGAACCGCTTGAAGCTCGACGCGGACGCAAAGTAGTCGACTGAGCTCACGGCGCTGAGGTCAAACGACTGGAGCGCGTGGAGGAAGCGCTCCAAGTCGATCTGGAGCCACTTGTAGTACCCGCTGTCGACTGCGCGCGTGACTTGCTCCGCGAGTGCGACTGCGTGCTGGTGCGGGGGCACGTCTGGCGGTGTGACGTGGAACGAGCTCTCGTCCAGGAGCTGGAGCAAGAGCATCGGGTGCTGCTGCGCAAAGCCAACTTCTTCCGACGACAGCAAGAGACTCATGAGCCGGTTCGTCTTCTTCATCTGCGGTGGCTCGGCGTGGAGCGCAACGTGCAAGTACACAGCGAGGGTCTTGAAGAACCAGCCGCGCATCGTGAGCTCAGCGATCGCATCGCGCGCGCTGCGGCGCCGTCGGACGTGGAAGACGCTCGCAAAGAGCTGCACTTGCGTCGCAAAGTAGTCGTGCGCCGCGCTCTCGAGCACGCGCATCACAAACGCAGACGAGAAGTCCTGCGTCACGAGCGCATGGACGATGCGGTGGCACTGCGCAGCGAGCGCGGGGCACTCGAGACCAAACTCGGCGTTCGCCACGAGCGACACGACGGCGTCAAGACTCGCTTTCACGTACGCGCCGCGCTGGTCGAGCACGCCGAGGAGCAAGTGCGCGAGGTTCGGCGCTAGCTTTGCAAGGTTCTCGAGGCGTTCGCGCTTCACATCATTCAGTGCCAGCTCTTGCGAATCGTCGACGAAGCCAATGTATACGAGCTGCACATTCGCGGCGAGCGCTTTCGCGAGTACGACCTCTTGTACCGCGCCTGCGGCCGGATGCTCCGCGAGTGCGGACGGACTGACCGTGCAGTGCTGCTGGCGTTCCTCGAGCGGTACGCGTCGTTAGCACCGCGTCGGACGCTCGAGTACGCGACCGAGCACTTGGATCCAGCGCTTGCTCGAGCGATCCGCTCGCGAGCGCGCAAGGTGAGCACCAAGGCGCGGACCAAGTCTCACAGCGCGTCGCAAGGAGTCGAGTGACTAAATCAACATGAGAGACCTGAGTGACAGCAGAGGCGCACTGAGCGAGAGCAACTCGGCGTCTCCTTCGCACGAGAACTGCTGCACGAGCTTCGGCAAGCCGCTCACGTCGGCTTCGCTCATGCCATGGGTAATCTTGAGCTACTGGATGCGAGCGACGCGCTTGCTTGGCTCTGAAGTCATAGCAGTAGTAGGAGCAGCCGATGACAAGCAGTGGCCGTGCGTCATGTACGAAGCGTTAGTGAGCGAGTATCAACGCCAACACCAACAGCAGCAAAAGCAGTAGTAGTAGTAGTAGTAGTAGGAGCAGGAGCAGGAGCAGGAGCAGGAGCAGGAGCAGGAGCAGGAGCAGGAGCAGGAGCAGGAGCAGGAGCAGGAGCAGGAGCAGGAGCAGGAGCAGGAGCAGGAGCAGGAAGAACAGCACCATCTCCTTGCACGAGACGTACCGAGGTCTGCCGCAAAGACGACGACGACTGGCGCTTCCTTCACTTTGCGACCATTTGTCATGAGCATCGCGTCTGCGAGCGTCTCGCGGTCCGCTTGCTCGCGCACGACAACGCACGCGTGCGGCTGGATGTTGAAACCCGACGGAGCGCGCTGCACACATCAAGTCGACCCCGACGACCCCAGCACACTCGCTCGTCAGGAAAGTGCACACTGAGCATATACACAGAGCGTTGACATACTGCTTATGACGGAATGTACCTGCGTCAAAGCACTAAGGGCACAACGAGCGACTGGGTGTGACTGCATATGAAGGCAGCGACCTCGCCCGAGATGCCGGTCACGCCGACAAAGACGTCGACAACGAGAACACACGTTGAGCTCACAGCAGAGCTCGTTCCGCGCGCTTGTGAGCTCTGCGCTCTCGACAGAGAGGAGGTCGGCGTGCAAGAGCCGACTCGGACTGACACTCGTACTGAGACTCGTGCTGGCACTTGTTCTCGCTGCAGCGCCTGCACTGCGTCTTTGGTGCGCTGCGTCCTCTCTGCTCTCGTGTGCTGCGTCTGCGTCGCGAGTCGTCTCGGATTTGGTATTGCCACGCTCGATCTCGTCATCTGAGTTCATGTCCGCCTCGCTACTAGTACGGCAGTGTTGAGACGGCGCAATGTACGTGCGAGTGAGCTGCTCGTCGTTTGCGCTTGCCGGCGTCCTGCGCTTGGAGCTGCATGAAGCTCCGATCTGTGGCGGTGATCTCTGGCAGTGATCTCGAGAGCGTCCACGAGCAGGAGACTCGCGGTGCCTCTGATGTCCGTCGAGCTCACACCTATACACATGCGCATGTACAGATACAGTCATACATGCGCTCGACGTGAGCACATGCCATGCGTGTATCGGATAGCAGACAGCGTCGCGTCCATCCATTCTACGCAAGTATCAGGACGTACTATACATCGTATGGACGTCTCGGCGCTGCACCGCACCTCGATGCTGGGCAGCACGCATCCATCGGCCGTGGTTTGCAAGGATGTGAACATACCGACTCGCGCACAGCTCGACCAGCGCTCTACGTACGCGCATTGACGGTCGCACTGGCACTTTCTCTGCGTCTGCGTCTGCGAGTGCGAGTGCGAGTGCGTCTGCGTCTGCGAGTGCGAGTGCGAGTGCGAGTGCGAGTGCGAGTGCGAGTGCGAGTGCATGCTGCAGATTGCGCACACTCGACACTGCGACCGTCGCACCTGGCAAACACAAGCAAGCAAACGCACCGCCGTCGCCATTTGCCTGCCACTCGAGCTCATCGGGGTGAATGGGCTGCGCTGACAGCATATCGATAGTAGAGGCGCCAGTGATGATGCATGTGCGCTCGTGCGTGTGTGTGTGTCGGTCAGCAGTGCTGCTTGGGTCGTCTAGGGTTCCTTCGTCGAGCTGTAGTTGCTGTAGTTGCTGTAGTTGCTGTAGTTGCTCGCGATGCTTGTCTGTCTGTCTGTGCTTTTGTGCTTGTTTGTGTGTGGCGCAAGTCGTGCATTTGTTGCGTCTCGTGTGTCGTCTACAGTACTATTGTCTGCGTGTCGCTAAACAAGTGTTGGTATTGCTATGTAGTAGTTGTATGCAAATTGGAATTAAAATGGAGTGCCATCGGAGTGTGTGTGATCGGAGTGTGTGTGCGCGCGCAAGTGGCACTTGATTCGCTTCATTGCACACACATATCAAGTACAACACGCGAATGCAATCAAGCATGCAGCCGACTCGGCATGCATACTTGAAGCAACATGCACAGACACAAACAGCTACCAACAACAACAACAACAACAACAACAACAACAACAACAACAACAACAAGCACAATGTGTGATGCATGCATGCGTCAAAGAGCAAGAGCAATAGCCTGTTTGGCATAGCTCGGTGCTCAGGTCTCAGGTCGACCAGCTACGTGACTATATGTACGTACGCGCACTGCTCTCGCATGATCATGTTGTTGTTGTTGTTGTTGTACCGGTGCAGTCGCTCTCGATCGAACACAACGCACACACGTGCATGTACATCGTCGGATGGTGCTACGAGATCGATAGTTCGACGACAGAGTTGACCTTGTGCACCCACACGTACTAGCATCAAGGGTCCGTGTCATGACATGGCGCGGCATACCACCATGCCAAGTGGCTTGAACGCACACATGCACGCACGGCTTCCTCACGAACGACTCGAGGCGGCGTCTGACATGCGACCGAGCGCTCTCATCTCTCATCTCTCTTGCAACTCTCTTCTCTTGCAGCTCTCGTCTCTCTCAGCCCTCGACTCTTACAACTCTTGTCTCTTGCAGCAGCTCTCGTCGCTCACTTCGCAACGACGCACCTAGCCTACCTGCTTGCCTGACTATGGACTATGACAAAACCTCTGGTTGTGTGTGATGATACCACAGTGACGAGGACAGACTTTGCACTCAAGACCGACGTCATTTGTCTGCATGTGTGTGCTTGTGCGTGCCTGCGTGTCTGTATGTGTGTGTGTGTGCGTACATGCGCGTGCATTAGCTCGTGCTGCAACCAGCGAGAAGACTGTGAGACTGCAGAATGGAGCGAGCGAGCGGTTGATGTGGTCCATCAGAGCCCGCGTCGCGCCCAAAGACTCAAACGACGAACGCTGTACATGATACCAGCGCAGCAGAACGCACAGTGCGCGACCGAAACATGACGGAGCTACACTCACTCACTCACTCACTCACTCACTCACTCACTCACTCACTCACTCACTCACTAGAAGTGCTTGCTTGCTTGCTTGGTGTTGTCGTGTGCAGTATACTGGCCTCGCGGGCCCCAGCAGCACACTCGACGTCCTCGATGTGCTGTTGTTTGTGTTCGTCGCACACACACGCACGCGCACAAGTCAGTCAACACACGCATCGAGATCGTCATGCTTGGCGCTTTGACTGACTGACTGACTGACTGACTGACTGACTGACTGACTGCTGTGACAGCATGAGCCATTGGCAGACAAGTGTAGCCGTGTGTGTGTCCTGCATCTCAGTGTGTCCTGGACCTCTACGACGTAGCCAGGAAGCGTACACTCGTTGGCTGTGTGTGTGTGTGTGTGTGTGGAGCCATGAGCCATTGACACAACAACAACAGCAGCAGCAGAACAACAAGAGCATGGATCGACTCGAGCTGCGACCGACCTTTTGTCGTCGTCATGTCCTCCCCCACATACACATATCAAGTCTACAGCAGGAATTGTTGCTGCAATTGCAATTGAAGCAATGCATCGAGCAAAGCAAACCACCACACAAGCAAAAGTGCAACAGAAGACCAAAAGAGCAACAAGCGGCAAGCAACAAGCAGTAGCAGCACGGACGCGGTCATGCGCCATCACACGCTGCGCCGCGATCCATGGCGTCAGTTCCCATCACTTGCCATGCGCTCGCACACACAGACACACTTGCAGCGGCCGTGCCAGTATCTGCGCCAGCAGCAGCAGCGGCACTCGGCACTTTCGATCTCGCTACCAGCAGCTCGAGCCACACCAGCAGCAACAGCAGCAGCAACAGCAGCAAGAGCTCCTCAGCAGTAGCAACCATCACCACCTCCACTCTCTCGCCGGCAACGATCAACGATGCCGACCTCCACTACCTCGACCGCTCCGACAGCGTTCCGCTTGATCGCGGCGTTTGTCCTCCGCGCGTTTGTCGCTCTGATCGCTGCTGCCGTCACCTGGACGACCGCGCGCGCGAGCGGCACTACCCTCGCACTTGACGTGAGCTGCGCCGACACGTCGTCGTCGTCGCTGGTCAAGTCGCGCCGCGTTCTTCGCGACTTGGAGTGCACGTGCGCCTACGACTCGTACTGGTGCAAGTGCGAGTGCGAGTCGCAGGACGTCGCCACAGCGCTCGCACTCGCTCAAGCGCACACACTTCCGATTGCTCCGGCTCATACACCGACGAGCGTGCAAGCACGCGAATCGACAGGCGCGTCCCCACGCGAGCAAGAGCTCGAGACCGAGACCGAGCTCGCGACCGAGATTGAGTCGTCGTTTGTGCCGACACTCGCTCCGGCGTTCGCGCCAGCTCCAGACGTCACGCGCACCCACGTCGCTTCAGTTGAACACAGCGAGCCTTCGACGCCGCTCGGTGTTCCGACCGCCGAGTCGCTCTCGCCGCTCTCGCTTGCTCTCCTGTCCGCCGCTGCTGTCACGTCGTCGTCGGGTGCGTCGCGTCGAGTGCACACTGTCGCCGCTGAGCTCGAGCACGCTAAGGCGCATGCCTTTGACTGTGGAGCTCGCGGCGACAGCAAGAACAAGACAACACACAGTGCACGCGACGCCGACGACACTGACGACACCGACAGCAGCACGGCAGACAGCGTGAGCGAGGGCGAGACCCACAACAAGACTGCGGCGGTGTGCATGACGGCATCGGCGGCCGTTCCGACCTCGGCCGCGTCGCCGCTTGCCACGCACTATGCTCAGCTACGCGCGCGATGGGTGGCTGCGGATGATGCTGCTCGCGCGGCATGCTCGGCCGTGGCAGACAGCGCGAGCGCGACCACTCCGCCGCTTTTGCGGCACCAAGCGACGCTGCGGGCGCGCTGGGCTGCCCAAGCGGCTGCGGCTGTGGCTGCTGCTGAGGCGACTGCGGCCGCAATGGCCGCTACTGCTGCAGCATGCCAGGTGGGCACCGATGCGCCAGTCCCCAACAGCACACACGACAATGTCGAGCGCAACAGCGGCGACAGCAGAGACGGCCACGACGATGACGACGACAGCACCGGCTGCGACGCCGGTGTCTACCACCACGACGATGACGACGACGTCCACGACGTTGACGACAGCGTCGACTCGGCCGGCCACGACGACGACGACGACAGCACCGGCTGCGACGCCGGTGTCTACCACCACGACGATGACGACGACGTCCACGACGTTGACGACAGCGTCGACTCGGCCGGCCACGACGACGACGACGACAGCACCGGCTGCGACGCCGGTGTCTACCACCACGACGATGACGACGACGTCCACGACGTTGACGACAGCGTCGACTCGGCCGGCCACGACGACGACGACGACAGCACCGGCTGCGACGCCGGTGTCTACCACCACGACGATGACGACGACGACCTCGACGATGAAACAGAAGACGCAAGCAACGCTGAAGATGCGGCGTTGGATGTAGTCATATTGTCCGTCTCCGGTGCGTCGAAGCTCCACATTCCGGCGCCGATTCCGTTCGCGTCGCCGCTGTTGGCGCTCCAGCACCAGTTTCGAGCTCGTGTGGCGTCTGGATCGACCACCAATGCCACTTGGACTGCGACGCAGCGCATGGACACGGGCGTGCCGTCGAGGATTCCGGCTCCGCGCGTGCACGTGCGTTGGATCACGAGCTCGGTCACAACGGAGACCACGGGCGAATCTAGCTCGCGCTCCGTCACAATCAAGCGTGCGAGATCGAGCTCAAGCGCTAGCACCTGTTCAAGCACAAGCACGAGCATCAGTACCAGCTCATCCTCGACCGGCAGAACCTTCACTGTCCGGCGAATGCCGACGTCGCTGCCGCGCGCGATCGTCTCGCCACTCGTCCGAGCGCCGCCGAAGCCGTTGCTGTATACGCAGTGCGCCGGCGCGACGCGAGAGCTCGAGCTTCGCTGCCGCACCGCCGCGCCAAAGGTCTTTGACTTTGAGACCTCGAAGGCGTTCATTGAGACGCGCGCAGCGAGCTTGGCGCGGCGCGAGCAGCAGCGCCGTTCGGCTTCCCGGCGCTGGCACTGAGCGACAGACCACGAGCGACAGTGGTCGGTCTCTTGACGCAATCGCCACTACGACCGCCACGACCACCGCGTGGCGTCGTCCGCAGCAGCAGCAACAGCGCTCGCATCATCAACAGCGAGCCGCTGCT
Source organism: Pythium guiyangense (assembly GCA_003730235.1). Taxonomy (NCBI): domain Eukaryota; phylum Oomycota; class Peronosporomycetes; order Pythiales; family Pythiaceae; genus Pythium; species Pythium guiyangense. Next base: position 172,737 of record QXDM01000028.1, read on the forward strand.
GCGCTGTTGTATTGTTCATGTAGTAGTAGTAGTAGTAGTAGTAGTAGTAGCAGTAGTAGTCGCCATGCGCTATGGCGCAGATGTCCAAACGCACGCTTCCTTTTGACCACCCGAGACTGTTCACTGTTCACTGTCGCTGTCGCTGTCCCTCTCTCTCTCTCTCTCTGTCGTCTCGCTTGCTGCTCTTGACAGCGGCGACAGAGCGAACGTGGACACTGGTGTGCACTGGAGGCAAGAAGCCGCTGCGGTCCGCGTCTCGTCCAGCTGTCCGTCGAACTCGACGCGGGAGCAGAGCGCGCGAACGCCAAGGAGCTCCATGACGGCGGTCTGGACCACGAGTCCTGAGAGAATGCACTCGGTCGACGGGAGGCACGCGCGCAGTCGGTACTGTAGCTGCTATGTGCCTGCAGGCAGCTGCTGCTCTTGCGATGCGTTCGAGGCACACAACAGTATGCTCTCACGCGCGTGCTGTCTCGTCCGTCATGGTGTGTTGCGGCTGCTACTCATGGAGTGTCGTCGCCGACGGGTGCGACCGCAGACGCGTCATCTCTTGCTAGCGCAGTCTTGAAGAGCTTGCGCATCTCAACGAACGCACTGGAGACACAACGAGCGACTGGGTGTGACTGCATATGAAGGCAGCGACCTCGCCCGAGATGCCGGTCACGCCGACAAAGACGTCGACAACGAGAACACACGTTGAGCTCACAGCAGAGCTCGTTCCGCGCGCTTGTGAGCTCTGCGCTCTCGACAGAGAGGAGGTCGGCGTGCAAGAGCCGACTCGGACTGACACTCGTACTGAGACTCGTGCTGGCACTTGTTCTCGCTGCAGCGCCTGCACTGCGTCTTTGGTGCGCTGCGTCCTCTCTGCTCTCGTGTGCTGCGTCTGCGTCGCGAGTCGTCTCGGATTTGGTATTGCCACGCTCGATCTCGTCATCTGAGTTCATGTCCGCCTCGCTACTAGTACGGCAGTGTTGAGACGGCGCAATGTACGTGCGAGTGAGCTGCTCGTCGTTTGCGCTTGCCGGCGTCCTGCGCTTGGAGCTGCATGAAGCTCCGATCTGTGGCGGTGATCTCTGGCAGTGATCTCGAGAGCGTCCACGAGCAGGAGACTCGCGGTGCCTCTGATGTCCGTCGAGCTCACACCTATACACATGCGCATGTACAGATACAGTCATACATGCGCTCGACGTGAGCACATGCCATGCGTGTATCGGATAGCAGACAGCGTCGCGTCCATCCATTCTACGCAAGTATCAGGACGTACTATACATCGTATGGACGTCTCGGCGCTGCACCGCACCTCGATGCTGGGCAGCACGCATCCATCGGCCGTGGTTTGCAAGGATGTGAACATACCGACTCGCGCACAGCTCGACCAGCGCTCTACGTACGCGCATTGACGGTCGCACTGGCACTTTCTCTGCGTCTGCGAGTGCGAGTGCGAGTGCGAGTGCGAGTGCGAGTGCGAGTGCGAGTGCGAGTGCATGCTGCAGATTGCGCACACTCGACACTGCGACCGTCGCACCTGGCAAACACAAGCAAGCAAACGCACCGCCGTCGCCATTTGCCTGCCACTCGAGCTCATCGGGGTGAATGGGCTGCGCTGACAGCATATCGATAGTAGAGGCGCCAGTGATGATGCATGTGCGCTCGTGCGTGTGTGTGTGTCGGTCAGCAGTGCTGCTTGGGTCGTCTAGGGTTCCTTCGTCGAGCTGTAGTTGCTGTAGTTGCTGTAGTTGCTGTAGTTGCTCGCGATGCTTGTCTGTCTGTCTGTGCTTTTGTGCTTGTTTGTGTGTGGCGCAAGTCGTGCATTTGTTGCGTCTCGTGTGTCGTCTACAGTACTATTGTCTGCGTGTCGCTAAACAAGTGTTGGTATTGCTATGTAGTAGTTGTATGCAAATTGGAATTAAAATGGAGTGCCATCGGAGTGTGTGTGATCGGAGTGTGTGTGCGCGCGCAAGTGGCACTTGATTCGCTTCATTGCACACACATATCAAGTACAACACGCGAATGCAATCAAGCATGCAGCCGACTCGGCATGCATACTTGAAGCAACATGCACAGACACAAACAGCTACCAACAACAACAACAACAACAACAACAACAACAACAACAACAACAACAACAACAACAACAACAACAACAACAACAACAACAACAACAACAACAACAAGCACAATGTGTGATGCATGCATGCGTCAAAGAGCAAGAGCAATAGCCTGTTTGGCATAGCTCGGTGCTCAGGTCTCAGGTCGACCAGCTACGTGACTATATGTACGTACGCGCACTGCTCTCGCATGATCATGTTGTTGTTGTTGTTGTTGTACCGGTGCAGTCGCTCTCGATCGAACACAACGCACACACGTGCATGTACATCGTCGGATGGTGCTACGAGATCGATAGTTCGACGACAGAGTTGACCTTGTGCACCCACACGTACTAGCATCAAGGGTCCGTGTCATGACATGGCGCGGCATACCACCATGCCAAGTGGCTTGAACGCACACATGCACGCACGGCTTCCTCACGAACGACTCGAGGCGGCGTCTGACATGCGACCGAGCGCTCTCATCTCTCATCTCTCTTGCAACTCTCTTCTCTTGCAGCTCTCGTCTCTCTCAGCCCTCGACTCTTACAACTCTTGTCTCTTGCAGCAGCTCTCGTCGCTCACTTCGCAACGACGCACCTAGCCTACCTGCTTGCCTGACTATGGACTATGACAAAACCTCTGGTTGTGTGTGATGATACCACAGTGACGAGGACAGACTTTGCACTCAAGACCGACGTCATTTGTCTGCATGTGTGTGCTTGTGCGTGCCTGCGTGTCTGTATGTGTGTGTGTGTGCGTACATGCGCGTGCATTAGCTCGTGCTGCAACCAGCGAGAAGACTGTGAGACTGCAGAATGGAGCGAGCGAGCGGTTGATGTGGTCCATCAGAGCCCGCGTCGCGCCCAAAGACTCAAACGACGAACGCTGTACATGATACCAGCGCAGCAGAACGCACAGTGCGCGACCGAAACATGACGGAGCTACACTCACTCACTCACTCACTCACTCACTCACTCACTCACTCACTCACTAGAAGTGCTTGCTTGCTTGCTTGGTGTTGTCGTGTGCAGTATACTGGCCTCGCGGGCCCCAGCAGCACACTCGACGTCCTCGATGTGCTGTTGTTTGTGTTCGTCGCACACACACGCACGCGCACAAGTCAGTCAACACACGCATCGAGATCGTCATGCTTGGCGCTTTGACTGACTGACTGACTGACTGACTGACTGACTGACTGACTGACTGCTGTGACAGCATGAGCCATTGGCAGACAAGTGTAGCCGTGTGTGTGTCCTGCATCTCAGTGTGTCCTGGACCTCTACGACGTAGCCAGGAAGCGTACACTCGTTGGCTGTGTGTGTGTGTGTGTGTGTGGAGCCATGAGCCATTGACACAACAACAACAGCAGCAGCAGAACAACAAGAGCATGGATCGACTCGAGCTGCGACCGACCTTTTGTCGTCGTCATGTCCTCCCCCACATACACATATCAAGTCTACAGCAGGAATTGTTGCTGCAATTGCAATTGAAGCAATGCATCGAGCAAAGCAAACCACCACACAAGCAAAAGTGCAACAGAAGACCAAAAGAGCAACAAGCGGCAAGCAACAAGCAGTAGCAGCACGGACGCGGTCATGCGCCATCACACGCTGCGCCGCGATCCATGGCGTCAGTTCCCATCACTTGCCATGCGCTCGCACACACAGACACACTTGCAGCGGCCGTGCCAGTATCTGCGCCAGCAGCAGCAGCGGCACTCGGCACTTTCGATCTCGCTACCAGCAGCTCGAGCCACACCAGCAGCAACAGCAGCAGCAACAGCAGCAAGAGCTCCTCAGCAGTAGCAACCATCACCACCTCCACTCTCTCGCCGGCAACGATCAACGATGCCGACCTCCACTACCTCGACCGCTCCGACAGCGTTCCGCTTGATCGCGGCGTTTGTCCTCCGCGCGTTTGTCGCTCTGATCGCTGCTGCCGTCACCTGGACGACCGCGCGCGCGAGCGGCACTACCCTCGCACTTGACGTGAGCTGCGCCGACACGTCGTCGTCGTCGCTGGTCAAGTCGCGCCGCGTTCTTCGCGACTTGGAGTGCACGTGCGCCTACGACTCGTACTGGTGCAAGTGCGAGTGCGAGTCGCAGGACGTCGCCACAGCGCTCGCACTCGCTCAAGCGCACACACTTCCGATTGCTCCGGCTCATACACCGACGAGCGTGCAAGCACGCGAATCGACAGGCGCGTCCCCACGCGAGCAAGAGCTCGAGACCGAGACCGAGCTCGCGACCGAGATTGAGTCGTCGTTTGTGCCGACACTCGCTCCGGCGTTCGCGCCAGCTCCAGACGTCACGCGCACCCACGTCGCTTCAGTTGAACACAGCGAGCCTTCGACGCCGCTCGGTGTTCCGACCGCCGAGTCGCTCTCGCCGCTCTCGCTTGCTCTCCTGTCCGCCGCTGCTGTCACGTCGTCGTCGGGTGCGTCGCGTCGAGTGCACACTGTCGCCGCTGAGCTCGAGCACGCTAAGGCGCATGCCTTTGACTGTGGAGCTCGCGGCGACAGCAAGAACAAGACAACACACAGTGCACGCGACGCCGACGACACTGACGACACCGACAGCAGCACGGCAGACAGCGTGAGCGAGGGCGAGACCCACAACAAGACTGCGGCGGTGTGCATGACGGCATCGGCGGCCGTTCCGACCTCGGCCGCGTCGCCGCTTGCCACGCACTATGCTCAGCTACGCGCGCGATGGGTGGCTGCGGATGATGCTGCTCGCGCGGCATGCTCGGCCGTGGCAGACAGCGCGAGCGCGACCACTCCGCCGCTTTTGCGGCACCAAGCGACGCTGCGGGCGCGCTGGGCTGCCCAAGCGGCTGCGGCTGTGGCTGCTGCTGAGGCGACTGCGGCCGCAATGGCCGCTACTGCTGCAGCATGCCAGGTGGGCACCGATGCGCCAGTCCCCAACAGCACACACGACAATGTCGAGCGCAACAGCGGCGACAGCAGAGACGGCCACGACGATGACGACGACAGCACCGGCTGCGACGCCGGTGTCTACCACCACGACGATGACGACGACGTCCACGACGTTGACGACAGCGTCGACTCGGCCGGCCACGACGACGACGACGACAGCACCGGCTGCGACGCCGGTGTCTACCACCACGACGATGACGACGACGTCCACGACGTTGACGACAGCGTCGACTCGGCCGGCCACGACGACGACGACGACACGACAGTACCGGCTGCGACGCCGGTGTCTACCACCACGACGATGACGACGACGTCCACGACGTTGACGACAGCGTCGACTCGGCCGGCCACGACGACGACGACGACAGCACCGGCTGCGACGCCGGTGTCTACCACCACGACGATGACGACGACGTCCACGACGTTGACGACAGCGTCGACTCGGCCGGCCACGACGACGACGACGACAGCACCGGCTGCGACGCCGGTGTCTACCACCACGACGATGACGACGACGACCTCGACGATGAAACAGAAGACGCAAGCAACGCTGAAGATGCGGCGTTGGATGTAGTCATATTGTCCGTCTCCGGTGCGTCGAAGCTCCACATTCCGGCGCCGATTCCGTTCGCGTCGCCGCTGTTGGCGCTCCAGCACCAGTTTCGAGCTCGTGTGGCGTCTGGATCGACCACCAATGCCACTTGGACTGCGACGCAGCGCATGGACACGGGCGTGCCGTCGAGGATTCCGGCTCCGCGCGTGCACGTGCGTTGGATCACGAGCTCGGTCACAACGGAGACCACGGGCGAATCTAGCTCGCGCTCCGTCACAATCAAGCGTGCGAGATCGAGCTCAAGCGCTAGCACCTGTTCAAGCACAAGCACGAGCATCAGTACCAGCTCATCCTCGACCGGCAGAACCTTCACTGTCCGGCGAATGCCGACGTCGCTGCCGCGCGCGATCGTCTCGCCACTCGTCCGAGCGCCGCCGAAGCCGTTGCTGTATACGCAGTGCGCCGGCGCGACGCGAGAGCTCGAGCTTCGCTGCCGCACCGCCGCGCCAAAGGTCTTTGACTTTGAGACCTCGAAGGCGTTCATTGAGACGCGCGCAGCGAGCTTGGCGCGGCGCGAGCAGCAGCGCCGTTCGGCTTCCCGGCGCTGGCACTGAGCGACAGACCACGAGCGACAGTGGTCGGTCTCTTGACGCAATCGCCACTACGACCGCCACGACCACCGCGTGGCGTCGTCCGCAGCAGCAGCAACAGCGCTCGCATCATCAACAGCGAGCCGCTGCTGCGCTGTTGTATTGTTCATGTAGTAGTAGTAGTAGTAGTAGTAGTAGTAGCAGTAGTAGTCGCCATGCGCTATGGCGCAGATGTCCAAACGCACGCTTCCTTTTGACCACCCGAGACTGTTCACTGTTCACTGTCGCTGTCGCTGTCCCTCTCTCTCTCTCTCTCTGTCGTCTCGCTTGCTGCTCTTGACAGCGGCGACAGAGCGAACGTGGACACTGGTGTGCACTGGAGGCAAGAAGCCGCTGCGGTCCGCGTCTCGTCCAGCTGTCCGTCGAACTCGACGCGGGAGCAGAGCGCGCGAACGCCAAGGAGCTCCATGACGGCGGTCTGGACCACGAGTCCTGAGAGAATGCACTCGGTCGACGGGAGGCACGCGCGCAGTCGGTACTGTAGCTGCTATGTGCCTGCAGGCAGCTGCTGCTCTTGCGATGCGTTCGAGGCACACAACAGTATGCTCTCACGCGCGTGCTGTCTCGTCCGTCATGGTGTGTTGCGGCTGCTACTCATGGAGTGTCGTCGCCGACGGGTGCGACCGCAGACGCGTCATCTCTTGCTAGCGCAGTCTTGAAGAGCTTGCGCATCTCAACGAACGCACTGGAGACACAACGAGCGACTGGGTGTGACTGCATATGAAGGCAGCGACCTCGCCCGAGATGCCGGTCACGCCGACAAAGACGTCGACAACGAGAACACACGTTGAGCTCACAGCAGAGCTCGTTCCGCGCGCTTGTGAGCTCTGCGCTCTCGACAGAGAGGAGGTCGGCGTGCAAGAGCCGACTCGGACTGACACTCGTACTGAGACTCGTGCTGGCACTTGTTCTCGCTGCAGCGCCTGCACTGCGTCTTTGGTGCGCTGCGTCCTCTCTGCTCTCGTGTGCTGCGTCTGCGTCGCGAGTCGTCTCGGATTTGGTATTGCCACGCTCGATCTCGTCATCTGAGTTCATGTCCGCCTCGCTACTAGTACGGCAGTGTTGAGACGGCGCAATGTACGTGCGAGTGAGCTGCTCGTCGTTTGCGCTTGCCGGCGTCCTGCGCTTGGAGCTGCATGAAGCTCCGATCTGTGGCGGTGATCTCTGGCAGTGATCTCGAGAGCGTCCACGAGCAGGAGACTCGCGGTGCCTCTGATGTCCGTCGAGCTCACACCTATACACATGCGCATGTACAGATACAGTCATACATGCGCTCGACGTGAGCACATGCCATGCGTGTATCGGATAGCAGACAGCGTCGCGTCCATCCATTCTACGCAAGTATCAGGACGTACTATACATCGTATGGACGTCTCGGCGCTGCACCGCACCTCGATGCTGGGCAGCACGCATCCATCGGCCGTGGTTTGCAAGGATGTGAACATACCGACTCGCGCACAGCTCGACCAGCGCTCTACGTACGCGCATTGACGGTCGCACTGGCACTTTCTCTGCGTCTGCGTCTGCGAGTGCGAGTGCGAGTGCGTCTGCGTCTGCGAGTGCGAGTGCGAGTGCGAGTGCGAGTGCGAGTGCATGCTGCAGATTGCGCACACTCGACACTGCGACCGTCGCACCTGGCAAACACAAGCAAGCAAACGCACCGCCGTCGCCATTTGCCTGCCACTCGAGCTCATCGGGGTGAATGGGCTGCGCTGACAGCATATCGATAGTAGAGGCGCCAGTGATGATGCATGTGCGCTCGTGCGTGTGTGTGTGTCGGTCAGCAGTGCTGCTTGGGTCGTCTAGGGTTCCTTCGTCGAGCTGTAGTTGCTGTAGTTGCTGTAGTTGCTGTAGTTGCTCGCGATGCTTGTCTGTCTGTCTGTGCTTTTGTGCTTGTTTGTGTGTGGCGCAAGTCGTGCATTTGTTGCGTCTCGTGTGTCGTCTACAGTACTATTGTCTGCGTGTCGCTAAACAAGTGTTGGTATTGCTATGTAGTAGTTGTATGCAAATTGGAATTAAAATGGAGTGCCATCGGAGTGTGTGTGATCGGAGTGTGTGTGCGCGCGCAAGTGGCACTTGATTCGCTTCATTGCACACACATATCAAGTACAACACGCGAATGCAATCAAGCATGCAGCCGACTCGGCATGCATACTTGAAGCAACATGCACAGACACAAACAGCTACCAACAACAACAACAACAACAACAACAACAACAACAACAACAACAACAACAACAACAACAACAACAACAACAACAACAACAACAACAACAACAACAACAACAACAACAACAACAAGCACAATGTGTGATGCATGCATGCGTCAAAGAGCAAGAGCAATAGCCTGTTTGGCATAGCTCGGTGCTCAGGTCTCAGGTCGACCAGCTACGTGACTATATGTACGTACGCGCACTGCTCTCGCATGATCATGTTGTTGTTGTTGTTGTTGTACCGGTGCAGTCGCTCTCGATCGAACACAACGCACACACGTGCATGTACATCGTCGGATGGTGCTACGAGATCGATAGTTCGACGACAGAGTTGACCTTGTGCACCCACACGTACTAGCATCAAGGGTCCGTGTCATGACATGGCGCGGCATACCACCATGCCAAGTGGCTTGAACGCACACATGCACGCACGGCTTCCTCACGAACGACTCGAGGCGGCGTCTGACATGCGACCGAGCGCTCTCATCTCTCATCTCTCTTGCAACTCTCTTCTCTTGCAGCTCTCGTCTCTCTCAGCCCTCGACTCTTACAACTCTTGTCTCTTGCAGCAGCTCTCGTCGCTCACTTCGCAACGACGCACCTAGCCTACCTGCTTGCCTGACTATGGACTATGACAAAACCTCTGGTTGTGTGTGATGATACCACAGTGACGAGGACAGACTTTGCACTCAAGACCGACGTCATTTGTCTGCATGTGTGTGCTTGTGCGTGCCTGCGTGTCTGTATGTGTGTGTGTGTGCGTACATGCGCGTGCATTAGCTCGTGCTGCAACCAGCGAGAAGACTGTGAGACTGCAGAATGGAGCGAGCGAGCGGTTGATGTGGTCCATCAGAGCCCGCGTCGCGCCCAAAGACTCAAACGACGAACGCTGTACATGATACCAGCGCAGCAGAACGCACAGTGCGCGACCGAAACATGACGGAGCTACACTCACTCACTCACTCACTCACTCACTCACTCACTCACTCACTCACTCACTAGAAGTGCTTGCTTGCTTGCTTGGTGTTGTCGTGTGCAGTATACTGGCCTCGCGGGCCCCAGCAGCACACTCGACGTCCTCGATGTGCTGTTGTTTGTGTTCGTCGCACACACACGCACGCGCACAAGTCAGTCAACACACGCATCGAGATCGTCATGCTTGGCGCTTTGACTGACTGACTGACTGACTGACTGACTGACTGACTGACTGACTGCTGTGACAGCATGAGCCATTGGCAGACAAGTGTAGCCGTGTGTGTGTCCTGCATCTCAGTGTGTCCTGGACCTCTACGACGTAGCCAGGAAGCGTACACTCGTTGGCTGTGTGTGTGTGTGTGTGTGTGTGGAGCCATGAGCCATTGACACAACAACAACAGCAGCAGCAGAACAACAAGAGCATGGATCGACTCGAGCTGCGACCGACCTTTTGTCGTCGTCATGTCCTCCCCCACATACACATATCAAGTCTACAGCAGGAATTGTTGCTGCAATTGCAATTGAAGCAATGCATCGAGCAAAGCAAACCACCACACAAGCAAAAGTGCAACAGAAGACCAAAAGAGCAACAAGCGGCAAGCAACAAGCAGTAGCAGCACGGACGCGGTCATGCGCCATCACACGCTGCGCCGCGATCCATGGCGTCAGTTCCCATCACTTGCCATGCGCTCGCACACACAGACACACTTGCAGCGGCCGTGCCAGTATCTGCGCCAGCAGCAGCAGCGGCACTCGGCACTTTCGATCTCGCTACCAGCAGCTCGAGCCACACCAGCAGCAACAGCAGCAGCAACAGCAGCAAGAGCTCCTCAGCAGTAGCAACCATCACCACCTCCACTCTCTCGCCGGCAACGATCAACGATGCCGACCTCCACTACCTCGACCGCTCCGACAGCGTTCCGCTTGATCGCGGCGTTTGTCCTCCGCGCGTTTGTCGCTCTGATCGCTGCTGCCGTCACCTGGACGACCGCGCGCGCGAGCGGCACTACCCTCGCACTTGACGTGAGCTGCGCCGACACGTCGTCGTCGTCGCTGGTCAAGTCGCGCCGCGTTCTTCGCGACTTGGAGTGCACGTGCGCCTACGACTCGTACTGGTGCAAGTGCGAGTGCGAGTCGCAGGACGTCGCCACAGCGCTCGCACTCGCTCAAGCGCACACACTTCCGATTGCTCCGGCTCATACACCGACGAGCGTGCAAGCACGCGAATCGACAGGCGCGTCCCCACGCGAGCAAGAGCTCGAGACCGAGACCGAGCTCGCGACCGAGATTGAGTCGTCGTTTGTGCCGACACTCGCTCCGGCGTTCGCGCCAGCTCCAGACGTCACGCGCACCCACGTCGCTTCAGTTGAACACAGCGAGCCTTCGACGCCGCTCGGTGTTCCGACCGCCGAGTCGCTCTCGCCGCTCTCGCTTGCTCTCCTGTCCGCCGCTGCTGTCACGTCGTCGTCGGGTGCGTCGCGTCGAGTGCACACTGTCGCCGCTGAGCTCGAGCACGCTAAGGCGCATGCCTTTGACTGTGGAGCTCGCGGCGACAGCAAGAACAAGACAACACACAGTGCACGCGACGCCGACGACACTGACGACACCGACAGCAGCACGGCAGACAGCGTGAGCGAGGGCGAGACCCACAACAAGACTGCGGCGGTGTGCATGACGGCATCGGCGGCCGTTCCGACCTCGGCCGCGTCGCCGCTTGCCACGCACTATGCTCAGCTACGCGCGCGATGGGTGGCTGCGGATGATGCTGCTCGCGCGGCATGCTCGGCCGTGGCAGACAGCGCGAGCGCGACCACTCCGCCGCTTTTGCGGCACCAAGCGACGCTGCGGGCGCGCTGGGCTGCCCAAGCGGCTGCGGCTGTGGCTGCTGCTGAGGCGACTGCGGCCGCAATGGCCGCTACTGCTGCAGCATGCCAGGTGGGCACCGATGCGCCAGTCCCCAACAGCACACACGACAATGTCGAGCGCAACAGCGGCGACAGCAGAGACGGCCACGACGATGACGACGACAGCACCGGCTGCGACGCCGGTGTCTACCACCACGACGATGACGACGACGTCCACGACGACACAGCGTCGACTCGGCCGGCCACGACGACGACGACGACAGCACCGGCTGCGACGCCGGTGTCTACCACCACGACGATGACGACGACGTCCACGACGTTGACGACAGCGTCGACTCGGCCGGCCACGACGACGACGACGACAGCGGCTGCGACGCCGGTGTCTACCACCACGACGATGACGACGACGTCCACGACGTTGACGACAGCGTCGACTCGGCCGGCCACGACGACGACGACGACAGCACCGGCTGCGACGCCGGTGTCTACCACCACGACGATGACGACGACGTCCACGACGTTGACGACAGCGTCGACTCGCCGGCCACGACGACGACGACGACAGCACCGGCTGCGACGCCGGTGTCTACCACCACGACGATGACGACGACGTCCACGACGTTGACGACAGCGTCGACTCGGCCGGCCACGACGACGACGACGACAGCACCGGCTGCGACGCCGGTGTCTACCACCACGACGATGACGACGACGTCCACGACGTTGACGACAGCGTCGACTCGGCCGGCCACGACGACGACGACGACAGCACCGGCTGCGAACGCCGGTGTCTACCACCACGACGATGACGACGACGACCTCGACGATGATGAAACAGAAGACGCAAGCAACGCTGAAGATGCGGCGTTGGATGTAGTCATATTGTCCGTCTCCGGTGCGTCGAAGCTCCACATTCCGGCGCCGATTCCGTTCGCGTCGCCGCTGTTGGCGCTCCAGCACCAGTTTCGAGCTCGTGTGGCGTCTGGATCGACCACCAATGCCACTTGGACTGCGACGCAGCGCATGGACACGGGCGTGCCGTCGAGGATTCCGGCTCCGCGCGTGCACGTGCGTTGGATCACGAGCTCGGTCACAACGGAGACCACGGGCGAATCTAGCTCGCGCTCCGTCACAATCAAGCGTGCGAGATCGAGCTCAAGCGCTAGCACCTGTTCAAGCACAAGCACGAGCATCAGTACCAGCTCATCCTCGACCGGCAGAACCTTCACTGTCCGGCGAATGCCGACGTCGCTGCCGCGCGCGATCGTCTCGCCACTCGTCCGAGCGCCGCCGAAGCCGTTGCTGTATACGCAGTGCGCCGGCGCGACGCGAGAGCTCGAGCTTCGCTGCCGCACCGCCGCGCCAAAGGTCTTTGACTTTGAGACCTCGAAGGCGTTCATTGAGACGCGCGCAGCGAGCTTGGCGCGGCGCGAGCAGCAGCGCCGTTCGGCTTCCCGGCGCTGGCACTGAGCGACAGACCACGAGCGACAGTGGTCGGTCTCTTGACGCAATCGCCACTACGACCGCCACGACCACCGCGTGGCGTCGTCCGCAGCAGCAGCAACAGCGCTCGCATCATCAACAGCGAGCCGCTGCTGCGCTGTTGTATTGTTCATGTAGTAGTAGTAGTAGTAGTAGTAGTAGTAGCAGTAGTAGTCGCCATGCGCTATGGCGCAGATGTCCAAACGCACGCTTCCTTTTGACCACCCGAGACTGTTCACTGTTCACTGTCGCTGTCGCTGTCCCTCTCTCTCTCTCTCTCTGTCGTCTCGCTTGCTGCTCTTGACAGCGGCGACAGAGCGAACGTGGACACTGGTGTGCACTGGAGGCAAGAAGCCGCTGCGGTCCGCGTCTCGTCCAGCTGTCCGTCGAACTCGACGCGGGAGCAGAGCGCGCGAACGCCAAGGAGCTCCATGACGGCGGTCTGGACCACGAGTCCTGAGAGAATGCACTCGGTCGACGGGAGGCACGCGCGCAGTCGGTACTGTAGCTGCTATGTGCCTGCAGGCAGCTGCTGCTCTTGCGATGCGTTCGAGGCACACAACAGTATGCTCTCACGCGCGTGCTGTCTCGTCCGTCATGGTGTGTTGCGGCTGCTACTCATGGAGTGTCGTCGCCGACGGGTGCGACCGCAGACGCGTCATCTCTTGCTAGCGCAGTCTTGAAGAGCTTGCGCATCTCAACGAACGCACTGGAGACACAACGAGCGACTGGGTGTGACTGCATATGAAGGCAGCGACCTCGCCCGAGATGCCGGTCACGCCGACAAAGACGTCGACAACGAGAACACACGTTGAGCTCACAGCAGAGCTCGTTCCGCGCGCTTGTGAGCTCTGCGCTCTCGACAGAGAGGAGGTCGGCGTGCAAGAGCCGACTCGGACTGACACTCGTACTGAGACTCGTGCTGGCACTTGTTCTCGCTGCAGCGCCTGCACTGCGTCTTTGGTGCGCTGCGTCCTCTCTGCTCTCGTGTGCTGCGTCTGCGTCGCGAGTCGTCTCGGATTTGGTATTGCCACGCTCGATCTCGTCATCTGAGTTCATGTCCGCCTCGCTACTAGTACGGCAGTGTTGAGACGGCGCAATGTACGTGCGAGTGAGCTGCTCGTCGTTTGCGCTTGCCGGCGTCCTGCGCTTGGAGCTGCATGAAGCTCCGATCTGTGGCGGTGATCTCTGGCAGTGATCTCGAGAGCGTCCACGAGCAGGAGACTCGCGGTGCCTCTGATGTCCGTCGAGCTCACACCTATACACATGCGCATGTACAGATACAGTCATACATGCGCTCGACGTGAGCACATGCCATGCGTGTATCGGATAGCAGACAGCGTCGCGTCCATCCATTCTACGCAAGTATCAGGACGTACTATACATCGTATGGACGTCTCGGCGCTGCACCGCACCTCGATGCTGGGCAGCACGCATCCATCGGCCGTGGTTTGCAAGGATGTGAACATACCGACTCGCGCACAGCTCGACCAGCGCTCTACGTACGCGCATTGACGGTCGCACTGGCACTTTCTCTGCGTCTGCGTCTGCGAGTGCGAGTGCGAGTGCGTCTGCGTCTGCGAGTGCGAGTGCGAGTGCGAGTGCGAGTGCGAGTGCATGCTGCAGATTGCGCACACTCGACACTGCGACCGTCGCACCTGGCAAACACAAGCAAGCAAACGCACCGCCGTCGCCATTTGCCTGCCACTCGAGCTCATCGGGGTGAATGGGCTGCGCTGACAGCATATCGATAGTAGAGGCGCCAGTGATGATGCATGTGCGCTCGTGCGTGTGTGTGTGTCGGTCAGCAGTGCTGCTTGGGTCGTCTAGGGTTCCTTCGTCGAGCTGTAGTTGCTGTAGTTGCTGTAGTTGCTGTAGTTGCTGTAGTTGCTCGCGATGCTTGTCTGTCTGTCTGTGCTTTTGTGCTTGTTTGTGTGTGGCGCAAGTCGTGCATTTGTTGCGTCTCGTGTGTCGTCTACAGTACTATTGTCTGCGTGTCGCTAAACAAGTGTTGGTATTGCTATGTAGTAGTTGTATGCAAATTGGAATTAAAATGGAGTGCCATCGGAGTGTGTGTGATCGGAGTGTGTGTGCGCGCGCAAGTGGCACTTGATTCGCTTCATTGCACACACATATCAAGTACAACACGCGAATGCAATCAAGCATGCAGCCGACTCGGCATGCATACTTGAAGCAACATGCACAGACACAAACAGCTACCAACAACAACAACAACAACAACAACAACAACAACAACAACAACAACAACAACAACAACAACAACAACAACAACAACAACAACAAGCACAATGTGTGATGCATGCATGCGTCAAAGAGCAAGAGCAATAGCCTGTTTGGCATAGCTCGGTGCTCAGGTCTCAGGTCGACCAGCTACGTGACTATATGTACGTACGCGCACTGCTCTCGCATGATCATGTTGTTGTTGTTGTTGTTGTACCGGTGCAGTCGCTCTCGATCGAACACAACGCACACACGTGCATGTACATCGTCGGATGGTGCTACGAGATCGATAGTTCGACGACAGAGTTGACCTTGTGCACCCACACGTACTAGCATCAAGGGTCCGTGTCATGACATGGCGCGGCATACCACCATGCCAAGTGGCTTGAACGCACACATGCACGCACGGCTTCCTCACGAACGACTCGAGGCGGCGTCTGACATGCGACCGAGCGCTCTCATCTCTCATCTCTCTTGCAACTCTCTTCTCTTGCAGCTCTCGTCTCTCTCAGCCCTCGACTCTTACAACTCTTGTCTCTTGCAGCAGCTCTCGTCGCTCACTTCGCAACGACGCACCTAGCCTACCTGCTTGCCTGACTATGGACTATGACAAAACCTCTGGTTGTGTGTGATGATACCACAGTGACGAGGACAGACTTTGCACTCAAGACCGACGTCATTTGTCTGCATGTGTGTGCTTGTGCGTGCCTGCGTGTCTGTATGTGTGTGTGTGTGCGTACATGCGCGTGCATTAGCTCGTGCTGCAACCAGCGAGAAGACTGTGAGACTGCAGAATGGAGCGAGCGAGCGGTTGATGTGGTCCATCAGAGCCCGCGTCGCGCCCAAAGACTCAAACGACGAACGCTGTACATGATACCAGCGCAGCAGAACGCACAGTGCGCGACCGAAACATGACGGAGCTACACTCACTCACTCACTCACTCACTCACTCACTCACTCACTCACTCACTAGAAGTGCTTGCTTGCTTGCTTGGTGTTGTCGTGTGCAGTATACTGGCCTCGCGGGCCCCAGCAGCACACTCGACGTCCTCGATGTGCTGTTGTTTGTGTTCGTCGCACACACACGCACGCGCACAAGTCAGTCAACACACGCATCGAGATCGTCATGCTTGGCGCTTTGACTGACTGACTGACTGACTGACTGACTGACTGACTGACTGACTGACTGACTGACTGCTGTGACAGCATGAGCCATTGGCAGACAAGTGTAGCCGTGTGTGTGTCCTGCATCTCAGTGTGTCCTGGACCTCTACGACGTAGCCAGGAAGCGTACACTCGTTGGCTGTGTGTGTGTGTGTGTGTGTGGAGCCATGAGCCATTGACACAACAACAACAGCAGCAGCAGAACAACAAGAGCATGGATCGACTCGAGCTGCGACCGACCTTTTGTCGTCGTCATGTCCTCCCCCACATACACATATCAAGTCTACAGCAGGAATTGTTGCTGCAATTGCAATTGAAGCAATGCATCGAGCAAAGCAAACCACCACACAAGCAAAAGTGCAACAGAAGACCAAAAGAGCAACAAGCGGCAAGCAACAAGCAGTAGCAGCACGGACGCGGTCATGCGCCATCACACGCTGCGCCGCGATCCATGGCGTCAGTTCCCATCACTTGCCATGCGCTCGCACACACAGACACACTTGCAGCGGCCGTGCCAGTATCTGCGCCAGCAGCAGCAGCGGCACTCGGCACTTTCGATCTCGCTACCAGCAGCTCGAGCCACACCAGCAGCAACAGCAGCAGCAACAGCAGCAAGAGCTCCTCAGCAGTAGCAACCATCACCACCTCCACTCTCTCGCCGGCAACGATCAACGATGCCGACCTCCACTACCTCGACCGCTCCGACAGCGTTCCGCTTGATCGCGGCGTTTGTCCTCCGCGCGTTTGTCGCTCTGATCGCTGCTGCCGTCACCTGGACGACCGCGCGCGCGAGCGGCACTACCCTCGCACTTGACGTGAGCTGCGCCGACACGTCGTCGTCGTCGCTGGTCAAGTCGCGCCGCGTTCTTCGCGACTTGGAGTGCACGTGCGCCTACGACTCGTACTGGTGCAAGTGCGAGTGCGAGTCGCAGGACGTCGCCACAGCGCTCGCACTCGCTCAAGCGCACACACTTCCGATTGCTCCGGCTCATACACCGACGAGCGTGCAAGCACGCGAATCGACAGGCGCGTCCCCACGCGAGCAAGAGCTCGAGACCGAGACCGAGCTCGCGACCGAGATTGAGTCGTCGTTTGTGCCGACACTCGCTCCGGCGTTCGCGCCAGCTCCAGACGTCACGCGCACCCACGTCGCTTCAGTTGAACACAGCGAGCCTTCGACGCCGCTCGGTGTTCCGACCGCCGAGTCGCTCTCGCCGCTCTCGCTTGCTCTCCTGTCCGCCGCTGCTGTCACGTCGTCGTCGGGTGCGTCGCGTCGAGTGCACACTGTCGCCGCTGAGCTCGAGCACGCTAAGGCGCATGCCTTTGACTGTGGAGCTCGCGGCGACAGCAAGAACAAGACAACACACAGTGCACGCGACGCCGACAACACTGACGACACCGACAGCAGCACGGCAGACAGCGTGAGCGAGGGCGAGACCCACAACAAGACTGCGGCGGTGTGCATGACGGCATCGGCGGCCGTTCCGACCTCGGCCGCGTCGCCGCTTGCCACGCACTATGCTCAGCTACGCGCGCGATGGGTGGCTGCGGATGATGATACTCGCCGCTGTCGTCAACGTCGTCGCAACCGCGCACGTCGTCATCGTCGTGGCCGTCTCTGCTGTCGCCGCTGTTGCGCTCGACATTGTCGTGTGTGCTGTTGGGGACTGGCGCATCGGTGCCCACCTGGCATGCTGCAGCAGTAGCGGCCATTGCGGCCGCAGTCGCCTCAGCAGCAGCCACAGCCGCAGCCGCTTGGGCAGCCCAGCGCGCCCGCAGCGTCGCTTGGTGCCGCAAAAGCGGCGGAGTGGTCGCGCTCGCGCTGTCTGCCACGGCCGAGCATGCCGCGCGAGCAGCATCATCCGCAGCCACCCATCGCGCGCGTAGCTGAGCATAGTGCGTGGCAAGCGGCGACGCGGCCGAGGTCGGAACGGCCGCCGATGCCGTCATGCACACCGCCGCAGTCTTGTTGTGGGTCTCGCCCTCGCTCACGCTGTCTGCCGTGCTGCTGTCGGTGTCGTCAGTGTCGTCGGCGTCGCGTGCACTGTGTGTTGTCTTGTTCTTGCTGTCGCCGCGAGCTCCACAGTCAAAGGCATGCGCCTTAGCGTGCTCGAGCTCAGCGGCGACAGTGTGCACTCGACGCGACGCACCCGACGACGACGTGACAGCAGCGGCGGACAGGAGAGCAAGCGAGAGCGGCGAGAGCGACTCGGCGGTCGGAACACCGAGCGGCGTCGAAGGCTCGCTGTGTTCAACTGAAGCGACGTGGGTGCGCGTGACGTCTGGAGCTGGCGCGAACGCCGGAGCGAGTGTCGGCACAAACGACGACTCAATCTCGGTCGCGAGCTCGGTCTCGGTCTCGAGCTCTTGCTCGCGTGGGGACGCGCCTGTCGATTCGCGTGCTTGCACGCTCGTCGGTGTATGAGCCGGAGCAATCGGAAGTGTGTGCGCTTGAGCGAGTGCGAGCGCTGTGGCGACGTCCTGCGACTCGCACTCGCACTTGCACCAGTACGAGTCGTAGGCGCACGTGCACTCCAAGTCGCGAAGAACGCGGCGCGACTTGACCAGCGACGACGACGACGTGTCGGCGCAGCTCACGTCAAGTGCGAGGGTAGTGCCGCTCGCGCGCGCGGTCGTCCAGGTGACGGCAGCAGCGATCAGAGCGACAAACGCGCGGAGGACAAACGCCGCGATCAAGCGGAACGCTGTCGGAGCGGTCGAGGTAGTGGAGGTCGGCATCGTTGATCGTTGCCGGCGAGAGAGTGGAGGTGGTGATGGTTGCTACTGCTGAGGAGCTCTTGCTGCTGTTGCTGCTGCTGTTGCTGCTGGTGTGGCTCGAGCTGCTGGTAGCGAGATCGAAAGTGCCGAGTGCCGCTGCTGCTGCTGGCGCAGATACTGGCACGGCCGCTGCAAGTGTGTCTGTGTGTGCGAGCGCATGGCAAGTGATGGGAACTGACGCCATGGATCGCGGCGCAGCGTGTGATGGCGCATGACCGCGTCCGTGCTGCTACTGCTTGTTGCTTGCCGCTTGTTGCTCTTTTGGTCTTCTGTTGCACTTTTGCTTGTGTGGTGGTTTGCTTTGCTCGATGCATTGCTTCAATTGCAATTGCAGCAACAATTCCTGCTGTAGACTTGATATGTGTATGTGGGGGAGGACATGACGACGACAAAAGGTCGGTCGCAGCTCGAGTCGATCCATGCTCTTGTTGTTCTGCTGCTGCTGTTGTTGTTGTGTCAATGGCTCATGGCTCCACACACACACACACACACACAGCCAACGAGTGTACGCTTCCTGGCTACGTCGTAGAGGTCCAGGACACACTGAGATGCAGGACACACACACGGCTACACTTGTCTGCCAATGGCTCATGCTGTCACAGCAGTCAGTCAGTCAGTCAGTCAGTCAGTCAGTCAGTCAGTCAGTCAGTCAGTCAGTCAAAGCGCCAAGCATGACGATCTCGATGCGTGTGTTGACTGACTTGTGCGCGTGCGTGTGTGTGCGACGAACACAAACAACAGCACATCGAGGACGTCGAGTGTGCTGCTGGGGCCCGCGAGGCCAGTATACTGCACACGACAACACCAAGCAAGCAAGCAAGCACTTCTAGTGAGTGAGTGAGTGAGTGAGTGAGTGAGTGAGTGTAGCTCCGTCATGTTTCGGTCGCGCACTGTGCGTTCTGCTGCGCTGGTATCATGTACAGCGTTCGTCGTTTGAGTCTTTGGGCGCGACGCGGGCTCTGATGGACCACATCAACCGCTCGCTCGCTCCATTCTGCAGTCTCACAGTCTTCTCGCTGGTTGCAGCACGAGCTAATGCACGCGCATGTACGCACACACACACACATACAGACACGCAGGCACGCACAAGCACACACATGCAGACAAATGACGTCGGTCTTGAGTGCAAAGTCTGTCCTCGTCACTGTGGTATCATCACACACAACCAGAGGTTTTGTCATAGTCCATAGTCAGGCAAGCAGGTAGGCTAGGTGCGTCGTTGCGAAGTGAGCGACGAGAGCTGCTGCAAGAGACAAGAGTTGTAAGAGTCGAGGGCTGAGAGAGACGAGAGCTGCAAGAGAAGAGAGTTGCAAGAGAGATGAGAGATGAGAGCGCTCGGTCGCATGTCAGACGCCGCCTCGAGTCGTTCGTGAGGAAGCCGTGCGTGCATGTGTGCGTTCAAGCCACTTGGCATGGTGGTATGCCGCGCCATGTCATGACACGGACCCTTGATGCTAGTACGTGTGGGTGCACAAGGTCAACTCTGTCGTCGAACTATCGATCTCGTAGCACCATCCGACGATGTACATGCACGTGTGTGCGTTGTGTTCGATCGAGAGCGACTGCACCGGTACAACAACAACAACAACAACATGATCATGCGAGAGCAGTGCGCGTACGTACATATAGTCACGTAGCTGGTCGACCTGAGACCTGAGCACCGAGCTATGCCAAACAGGCTATTGCTCTTGCTCTTTGACGCATGCATGCATCACACATTGTGCTTGTTGTTGTTGTTGTTGTTGTTGTTGTTGTTGTTGTTGTTGGTAGCTGTTTGTGTCTGTGCATGTTGCTTCAAGTATGCATGCCGAGTCGGCTGCATGCTTGATTGCATTCGCGTGTTGTACTTGATATGTGTGTGCAATGAAGCGAATCAAGTGCCACTTGCGCGCGCACACACACTCCGATCACACACACTCCGATGGCACTCCATTTTAATTCCAATTTGCATACAACTACTACATAGCAATACCAACACTTGTTTAGCGACACGCAGACAATAGTACTGTAGACGACACACGAGACGCAACAAATGCACGACTTGCGCCACACACAAACAAGCACAAAAGCACAGACAGACAGACAAGCATCGCGAGCAACTACAGCAACTACAGCAACTACAGCAACTACAGCTCGACGAAGGAACCCTAGACGACCCAAGCAGCACTGCTGACCGACACACACACACGCACGAGCGCACATGCATCATCACTGGCGCCTCTACTATCGATATGCTGTCAGCGCAGCCCATTCACCCCGATGAGCTCGAGTGGCAGGCAAATGGCGACGGCGGTGCGTTTGCTTGCTTGTGTTTGCCAGGTGCGACGGTCGCAGTGTCGAGTGTGCGCAATCTGCAGCATGCACTCGCACTCGCACTCGCACTCGCACTCGCACTCGCACTCGCACTCGCACTCGCACTCGCAGACGCAGACGCACTCGCACTCGCACTCGCAGACGCAGACGCAGAGAAAGTGCCAGTGCGACCGTCAATGCGCGTACGTAGAGCGCTGGTCGAGCTGTGCGCGAGTCGGTATGTTCACATCCTTGCAAACCACGGCCGATGGATGCGTGCTGCCCAGCATCGAGGTGCGGTGCAGCGCCGAGACGTCCATACGATGTATAGTACGTCCTGATACTTGCGTAGAATGGATGGACGCGACGCTGTCTGCTATCCGATACACGCATGGCATGTGCTCACGTCGAGCGCATGTATGACTGTATCTGTACATGCGCATGTGTATAGGTGTGAGCTCGACGGACATCAGAGGCACCGCGAGTCTCCTGCTCGTGGACGCTCTCGAGATCACTGCCAGAGATCACCGCCACAGATCGGAGCTTCATGCAGCTCCAAGCGCAGGACGCCGGCAAGCGCAAACGACGAGCAGCTCACTCGCACGTACATTGCGCCGTCTCAACACTGCCGTACTAGTAGCGAGGCGGACATGAACTCAGATGACGAGATCGAGCGTGGCAATACCAAATCCGAGACGACTCGCGACGCAGACGCAGCACACGAGAGCAGAGAGGACGCAGCGCACCAAAGACGCAGTGCAGGCGCTGCAGCGAGAACAAGTGCCAGCACGAGTCTCAGTACGAGTGTCAGTCCGAGTCGGCTCTTGCACGCCGACCTCCTCTCTGTCGAGAGCGCAGAGCTCACAAGCGCGCGGAACGAGCTCTGCTGTGAGCTCAACGTGTGTTCTCGTTGTCGACGTCTTTGTCGGCGTGACCGGCATCTCGGGCGAGGTCGCTGCCTTCATATGCAGTCACACCCAGTCGCTCGTTGTGTCTCCAGTGCGTTCGTTGAGATGCGCAAGCTCTTCAAGACTGCGCTAGCAAGAGATGACGCGTCTGCGGTCGCACCCGTCGGCGACGACACTCCATGAGTAGCAGCCGCAACACACCATGACGGACGAGACAGCACGCGCGTGAGAGCATACTGTTGTGTGCCTCGAACGCATCGCAAGAGCAGCAGCTGCCTGCAGGCACATAGCAGCTACAGTACCGACTGCGCGCGTGCCTCCCGTCGACCGAGTGCATTCTCTCAGGACTCGTGGTCCAGACCGCCGTCATGGAGCTCCTTGGCGTTCGCGCGCTCTGCTCCCGCGTCGAGTTCGACGGACAGCTGGACGAGACGCGGACCGCAGCGGCTTCTTGCCTCCAGTGCACACCAGTGTCCACGTTCGCTCTGTCGCCGCTGTCAAGAGCAGCAAGCGAGACGACAGAGAGAGAGAGAGAGAGGGACAGCGACAGCGACAGTGAACAGTGAACAGTCTCGGGTGGTCAAAAGGAAGCGTGCGTTTGGACATCTGCGCCATAGCGCATGGCGACTACTACTACTACTACTACTACTACTACTACTACTACTACATGAACAATACAACAGCGCAGCAGCGGCTCGCTGTTGATGATGCGAGCGCTGTTGCTGCTGCTGCGGACGACGCCACGCGGTGGTCGTGGCGGTCGTAGTGGCGATTGCGTCAAGAGACCGACCACTGTCGCTCGTGGTCTGTCGCTCAGTGCCAGCGCCGGGAAGCCGAACGGCGCTGCTGCTCGCGCCGCGCCAAGCTCGCTGCGCGCGTCTCAATGAACGCCTTCGAGGTCTCAAAGTCAAAGACCTTTGGCGCGGCGGTGCGGCAGCGAAGCTCGAGCTCTCGCGTCGCGCCGGCGCACTGCGTATACAGCAACGGCTTCGGCGGCGCTCGGACGAGTGGCGAGACGATCGCGCGCGGCAGCGACGTCGGCATTCGCCGGACAGTGAAGGTTCTGCCGGTCGAGGATGAGCTGGTACTGATGCTCGTGCTTGTGCTTGAACAGGTGCTAGCGCTTGAGCTCGATCTCGCACGCTTGATTGTGACGGAGCGCGAGCTAGATTCGCCCGTGGTCTCCGTTGTGACCGAGCTCGTGATCCAACGCACGTGCACGCGCGGAGCCGGAATCCTCGACGGCACGCCCGTGTCCATGCGCTGCGTCGCAGTCCAAGTGGCATTGGTGGTCGATCCAGACGCCACACGAGCTCGAAACTGGTGCTGGAGCGCCAACAGCGGCGACGCGAACGGAATCGGCGCCGGAATGTGGAGCTTCGACGCACCGGAGACGGACAATATGACTACATCCAACGCCGCATCTTCAGCGTTGCTTGCGTCTTCTGTTTCATCGTCGAGGTCGTCGTCGTCATCGTCGTGGTGGTAGACACCGGCGTCGCAGCCGGTGCTGTCGTCGTCGTCGTCGTGGCCGGCCGAGTCGACGCTGTCGTCAACGTCGTGGACGTCGTCGTCATCGTCGTGGTGGTAGACACCGGCGTCGCAGCCGGTGCTGTCGTCGTCGTCGTCGTGGCCGGCCGAGTCGACGCTGTCGTCAACGTCGTGGACGTCGTCGTCATCGTCGTGGTGGTAGACACCGGCGTCGCAGCCGGTGCTGTCGTCGTCATCGTCGTGGCCGTCTCTGCTGTCGCCGCTGTTGCGCTCGACATTGTCGTGTGTGCTGTTGGGGACTGGCGCATCGGTGCCCACCTGGCATGCTGCAGCAGTAGCGGCCATTGCGGCCGCAGTCGCCTCAGCAGCAGCCACAGCCGCAGCCGCTTGGGCAGCCCAGCGCGCCCGCAGCGTCGCTTGGTGCCGCAAAAGCGGCGGAGTGGTCGCGCTCGCGCTGTCTGCCACGGCCGAGCATGCCGCGCGAGCAGCATCATCCGCAGCCACCCATCGCGCGCGTAGCTGAGCATAGTGCGTGGCAAGCGGCGACGCGGCCGAGGTCGGAACGGCCGCCGATGCCGTCATGCACACCGCCGCAGTCTTGTTGTGGGTCTCGCCCTCGCTCACGCTGTCTGCCGTGCTGCTGTCGGTGTCGTCAGTGTCGTCGGCGTCGCGTGCACTGTGTGTTGTCTTGTTCTTGCTGTCGCCGCGAGCTCCACAGTCAAAGGCATGCGCCTTAGCGTGCTCGAGCTCAGCGGCGACAGTGTGCACTCGACGCGACGCACCCGACGACGACGTGACAGCAGCGGCGGACAGGAGAGCAAGCGAGAGCGGCGAGAGCGACTCGGCGGTCGGAACACCGAGCGGCGTCGAAGGCTCGCTGTGTTCAACTGAAGCGACGTGGGTGCGCGTGACGTCTGGAGCTGGCGCGAACGCCGGAGCGAGTGTCGGCACAAACGACGACTCAATCTCGGTCGCGAGCTCGGTCTCGGTCTCGAGCTCTTGCTCGCGTGGGGACGCGCCTGTCGATTCGCGTGCTTGCACGCTCGTCGGTGTATGAGCCGGAGCAATCGGAAGTGTGTGCGCTTGAGCGAGTGCGAGCGCTGTGGCGACGTCCTGCGACTCGCACTCGCACTTGCACCAGTACGAGTCGTAGGCGCACGTGCACTCCAAGTCGCGAAGAACGCGGCGCGACTTGACCAGCGACGACGACGACGTGTCGGCGCAGCTCACGTCAAGTGCGAGGGTAGTGCCGCTCGCGCGCGCGGTCGTCCAGGTGACGGCAGCAGCGATCAGAGCGACAAACGCGCGGAGGACAAACGCCGCGATCAAGCGGAACGCTGTCGGAGCGGTCGAGGTAGTGGAGGTCGGCATCGTTGATCGTTGCCGGCGAGAGAGTGGAGGTGGTGATGGTTGCTACTGCTGAGGAGCTCTTGCTGCTGTTGCTGCTGCTGTTGCTGCTGGTGTGGCTCGAGCTGCTGGTAGCGAGATCGAAAGTGCCGAGTGCCGCTGCTGCTGCTGGCGCAGATACTGGCACGGCCGCTGCAAGTGTGTCTGTGTGTGCGAGCGCATGGCAAGTGATGGGAACTGACGCCATGGATCGCGGCGCAGCGTGTGATGGCGCATGACCGCGTCCGTGCTGCTACTGCTTGTTGCTTGCCGCTTGTTGCTCTTTTGGTCTTCTGTTGCACTTTTGCTTGTGTGGTGGTTTGCTTTGCTCGATGCATTGCTTCAATTGCAATTGCAGCAACAATTCCTGCTGTAGACTTGATATGTGTATGTGGGGGAGGACATGACGACGACAAAAGGTCGGTCGCAGCTCGAGTCGATCCATGCTCTTGTTGTTCTGCTGCTGCTGTTGTTGTTGTGTCAATGGCTCATGGCTCCACACACACACACACACACACAGCCAACGAGTGTACGCTTCCTGGCTACGTCGTAGAGGTCCAGGACACACTGAGATGCAGGACACACACACGGCTACACTTGTCTGCCAATGGCTCATGCTGTCACAGCAGTCAGTCAGTCAGTCAGTCAGTCAGTCAGTCAGTCAGTCAGTCAAAGCGCCAAGCATGACGATCTCGATGCGTGTGTTGACTGACTTGTGCGCGTGCGTGTGTGTGCGACGAACACAAACAACAGCACATCGAGGACGTCGAGTGTGCTGCTGGGGCCCGCGAGGCCAGTATACTGCACACGACAACACCAAGCAAGCAAGCAAGCACTTCTAGTGAGTGAGTGAGTGAGTGAGTGAGTGAGTGAGTGAGTGAGTGAGTGTAGCTCCGTCATGTTTCGGTCGCGCACTGTGCGTTCTGCTGCGCTGGTATCATGTACAGCGTTCGTCGTTTGAGTCTTTGGGCGCGACGCGGGCTCTGATGGACCACATCAACCGCTCGCTCGCTCCATTCTGCAGTCTCACAGTCTTCTCGCTGGTTGCAGCACGAGCTAATGCACGCGCATGTACGCACACACACACACATACAGACACGCAGGCACGCACAAGCACACACATGCAGACAAATGACGTCGGTCTTGAGTGCAAAGTCTGTCCTCGTCACTGTGGTATCATCACACACAACCAGAGGTTTTGTCATAGTCCATAGTCAGGCAAGCAGGTAGGCTAGGTGCGTCGTTGCGAAGTGAGCGACGAGAGCTGCTGCAAGAGACAAGAGTTGTAAGAGTCGAGGGCTGAGAGAGACGAGAGCTGCAAGAGAAGAGAGTTGCAAGAGAGATGAGAGATGAGAGCGCTCGGTCGCATGTCAGACGCCGCCTCGAGTCGTTCGTGAGGAAGCCGTGCGTGCATGTGTGCGTTCAAGCCACTTGGCATGGTGGTATGCCGCGCCATGTCATGACACGGACCCTTGATGCTAGTACGTGTGGGTGCACAAGGTCAACTCTGTCGTCGAACTATCGATGCAGTACAGCGGATGCAAACGAGATCGATCGAGAGCGGTCATGAAGAGTCCAAGAGTCGAATCGTTCGGTCAAGAGAGAGTGACGAGGACTACGAAGACGACACAGGCGAGCTAAGCAAGAAGGAACGAGAGTGTGTTGTAGCGATAGGTCGGTGCTGAGACTGCAGCAAGGACGGTTCTGAGAGCGAGAACGCGAGAGCGCGTCCTGTCGACTAGCGCAGGGTGTTGGACGCGAGCTCTCGCAGTCGTCGCGCGAGCGCATGCACGAATGGGTTGCTCTGTTCGTCCATACACATAGAGAGAGAGAGGAGCTGGTCGTGAGTCCACTGCCATCGTATATAGAGAGAGACAAGAGCCACTGGCACGCACCTCAATGTCGCTGATGATCGTGAGCACTTGCACGAGCACTTGCTGCACGGGCGCCGCGTGTGCGGTCTCGGCGTGCGCGAGGTAGTGCACAAAGTGGAGCAAGAGCACGACCGCCATGTTCTCGACTACGAACCCGAGGCTGTCGCTCTGGTACTCGACGACGCTCTCGAGGTGGTGCGTCTCGCATTGGTGCGTGCGCACGCGGCGGCGCGGCCACGCACTGCTGCTGTCGTCGACACTGTTGCTAGATGCTGTGAGCGCTGCGAGGAGCTGCTTGCCAGCGTCGAGCGCACTCACGGCCGCGTCAAAGCGCTGCGCAAAGTCGCTCAGCGCCGGCGCGAGCGTCCAGAGCGGGTCGGACGCCGCGACGACGCGCGCGTCAAACGACGCAAGCGACGGGAAGCTGTGCCCAGCTGCCGGTGCGAGCTTGCGCGTGACCGCGAGCAGCGGCGTCTTGCCGCCGAGCATGCCAGACGTCTCGTCGACCGAGCGCATCATGCGGTTCGCGCAGAACGCGACGGCGTTGCACAGCACCATGCGCGACGCGTACAGCTTCTCTTCGTCAAAGACCGAGACGCGGAGCAGCCGCGCGCTCGAGCGCACGAGCGCAGCGTCATCGCACGCATCGAGCACGCGCTGCTCGCACTCGGCGCACAGCGCGTGGCGCACACTGTCGTCGCGGTGCTCGATCGCTGAGCGCGGCGTCGTCGCCGTCCACCAGCCGTGGTCGTCGCTGTCCGTCATGTCGTCACTGCCATCGACACTGTCGCTACTGCGCACGGGCACGAGCTCCGAGGCGTAGAACATGAAGACGTGGAGCACGAGCTGCGCGAGCTTCTCCCACTTGACCGCCGGCAGCGTCTTCTCGCACAGGTCGACGAACTGCGTCACGTACCGGAGCACAAACGTCACGTACGAGAGCTCGCGGAGAAGGCTCAAGCTCGCTTGGCGCGGCTGCGTCTCCAACTTGAGCACGGCCGTGAAGAGCTTGCGGTGCGTGTTCACGACGTGGAGCACTTGAGCGGCAAGTGCGCGGTGCTGCGGCAGCGACGCGCACATTGTGCTCACGACGCGCACGACTGGGAGCCACTTGCGGTAGTACGCGCTCTCGGCGCGCTCAAACGCGACGCTCGACGCGCGCGCGACCGACGAGCTGTCGTGCGGCAGCACAAAGCGCGGTCGGTGCGTCGGGAGGTTGCGCGCGTCGCAGAGCGCACGCACAAGACCGCCTTCCAAGAGCGCGATCGCGCCGTCTTTCGTGTCGGCGACTTTGCTAAAGAGCGAGAGGAAGCACTCGTACATCGTGCCGATCGTCGCTGCATCAATGCCTGGCGGCAGCGCGCGGCTCTTGATCGCGTGCTCGACTGTCGTGCCGCGGTCGAGCGCCGCGTCGATCTCGCACAGCTGACGGAAGATCCCAATGAAGTGGAGCAAGTACCCGCGCTCGCGGAAGACCTGGACGATCGCCGTCGCGCCGTCAAACGCCACGATCGCTTCGAGCGCTGCGATCGCGAGCGCCATGCTCAGCGGATCGTCGCCATCGCTCGCGTCGCGGCAGATCAGGTCGACGACTTGGTTCAACAACACGGCGACGCGCTGCTGGTCCATGCTCACGGCGGCGCCGAGACCGAGCCGCGGTGACTCGCCGATCGCGCCGCTCGGGAGCGCGTGGAGGACGTTCACGACGCACGAGTAGAGCAGCGTGCGCGAGTTGCGCGCCGCGACGGGGTTCCCAGTCGAGCTCCCGCTGCTGCAGATCGCGCGCAAGACGAGCTCGAGGAACGCGACGTTCTGGCGCTGGCGACTCGCAAGCAGCGCGGCGCTCGCAGCGTCGCCACTCGGCTGCCGGAGCTGGGAGAACAGCAAGAGCGCAATGCGCGCGACGATCTCAAACAGCTGCGCCGAGATGCTCGCGCGGTCCGTGAGCTTCGCGAGCACGGCCGCGACGATGCCGCCCATGAGCTCGATGCGCACTTCGACCGACGCGACGGCGTCGAGGCCTTGCCACATCGCTGGCGTCTCGGCGTCCTGGACGCTCGGGAGTGCGAGGTAGTCGAGCACGACGACCTCAATGAGCTCGCGGAGCGAGTTGAGCGCGTGGCTCTCAGCCGCGACGCGCTCCGAGTACACGTTCCAGTCGACCGCCCACTGCAGGAGCGCATCGACGCTCGCACTCTCGCTGCTGCTGCCGTTTGGACTCGACCGGAACCGCTTGAAGCTCGACGCGGACGCAAAGTAGTCGACTGAGCTCACGGCGCTGAGGTCAAACGACTGGAGCGCGTGGAGGAAGCGCTCCAAGTCGATCTGGAGCCACTTGTAGTACCCGCTGTCGACTGCGCGCGTGACTTGCTCCGCGAGTGCGACTGCGTGCTGGTGCGGGGGCACGTCTGGCGGTGTGACGTGGAACGAGCTCTCGTCCAGGAGCTGGAGCAAGAGCATCGGGTGCTGCTGCGCAAAGCCAACTTCTTCCGACGACAGCAAGAGACTCATGAGCCGGTTCGTCTTCTTCATCTGCGGTGGCTCGGCGTGGAGCGCAACGTGCAAGTACACAGCGAGGGTCTTGAAGAACCAGCCGCGCATCGTGAGCTCAGCGATCGCATCGCGCGCGCTGCGGCGCCGTCGGACGTGGAAGACGCTCGCAAAGAGCTGCACTTGCGTCGCAAAGTAGTCGTGCGCCGTGCTCTCGAGCACGCGCATCACAAACGCAGACGAGAAGTCCTGCGTCACGAGCGCATGGACGATGCGGTGGCACTGCGCAGCGAGCGCGGGGCACTCGAGACCAAACTCGGCGTTCGCCACGAGTGACACGACGGCGTCAAGACTCGCTTTCACGTACGCGCCGCGCTGGTCGAGCACGCCGAGGAGCAAGTGCGCGAGGTTTGGCGCTGGCTTTGCGAGGTTCTCGAGCAGCAGGTCGAGGATCGCAGCGCGGATCGACGGCGCCGCAGTCTCTTGCGGCAAGAGCTCGTACGGCGACAGGATGCTGCTCTCGTGGCGCTTGCGCTTCTTGGCCGACGACAGCGTCACAGAGCTCTCGCCTGTAGCTTCGTGCTCATTTGGCTCGTCGCCTTCGTCGTCGTCGACACTGTCGCTCGCGTCGTCGTAGACGTTGAGCAAGCGGTTCATGTACCCGAGCACAATGTCTGCGCTCGCGCCGCTGTCGACGAGCAAGTCGACCATGTCGGCGCCGCTCATGCGGTGGCTCATCAGCCGCAAGACGACGGCCGAGAGGTGCGGGATGTGCGCCGACTTGGTGTACTTGATGTACTGCACGACGTTGACAAAGTCCGCGCGGTAGCGGCAGAGGATCGTGTGGAGGCGCTCGACCTGCAAGCGGTGCGAGAGCTGCCGGTTCAAGTCGGCGTTCACAAACACCGCGTCCTTCTCGAGCACGAGCACGACGATCTCGAGCGCGTGCTGCGCGCACTGCTCGCGGAGCACGCCGACCGCCGATGACTTGGTGAGCTGGCTCCCGCTGCGGCGCCCTGCGCTGCTGTCGCTCGCGTACGTGAGCGACCCGTGCGTCGCCTCGGTCTTCTTCTTCACGAGCTCGAGGCAGTAGAAGAACGCGTGCTCGAGGTGGACGTCTGCCGACGCGTTCTCGAGACTCTCGACGCCGCCATCAGCCGACAGAATGAGCAAGAGCTTCTCAAGCAGCGGACTGCCCGAGAGGATCCGCGCCAAGAGCTGGTGCGCCAAGCCGCCTTCTGGCGTCGACGCGGCCGTGGCGTGGCGCAGGATCTTCTTAAAGATCGCCAGTGCGCCGTTCACGAGCGCCCACTTCTCCTCCTCCTGCGCGTACTTGCGCAGGTCGAACTTGAGGAACACGCGCTCGAGCAAGTACTCAAAGTAGAACTGGATCGCCGCGACGCGGCCGTCGCCTTCAAACGCGCTCCACGCGTGCGGGTTCTCAAAGAGCTCGTACAGGAGCGTCACGAACCCGCGCGTCGCCGGGTACATGCGCGCCATCGACTCGTAGTGCTCGAGCTCGTAGCTAATGTCCTGCGTCCCGTAGCCCGACGTGTCGCCGGTCGTGCGCAGGATCTGGAGCGCGTCGACGTGGCGCCAGACAAACGGCGCGATCTCTGGCACGCGCGCAAAGAGCGCGAGCGTCTTCATGAGCGCGCCTTTGAGCGAGCTTGGGATGCGGCACTGCAGGAACGCGACGAACGTCGGGATCGGCGACCAGTCATGGTTGTGGAAGAAGATGAGCGCGAGCTGGTGGTCGCGGATCACGGCTTGGAGCACGAGCTGGATCATCTCGAGCGCTTCGAGCTCCTTTGGACGGATGAACCGCGGCCCTGGCGCAGCGCTGCCATTCGCGCGGCGACTGTCAAACGCCGATGGGTCGCCAGCGCCTTGGAGCCCTGGGAGGAAGCCACCTGCAGGCTTCTCGGCGTCTGTGAGCAGCCGCTGGTACTTGGCCATGACGCTGAAGAAGTGCTCCCAGTTCAGGATCGACGGGTTCTGCTTGACGTGGTGGAACGCGAGCTGCGCGCACTCGGGGCCGCTCGCTGCCGCAGCGACGAGCCGCATGTACGCGGCAAAGCACGCGGGGTTCTTGAACGCAGCGTCGCGGCACGCGAGCAAGAACGCGTTGCAGCTGCCGCCACTCGCACTGCTCTCAACGTCGTGCTCGAGCGCGTCGGCGTCGTGGTCACCGCCACTGCTGCTAGTGTGCGAGAGGTCCTCAGGGCGCCAGAACGCGGTGCTGAACGTCACGTCGCGCGTACAGAGCGTCGTGGCAAAGTCAATGAGGTTCTCGAGGCAGTCGCCGGTCCAGGCCGCGACGTCGCCGTTGCTCTCCGACTGCATCGCGGCGAGCGCGGCTTGGTCTGCGAGCGTCGGGACGTCGATCATCAAGTGCGTCGAGTACGTCACGAGCAAGAGCTCGAAGCTCCGCTCGTAGATGTGGTACAGCAGCGGGTCGTGCTTGCGGTCGGGGAAGTACTTGAGCAGGATCTCGACCATCGTCGTGAACGCTTTCGCTTCGATCGCGCGCTTCACGACGCTCGACGTCTCGTCAATCTCGGCAAAGAGACTCGCGCCAGCAGCTGGACGCGCGCTACTGTTGCTGTCGTCGACCGTTGCGAGACAGCCGGCCCACGCGAGCATTGCGACGCTCTGGATTGCTCTGTGCTCCCACTCGCCAGCAAACACGAGCGCGTGGAGCTCGCACACGACCTGCGCGTGCTCGCTGCTGCGCAAGACGTGGCCCGTCACGAGGTCGCCCGTGTCGCGGTCCATCTTCTCGGTTTTCTAGCATCGCAGGACAGCAGAGAGAGAGACAGGAGTCGACACTGTCAGTCAGTCACTAGTTCATGGCTCACTATGGCGCTAGGACAGCGAGCGAGGCGTCTGTACCTGCAAGAGCACGTTCATGAGCGCGACTTGGATCGTCGTGATCGCCTGGAGCATGCACGACACTTGCTTCACGGCGCCTTCGGGCGACGTCCCAGCGAGCGAGCCGCGCTCAAAGAGCTGCGCGAACGACGAGAGGTTCACAATGTGCGGCGAGACCTTGGCGACCGTCGCGTTCAAGCGACTGCAGAGCGCTTTCAGGAGCTCGACGGTCTTGAGCACCTCTGCGGGCGTCACGCGGCAGCTCGAGACGATAAACACGATCGCATCGGCCAAGAGCGTGTGCCAGTAGCCGGCCGACTGCTCGACATGGGCGATCTGCAGGAGCTTTGGGAGCTGCGCGTCGTACGCAGCGACGAGCTTGAGCAAGAGCCCATTCGCGAGCAGGCTGTTCGTGACTACAGGCGGCCATACACACACAGCAGAGGGGTGTCAGCTCTGTACCCACACAAGCCACAAGCCACACCGTGCGACGTACAAGTGATGACAAACTGCCGGCGCTTGGCGTCGAGGCAGTCGTCGAAGCGCAGGCGCAGGAGCTCTTTGATCAAGTTGAGCTTGTGCTCGGTCTCAGAGACGAGGAAGTGGCGCGCCGCTGCTGGGATCGAGCCTGCGATCGAGTCGACTGGGAGCTGGTCGTCGCGCTCGATCCACTCGCGGCGCTGCGCGTCGCTTGCGAGGTACCAGAACTCAAAGCACACGGCTTCGCTCACGTGGAACTCGTCGCTGAGCTTCGTGATCTCTTGCTGGATCACGGCTGAGACGTCGATGCTCTTGCCTGCGACTTTGACTTGATTTGCCTGCAGCGCAGCGCGCTCGCGCGCCTGTGGCGGCTCCCACTGCAGCACTGCGAGCAGGTCGCGCTCGTGGCGCTGGAGCTGCGCCGCGTAGTGCTGCACGTCGTCGTCGTGCATGGTCTGGTTCGCGAACGAGCGCAGCTGCTGGTGCAGCTGGCGGAACACGAGCGCCGGGGGCGCCGCCATCTCGAGCGCGTCGGTCGTCGCCGCGTCGCCGCTCATGCTGCTGCTGCTGCTCGACTTTCCTCCTCCCGCGCGTTTGTCTGCGCTCGAATGGCCGGCGGCTCAAGGTGAGGGCGTTCGCACTTTGTGAGGTTATAACGGTACGAAGTAGTGTCCCCATACGGACTGTCGTATTCTGCCACCGATTGGCAGCTCGTGGCACTAGCACGCTTGAAGATATTCTTCACACAAGCACATCAATCAACGCGAGCGAGCGAGATGGCAGTCGATGCGATGCAGTTGACTCGACAGCGACGGCGTCGTGCGCGATCGTGGGCATGGCGAGCTGTAATAGTGCTTGGGTTCTTGGCTGCTGTGTGTGCCGCAGTGCCGCTGACGCCAGTCGTCGTGCCAAATACACGATCAAGCGATGACGTGACGTTTGTGATCGACGCCAACACAAAGCTCCACGACGTCTTCCAGGTACGTCACCACACAAATGTGCTCATGCACTCGCAATGGTAGCGCCTCTCTTGTAAATGTGCTGCACACACACGCGGGTATCTCACGACTATCATCTTGCTACGCTAGTGCTCGCGCGTCAAGCCGATCGGGTTCTACAACGAGTACTACGTCACGTGCACGTTCACGACACCTACACCGCTCAACGCGACTGCGCTCACTGCGCTTCTTGTGCGCAATGTCACGCTCGACGGTGCGCAACTCGCACCGTACGCGCCAGTGCACGTCGAGCTGCTCTTTGCGCTCAACTCGTCGCTTGCGACTGTCACGATCGCAAACAGCAGCATCCAAGCGAGTGCAGTGGAGATCGAAGCCGCTGCGATCGTTCTGGACGCAGCGTCGAGCGTGAACGTGTCGGCGCGCGGTCTCAAGTTCGGCCCTGGCTTCAACTCGCGCGTCGACATGGGCGGGAGCCACGGCGGCATGGGCGGCGCGTCACTCACGCTGATGCACCAGAGCTGCGACCGCATCGCGCCGAACGAGTTCTTTCGCGCGATCGGCGACGCTGCTGGTGACGTCGGCGACTTCCAGGGCTACGGCAGCGGCGGCGGTAACGACAACGCGCGTGGCGGTGGCCGCGTGCGCTTGGCAGCAGCGCACGATGTTGTCGTGAACGGCTCGGTGCTTGCAAACGGCGGCGCAGCGTGCACCGACTGCTCTGACTCGGCTGGCGCAGGCGGGATGATCGTGCTCAAAGCTGGCGGTCGCATCGTCGGCACTGGCGTCGTTCACGCAAGTGGCGGCGAGCCAGCGCTGTTTGACAACACCGAGTTCCTTGGCAGTGGCGGCGGCGGTGGTGGCGGCGGCGGTCGCATCGTCCTCGACGCAAAGAACGCAGAGGAGCTCGATCCGTCGCACGTCGAGGCGTTTGGCGGCGGATCTCCTCCACCGCAGCAAGCGAGCGGCGCCAGTGAGCGCGCGAGCGACGTCATTCAGTGGTGCCAGCTCGGCGGCGACGGCACGATCCTCAAGCTCCAGCACGCTGTGCAGAGCGCCGATGGCAATGACGACGACAACGAACCGCCCGCGCCAACGATCGGGTCGCTCGTGATCAAAGGCGGTCGCCTCACGCACGAAGGACCTGCGAAGCGGATTCAGATCTTTGGGTGCACGCCGATCTTCCACATGGTCTCGAGCTGGCTCCCGTTCCTCCCTGACACGGTCGCCCACATCTTTGTCAGTGGCGGCGCGACGGTCTGTGCGAGCTACGTGCAGCTGCAGGTACCCAAGTCTCTGAGAGGCTCGGAGCGACTCGGTCATGGCGAACAACTGATGCTCTCTGTCTCTTTCTATCGCCATCGTTCACCTTGTGATAGGCAAACGTCTCGGGTGTTGCGAGTTCGCTTATCGTACGTCCACCGTCTGTCGTTGCTCGGACTCGCGTCGTCGTGCATCGACTGACGCTGTCGCTTGGACACGGATGATGCCTCCACTAGCTCGACGCCGGGTCGCAAGTGAATGCGCTCGAAGGGAATCGCTCGGTGCACCTCGTTGCGTCGCAGCTCACGATCCAAGTGCGTCAGTGCTACATGAACGACTGAGTCGTCCGTCTTGCAAGCGACTGACTCCTTTCGACCTTGACGCTTTGAACTGCTGCTGCTGTGTGTGTGCTCATCGTGTCAGGGCTTTGTCGGTCCGTCGACGCAGTCCGAGCGCGACCTCTTTGCGCTCCGACTCGACGGCACGGACGTCTCGATCTCGAACGGACTCGTGCTCGTCGAGCTCCTCGAGATCGCTGCGTCTGGGACGCTGACGCTCGACAAGTACTCGGTGAGCAAGTTCCGCTATGGCATGGACGCGCAGAGCGGCCGCGCTGCGACGATCGAAGGCTTCTTGCAGCCGCTCGAGCCACCGAGCGATGCGGTTGCCCAGAGGCTGCAGGGCGAGATGCCGTTTGTGCGCATTGCGAGCAAAAGCAACGTCTCGCTCAGTCCGCAGCCGACGCAGTTTGGCGCATTGGCGATCACGGTGCGCGCAGGAGAGACTGCAGTCGTCGACATGCCGTTCGACGCGCCGTTCCTGCGCTTGGCGGTCGCAGCGAAGAACGCGACGGTCGCGCACGTGAGCAGCGGTCCACTGCGCGCGTGCGAGGCGTTCGCGCACCAAGCGGACGAGCACGCGTGCCAGTCGCTCGCACCGACGCTATTGTCGCCATCAATGTCGTCGGATCGGTCGCCGTACGCCATCAGCGTCTTTGCAACGCACGTCGCAGAGCTCGGGAACATCTCGGCAGGCTCGATCTTGCTCTGCAGCGACGGGAACATGAGTGTTCACGGCACGATCTCGAGCCGCGCACTTGGATGCGGCAGTGGCGTCGGGCCAGGGAACAGCAGCGTCGTTGGCGGTGCAAGCGGCGGTGCTGGCCACGGCGGACGCGGCGGGAACGTGCAGCCAGGGAACACTGGCGGCGGCGCATCGTACGACGGCGCGGTAGGAGA
This sequence comes from Pythium guiyangense, assembly GCA_003730235.1. NCBI lineage: Eukaryota > Oomycota > Peronosporomycetes > Pythiales > Pythiaceae > Pythium > Pythium guiyangense. Next base: position 208,938 of record QXDM01000028.1, read on the forward strand.
CATGGCTGTCGTGCAGGACGACAAGCACAAGTGGCCGCTCTGGCCAGGCAGCGGCGCGTCGAGTGGCGATACGCCCGACCAGATCGTCGGCGGTAGTGGCGGTGGCGTGCTCTACATCAGCGCAACGACGCTCGCCGTCATGAAAGACGCCGTTGTGAGTGCGCGCGGCGGCGACGGCTCGAAACGCGGCGGTGGCGGCGCGGGCGGGAGCATGGCGCTGTTTGTGTCCGAGATCGCCGGCAGTGGCGTGCTCGAGCTCGACGGCGGCGACGCTGTGAATCCGTCGTACAACTCTGATGCATCGACATCGCCACTGGCGCAAGCGAGTGTCTGGGACGTGACTGCGCACCCGCTCGACGCCGTCGCAGACGATACGAAGAACGTTGGCGGTGGCGGTGGCGGCGGCATTATCCGCATCACGTACCGCCCGACGAACACAACGGCGAACAACGGCGAGCAGTTTGTCCACGACGGCGGGAAGCTCAGCGTGCAAGGCGGACACAGCATTGGTGGCGAAGCCGGCGCTGCGGGCATCACTGCCGGGTCGAACTGCGCCGCCGGTCGCGGCGATGTGTTCTGCCTCGCGTGTCCACAAGGGAGCTACAGTCCTGGCGCGCTGTCCAAGTGCATCCCGTGCGAGCCGGGCTCGTGCTCGAACCATACTGGCGCACCAGCGTGCGACGCCTGCGCAGTCGGGACGTTCAACGCCGACTTTGGCAAGACCGCGTGCAGCGCGTGTCCAGTTGGCCACTTTGCCGCTGCGACGGGCTCGAAAGCGTGCGCGCCGTGCGGCCCTGGACACTTTGCAGACGCGACTGGGAGCGCAGCGTGCGCAATGTGTCGGATCGGGACGATCTCGACTGCGCTCGGGAGCACGAACTGCACGCTCTGCGGCGTTGGCGAGACGACCAAGAAGGCCGGCGCAACGGCGTGCGTGCCGTGCCACACCAAGCCGCCGCACTCGCAGTTCAACGTGCGTGGGAACTGCACGTACGCGTGCGACAAGGGCCGCAATGGCCTCGACTGCCTCACGCCGTTTGAGCGACTGATCAAGCCGATTGGCGGTCCGCTCGGCTTTGTCGTGCTCGTGTTCTCGCTCACGGGCGTGCTCTTTGGCGCCTGGGGCTTCCTCTCGTACCGGAGCGCGCAGTTCAAGAAGCGCCGCTTCGCCGAGTACCGAGCCCAGACACTTCGTGACGAGCTCTCGCTCGCAAAGCTCACGCGGACGCTCACGCCGCGGTTGATTGACCAGGATCTCGACGCGCACTTGGCACGACTCTACTTTGCTGGCGACAACCACATCGAGAGCTCGTGGACGCTCCCAGCGTCATACTTGCCGACTGCGATGCGCGACATTGTCTACGAAGGGCTCTACCTCTCGTTCGCGACGACATGCAACGACCTCTTGCGCTGGAACACCGCTGGCTGGGACGCCTGGGTCTACCGCCTCCTGCTCTGCGTCGTGCCGCCGCTCGGGACGCTCTTTAAGCGCCAGCGCCAGCTCCGACGCGTCGAGAAGCTCGCCAAGTACGTCGAAGACCACGGCGCGAGCTTCTTTCGCGAGATGAACTTCCGCGTCCATGGCGCGAAGCTCAAGATCGGGTTCAGCCCCGACTTCTCGCTCGCGTACGTCGACGTGCTCGTGCCGCCGAGCGGCTCGACACTGTCGCTCCTCGACACGCGCCACAGCGGGAGCTTGACGATCGTCGTTGCCGGCAGCGGCTCGTTCTTCCGGCCGTACCACATTGACACGAACGACATCTGCGTCCGCGCCGTGCCGTCGCGCCTCGCGCTGCTCCAGCACGACTTTTGGATCAACTTTGTCGCGGACGTGAACGCGCAGCTCCGCGTGCTGCCGCAGCCGTCGACGCCTGCGCACGTCGCGATTGCAGCACGCGGTGTCCGCCGCCTCGTAGCGTTTGTCGATGCGTTCAACGCGCGGCACGAGAGCGACGGCTTTGCAGTGGCGTTTGGGACGTTTGCAGTCGCATCGGCAGTCGACGCTTCGTCGAACGACGACTGCTTCGCTGCGTGGGACCTCGTCCATGTCGACGACATCTTGCAGACGTTTGCGCACGAGCCGTTCAAGCTCGCGCTCCAGGTCACAACGACCTCGCAGCGCGCGTCGTCGCCGGATGCGCTGCGCGATGTGTCATCGCTGTCGTCATTTGAGAGCGACGTGTCGTCACTCAAGCGGCAGCTCGCGCGCGAGAGCAGCAAGGGCGAGAGCGACCCGCGACCGGCGGACTTTCGCTTCTCGCAGATCCGCATGGAGGCGCTGTTTGCAGACCCCGACGCGCTCTCGCCGCGCGATCATCGCACGGACGCAGACGCGACGCACACGCTGCTGTCGCCGACGTCAAAGAAGCAAAAGCTCTCGCGCAGTGGCTCGACGCGAGCCGCAACGAGTGCTCTCGCTGCGCTCGTGTCGCGCCGGTCGCTCCAGCGCGTGTTTGCGCTCCTCGAGCCGCTCGCACCGCTCTTTGGACTGTACAACGTCGCATCGCCGACATTGTCGCGGCCATGGCTCGTGCCGTTCGCGCTGCTCGTGCTCCTGGCCGTGGACTTTGCGCTCGTGTTCTGGATCCTCATGGAGTACTACTGCATCCAAGTGGAGGACCCGACTGAGACCGACTCGGGCTGCTCTCGCGTACGTCCTGCGTGCGTGTGTGTGCGTCGCTAGCCATAGGACAGTCACTAACGGCGTCACTGCTGCTGCCGTTTGTCCAGGTCGCGCTGTTCTCGGTCGTCTCGATCCTCCCAGCTGCGATCGTCGGAGCACCGGCGCTCGGACTCGTCTTCCTCGCCAAGAAGAGCGTCTTCTATGGCAAACTCGTACGTCTCTCGTCCTCTCACTCTACCTCGTGCTTCTCATCGTCCCTACCTCATTGACTGACGGAGGGGTGCTCTATCATGCGCAGTTTGGCGTGTGGAACGTCAGGTCGATCGTGAACGTGCTCGTGGCGTTTGCGAGTGGTGTGGCGTACTTGGCGCACATCCACGAAGGCGTCTTGGCGCTCGTGCTCGCGCTCGTCGTGGTCAAGTACGTTGAAAAGCGCGTCGCACTCTACTGCATCGCGCAGTACGCGTGCGAGCGACCGCTGCGCGGCTGGCGCGGGCTCTACACGACGAAAGACTGGTACGACTCGGCCTACACGCCGCTCGTGCACTACGAGAGCTAGCAACCATAGTGCGAGTCAGACAGACAGAACCATAGGAGATAGATCGAAGACACCACCCAGCAATGCGTGTTGATGGCTCTGTGTCGCTCTTGCGCATGAGCCCACGCGTGTGCGAGCACTAGGCGTCAAGGACGTTGTGGAGCTGCTCGACAAAGTACTGGATCTCGTCCATCTGGATCTCCATCACGGCGCTCGTGAAGCCGTCCTGACGAAAGTTGGCGCCGGTCTCGCCTGCTGCGAGCTTGAACGCCGTGCCCAACGTGCTGAAGACACACACAAGACACACAAGCCGTCGCTTGTCAGCCCAGCGCCATACAACAAGAGCAACAAGAGCAAGAGCAGTAGGACACTCGACGCACTTGCGGTGGATCTCGCCAGGCGTGCTCGGACACGTGATGCCGACGACGAGGAAGCAGTTCTGCGCCGGGTTGCGCGTGATGAGCACGAGCGGCACGATCGCTTTGCTCGCGGCCGCGGCGCTCAGCTCGTCGGCGTCGTCTGGGTTCTCGTCGCCGTCTCCAGCGTCAGTCTTTGCCTTGGGCTTGGCACTGCCGCCCCACTTGCCACTCGCGCGATGGACGCTCAGTAGGAACAGCGCGAGCTGCGTGAGCACGTTCGCGTTCGCAAAGAGCTCTTGCTCGCGCTCGGGGACCGTGAGCGAGACGTAGCGAAAGTGCTTGACGCGCACAATGAGCTTGCGCTCCATGATTGAGATCCCGACGCGCACGATCGCTTGCTTGAGCTCCATTGCGACTTTGATGCCGCTCTCCATGAGCTTGCTCGACGCCACGGAGCGGCACGAGAGCGCCGTGTGCGCCAAGATGAAGTTCTGCTGGCGAAAGTCCCGCAGTGCGTCGCTGTCACTCTCAGCGTCTTTGCTCTCGCTGCCGCTGTACGTGATGCCGTTCTTGTCGATGCTAAACATGCTCGCCCACGTGTTCTGCTGCTGGTGGTTCTCGGCCTGGAAGACACTCGCGATGTACGACTCGGGCGCCTCGAGCAGCGCCTGGAGCCCGCGCACAGCGTCTGCAGCGCAGAGCTGGTACTGGAACGCAAACTGGCGCTTGAACGAGCCGTAGAAGAGGTCATCTAGGCCAAACTCTGGCGCGATCTCCTGCGTCTTCTCGCGCAGCATCTGCTTCATCTCGAGCGGCATGTACGTGAACTTTTGCTGGCTCTGCCGCAGCGAGAAGCCCATGCGCGCGAGGAAGACGTGGAGCGCCGTCTCGCCGTCGCTCGCGCTCGCAGCGCTCCGCGCGCCAAAGCGTCGCGCTTGGTCCAAGTACAGCCCGAGCTTCGATGCGACGTAGTCCGAGTAGTACATCGCTTCGTAGAGCGACCAGTGGCGGTAGCACATAAACCGGAACTCTTCCTCGAACGTGATCTTGCCATGTTCGTACGCTGGGTTGAGCACGTGGCCGTCGTCGCCTGCTGTCGTTGAGAGCGTCGACGCCGACGTGTCGAGCGCCAAGACTTCGTCCTGGAAGCGGTCGATCATGAGGTTGTAGTTGTCCGCGTCGATCTCCTCCATCACGAACTGCTTCGTGAGACCGATGATCGCGAACCAGAGCAAGTCGCGCTGCGAGCTGTTCATCTGCTGCGCGAGCTCGAATGCGATCGTCGCGGCCGGTGCGCCGTTGTACGACCCGCGGTAGTACCGCAAGAGCTCTTCGCGGCGCTTGCGCTTCGAGAGCTTGAGCGCGTCCTGGTCGACTGCAGCGTCTCCAGTTGAGTCGTCCATTGCCGCGTCCTGCTCCGTGTCTTCTATCGTGCCGCGCGTAGATGCGTCTGCTGCTGTATCGTCGTCGTCATCGTCTCTATCGTCAGCAGCATCTGCATCAGACGCGCTCTCGTCGTCGCCGTCGCTGCGCTTGCGCTTCGCACCCGCAGTCGCGACGCCACTGGGCGAGTCTGCTACTGGTGTCTCTGCTTCTACAGCATCTGCATTGCTGCTGTCGTTTGGCGCTTCTGTGGGGTTTCCAAAGTCGACTTCTGCCTCACCGTCGTCGTCGTCGCCGTCTTCGTCGTCATCGCCATCCTCGTCGTCTTCCTCCTCTTCTTCCTCTTCCTCTTCCTCCTCCTCCTCTTCGTCAAAGTCGTCGTTCTCAATGTCTGAGCCATCGGCAGGGTAGTCCTCGATCGCCTGCGAGCCGTCGTCAAAGACCACGATCTGCTGGCTCTGGTCGTAGATGTTGGCCAAGTGGATCGGCCGGTGGCTGTCAAAGACGTAGCACCGCATCGTCGGCGGCAGCGCGAGGAGCTCCATGACGTTCACGATCGCGCCGCAGTTGATCATGATCACCGACCGCAGCTCGCTCGCCTTTACGTTCCCATGCTCGTCGCGAATGCGCGCTTCGCGCACGCGCAAGATGTCGTCGTAGCCGCGCACGGCGAGGAGCGTGTAGCTCAGAAAGTCGGCTTTGAGCAAGCTCGTGAGGATCTCGCACGCACACAGCGCGTCGACATCGAGCGCGACGAGGATGAGCACGCTGCAGCCGCCGCTCTTGATGCCGTCGTGCTTGATCTGGCCGTACGCAGCGTGGAACTCTTCGCGCGGCCAGAGCATCGTGGCGAGTCACGAACGTGTCGAGGTGGTGCGTCGAGCAAAAGGTCAGCAAATGCGATTTGTGTGGTGCACACGAAACTACATCTGGAGCTCTGGAGGTACACGTTGAGTGTCTTCACACGCGCCATGCGAGTCCGCTCTTGTATCCGATCGTTCAATGGCTTTGATAAACCAGAGTCGTCATTGCCCTTGTGTGTTCAAGAGCTACTGTCCGTGGCATTGCTCATGCTGAACAAGGACGACATCGATGGCAGTGATTCATGAGACTCGAGGGCATCTTCTGCTTTGAAGACACGACACCAGCTCTGCTTTGATGGCTCAGAGGCAGTACCAGGAGCAACGATGACGAGTCCAGGTTGTCTTGAGTGATTGCGAGTAGTACAAAGGGATTGCAAAGCGCCTTCGGTCATGACGTTCATGGAGCTACTACAGACGACTGGCACGTGCGACGGCAGGCGTCACCACCGCCGACGCGAGAAGAGCTTGATGTAAAAGTACGTGACGAGGAAGACGAGGACGACGACGCCGATGAGCGCGAGCGACGTCCAGAACCCGATCGCGGACGCGAGCTGCTTGTCCAGCACGGCTTGCTCGCGCTCGAGCAGCGTCGCGTTCGACTCGGCGCGCTGACCGACAGCGTCCAGGATCTTGACGTCAGCCACGAGCGACTCGTTCACTGCCTGCGTGCGCTGCTTGAGCTCGCGCGCGAGGCTGATCATGTCGCTCTGGATCGCCTCTTGCTCTTCGCGCACCGCAGTCTCGGACGCCGTCACTTGCGCAGTCGTGGAGCTGCGGTCCGTTAGTCTGTCCACAGCAGTAGCAGTGAGTGAGCGTTTGTTCCTGCAAGAACGCGGCCAGAAAGAGAGACGAGCGACGTGAAGACGCACCCGATGCGCTGCCGAAGTGCGCTGATCGAGAGCTTCTCATGGCGCGCGGGCTTTGGCTCGAGCATCGAGCGCAAGTCCTCGGCGCGGAGCTCTGTCATCGCTTTAGTTGCCGCCGTAGTTGACGCAACCGAGTGTCGCAGTGAGCGCTCGTGTGGCGGCGCATGGCGCTCTGAGCTGCTGTCTCGCCGTGTTGGAGACGGTGGCGATGATGCTGCGCTCACTCGGCGTTGCTGCTGCTGCTTCTTTGTCTTGAGCAGCAGGAGATCAGCTGTACGCGGCAGGTGGAACACCACGCTGTCGCTTGACTGCAGCGAAGGTGCTGCGCTGCAGCCTCGACTCGTCTCGTCCACAACCGCCTTGAGTGCGCCTTGGAGCTTGCTCCACTCGACATCTGACTGCAGTACAAGACGCGATCGTCAGTCGACAGTGTTAGATGGATACTAACGGGACACCAGTGCGCACCTGGTTGTCCTGCGCAGTCTTGTGGAACGCGAGAGCCATGTCGTGGAACTGTTCACACACACAGGCAAGTCACAGACATCATCCTGTCAGCATTGTATGTGTCGTGACGGTCAGGTGGAACGAAAGAACGCAGCGACGTAAAGCCTTACCTGCTGCAACAGCGGCGTCGCATTGTTATCGCTCTCACTGTCGCTCGTGTGTGCGCGGAAGCGCTGCCATGCGTGCACGAACCGCGAGGCGTCGAGCGCTGCGGCTGTCATTGCGACGATCGCTCAATTGATGTCGAGCTCAATCAAACACGTGTGCTTTTGTGTGTGCTGTACGGTACTTGGCATTAAGTAATGCGTCTGATAGAGTAGACGATGTCAAGTCGCAGTAGTGACAAAAACAAGGAATTGATACGCGCCAAGAGCATACTCAAACCAAGTCAAACACCCCAAGCAGAAAAAACTGGATACACAAAACGACTTGCAACGCGCGCGCTTGAACGACCGACCGATTGAACGAGAGGTCCTCGCTCGCTCGCTCATCTCGCGCCGCGCAACGCCCCACTCACGCACTCGACGCCCACACGCACACGCACTCGAGCAGTACACACCCTCGCACCCTCGTCACGATGTTTGCGCTCCGAGCGAGCCGAAAGAGCGTCCTCCTGACGCACTTGACGGGCACGCTCGCAGGTAGCCGCGTTGCTGCAATGAGCTCCACGAAGCTCAGTCTCGAAGAGCTCTCGGAGCGCGAGTGCCTCCGCGGCAAGCGCGTGCTAGTGCGCGCAGACTTGAACGTGCCGTTCAAGAAGAACCACTCGCCGCAGACGATCTCGGACGACACGCGCATTCGCGCCGTGCTCCCGACGCTCCAGCTCCTGCAGTACGTCGGTGCAAAGACCGTGCTGTGCTCGCACCTCGGACGCCCAGAAGGCCAAGTGAACGAAGCAATGCGGCTCACGCCTGTGGCCGAGCGCTTGAGCGAGCTCCTCGATCGCCCAGTGAAAAAGCTCGACGACTGCATCGGCGACGCAGTGACGAAAGAGATCGACGCACTGAACGAAGGCGACATCGTGCTCCTCGAGAACGTCCGGTTCTACAAGCAGGAGACGAAGAACGACCCGGCGTTCGCAAAGCAGCTCGCGCACAGCGCAGATGTGTTTGTGAACGACGCATTCGGCACTGCGCACCGCGCGCACGCGTCGACTGCTGGCGTGACGCAGTACATTCCCACGAACGTCGCGGGCTTCCTCATGGAGAAGGAACTCCAGTACCTCGCAGGCGCAGTCGACAAGCCCGAGCGTCCACTCGGCGCAGTCATTGGCGGCGCCAAGGTACGTAGTGTCGCAATCGCTTCCGAGTGCTTGGCTCGTGTGTGTGAGAGAGAGCAAAGACTCCTACGCACTCGCTGTGACTGACGAACTCATGCTCTGCTATCATGTGTAGGTGTCGACCAAGATCCCTGTGCTCAAGTCGCTGATCGCCAAGTGCGACAAGATCCTCCTCGGCGGCGGCATGATCTTCACGTTCTACAAAGCGCAGGTACGCCGTGTGGCTCTCTGTAAGTACGTGACTGTCTGCTGAAGACACCATCCGACTGACTGACTGCCGACGGACGCACCCATACACGCGATCTAGGGCATTGACGTCGGCAAGTCTGTGGTCGAAGACGACAAGGTCGAGCTTGCGCGCGAGATCCTCGACGAAGCGGAGAAGCGCGGCGTGCAGCTCATTCTCCCGACGGACGTCGTGATCGCCGACCGCTTTGACGCGGACGCGAACTCGCGCACGGTCGAGCCGCACGTGATTCCGTCCGACTGGATGGGCTTGGACATTGGCACGGACACGCGGTGGCAGTTTGAGAAAGAGCTGCGCGAGTGCCGCACGATCGTGTGGAACGGGCCCATGGGCGTGTTTGAGTTCCCCAAGTTTGCAGAAGGCACGATGAGCGTCGCGAACACGCTCGCGCAGTGCACGGCCGCAGGCGCGACGACGATCGTCGGCGGCGGTGACTCGGTCGCAGCCGTCGAGCAGGCGAAGCTCGCGACGCAGATGAGCCACATCTCGACTGGCGGCGGCGCGAGCTTGGAGCTGCTCGAAGGCAAGGAGCTCCCAGGCGTTGCTGCGCTCATGGACGCATAGCGAGACAGAGAGTGTACGAGAGAGCTTGGGAGGTGTGGACCTGGTCCTCTCGAGTCCACACAACGACACCATAAGCAGCAAGAGCGAGCGAGAGAGAGAGAGACGAAGCCTCGGACGGATGAATGGATGAACACCGAGCAGTGCGTGTTCAATGCGCTGCAGCACCGCACCGAGGTCATTGGTCTCTGTAGAGACGGCGGCGGGTTGTCCTGCTTTTACAGCTACACGAGGTGCATTATGGCGAGTGTCATGGCGAGTGGATCGATCGCAGACTCTGCATGAGCAAAGGACCAAGAGAACGCGACCAACTTCACGCGCTCAACACGAGCACTTGGACACAGACGACGATGACCCTGGCAGCAAACGAAAGTGCCAAACTGAACGATGCAGTCAATCTGTGCGACTACGAACGCGGTTCCTGCTGCGATGGATACTGGAACTGCGGATGTTGCGACTGGAACTGCTGCCACATCCACTGCCACTGATGCTGCCACTGTTGGTGTGCCGTTGGTTGGAGCTGCTGCTGCCACTGCTGCTGTTGTTGCCACTGCTGCTGTTGTTGCCACTGCTGCTGTTGTTGCCACTGCTCTGGTTGAAGCCGCAGGTGCTGCTGTGCCTTCGTGGTTTGCAGGACAGTGCGGACGGTGTACTCTCGCACTTGCTCTTGCTTGTCGACTGGCGGTTTCCTCGCTGCAGCATGTCCGTCGTTCTGTCTCGCTAGCACGGTGAACTTGACGAACTCCACTACCCGCATCCATCGGCTCATGGCGTGTAGGAGCATTGGCCCTTCGAGCTGAATGCTCGCGGCTTCCACGTTCTGGCTGAGCCCACGCTCAGTGAGGTTCATGCTGCCAGTAAGTAGAAGCTTGGAGTCTACGAGGACGTCCTGCACATTGTCAGAGAGCAAAAGAGCAGCATGTGAATACGCGACTACAGTCCTATCATCAACAACAACACTTTGCGCACCTTCGTGTGCATCGTGCTGCGCGTCTGCAAGACATGCACGCGACTGTGCGTCTTCAGCGCATGCACGACGCTCCGTGAGTCCGACGCAGTCAATACGTCTGTGACGACGATGACCGTGAGACTTGAGCGGTGCCGGATCATGTACTTGAGGAAACGGGCGATCTGGTGTAGCAGGAAATGAGAGTCAATTAGATGCCGTAAATCGTGTCGTGTGCCTGGGCGAGCACAAGCAGGATGACGCGGAGACTATCGCCACATGCAGCCCACTTGTCGACGGCGAAGCAGGCGCCCGACCAGGCGCTGGCGGACGTCTCAAGCCGACACTGCAGCAAAAAAGCAAACAGCTCGTCGCTCTCGTCCTTCATCGCCCGCTCGAACATTGCTTCCGCCGCGTCGCCCCAGCCCGTGGCATCCGCAAACAGCTCCAGGAGCTTGGTGATTGTCGTGTTGCTCATGAGTGCTGGGTTTTCAAAGAGCGCGGCGATGTCTTGCGGAAGCACAAGGACGTCGCTGGCTTGGACCTCGGCGACGACACTTTGAGGCGGCGAGGCGGAGAGCATAGGCGGTTGCTGGACGGGTGGCGTCGGCGAGCTCGGCCTATGCGCTTGCATGCGCTCACGCTGCTCCTGGCAGCGCACGAGCTTGCGCCGACAACTGAGCACGTGCAGGCGCACTTGCGTGGCCGTCTTGCCCTGGCCGACCATCGCTGCGACCGCACTCCAAGGACCGTCCGGGAACTCCTTCAGCCCCTGCAGACGCCGCTTGTGTTCGTCAAGCGTCCAGGAGCTGCCGCCTTGGAACTTCTGCTGCATGAGCGCGTCGAGATCGTGATTGATCGTGATTGATTGTTTTGCGAAGTGCGCACAGAAATCATAAATCAATCGTAAAAGCGAGGTTTTGAGGTTTAAAAAGCGAGTCACCGTGTTTTGTTGAGGTTCAAATGCGGATTTATCGTCTTTTGCGAAAAAATTGACTGCCACATTTTTTTGCAATTTCGAGCCAAATGGTTTTCAACTTTCACTTTGAAATATTGCGGGAAAAGTTTTGCAACGTTTGGCTCAAAACATCTATACAGTAAAGCGAGTCAAGCGAGCCAGTATCGAGCCAGAATCGAGCCACGTACCATACTACGAGATTTTGGTATCATCGAGACTCTGGACTTTGGTATCATTGGTATCGTGATACCACGCGGGCTTCCTCATGGAGAAGGAACTCCAGTACCTCGCAGGCGCAGTCGACAAGCCCGAGCGTCCACTCGGCGCAGTCATTGGCGGCGCCAAGGTACGTAGTGTCGCAATCGCTTCCGAGTGCTTGGCTCGTGTGTGTGAGAGAGAGCAAAGACTCCTACGCACTCGCTGTGACTGACGAACTCATGCTCTGCTATCATGTGTAGGTGTCGACCAAGATCCCTGTGCTCAAGTCGCTGATCGCCAAGTGCGACAAGATCCTCCTCGGCGGCGGCATGATCTTCACGTTCTACAAAGCGCAGGTACGCCGTGTGGCTCTCTGTAAGTACGTGACTGTCTGCTGAAGACACCATCCGACTGACTGACTGCCGACGGACGCACCCATACACGCGATCTAGGGCATTGACGTCGGCAAGTCTGTGGTCGAAGACGACAAGGTCGAGCTTGCGCGCGAGATCCTCGACGAAGCGGAGAAGCGCGGCGTGCAGCTCATTCTCCCGACGGACGTCGTGATCGCCGACCGCTTTGACGCGGACGCGAACTCGCGCACGGTCGAGCCGCACGTGATTCCGTCCGACTGGATGGGCTTGGACATTGGCACGGACACGCGGTGGCAGTTTGAGAAAGAGCTGCGCGAGTGCCGCACGATCGTGTGGAACGGGCCCATGGGCGTGTTTGAGTTCCCCAAGTTTGCAGAAGGCACGATGAGCGTCGCGAACACGCTCGCGCAGTGCACGGCCGCAGGCGCGACGACGATCGTCGGCGGCGGTGACTCGGTCGCAGCCGTCGAGCAGGCGAAGCTCGCGACGCAGATGAGCCACATCTCGACTGGCGGCGGCGCGAGCTTGGAGCTGCTCGAAGGCAAGGAGCTCCCAGGCGTTGCTGCGCTCACGGACGCATAGCGAGACAGAGAGTGTACGAGAGAGCTTGGGAGGTGTGGACCTGGTCCTCTCGAGTCCACACAACGACACCATAAGCAGCAAGAGCGAGCGAGAGAGAGAGAGACGAAGCCTCGGACGGATGAATGGATGAACACCGAGCAGTGCGTGTTCAATGCGCTGCAGCACCGCACCGAGGTCATTGGTCTCTGTAGAGACGGCGGCGGGTTGTCCTGCTTTTACAGCTACACGAGGTGCATTATGGCGAGTGTCATGGCGAGTGGATCGATCGCAGACTCTGCATGAGCAAAGGACCAAGAGAACGCGACCAACTTCACGCGCTCAACACGAGCACTTGGACACAGACTCCGACAAAGGGCGATGACTGTCGAGATGCTGGAGCACCAGGATGGATCACAAAGCAAACGGTCGACGACTGACTGACTCAATGCGACGACGACACGCTTATACAAATTCCAAGTACACGCGTGTGTCTGAAACGACAGAGTCAAGCCGGAGCTGGTCCTTTTTTGCCTCCTTGGGAGGCAGAGGCAAATGCTTGCTCAAGGTCGACGACGACAGCGATAGATAGCAAAGGACGATCGACAGCAGCGATCGCATTAGCTACGGCCTCGCTCTCTCGCTCACTAGCTGCGCTTGGCATCTCGACCTCAACTACGTGCGCGCGTTGACTCGAGACATCGACGACAGAGCTCGTTCTCGCTGGCGCAATGGCGAGACGCGAGCAGCAGCATGGAAGCAACCATGGCACGAGCGGCGGGACGCTCGGCGTCTCGGTCGGCTCGCGCTGCTACATCCCCGACGCGCAGCGCATGTGGATCCCTGTTGTCGTCGAAGACGTGAATGAGTCGCAGCGCAAAGTAACGGTGCGTCTCGAGCGCGTGCGCCACGGCGAGTCCGACGACAACGACAACAATGATAGCAATGAGCGCTTTAGCGAAGCATCGGCGCCTCGGCGCGTGATCGAGGTCGACGACAGCACCGTCCTACCACTGCAGAACACACTCGACGCCGCGACGTCCGCTCGCCTCGGCTGCGACGACATGATCGAGCTCAACCACTTGCACGAAGCTGCGATCCTGTACAACCTCAAGACGCGCTTCCACGCGCGCTTGCCGTACACGTACACGGGCGACATCTGCTTGGCCGTGAATCCGTACCAGTGGCTCGACGAGCTCTACTCGAAAGAGCTCCATGCGCAGTACCTCCGCGCGTCGAGCCGCGCGCACTTGCCGCCGCACGTGTACGCCGTCGCCGTGTCGTCGTACCAGCACATGAAAGCGCACGGGCGGAACCAGAGCATCCTCGTGAGCGGCGAGTCTGGCGCCGGGAAGACCGAGACGACCAAGATCGTGATGGACAACCTCGCGAGCATCGCGCGCGTCGGGTCGCGACAGGAGACGATCGCAAAGATCATCGACGTGAACCCGCTCCTCGAGTCGTTTGGCAATGCGAAGACGAAGCGCAACGACAACAGCAGTCGCTTTGGCAAGTTCACGCAGCTCCAGTTCGACAGCGACAGCGCGCTCTGCGGCGCCAAGTGCGAGACGTACTTGCTCGAGAAGACGCGCGTCGTCACGCAGGAGTCTGGCGAGCGCAACTACCACATCTTCTACCAGCTCCTCCACGGCACGACGCTGTCGGAGAAGCAAGAGCTCGGTCTCGACAGCGACGACAACACTATCCCAGTCTTTGCGTACTTGCAAGCGGACGCGAGTCTCGTGGCCAAGGACGCAAAGAACTTTGCCAAGACCAAGCGCGCGCTCGCGCTCTTGGGACTCGGAGACGCCGACCAGCGCGCGCTCTTCCAAGCGATCTCGGGCATCCTCCACCTCGGCGAAGCTGCGTTCGCGACTCGCACAGACAATGAAGACGCGAGTCGGCTCGAGCTCGCGTCCGTCATGTACAGCAGCGTGCTCTTGGGCCTGGACGCCGACGCGATGGACCGTGCACTGTGCAGTCGGACCATGAAAGCTGGCGGCGAAGTGTACGCTGTGCCGCTGAGCGTTAGCCAAGCGACGTCCTGCCGCGACGCACTCGCGAAAGCGATCTACGCCAAGGTCTTTGACTGGATGGTCGCGCGCATCAACGCGAGCTTGAGCGCCGACGCGATTGCGTCGAGTACGATCGGCGTGCTCGACATCTTTGGGTTCGAGAGCTTCCAGCACAACTCGTACGAGCAGCTGTGTATCAACTACGCGAACGAGAAGCTCCAGCAAAAGTTCACGCAGGACGTGTTCACGTCGGTCTACGACGAGTACGCGCGCGAGCAGATCACGTGGAGCCACATTGCATACGCAGACAACGCGCAGGTCCTAGCGCTCTTGGAGAGCAAGCTCGGCGTCATATCGCTCTTGAACGAAGAGCTCGTGCGGCCAAAGGGTAGCGACGAGGGCTTTGTTGGCAAGCTCGCGACGCAGCACCGAAGTAACAAGGCGGTCATTGCGTTCGCGCGCATCTCCAAGACGCAGTTCACGATCCACCACTACGCCGACAGCGTCCTGTACGAAGCCATGGGCTTCTTGGAGAAGCACAAGGACGCGCTCTTGCCAGACCTCTCGGACCTCATGCGCGCGAGCTCCGAGGCGTTCTTGCAGACGCTCTTTGCAAAGGCTGTCGTCGATGAGAGCGAGGCGACTGCACCAGCGCCTGGCAATGGACTGCGCCGACGCGGCGGTGGCGACGCGAGCGCGGCTGCAGCTGCAACGGTCGGGACGCAGTTCAAGCAGTCGCTCAACCAGCTCATGGCGAACATCAACCTCACGCACGTGCACTACATCCGGTGCATCAAGCCGAACAGCACCAAGAGCCCGCACGAGCTCGACGAGCGCATGGTCGTGAACCAGCTCCGGTGCGCCGGTGTGATCGAAGCGATCTCGATCGCGCGCGCCGGGTACCCGAACCGACTGCTCCACGGCGCGTTCGTGCGCGAGTTCGACCTCTTCCTCACGGACGCGCAGCGCTCGCGCGCTGGCGCAGACGTTGCGAACTGCCGCGTCCTCGTGCAGCACTTTGCGCTCGAGACGCCACACGAGTACCAGATGGGCACGACGAAGATCTACCTCCAGAAGGGCGTGCTCGAGCGCCTCGCCCACGCAAAGGCCGCCAAGCTCTTTGCGTTCGCAGCGTGCATCCAGAGTCGCTGGCGCGGCATCTGTGCGCGGCGAGAGTACGCGATCATGCAGCGTGCGCTCGTCGTGCTCCAGCGCCGCGTCAAGGTCTTTGTCGCTGTGACCGTGTTCCAGCGCCAGCGTGCGGCGATCGCGACGATCCAGCGCGTCTGGCGCGGCCACGTCGGCCGCACGTTGTTCTTCGCTGTGCTCTGTGAGCACCGTGCACTGCAGATCCAGCGCGTGTGGCGCGGCCACGTGGGTCGCCAGGCGTTCCACCGCGTGCTCTGCGACCACTGCGCCGTGCGCATCCAGTGCTGCGTGCGCCAGTCGCTCGCACGACGAGAGCTGACGCGCCGTCGCGACGCATACGCACGCGAACAAGCGCGTCTGCGCGAACTCGAGCGCCTCGCGCGGATCGAAGCAGCGCGCTTGCACGCGCTCAAGTGCGAGCGCAGCGCAGTTGTGATCCAGACGCTCGTGCGCGGGTACCAGGCGCGCGGCGTGTTTGTCAAGCTCGTCGAGCGCGCTGCCGCAGAAGAGCGCCGGCGTCTTGCTGAAGAGCAAGCTGAGCGCGAGCGTGCTGCTGAGGAAGAGCGGCGGCGTCTTGCTGAAGAGCAAGCTGAGCGCGAGCGTGCTGCTGAGGAAGAGCGGCGGCGTCTAGCTGAGGAGCAAGCGGAGCGCGAGCGCGCTGCTGAGGAAGAGCGCCGGTGCCTTGCCGAGGAGAAAGCTGAGCGCGAGCGGTTGCAGCGCCTCGCAGAAGAAGCCGAGCGTGCGCGGCAAGAGGAGCTTGCACGACAGCGTGAAGCCGAAGCCCGCGCGCAGCAACTCGCTCGAGAGCGCGCCGAGGCCGAGCGACTCGCGCGCGAGCAGCAAGCGCAAGAAGCAGCGGCCGTGTCGGTGCAAAAGGTCACGCGCGGTCGGCTCGCGCGCCAGAAGTTTGCCGTCTTGCGCGTCGAAGCAATGCGCGCCGCGGAAGCCGAGAGTCCTGCGATGCTCGCGGCGCGGGCCGAGAACGCGCGGCTGCGGCAGCAGTTGGCCGAGCTCCTCGAAGCGAACATTGAGCTCGAGAGCCTCGTGAGCGAGTGGCAGTGCGAGTGCGAGGTCCTGCGCGCGTCGAACAACGTGAAAGAGCTCGACCTGAAGCAGCAGATCAGCAGCAAGACGCAGCTCCTCGACGCAGCGCGCGCAGAGCACGCGAGTCTCTGCGACGCACTCGACAAGACGAGCACGCGGTCTGCGACCGAGACTGTCGACTCGAACGGCTCGACCGAGTCTGAGACGCTCAGCTCGGCGTCAGAGCTTGAAGACGACGACGACGACGACAGTCACGAAGACGCTGACTGGGCACATCGCTCGCAGCAAAAGCAGAAGCAGAAGCAGAAGCAGTACGACCACGACGACGCGTACTTTGACGCGGACCGACCGTCGACTGATGTGTCGTACTACTTGGAGCAGCGCTCGACGCAGACGAGCAAGCCGCGCTTTAGCAACGCCATGCAGCAGCGCAAGCAAAAGTCGGCGCAGCTCTTGCGCGCCGGCGCGAGTAAGCTCGGGATGGCCAAGAAGTGGGTCAACACGGCGCGCCGACCTGGCGCGAAAGCGGCCAAAGTGCACGGCGAGCTCGACATTGTCGAGTCGCCCGTGGCAGCGCGACGCGTGGAGATGTAGACGAGAGCGAGAGGAATTGTGTGTGTGTGTCTGGTGAGCGAGTGAGGCGACGATGAAGACGATGGAGATGACGGTGCTCGCGGCAGGGACTGCGGTCGCGAGAGAGAGAAAGCGCTTCGCTCTTGTGTGCACGCGCCGCCGCAGATGCGAGCAGCCGTCGTGTTGAGATAATAAACAGAGACCGTCGAGACTGAGTACTGCAGTCGAGTGTGCACGCGAGTCAAGCAGAGGAGGTTGTGTGAGATGGATGTCCGCAGAGATCAAGCTCAATGACGCGAGCCCAGGTCGAGGCGCAGGACGTCTGGAAGATCGACGCAGGCCAAGGTATTTGGCAAACAATGAAGCATGAGTCCTCTATGCGCACTAGCGAACCAAACAGCTAACTCTCAGGATGACGACTTGAAGACGTAGATCAAAGCGGCCCGACACAATCTACTACCTAACCAGGAACAGATAGACTCCGTTTACCCATGACAACATCACATAAGATCGCACCACACAACGACCAAGTCGGCATCGCGTGTGTTGCTGAATGCGTTCGAGCGTGAGCGAATCCCGAGTGCGAGACGCGCGCGCGTACTAGAGCAGGAGCAGCAGCAGCAGCAGTCGTCGTCGACGTTGTTGTTGTTGTATCAACTCAGCTCTGCGTGCGATGCGAAGCGATTCAGACCGGAAGCGCCAGCACTTGCAGCAAGCGCTTGCAGCAAGCACAAGAGCAAGCACAAGAGCAAGAGCAAGAGCAGCCATCGTCACTCGCTCGCGCACGCGGCATCGTCGTCGGCGCGTCGTCTCCTCGCGTTCTGAGCGGCTTGCCTTGCCTCATGTGTGTGCTGTTTGGCTCGGATCGACGTAATTTGGCCTTTACACAAGGCGTTTGTATGCTCTGAGCTGTTTGTTGCCCGGCTATGTCGCGGCGACTCGGGCTCGGGCTTGGGACACAGGAATCATCTGGTGCGGCTCGGCCCGATCGATACTTTTGGGCCAAAATTGCAGTCGATCAAAATAGACTTGGCTATATTGGCTATATTGGCTAAATTGGCTTTGTGTCGACGACATACAAGTGTGGCGTTGCGGGAGCGAGCGAGCGAGCGAGCGAACAGATAGCAGTAAGACCAAGGTGTTGTGACTGTGTTGTTACTGCTACAACAACAGCATGTATTGTGCTGGGCTTTGCTCTGAGTGAGTGACGCCACACTCGCTTCGCATACAGATGCATTTGCAGCATTGCTGCGTGATGCACCCACATACGCCACTCCGACCGAGCCGCACAAGCTTTACAAGTCTTTCAAAGCTACTCAAAGCCATTCAAAGCAAGCAGCGCGGACGCAATGCACACGCGACACAGACATGCCCAGTTCTCGGACCAGTACAGACAGATGCGGGATGCTGCTGCTGCATGGACATACACACACATGTGCACGCGCTCGAATCGTACTGCGTAAATGGGCGCGATCTTTCGAATGGATCTTGTCGTCGTCGACTGGATGAAGAGCCGTACTAGTACTAAAGTAGCTACTAGTACTAAAGTAGCGATCGATCGGTCTGAACTTTGAGCCGAGAGCGAATCTTCGGTCGTGTCCACTAAAGACCGATTTACAGCAACAACCACACGCTGTGTGTGTGTCTGGCTTGGCTTGCCTATTCCGCATACTCTCTCCAGTCACTTTGCGGCACTCTTTCGGGTCGTGCAATTGTACAGATAGGGTTGCACTTCGCAGACCGAATGCATGCAATTTCACAGACATGCATGCAATTTCACAACTGTCGGCGTCTTTCATCTGTAGACGGAAAAGGTAAATTTTACAATGTTGATGCAGACGACAGCAACGACAGCACCAATAACGGCTCCACGACACCTTCACAACGACAATATCAATACTAGCAAAAAGGTCAATAATAGTGGCAATGGGTCCACTCGACGCTCGACACTTCAACAACAACATCGATGACCACCACCACGCTCTCTCACATTCACACTCGCTCAACTCGACACGGCACGGCCTAGCTCCAACATACACATTTACTCACTCGCACACAAGCATGACACGTGTATGTACTAGTATGCGTATGTGCGTATGTCTGTACGTGTTGGTTGTTCCAAGAACGGGCACGTGCGCACGTGTGACCGAATCGCAATGGTATCACAGACTCACACTAGTGCACTGCTTGTTCCGCTCGCTCACTTGCTCGCTACAAGTGCTACACGAGCTCCTCGGACGACTTCGAGAACTCACTCTGTTGCCCCAGCGAGTGGCTGCAGCGACCAAAGATTGGCTTCAGACGACGAACTATGCGTCATTTTGAGCGGAGCCATGCAAGGCTGCGTGGCACCGAGACGTCGATGTCGAGCGCGAAGTGACACTGCTGAAACCTGGCATGCTAGCATGCGCGAGCCAATGTCAAATAGCTGTGTCTGTATGTAGATGTGAGGAGCTCGTGCGTGTTCGATCACACGTGCGGCTGCAAACTTGCTCATTGCTGTTGAATTGTTGAGAATCGACATGAGCGGACCCGACATGAGTCGTCTGTATACACCGCGTCAGGACAACCTGCGGCGATCGACTTGCAATCTTGTTGTACGCGAAGTAGGGCCAACAACAGCACGGAGTGCTTGGACCGCTTTGGTGCATGAATTTGAATCGAGTGACGCATGCCATTCGTGCGTAAGAAGCATCACCAAAGCATCTGTGGTGATCAAATGGCGTTCGTCGTTGTGCTCTGTGAGCACCGTGCACTGCAGATCCAGCGCGTGTGGCGCGGCCACGTGGGTCGCCAGGCGTTCCACCGCGTGCTCTGCGACCACTGCGCCGTGCGCATCCAGTGCTGCGTGCGCCAGTCGCTCGCACGACGAGAGCTGACGCGCCGTCGCGACGCATACGCACGCGAACAAGCGCGTCTGCGCGAACTCGAGCGCCTCGCGCGGATCGAAGCAGCGCGCTTGCACGCGCTCAAGTGCGAGCGCAGCGCAGTTGTGATCCAGACGCTCGTGCGCGGGTACCAGGCGCGCGGCGTGTATATCAAGGTGCGTAGGCTGATCTCGATTCTTTGCTCCAGACAGCCTAGTCGCCGTTGTGTCAACTTTGGCCTTAGGACTCAGGGGAATCCAGCACCTGTTAAGCAGCACTTGTACATCCACAAGCGCACGGGGTGTCTTTCAATATCTCGACGCGACAGACCGAATGACACGATAACAGCATCACCGACTATGGCGAGTTAGTGCATGTTCACACTCATGTTTGGAGTAGCGAAGGACGACGCCAAGTAGCAAAATCGAGTCTTCATGTGCTGTTTTCATGTGCTTGCTGTGTGCCGGCGCAGCTCAGCGTATTCAGTTGGCCCTACTTCGCGTACAACAAGATTGCAAGTCGATCGCCGCAGGTTGTCCTGACGCGGTGTATACAGACGACTCATGTCGGGTCCGCTCATGTCGATTCTCAACAATTCAACAGCAATGAGCAAGTTTGCAGCCGCACGTGTGATCGAACACGCACGAGCTCCTCACATCTACATACAGACACAGCTATTTGACATTGGCTCGCGCATGCTAGCATGCCAGGTTTCAGCAGTGTCACTTCGCGCTCGACATCGACGTCTCGGTGCCACGCAGCCTTGCATGGCTCCGCTCAAAATGACGCATAGTTCGTCGTCTGAAGCCAATCTTTGGTCGCTGCAGCCACTCGCTGGGGCAACAGAGTGAGTTCTCGAAGTCGTCCGAGGAGCTCGTGTAGCACTTGTAGCGAGCAAGTGAGCGAGCGGAACAAGCAGTGCACTAGTGTGAGTCTGTGATACCATTGCGATTCGGTCACACGTGCGCACGTGCCCGTTCTTGGAACAACCAACACGTACAGACATACGCACATACGCATACTAGTACATACACGTGTCATGCTTGTGTGCGAGTGAGTAAATGTGTATGTTGGAGCTAGGCCGTGCCGTGTCGAGTTGAGCGAGTGTGAATGTGAGAGAGCGTGGTGGTGGTCATCGATGTTGTTGCTGAAGTGTCGAGCGTCGAGTGGACC
Organism: Pythium guiyangense; assembly: GCA_003730235.1. Taxonomy (NCBI): domain Eukaryota; phylum Oomycota; class Peronosporomycetes; order Pythiales; family Pythiaceae; genus Pythium; species Pythium guiyangense. Next base: position 230,016 of record QXDM01000028.1, read on the forward strand.
CATTGCCACTATTATTGACCTTTTTGCCAGTATTGATATTGTCGTTGTGAAGGTGTCGTGGAGCCGTTATTGGTGCTGTCGTTGCTGTCGTCTGCATCAACATTGTAAAATTTACCTTTTCCGTCTACAGATGAAAGACGCCGACAGTTGTGAAATTGCATGCATGTCTGTGAAATTGCATGCATTCGGTCTGCGAAGTGTAACCCTATCTGTACAATTGCACGACCCGAAAGAGTGCCGCAAAGTGACTGGAGAGAGTATGCGGAATAGGCAAGCCAAGCCAGACACACACACAGCGTGTGGTTGTTGCTGTAAATCGGTCTTTAGTGGACATGACCGAAGATTCGCTCTCGGCTCAAAGTTCAGACCGATCGATCGCTACTTTAGTACTAGTAGCTACTTTAGTACTAGTACGGCTCTTCATCCAGTCGACGACGACAAGATCCATTCGAAAGATCGCGCCCATTTACGCAGTACGATTCGAGCGCGTGCACATGTGTGTGTATGTCCATGCAGCAGCAGCATCCCGCATCTGTCTGTACTGGTCCGAGAACTGGGCATGTCTGTGTCGCGTGTGCATTGCGTCCGCGCTGCTTGCTTTGAATGGCTTTGAGTAGCTTTGAAAGACTTGTAAAGCTTGTGCGGCTCGGTCGGAGTGGCGTATGTGGGTGCATCACGCAGCAATGCTGCAAATGCATCTGTATGCGAAGCGAGTGTGGCGTCACTCACTCAGAGCAAAGCCCAGCACAATACATGCTGTTGTTGTAGCAGTAACAACACAGTCACAACACCTTGGTCTTACTGCTATCTGTTCGCTCGCTCGCTCGCTCGCTCCCGCAACGCCACACTTGTATGTCGTCGACACAAAGCCAATTTAGCCAATATAGCCAATATAGCCAAGTCTATTTTGATCGACTGCAATTTTGGCCCAAAAGTATCGATCGGGCCGAGCCGCACCAGATGATTCCTGTGTCCCAAGCCCGAGCCCGAGTCGCCGCGACATAGCCGGGCAACAAACAGCTCAGAGCATACAAACGCCTTGTGTAAAGGCCAAATTACGTCGATCCGAGCCAAACAGCACACACATGAGGCAAGGCAAGCCGCTCAGAACGCGAGGAGACGACGCGCCGACGACGATGCCGCGTGCGCGAGCGAGTGACGATGGCTGCTCTTGCTCTTGCTCTTGTGCTTGCTCTTGTGCTTGCTGCAAGCGCTTGCTGCAAGTGCTGGCGCTTCCGGTCTGAATCGCTTCGCATCGCACGCAGAGCTGAGTTGATACAACAACAACAACGTCGACGACGACTGCTGCTGCTGCTGCTCCTGCTCTAGTACGCGCGCGCGTCTCGCACTCGGGATTCGCTCACGCTCGAACGCATTCAGCAACATACCCGAAGGAGCTCAAGCACACGAGTTGCCTGCACCACCTCTCACAACAACACGCATACACTGGCACGCTACACACAGACAAGCATGCTGCGACTCGCGACGCATTCGGTTGCTGCTGCTGACTCTGTGTGCCGACTACAGCACCGCGGCGCGAGACTCGCTCGCGTGCTGCTCACGAGCGCGTACTTGACCCACGCGGCTCGCGCTCCGACTGCAGACGTGCGCCGTCACGCCTCGCACCACGCACTGCACGCTGCTCACGCTGCGCACACGAAAACTCTGAGCGTCGCAGTGCTCGGCGCGACTGCAGCAGCTGCGCTCAGCGTCGGTCTCGACGGCGAGCGCGAAGCGCACACTCGCGCTGCGATCGAGCCGCAGCACAAGCCGCGCGTTGCGCACAAGTGGCACTTGTTCGACCAGATTGGCGCCGGCGCGTTCGGGACCGTGCGCATCGGCATGCACGAAGACTCGGGCGAAGTCGCTGCGATCAAGATCGTGGACCCTGACAAGCGCAACTACCCGGCGCTCGAGCGCGAGATCACGGCGCTGAAGCTCGTGAAAGCGCTTGGCGGTCACAGCAACATCATCGACCTCAAGGACGTGTACGTCGACGGCCGGAAGGTGTGTCTCGTGACCGAGCTCGCGCGTGGCGGCGAGCTGTTTGACCACATCGTCGCGTTCGGCGCGTTCTCGGAGGAGCGCGCGAGTGCGTTTGCGCGCGAGATGGCGAGTGCGCTCGGGTTCCTGCACCGCCACGGCCTCGTGCACAAGGACGTCAAGCCGGAGAACATCCTCATGTGCTCGAAGGAGCAGGGCGTGTCGCGGGACTTTGTCAAGCTCGCGGACTTTGGCAGCGCCGGGCCTGCGAGCACGGACAACAAGCTCGACGACATTGGCACGTCGGCGTACTTGCCGCCTGAGCTGCTCGAGTCGGGCGTGTGCACTGCTGCGTGCGACATGTGGGCGCTCGGATGCGTCCTGTACATTGTCCTGAGCGGCTCGCACCCGTTCGACCTGGACGGCACGGCGAGCGACGACGAGGTCGAAGCGCGCATCAAGCGCTCGCCGGTAACGTTCGACTTTGCGGCGTGGTCGCACGTCTCGGCGGACGCGAAGGACCTCATCTCGCGCCTCTTGCACAAGGACCCGCGCGAGCGGCTCACGGCCGACGAGCTGCTGCAGCACCCGTGGATCGTCGCTCGGAGCCCTGCGCCACTGCCGTCGGTGCCAGCGCTCGTCGCCGAGACGATTGCCAACGGCAGCATGCACGTCTCGGCTGTCGCTGCGCACTAAGCGAGCGCTGCAGACAAAGAGAGAAGACGAAGAAGAAGCAAGTAGACTAGAGTATTTAAGAGCACCCACCAGTACATTGATCCAAAGCACGTGCGCACGACGTCGTTCTCCTGTTTGACACGAGTCCTGAGCAACACTAACAAGTGTTTGCTGTCACAAAGACCTCGATCATCTTTGCTTCGACGACAGGATCAGGAGCTAGACAACAACACTCTCAGACGCGATCGACTTGGTGCACAAGATCAGCACAGACGATAGCACATGCATCATCTCTCCAATCACTCGAAGGCGAGCTTTGCATTCTCAATCGACGCACACAAGGACGTGGTTCTTACGATCCGGCTTCAAAAGATCTCGATACGCGTTGTTCATGAGGCGGACAATGTGGCATCGGGAGGCAAGAGATCGACGGCAAGACGCAAGCGACAACGAGTGATGGAGATTGTAAGACAGTGTTCATTACGTGTTGTTACGACTGAGAGACCCTACGGAAGAGCGAGTGGCATTTGCATTTGCACACACAAGCAAACACACACGCATGACTTGAATGAGCATGTACAAGGCAAAACCAGGGCGAGGAGCAGATGGAGGAGAGCTGCGTCAAGCCCAACTATAACGCCTCGAGCGTTCCTATCGCATTGTTCAATGACCGCCATACACACCGGAGGATTCATAGGGCGGAGATACCAAATGCCAAGGTCATGGATGCACACGCAGACGAGCGGCGGCGCGCCCCAGACACACAAACACATGCAAACACACATAGGCAGGTAGACTGGTGGTAGACACTTGACGGTAGCAGCGTCGTCGTGGAGATAGCGACGGTCGTCGCGAGACGCTCTGCAAGCTGGAATGGACTGCACGAGCGCTTGCTTCGCTTGTTGGACTTGTTGGACTTGCAAAGCGTGTGCGCCATTCCTTTCAAGTGAATCATCGTGTAGTCCACGCGACAATCGGAATACAGAGGGAAAAGCAAGCAACAACTACATATCAATTAACCTTACAAAAAGTATGCTCCTGTAATTTGACTCGACACGAAAGCGGGCGTGCGCGCTGACCAGTGATTTTGCGCTCGCAACGAGGAGCTTGTTGTCGCGGACGTCGCGCATGCCGCCCGCGCACATGGCGGAGCATTTTGACATTTCCCCGTCGTTAAAGTTCCGTCAGCAACATGGGTCGCGTCATTCGTGGACAGCGCAAGGGTGCCGGCGGCATCTTCAAGTCGCACACCTCCAAGCGCCAGGGCGCTGCGGCGTTCCGTGCGCTCGACTACGTTGAGCGCCACGGCTACATCAAGGGTGTTGTGAAGGAGATCATCCACGACTCGGGCCGTGGCGCGCCGCTCGCGCGCGTGACGTACCGTGACCCGTACCGCTTCAAGCTCAAGCACGAGCTCCTGATCGCGGCTGAGGGCATGTACACGGGTCAGTTCATCTACTCGGGCGCCAAGGCGAACATGACGGTCGGCAACATCCTCCCGCTCTCGGCCCTCCCAGAGGGTACGATTGTGTGCAACGTCGAGGCTCGCGTCGGCGACCGCGGTGCGTTCGCGCGTGCGTCGGGTGACTACGCCGTCATCGTGACCCAGGACGAGGACAAGGGCCGCACCAAGCTCCGTCTGCCGTCGGGCTCGAAGAAGACCGTGCCATCTGCGTAAGTGCTCTTGCGCATTCTACATCATCTCCGTGCGGGTCGTCGGACCCCACTACCAGCGACGCTGAGCGTTTGTGCGGCAGCAGCAGCGTGCGCTCGTTGATCGTCGATGACGCGTACGTGCGTCTGCTGTCGCCAAGCGTCTCGAGAGAGCACAAGCGTTCGGTCCAGCGAGCTCTGTGTGAGCAGCGCAGACTGTGTCGTGGCGAAGCAAGAGAGTGCGTGAAGTGCGAGTGAGCGTCAGAGTGAGCAGGAGCAGGCACATGCAACTGTGCTCGCTCTTGCTCGTGCTTGTCGCTCGCTCGCCCGCACACAACCTCTCTTGCTGTTCGCGTGCTCGAGTCGTTCCCGCCCACTGGTGCGGTGAGTAAGTACCATTCCCGCACATTGCGGTGTGTAAGTGTGCTGGTCGCTCGCTCGCCTCGTGCTGCTGGTTGTGGAGACCGCCGTACTTTGTACCTGCCTCTGCTGTTGTGCAGGATCGTCGCGACGGCAGCGCGCCTCGCCTGCTAGTGTTCCATCGCATGCTGACGCCTGTGCCTCGCTTGCTCTTTGATCCATTCAGGTGCCGTGCCATGATCGGTGTCGTCGCCGGCGGTGGCCGTACCGACAAGCCGATCCTCAAGGCTGGCCGTGCGTACCACAAGTACCGCGTGAAGCGCAACGAGTGGCCGAAGGTCCGTGGTGTGGCGATGAACCCGGTGGAGCACCCGCACGGTGGTGGTAACCACCAGCACATCGGTCACCCGTCGACGGTCCGCCGTGACGCGCCGGCTGGTAAGAAGGTCGGTCTCATTGCCGCCCGCCGCACGGGTCGCCTGCGCGGTATCAAGAAGGTCGAGAAGGACAACTAAGTTGTCGCACTCGCCTCTGGCCGCTCGCGCTGCGCGCGCTAGTGTCGCCTCAATCACACGGGACTGTCAATCAATACAAACGACTTGCAAGTCAACTCTCGCTCGTTTGGTTGCTTTGCTTGTTCGCTCGGTTGCTTTGTATGCTTGTCCACTTGCTTGTTCGTTTGGTTGCTTGTTGTTTGGTCTACATGGCTTGCGATCTTCACGTGGTGCCAAGCCTTCGCCTGCATGAGTGCAAGCATCATCACACACCAGACGTGCACCAAGTGACGTGACTCTCTCTTGTTGGACTTGACTGAGTGAACTGACAAGCCACCTCAGACACTCGCTAGTCTTCCTGTATCTATCGACTGGCCCCTGACGAAGCACCTCGCATGAGCGCGTCGGCGCGCTGACGTTCCCGCTGCTCGCGCTCGTCCCGCTCGCGACGAAGCTGCTCCATCAGCTCGCTTGCTCCACTGTCGTCACGCTTGTGCTTGCTCGACACCTTTGTCTTCTTGTCCTTCTTTCTCGAGCCGCTTCTGCTGTGATCGCGGTGGCGTGATGTTCGTTCATCACTTGGCTCGCGACGCTTGGTCGAGTACTCGCTCTTGTACTCGCGCCGCATGCGCTCGTCGACGTCGCGAGCGGAGCGCTTGAACGCGCGCTGACGCTCATCGTCACTTCCTCCGTCTTCAGATGAAGTAGATGAACGCTGCGGACGCATGTGCAAGAGCGGATCCTGTGCATCCAGCGCTCTAACGCAGCACAGACACACAAGCTCGACCCAGTCAGCCCAACGCATCCCAGCACACATGCTTGCTCGATGTCCACGACCTGCTACTCACTGACGCACCTCTTGCGCTTTTGCTCACGCCGACCACTGCTGCGTTCGTGCGCACTCAGAGCACTTGAGTCATCGTCATCGTCGCGTGCACGCTTGGCGTACCAAGGCAAGTGCCCTCGCTTTCCAAGCGTGTCGTGCTCGTGCTGCTGCGAACGCCTCGCGCTCTTGCTGCGGCCGTGCACTTCATCCTCGAGCTTCCGCTGCTGCTCTTCCTCCTCGCGCTGAAACAGGTTGACGTGCACAAGTGCTTGTGCACTTTCGTTCCTACCGTGCGATGCTCGGTCATGCAGACTTGCATCTCGCGCTTGCAGCGTCTGTGCGCGCTGCTCCTGCTCGCGTCGGCGCTCGGTCGCTCTTCGCGCTTCCTGCGCTTCCGCGTCGAGGCGCTCGTCGCGCAGCACGCGCTCGATGTTGTCGCGGCGCCACACATGCCACCTCTTGTGGCCGAGGATGCGGAGTCCGCCGCCGCCCATTGCAATGACGATCACTTCTTGTTGTTGCAATGCAAGAACGAAATGGTGCCTTACAAATACCAAGTCAACTACATGTTCATGCTCATCGACACACTTGCTGCTCGAGCAACGCTACTGCCTCGCGTCAAAAGCCATCCGGACACGCTCGACGCGAGTGTCCACACTGCGCACACTCGGTGCACATCACTGGCGGCGCAGCGGAGCCAGGCACTGGCGCAGTCTTAAGCGCCAAGAGGCTGTGCGCATACGCTCGAGCAAGTCGCAACTCGTACGTCAACCCGCTGTGTGGACCGTACTGCGTGCAAGGGAGCGAGCGTGAGGTCAAGATGATGTGCCTCGGTGTTTCGGTGGCCATGCAGAGCAACGCACCTTGTGGCTGCGCTCAAAGTCGGCTGGAATGCAGTAGTGCGTCTGCCAGCAGCGCATGTGATGCAGTTGGCGTCACAAGTCAGAGCAACAGCTACGGCATAGCATGCTGCTGCCGCGTTTGGTGCGCTTGCCACGACCAAACGCATCTACACGCATGCACGTACTTCGATGTGCTGGACGACGCGAAGCACGTTGTCTGGAGCGCGTGGCGCTCCTGGCTGTCCTTTGCGGATGTACTTGACGACCTGCACACATACAGATCGTGATTGATGAGCGATTGATCGATCGAGCGCACAAGTCTATCGCGCAGCACAAGTGTGGTCACACCGACACACCAGCGCGACTGTGGTGGACGCACCTCGTACGTGAGCGTCGGAACGTATTCAGTGTCGCTACCGATCGCCTCTCGCAAGTGTCTCGATGTAGATGCTGCTGCTTGTGAACCAGGATGCGTCGATCGCGAGCCGCAGCGCTCACTCGCATCTCTGCGCTTGTGCTGCGCATGGGAATCGCCACACAGCGAGCGCGTCTTCGTCACGCGCAGGAAGCTCGTGATCGTTGGCATTTTGTCTGAAGGAGCTCTCGATCGCAATGAGCTAACGGTCTGTGAGGCGATTCGGACATGGGCGGCTTGGAAGACGATGAAGACGACGATGTCTCGGACGAAGATGCAGAAGACTATTCGGGAGAAGCTGTGAGTGTTTGAGCGCCGTCGAGCAGTAATGTACCTCTTTGATCGATCGATCATTCAGTCACTGCTTGCCAACACCACGAGGTCGACCGCACCGTGCTCGCGCTCGAGTGTTTCGAAGCTTATGTCTACTTCACGTACAGCAGTTCGTCGCAGTTGCCACCGCACAGTGTCGACGCAATTAAGAAGGTTGACGCTGGAAGTGTGCTCAATGCGACGGCTGGTCGAGTGCGCGTCGCTCGAGCAGCAACGAAGACGACTCAGCACTCTTCTTCATCACCACTGCATCGATTCAACGCCACTCATGCGATCATAGACTATGCATTGGTCACTACATACAATCACATGCACGCACAAACACTACAGGAGTCTCGCTCACATCACACCTCTCTGTCCTGTCCTACGCGCCACGACCGGCAGTCTTCGTGCGCGCACCCGCACTTCCAGTGCTCGCGTACTTCATTGTCGCAATGAACTGCGTCACGCCGCTCGCGCTCGCGTCTAGGTGCTGGTACTTCAGGAGCGCAGCGACCATTTCGCGGTGTGCCATGCTCCCAGCGATCTGCAGTGCCGTCGAGTCGCGCGCGTTCACGACTGCTGCGTTCGCGCGGTGCGCCAAGAGCACAGTCACGATGCCCATGTGCTGATGCACGACTGCGATGTGGAGCGCAGTCGCGCGCTCGGGTTCAGCGCGTCGATGTTTGCGCGGTGCTTGAGCAGCGCTGAGACGACTGCGATGTGCCCATACTGCGCCGCGACGTGGAGCGGCGTCCAGCTGCCCTGCATCGTCGCGTTCACGTCGGCACCGCGCGCGAGCAGCAGCGTCGCAATGCGCGCACTGCCTTGCTTTGCAGCAGTGTGCAGCGCCGTCGGTCCGCCCGGCGACACTGCTCCCATGCTTGCACGATGCGCGTCAATGAGCGCGGTCACGACAGAAGCGTGGCCACTCTCGATCGCAAGGTGCAGTGGCGACATGCCGGTCTTGTCAAGCGCGTTCACGTCTGCGCCGTGTTTGACAAGGAGCGAGACCATCTCGACCAAGCCGTCTTGCGCAGCGAGCTGGAGCGGATACATCGAGTCGCCCAAGTTCGGGTTCGCGCGGTGTGCAAGCAGCATCGACGCGATCTTCGTGCGCTTCTCCAGCACAGTCATGTGCAGTGGCGTCCAGCCTTCGAGTGCGCAGCAGTTCACTTCAGTACGCTGCTCCAAGATCTTCTGTACCACGCGTGGGTCGCACTTGAGCGCTACGTAGTGCAGCGGCGCAAAGCCGCCCGAGTTGACGAGCTTCAAACGCGCGTTGTGCGCCAGCAGCACGAGCATGAAGTCGTGGTGTGACTTCTCCGCCGCTATGAGCAGCGCTGTCTTGCCTCCGCTGTCTTGGATGTTCACGTCTGCCCCGTGGCGAATGAGTGCGTTTGCGACAGAGACAGTGCCATACTGCGCTGTGACGGAAAGCGGCGTCATGCCATCGACAGTCTGTGCGTTCTTGTTCGCGCCGTGCTCGAGGAGGATCGATATCACGTCTGCGTGTCCAGCCTGCGCTGCGATGTGCAATGCTGTGAAGCGATCGATCATGCTTTCATCTGCGTTTCGGACTGCGCTGCAATGTGCAGCGGCGTCGCACCGTCGACCATGGTCGCTTCTGTGTTTGCACCGCGCGCGAGCAGCGCTCGGAGCGAGGTGAGCTGGCGAGTCAATGCTGCACCCATGAGCGCAGTGCCGCCGTCAGCCCGCGGCGTGTTTGGGTCCGCGTTGTGCGCCAGGAGCGCTGTCACCATGCCTTCGTTGCGCTTTTCGATCGCAGTGAGCAGCGGCGTCTTGCCGTCTTCACGTGCGACGTTCGGGTTTGCATTGCGCTCGAGTAGCAGTGTCGCGATCGCGTTGTTGCTACTGCTCACGGCTTCCAAGAGCGGCGTCACGCCGATTGACGACGCAGCGTTCACGTTTGCGCCGAGGTCGATGAGCGCACGAGCGAGCTCCAAGCGTCCGTGGCGGCACGCGAGGATGAGCGGCGTGTCGCCGTCGTCGTCCTCAAAGACCGAGTTGACCGAGACAACTGGCGGTTGGCGCGCAAGGAGTCTGCGCACGAGCGCGACGTCGCCGTCGTAGCACGCGCGCTGGAGCAACCGGAGCACGACAGTTGTTTCGGATGTCTGCGCACCATCACTGCTGTTTGTGTTGGTGCTAGCTGTCGAGCTCGCAGTTGGACGTGTCGAAGAAGAAGCGCTTGTGACTTGCGTCGTAGTTGTAGTCGTGTAGCAGTAGTAGAGTGCGTGTGTGTGCGAGACGGCGTCTTGCGGAATGCGCTGCTCCTGGTCTACTGGTCTCGTCACTTGAGCTTGAGCTTGAGCACGTTGGAGCTGCTGTTGTTGTTACTGAAAGCGATCTTTGTCCAAAACAAAAGAGCAGCGTTGCGAGCAACAGCGTGCTTGAACAATGGACTTGCGTTGCTGCGTTCCTGATAACAATATTCGCTGCATAGAAAACCAAAAACGTTGCAGCTGCGAAACACGATACTGAAACGATCGGATGGAGCTCTCAGTATCCGGACAGTATATCGTTGTGCGTGTTGGCAGTCCAAAGGTATCCGAGAGAGCAACGAAAGTATACCCAAACTACACACGGTAGTCTGTCACAAGTTGTTCTGTGAGAGGTCTTGAGCATATTCTCAAATTGTATGCAATACTTTGATCAAGTGGTTTTGCACTTGCCAGATTCCACACACCTCGCATTCGTCACTATCAACATGCCAACCCGAAGCAGCACCTTGCTCCAACGCGAACGACCTTCCTCGATCATCGAGCACACAAGCGCCGTCGTGTCGAGTGTCATCCATCCATCTTGAGTTGCTTCTCTCGCTCTCAGCTCTGCTCTTTTGCACTTGCTTGATGCACACTTTGCAATCTCAAACACGCTCTCGCACTGACTGACTTGCACCGCGATCTCTTTCACGCTTTCGCTCTCGCCTCTTGTTTGTTTGCCTCTCTTGCCAAGTACCCGAGCAACATTGTGACCGAGTGACCTGAGTGATCGCAGTGATCGGAGTGATCGGAGTTACCTGGAGTGCGTGTGCAGCGCAGGGACGACAAGTCACTGTGGCAGGCAGGACGCTCGGCTCAGGCTCCGACGACTGCAGCTCATGTTCATGCACACATTCACATTTACATTTACACACTCGCTGCCTTGATCGGTGGCGTCGTGTCTCGAGACTGCAAGCGCAACGTCGTGTTCACATGAATATGACTGACTGACTGACTGAGTACCGAGATTGAGCAGGGCGGAGCAGGTAAACTGGATGAACAGTTCGTTGTTGCGAACAGATCAGCGAACCGATCAGTGAGGTGCAGAGCTAAGAAGCGATAGCGATCGTGACGACAACAACACTTAGCAAGAACCAACCACTTGCACCAACAAAGTTTGTATTCGTCTTGACACCTACGCTTGAGCTTGACCTCGGCCTTGGATCGAGTGGATGATGAACAGAGGAAGTGCTGCCGTCGAGAGTAAGTACTCGAGAGTCCTTGATAGCAAGGCGACGTGCGCAATGCAATTCAGGCAGTTGACTTTGACGTGCGAGCTGTCCCAGAGCGCCATGCGAATGCCACGACAATGCAGGACCGAATCTGTTGTCAAGCTCAAAGCATGTCCATGGAGCTCGAGCTCGAGCTCGACACACGCAAGACACACACAAGCAAGTCATCGCCATCATGGAGGCAGCACCACGCAAGACAAGGTGTTGTTGAACAAGTCGCGCGCGTGAAGTAAGCAATGAACTCACGAACTCATGAGTGAAGCCATGCTACAAAGCTGCGCAAACAAAGCGGATAGTGAAAAAAGCGAGCGGCGGCTCCGAGTGCTATGATTGGCCGAGACGCGCGTGACGCGCCGTGTGTGGGCGCGGCGTTCCGAAACTTGCAATTTCAAATATCAAAAAAATCCGCAGCATACAAACACCAAGTCAAGTCGTTCCGCCTCTCGTCGCGCCAGCCGCGCATACCGTAAGCCGCCGGAATCGGCAGCAGCGTCCATCTTCGCGAGGCGCGTGCGTGAAGTGCTCGAAGCGCTCGCTGTCGTCGTCGCTGTCCTCGACATACGCGGATTTGCGCGCGATCGATCGACCTACGAACACGAACGCAAGCGTACGCTCGCTCGTCGCAATGGTGACCGACGACGCGCTCGTGTCGGACTTTGAAGCCGCGGCGAAGCAGTCGTGGCAGTCATTCTCGACCATGAAGCGCTTCGTGTGCGAAGCGAATCGACTCGAGAACGCGAGCTGGCGCCTCTGGTTCATGCAAAAGGACCAGAACAACCGCATCCGCAAGAGCAAGAGCACCGGGTCGCTCGCAGCGATCGGTAAGCACCAGGCGCAGCAGCAAACATACCAAACGCCGCCGCCGCCACAGCCGCACGGTCTGAGTCGCAAGAATGCATCGTACGACAGTCGCGCGTCGTCGTCGACGTCGACGCTCGACGCAGACGACGTGAGTCTCCCAGTGTGCGTCTACTGCGAGATGCACGCGGCGCACTTGAGCTGCAACGGCTGCTGCCACGACGTCTACTGCGTGAGCTGCTTCAAGCTCGTGCACAAGAAAGGCACGCTCGCGACGCACACGGCCGTCAAGATCAAAGAGGTGCGTCTGCGTGTCGTAGTATCTAGTTAGCTAGCTCTGTGTGTGTGGACTGGAGCACTAACAGATGCACACACGCATCCATTCGCTCGACCAGCTCTTGCTGCGCCGGAGTATGGAGCAGATGATGGAGGCAGCGAGCGAGGCTGAGAGCGTCATGTCGGTCTCGTCCGAGAGTCAGCCGGACGTCGAGCCGAGCGACGCGCCGCTGTCGGGCTCCAAGTCGCCGACGCACTCGAGCGCGGCGCCAGTGCGCGCGAGCAACAGCAGCAGGACAAAGCCGTGGGAGATCCAGATGGACATGCTCATCCAGCGCTTGATGATGAACAGCATGCACACGGACGGCGACATCAGCGTCCACAACATCGACAGTCGCGACTCGCTCGGCACGGCCGAGTCCGTTGCGTCGTTCCTCTCGGACATTGTCATGGACGAAGACGACGCGCCCGCGCCGCTCAAGACGGTCTCGACTGCTGCGCCGACGGACTGGAGCGACGCGAATGAAAAGTCGAACCAAGCCGTCGTCGCTGCTGCGGTGCTCGTCGCAGGGCGTCACCAGAAGCGCACGCTGTCGTTCGACGGCATGCTCTCGCAGCAAGCGCCTGGACCAGCGAGCCACACGCCAGCGTACAGTGTGACTTTGCCGTCGCCAGCGCCAGTGCCCGATGTCCCGCTGTTCCCAGTGCCGTCATCGCTCCCGCGCACGAAGAGCAAGAAGAAGAACTCGGTCTGTCAGAACTGCAGCGGCAATCACATCACGATCGACTGTCCGCTGCTCGCGAGCTCTGGCATGGGCGACGGCGCTGCTGCTGGTGGCGTCACGAGCAGCAGCTCCAGCGCCATGGGCGTCGACACTGTCCTGCGCAAGTGCTTCACGACGATCCACAACGACAACCTCTCGAACAGCACGCACGCATTCCTCGGCGACGAGATCAGTGTCCGCGGCGGCGGCCACTTTGCCAAGTCCCAGTTCGCGTCGAGTGCGCCTGTGACTGCAGGTCTGCGCGACGGCTCAACGTGGTCGTCGTTTGGCATGAACTCGATCTCGGAGGACCACTCGGCCGAGTCGGAGGACACGCTGGCTGTGCTGTTGCCGCTCCACGCGTCGCTTGCGGCCGAGAGCGACGTGCGCAAGTGGGACTGCACGACGTGGCTCATCTCGAGTCTCGCGACCGAGCTGCCGCAAGGCGCGTACGAAGCTGTGCGGACGACGGAGAAGACGTGCACTGATCCGCTCGCGCACATGCACGCAGAGGCGCAGCGCCACGCGCTCGCGAGCTGGGTGTTTGTGAAAGAGCCTGGTCGGAAGTGGTGCAAGCGCTACCTCTCGCTCTACCGCAACAGTCTCTGGGAGTTCCTCGACGACAAGGACACGAGTCGCCCTGTCGGGTACGCGAACGTCTCGGAAGGCTCAGTGCACGAGCACCAGGGCACGGCGCTCGAGTTCGCGCTCAAGTACTATCGCCAGTCGTCGCCGCTCTCGGCGCGCAACGAGTGCTGGCTCCAGTTTGAGACCGATGCAGAAGCAACCAAGTGGCGCGAGCAGCTCGCGATCGCGACGCGGCTCCAAGTCGACGACCTCTTTGACCTCGCGCCGGACTCGGACAAGAACGACTCGCCCGAGAGCTACGAGCTCGGCAAAGGCCGGTTCTCTGTCGTGCGCCGCGCGTGCCGCAAGCGCTCGAGCGCGTCTGCGTCGTCGGCATCGGCGCCAGCGCTCAACTGTGCGCTCAAGATCATTGACAAGAACGTCTTCTGGGACCTCGTGGCGCACGAGACCGAGCGCGAAGACACGGTCGTGCGCGAGATCCTCACGCAGAGTCTGCTCACGGTCCGGTCCGGCGTGCTGTACTGCCCCGTCATTCGTCTGCTGTCGCTCTTTGAGACGCGCAACTTGCTCGTGCTCGAGCTCGAGCTCATGCAAGAGGGCGACTTGCACGAAGAGATCGTGACGAACAGCGCGATTGACGAAGTGCGCGCGCCGTTCTTGGTCGCGAGTCTCGTGAAAGCGATCGACTACTGTCTCCAGAACGGCGTGGCGCACCGCGACGTGAAGCTCTCGAACCTCGCGCTCGACTTTGTCACGTGTCCCAAGGGCAAGCGGTACGTCTGTGTGTCGTTGTTATGGATTGGATGATCGCACCTTGATGCCGTGCTGACGCTTGTGTGCATGGGTCGACTGCTACTGTAGCTACTCGGTGCTCAAGATGGCGGACTTTGGCATGGCGGCGTTCATTCAGAGCGACGGGCGTCTCAAGGGCCGGTACGTTTCGCGGCGCTGTCGTATGAGAGCGCGCCTAGTGCGCATGACAGGAGATGGATGCGTGGTCTCACGCACCCGATCGCTTGTGTGCTTGGCGCTCTCTTGTCAGGTGCGGCACACCAGGGTTCGTTGCTCCCGAGATCCTCACAGCCGGCAAAGGCGAGTCGTACCCAAGTGGCGTCGACATGTTCTCGGTCGGCGTCGTCACGTACACGATGCTCTGCGGCTACGAGCCGTTCTTTGGCGTGAACGACGACGAGCTCATTCAGATGAACAAGTCGGTCGAGTACGAGTTCGAAGAGCCCGAGTGGGCGACGATCTCGGACGAAGCAAAGGACCTGGTGCGTGTCTGTCTGCGCACAGAAGCTGGAGCAGAGCCCTTCTCTCTATTGCCCCACTGACACGCCTGCACTCGCTTGTCGACTGCGCAGATCACGTTGATGATGGAGAAAGACACGACGCGGCGGATAACACCGCAGGAGGCGCTCGCGCACCCGTTCTTGCGGGACGCAAGCGCTCAGCTCGACGAGATCCTGCGCGCAGAGGCGCCGCTGTGCGAGATCCGCTTGCTCTAGGTCGCGCTCGTGTGCAGCGACAGCCCAGCAGCGGACGTTGCTGTAGTTGTCTGTCAGCAGCGATTGGGCAAGAGCGAGCGAGCGAGAGAGTGAGGTATTTAGGAAGAAGCACGGAGCTGCTGAGGACGCAATGCGAGCTGTCGTCGTCTGTTGGTGCATTCAGCCACACACGTCCGTCCGTCCGACGCGTCGTCGGTCATGTGCCCGTGTTGAGGTACGACTCGAGCGGGAAGCGCAGGTACTTGGCCGTCTCGTGCACGAAGCGCGAGTCCGCGAGGCAGCGGAACTTGATGTCGTCGAGCATCGGCGGCGGCGACGTGCGCTGGAAGAGCTGCATGCGCACGAGCGTCGCGAGCTGCAGCACCAAACCCAGCGACAAGGACAGAAGACACGTGAGTGCGCTTACTATGCCTCGTACTATAGCTCATGTGCCTGTTGGTACGTACGTGGATGAAGATGTCTTCCCGCGCGTCCGTTGGCGCGAACTGGTCGCTGATGTCCGCAGTCGCCTCGGCGCGCAGGTTGAGGAAGATCGCGAGCAAGCGCTGGAGCGTGAAGATGCGCGGACCGATGAGGAACTGACTGATCTGCGCGGCCGCGGCGGCGCTCGGCTGCCCGGTCTTCTTCACGCGCTTCTTGCGCCGCACGCCGCCAGACGACGAGAGGAAGTTCGTGTCTGTCTCCTGCGGGTTGAACGACGCGAGGTACCCCGCGACGACGAGCAAGAGACAGCTCCGACTCAAGTCGGTGCACGCGATCGTGTCGGTCGGGTCGCCGCCGCTGCGCTGGAGCTTGTTGTGGCCAAAGAAGTGCTTCCGCCGCGTCTTCTCGAACGCACTTGCGCGCTCATTCGTCGTGCGCATGAGCTTCTTTACGAGCTTGTCGTCCATGACGCTCGCAGTCGGCGCCGAGCTCGACGTCGTGACTGCGAAGAACGCGTGAAAGTCCGGCAAGAGGTGCACGACGTTGCGCCGGAACTCGAGCCAGTCGCCCTGCGACGCCGGTACGAGGCTGCTCAAGTGCAGGAGCCAGCGTCGGAACACGCGCGCGACCGATTGCATCTGGAGCTGCTCGACGAGGATGTCGGCGACTTGCTCTAGTGCGCCAATGCGCAACCGTGTGAGAGTGAGCGCACGAACGTGTGCAGGAGCGAGAGCGAGAGGCGCGACGTACCGTTCGTGTACGACGGGAACGCAATGTACGCGGGGAAGAACGCAGAGACCAAGTGGTCGAACTCGAGCGAGAGCGCTCGCGTGATCAGTAGGACCGAGACGTCCCACGTCACGTCAGAGAACATCTAAAGCCACACACAGACACACACAGTCAGTCAGTCTCGCAAGCGCTCGTGCGTGTGTGTCTCGCACGTCCTCGCAAGAGAGACGCACGTGGAGGTACGCGAGGTGGTCGTTGATCGTGAAGATGCACGTGAGCAGTGGCGCGAGGCCGCGATCGAGGAGCTTGTCGACTTGGTCGAGCGCCAAGTACACGACGCGCTTGCGAGGCGGCGCGTCTGCGTCGTCCTGCGCAGTTGCAGCCGCGACGAACTTGCCGAGCGCTTTGATGAAGCTGAGGAAGTTGAGCGAGTTGTAGCCCTCGTATCTCACGTGCGAGCTGCTCGCGTCTGCGTCGCGCTGCTCCTGCTGCTCACGCTGCTGTGCTCGCACTCGTTTGGCGCGAGCGACAGCGGATTGTTCACTCCTGTTGCTCGTGCGCTGCGTGCTCGTCGCGTGGTCACTGTCGCTATGGTCTGCGTCGCTGTGCTCAGAGGACGCTTGGTTGTTGCCGCTGTCACTATCGCTACCTGCACGGTCTCGGCGGCGCCTCGACCGAGACTGCGACGAGTCTGTGCCATTGCAGTCGCCACCTTCGATCAGGACCTCGTCGTGCTCGCCAACGTCGCCGCGTTCGTCGCGCTGACCGGCTGTCTGCGGTGTGTGTACGCTCATTGAGTGCGCTGACGCGTGGTGGAGGTTCTTGTAGAGCTGCACGAGGATCTCGCGGTAGAACTCTTGCGCCGAGTAGATCGCGGTGCAGTCGATCATCGCATAGAGCTCGGCGTGGCTGCGCAGCGCCTGCGCGACGCACAAGCTCTTGCCCGTCGACGCGCCGCCGTAGACAACCACGAGCGGCGCAGGTTCCTCTACGATGCGCTCGCCGCGCGCGTTCATGACCGTGCGCAGCGCCGCAACGGCGCCGAGCTCGTCGAGTTCGTGCGCTCGACCGGTCGTCTTCATCATTTTCAGCACCAAAGCAAAAGCAAGGCATGTTCAAGTGTGTCCTAGAATAGTGATAAAAGTGAGGCCCAATGCTACAGTAAATATAGTAAATTTGACTACCATATTTTTTAGTCCTGGCATTTGTATGGCGCTCTGGGACAGCTCGCACGTCAAAGTCAACTGCCTGAATTGCATTGCGCACGTCGCCTTGCTATCAAGGACTCTCGAGTACTTACTCTCGACGGCAGCACTTCCTCTGTTCATCATCCACTCGATCCAAGGCCGAGGTCAAGCTCAAGCGTAGGTGTCAAGACGAATACAAACTTTGTTGGTGCAAGTGGTTGGTTCTTGCTAAGTGTTGTTGTCGTCACGATCGCTATCGCTTCTTAGCTCTGCACCTCACTGATCGGTTCGCTGATCTGTTCGCAACAACGAACTGTTCATCCAGTTTACCTGCTCCGCCCTGCTCAATCTCGGTACTCAGTCAGTCAGTCAGTCATATTCATGTGAACACGACGTTGCGCTTGCAGTCTCGAGACACGACGCCACCGATCAAGGCAGCGAGTGTGTAAATGTAAATGTGAATGTGTGCATGAACATGAGCTGCAGTCGTCGGAGCCTGAGCCGAGCGTCCTGCCTGCCACAGTGACTTGTCGTCCCTGCGCTGCACACGCACTCCAGGTAACTCCGATCACTCCGATCACTGCGATCACTCAGGTCACTCGGTCACAATGTTGCTCGGGTACTTGGCAAGAGAGGCAAACAAACAAGAGGCGAGAGCGAAAGCGTGAAAGAGATCGCGGTGCAAGTCAGTCAGTGCGAGAGCGTGTTTGAGATTGCAAAGTGTGCATCAAGCAAGTGCAAAAGAGCAGAGCTGAGAGCGAGAGAAGCAACTCAAGATGGATGGATGACACTCGACACGACGGCGCTTGTGTGCTCGATGATCGAGGAAGGTCGTTCGCGTTGGAGCAAGGTGCTGCTTCGGGTTGGCATGTTGATAGTGACGAATGCGAGGTGTGTGGAATCTGGCAAGTGCAAAACCACTTGATCAAAGTATTGCATACAATTTGAGAATATGCTCAAGACCTCTCACAGAACAACTTGTGACAGACTACCGTGTGTAGTTTGGGTATACTTTCGTTGCTCTCTCGGATACCTTTGGACTGCCAACACGCACAACGATATACTGTCCGGATACTGAGAGCTCCATCCGATCGTTTCAGTATCGTGTTTCGCAGCTGCAACGTTTTTGGTTTTCTATGCAGCGAATATTGTTATCAGGAACGCAGCAACGCAAGTCCATTGTTCAAGCACGCTGTTGCTCGCAACGCTGCTCTTTTGTTTTGGACAAAGATCGCTTTCAGTAACAACAACAGCAGCTCCAACGTGCTCAAGCTCAAGCTCAAGTGACGAGACCAGTAGACCAGGAGCAGCGCATTCCGCAAGACGCCGTCTCGCACACACACGCACTCTACTACTGCTACACGACTACAACTACGACGCAAGTCACAAGCGCTTCTTCTTCGACACGTCCAACTGCGAGCTCGACAGCTAGCACCAACACAAACAGCAGTGATGGTGCGCAGACATCCGAAACAACTGTCGTGCTCCGGTTGCTCCAGCGCGCGTGCTACGACGGCGACGTCGCGCTCGTGCGCAGACTCCTTGCGCGCCAACCGCCAGTTGTCTCGGTCAACTCGGTCTTTGAGGACGACGACGGCGACACGCCGCTCATCCTCGCGTGCCGCCACGGACGCTTGGAGCTCGCTCGTGCGCTCATCGACCTCGGCGCAAACGTGAACGCTGCGTCGTCAATCGGCGTGACGCCGCTCTTGGAAGCCGTGAGCAGTAGCAACAACGCGATCGCGACACTGCTACTCGAGCGCAATGCAAACCCGAACGTCGCACGTGAAGACGGCAAGACGCCGCTGCTCACTGCGATCGAAAAGCGCAACGAAGGCATGGTGACAGCGCTCCTGGCGCACAACGCGGACCCAAACACGCCGCGGGCTGACGGCGGCACTGCGCTCATGGGTGCAGCATTGACTCGCCAGCTCACCTCGCTCCGAGCGCTGCTCGCGCGCGGTGCAAACACAGAAGCGACCATGGTCGACGGTGCGACGCCGCTGCACATTGCAGCGCAGTCCGAAACGCAGATGAAAGCATGATCGATCGCTTCACAGCATTGCACATCGCAGCGCAGGCTGGACACGCAGACGTGATATCGATCCTCCTCGAGCACGGCGCGAACAAGAACGCACAGACTGTCGATGGCATGACGCCGCTTTCCGTCACAGCGCAGTATGGCACTGTCTCTGTCGCAAACGCACTCATTCGCCACGGGGCAGACGTGAACATCCAAGACAGCGGAGGCAAGACAGCGCTGCTCATAGCGGCGGAGAAGTCACACCACGACTTCATGCTCGTGCTGCTGGCGCACAACGCGCGTTTGAAGCTCGTCAACTCGGGCGGCTTTGCGCCGCTGCACTACGTAGCGCTCAAGTGCGACCCACGCGTGGTACAGAAGATCTTGGAGCAGCGTACTGAAGTGAACTGCTGCGCACTCGAAGGCTGGACGCCACTGCACATGACTGTGCTGGAGAAGCGCACGAAGATCGCGTCGATGCTGCTTGCACACCGCGCGAACCCGAACTTGGGCGACTCGATGTATCCGCTCCAGCTCGCTGCGCAAGACGGCTTGGTCGAGATGGTCTCGCTCCTTGTCAAACACGGCGCAGACGTGAACGCGCTTGACAAGACCGGCATGTCGCCACTGCACCTTGCGATCGAGAGTGGCCACGCTTCTGTCGTGACCGCGCTCATTGACGCGCATCGTGCAAGCATGGGAGCAGTGTCGCCGGGCGGACCGACGGCGCTGCACACTGCTGCAAAGCAAGGCAGTGCGCGCATTGCGACGCTGCTGCTCGCGCGCGGTGCCGACGTGAACGCGACGATGCAGGGCAGCTGGACGCCGCTCCACGTCGCGGCGCAGTATGGGCACATCGCAGTCGTCTCAGCGCTGCTCAAGCACCGCGCAAACATCGACGCGCTGAACCCGAGCGCGCGACTGCGCTCCACATCGCAGTCGTGCATCAGCACATGGGCATCGTGACTGTGCTCTTGGCGCACCGCGCGAACGCAGCAGTCGTGAACGCGCGCGACTCGACGGCACTGCAGATCGCTGGGAGCATGGCACACCGCGAAATGGTCGCTGCGCTCCTGAAGTACCAGCACCTAGACGCGAGCGCGAGCGGCGTGACGCAGTTCATTGCGACAATGAAGTACGCGAGCACTGGAAGTGCGGGTGCGCGCACGAAGACTGCCGGTCGTGGCGCGTAGGACAGGACAGAGAGAGAGAGCAGTGATGTGATGTGAGCGAGACTGCAGGAGCGTTTGTGCTTGTGTGGATGTAGTGAGAGATGGTGCATAGCTAGTGATCGCCATGTGCGTTGAAGCAAGAGCACGTGTGTGTTGGTGAATGAACAGTCAGTCGATGATGAACGATGTCGTCCTGTTGCTGCTTGTGCTTGTGACTGCAAGCCCATGTCGACGTCACAGACACACCGGTATCGATGTCCCTGGGACTAGCGTAGACAGCGTCATGGAGCATCATGGACAATACTAGCGCGCACGCACTAGCATGAAGCGATCGATCGAGCGCAACGACGTCGACATGTGCATCTCGTGAGCTCATCAAGCGCAGCAATCGTGCCGATTGGCTGTATTATCCGGTTCGACGTATTAACCGGTCAAGTCCGGTGTTGAACTGCTGGATATGATGGTAGTTGCTGTTTCAAACACCTGTGCTATCCGGTGCACAGTCATCCATACGTTAGTGTCGAGTAATCGCTCGCAGTGATTCGAATAGAAGCCTGCTTCCCGTTTTGCTCATTCTTCAACCTTGAGCAACGCAATATTCCCAAGCTCACATACAATCTTAACGTCAAGCGCGCGAATCGGTCGTGCCACACGCGACTCTCGTCAAAACGTCAAAGCGCCGCGAGCAGCTCACGTGCTCGCTTGCTGCTCACTTCCGCTTTCTCACGAGCTCGCGCTGCCTGCTCCTCGCCTCGCTCATCAAGCGCACGACCACCACACGCACACGCAACAAGCAACATGTCGAACGCCGCGCAAGTGTTTGAGATCATGGCTCGCGCCGTCGACGAGCTCGGCCCGCAGCTCGTGCCCAAGGTCAAGGGCGTGATCAAGTTCGACGTCACGGGCGCCGGGCTCTGGCTCGTCGACCTCAAGAACGGCAAGGGCAAGGTCGCGTCGGCCACTGCCGCTGACAAGGCAGACATTGTCATCACGGTGCGTGTTGCGTCCAGTGTAGCCGCGCGCCTCTTGCGCATACGCTGTTTGTGTGCCGTGCGCATGCGCACACAGCCAGCTCACGGATGGAACGGAACGTATGTGCGTGAATGAATGACTGCATGAGCAGCTCTCGGAAGCCAACTTCCTCAAGCTCATCGACAACAAGCTCAACCCGCAGCAGGTACGAAGCAAGGCTTGAGCACTTCGCAAGCGCTGCTCGTTGCTCACACATGCACCGATCCACGCTCGGTCGACTGCGCGTGACAGGCGTTCATGAAAGGCTTGATCAAGATCAAGGGCAACATGGGTCTCGCGATGAAGCTCCCGGTGGTCGTCACGGCGACGCGCACGTTCATCAAGAAGAGCGGCACGGCGGCGCCTGCGCCTGCTGCGGCTCCAGCGGCAGCAGCTGGCGCGTCGACGCTCAAGTCGGCCGAGATCTTCCGCCTCATTGACGCTGCGCTCGCAAAGGACGGTCCGGCGCTCGCGAAGAAGGTGAACGGCGTGATCCAGTTTGTCGTGACGCCAGGCGGCGCGTGGCACTTGGACCTCAAGAGCGCTGCGCCAGCGCTGAGCGTGGGCGAGAAGAAGGCGGACGTGACGATCACGGTCGGCGACGACGACTTCATTGCGATCGCGACCGGCAAGCTGAACGCACAGCAGGCGTTCATGAAGGGCAAGCTCAAGCTCAAGGGCAACATGGCGCTCGCGATGAAGCTCCCAGTGCTCTTCAACGCGATCAAGCCGACCGCCAAGTTGTAAGCGCCGCTGCAGTGTTGTCTCGATCCTCATGTTCATCCGACGTCGACCACTTGCTGTGAACACGAGCCAGTTGCTTTGTCTACGTGGTCCATTGCGTTCGCTGTTGCTGTGTCTCGCAGAGGTGGACATCATGTCGCATGCGTGTCAATCCGAGCGAACGGAGCTCTTCGCTGCGTTGTGAGTCAGGCACAAGCGCATCCGTCCATCAGTCTCTCACACACAGCAGGAGCCCGACGTGTCTGCTAATAAACAATACGCTTGTCATTCGTCACGAGCGCTCGCTGTTGTGTTTCTGCTGCTGCTGCTCGTGGCCATCGCCATCCTCTGCGTCATCGACACACTCGCGTCTCTATCGACCGAGACGCACTCGCGACGCTTGGACATCGCCAATGACTGACCGACCGACGTAGATCGCGCGTCGCTGCTGCTAGAAGAGAGGCACCGACGGGCGAGAGCAAGCCGACAGTCGTGTCTACCTAGTTCTGCTTGCTCTTCGTCGACTTCTTCGGCTTGACCGTCTCCCAGCCGTCCTCTGCGTCCTTCTTGAGCGCGGCCGCCGCGGCCTTCTTGCGGTCGGCCGTGTCCGTCTCGGACGCCGACGACGCTGGCACAGCAGACTTTGCCTTAATGCTCGCGTTCTTCTTCTTGAGCTTGCGCTTCAGCTTCTTCTTCTCCGCACGTGCCGCCTCTTCGTCTTCAGTGTCCGGGTCGTTCTGGAGATCCAACAAAGTGCACCAAGAGAGAAAGAGAGAAAGAGATGTGAGCACGCACTGACAACGACAAGAGACAACAACGCACACATTGCGCTCCACCCATCACACACACACATGCACACACAAGGTCCACGACACACTCAACACAAAAGATCGCACTCGCGGCGACAGGCAACAGGACGCACCGTGACAAAGTCGTCGAGGTTGATCTCCGGCGTGGCCTCGGCCTGCTTCGTCGGCGCCTGCTCGACCTCAGCCTTCTTCTTCGGCGCCTTGCTCTTCTTCTTCTTCTTTGGCGCACTCGCAGCCGCACTGGCGTCCGACGCGCTCTTGCCACCGAACGCCTTCACGGCCGTGAATCCGACAGCGGCCGCGACGATCGCGCCGCCGACAGCGAGACCCGACGCAGGGGTCTGTTCGATGATGTTGAGCAGGACGTCAGCCATTGTCGTCGTGTGTGGTGTGTGGAGTCGCGAGGGAAGAGGTGCGGGTCTGCTGCTGCGGCGGTCGTCCTTTCGGCGCGGAGCTCGAATGTGAAATGGACCTCAGGCGATCTCCCCCTTGAGCTCTTGCAAGCAAACGACGCGAGCGTACTCTTGCAGACAGAACACCTCGCTGTAACAAACTGTACATCACAGGAGCCACGTGGCTCGTGTGGTGCACGTCAAATAACTCAAGGTCTATAAACGTAATTTGACAATAGTTAGTGCTCACTAAATTCTATTTTGACGGTGATCTTAGTCGGTCGCTTGGCTCGCTTCAAGCAGCTTGTCCTGGAATCAAGGTGCTCTAACAATGTGCTCTCACTTGTCGAATCGAGTTGAGCTGACCTGAAGTCGAGTCGATCGGTCCTAGAGTCTACTCAAGCTGTCCTTGAGTCAAGTCGAGTCGAGCTGGCCCGGAGTCCAGCGACCTGCTTGTTGCAGCTAAACGTCATTCATTCGTCTCACATGATTGTACTCTCTGGACGTACCTCTTGTTCGCTTGGTCTCACGCACCACTACAACACTTCATGAACCACGTTCGAATCGGTACGACAGTGTGGAGTGCTCGGCTCACCATTGATGCGAGTAGCGCAGTGTCCAAGTGGACTATTCGCGCTCGTGTCGTGCGTATGCGATCTCTTTTGTGTGACGACAAGTTTGCATTGCAGACACTCGCGCGCGCCCAAGAGATCGCTTTCCGTGACAAGATCCCCGACGACTCGCGCTCCTACTCGCGCTTCTAGTTCTACTACCAAGGACGCACGACTTGCACGCTTGGTTGCAATGAGATGACGCACAGAAGAGAGATGTGAGATACGAGTATCGCTGCATTTAGCGCTTGCCGACAAGATCACGGACATGATGAACGAAGGACGTCGAACGTCGGCGCTGGAAGTCGCGTGTCGACGATTTGTGTGTATGTGCGTTGGAGCACGGGTCCGCACTCTCGTTTTTGACGCAACAGTCTCGAGATGACTGCAGTTGGTGCGTGTTCAGCTCCAGACAACAACAACAGCAGCAGCAAGTCGGTCGATACAATGATCACCGCCGAGTCATGCTTGCCAGTAGTACGACTGCGTCCTTTGACCATACCAGTACCAACGGCGCTACTCCATGCGGAAGATGTACATGCGATCGACGTCGAGTCCGCAGCGCATATCGACACGACTGTGTGGGGAATCGCTGCCGCCACAGCTGCTGCGTCCTCTCCGCCGTATTACGCAGATCGCCAGGACATCCTCGCGCTCTTCACGCCACTCGAGCAAGTCCACAGCGATGTCAACGACTTGTCAGCGCC
Source organism: Pythium guiyangense (assembly GCA_003730235.1). Lineage (NCBI taxonomy): Eukaryota > Oomycota > Peronosporomycetes > Pythiales > Pythiaceae > Pythium > Pythium guiyangense. The sequence goes on from QXDM01000028.1 coordinate 254,814, forward strand.
AGAGCCGAGCACGAAGACAACCTTCCGCAATGTTGTCTGCGACGTCATCTGCCTGCCGATCGCAGTGCCACTCGCGATCTTCGCCGCTGTCTGTCTCGCGCTTGAAGAAGTCTGGAACCGCTTGCGCCGATTACTCGATCGCTTGAAGCACATGGTCTACCCCGAGACGCTAGAGTCGATCCCGGAGTCTCCAGCTGACGTCCAGGTGTGGCTCCATCAGATGCGCATCAAGAAGAGTGTGCGCACGTGCTTCAACAAGGTGAACGGCGCCAAGTTCCTAGCAAGCGGCGAGAGCGTCGAGTCGCTCAAGAGACTCGGCGTCCACGACGAGCACGCACACAGCGTGATTCTGCCTCAAGTCGCAGCGTGGTGCACGGTCCAAGCAGCAGAGACGCGCCAGCGACGCATAGCGCTACTCAAGCTTGTGTACGCGAGCTTGGAGGAGATGCCGGAGCGCTTGATGGTCCGGATCAACCGAGGCAAGCTCGCTGCTGCTGACTTTGAGACCACACTCGCACGAAACGTGAACGCGTTCGTGAACGACGCGCTCAGCGCGCTCGAGCGCCTCGTGATAGCGCACCACGAAAGGGAAGGGACCGAGAGCTCCAGCAGACTGCCAGGCAGCTCATACATGGACTTGTTCAAGGGCTTTGGCAAAGCAAACGCGCAGTCACACAACAAGTTGCTCGCGTCGCTCTTGGCGTCGCACGTCGAGCTCAAAGCGACCGCGATGCATCACATCGTCACAGAAGTCGCGCCGTGACGCTCGAGCCTTGAGGTGGTCGTTAGCAAGAGACAAAGAGAGAGCGAGGCAGCCACTAGACAATGTACGACATCATCTCCACACGCACGACGACAGGACTCAACGCCATCGCTTCTTCACTTGTGGCGACGGGCTCACTTGGCGCGCTGGTACTGCCCCGCGACGAGCTCGAGCTTGCCTCGGTCCACGAGCTTGCCCAAGATGACTGCGAGCCCAGAGATCGTCTTGTCGTCTGCTCAGGCGCCGTCATTCACACGCACAGTGAGTCCACAGATCGTCGCAGCACACATCACTCGCTTGTACGCACATGGCTGAGCGCCGCTCCTAGCGAACGTCGAGAGCATGTTGTGGATGCGCTGGATCGGCAGCGAGCCAAAGTTCGAGAGCATCCCGACGATGTACGTCTCGAGCAAGCGGAGGTCCTCTGCCTCTTGCGCATCAGACGACACGGCGGTCTCTGGTTCGTCCATTAGCGCGCTCTCGCTCCCACCATCGCGCGAGTCCTGGAACACTCGCGACGCAACGAGCGCCTTGCGATCAGCTGAGAACGTCAAGAGGCCGTGGTTGATCCACACTGCGACGTGCTTGAGCAATGCGTCGTCCGAGATCTCGAGCGTCGCTGCGAGCTCATCGACGTCCCAGTGCTCTAGATGCATCACACGACACGACAGTCACAGTGTGAGTCATTGCAAGCGAGCGAGTGTCTGCTGTGCCAACTGAACGCACCGCGTCCGTCAAAGTGCAGGATCATCGTCGCTTGGATCGGTGAGACGGTGAACTCGCACTCGACGCCGTTGAGCTCAATCGCGAGCTGCCACATCAAGACACCAGCACGCGCGTCAGTCTCTCGCTCTTCGTCGTTCGTTCATGTCCATGCACTCAGCTACAGACCTGAACCGACCCGAGCGACGGATGCCACGCGAGCGACCGCGGGTTCCGCAGCACTTCGTACGCTTTCTTGTACGCGTCGACGGCGCTCGCGACGCTCGGGTGCAGCGCGACGTCGTCGCTCTGGAACGGCGGCCAAAAGTGCTGCGACACGATCGTCGCGTCGACTGGCACAGCTCCTGGTGGCGTCGTGCGCTGCTCGGCGGCGAGCGCCGTGCTGATGTTTGCGTTGATGCGCTTCGAGTCGTCGATGTCCCGGACCATGATCTCGCACATTTGCAGCGCGTCGTCGCCGAACCGGAGCTTGAGGAGCTCGAGCGTCTGGACGTCGCGGTCCGTGCTGTACGCGAGGTTCTGGAGCAACTTGTCTGCGAGCATCATGCGGTACTCGTTCACAAAGAGCTCGCGGCTGCCGTAGATGTTCACCTGCGACGAGCGACAGCAGGCGCAACACATCGTCCGTCAGTCAACGCGTGCTGCCTGAGCGAGTGGCAACAGATACAAGACGCCGCCGTAAGACGCACGAGGATGCGCAGGATGTCGTCGCTACTGCGGCTCCGCGACGTCTTGGTCGGATCGGCTTCGATCGGATCGGGCTCCCAGTCGTCTGGCGACGCGTCCTGTCAGCAAACGACACACGTTCAGACAGAGTCAGTCGAGGCACATGCGTCCTGCCATTCACTACAGACAGGTCACCATGCGCTACGCACTTCGTCGTCGTCGCTGTCGTCGTCTTGCTGGATCAAGCGCATGTTGTTGCGCCGGAGCTCGTCAAACAAGTCGCCGTGCTGGTCGTCCGTGAGGCTCAGGACGATGCACCGGACCGTGTCTTTGCGCTGCCGCAAGTACTGCGCGTCGTCTCACAGCGCAGCGGTCACGTGGTGAGTCGATCAGCAGACGCACAGTGTCGTACTGAGCCAAGAGCGCCGCACCTCTTTCACCGGCTCGCTCAGCGCTTCGAGGAGCACGCCTTTGGGGTCGAGGATCCGAAATGCCTACAGCCATCGCACGCACGCGCGTTGCAGCGTCAGCGCTCTCTATACGATGCGTCCAGCGATCGCGTCGCTGCGGTCGCACTTTGATCGTCGAGACGTAGATGTCGAGGATCTCCGATGTGTTGGCGCCAGGCTGGAGCAAGCGCGTGCGCAGCGCCGAGCGGAACGCGCTCACGAGGTCCTCGTGCTGGTGCGTGCGCTCGAGGCAGCGGCGCAGGTCATCGAGCGCAGGGACACTAGCGACACAGTCCGGCGATGAGACTCTCCAAGGCGCTGGCGACAAGCACGAGGCAATAGGCGACGACACGTACCTGTCTGGGTACTCCTTGATGATCTCAAAGAGCTGCGCGATGCGGAGCGACCCAAACTCCTGCGTACGAGACAGTCAGTCGCGTCACGAGCCTCGATGACGCCGTTTGTGCGAGTGCTGTACCTGCAGGACGTGCTGCGAGATGACGTCGCGCCACTGTGGCTGCTGTGCTGCACTCTCAGACGTCTCGAAGAGGTCGTCGAGCCACGGCAAGAGCTCGCTGCACGCCCAGTCGACGACGCGGTCGAGCACCTTCTCGCTGAACTCGTCGCCGCAAGTCGCGCGGATGCGCGTGCGCACTTGGCTGTGCACGACGCGCAGGAGCGCAGGCTCAGCCACGTGCGTCCACTCGAGCTGCACGAGGAGCAGTCGGATCGGCTGCGACGCGAGCGCGCGGTACGTCGCGTTGCCTAGTGCGTCATCCAGTCAGTCGGTCTGTGCGAGTGACTGGCGATGGACATCGGGGCTCCGACGCACCTCGGAACTGGTGGAAGCTCATGGAGAAGAAGAGCACGAGGACGTCGTGGAAGCGCTAGGTACGAGCGAGCGAGACGGTCAAGAGCGAGAGATTGAGAGGCAGAGCACGAGCGACCACAGGGCGATCGCACCTCTTTGTGCGCTGCGTCTTCGAACACGAGGCAGCGAAAGTGCGTCGTGAGTTCGTCGCGCATGCTTGCGCGCTGCGTCGTGTACGGATCGTCAGGCGCTACGCATTCGTGTGGGTGTGAGCAATGTGTTGATACTGCGATATATGGAGAACGACGATCCACACACGCACCGTCAAAGAGACTCGCGAGCTCGATGCAGTGTGCGAACGCTTCGTCGGCAAACTGGAGCGCGAGCGTGAGCTGCTCGGCGCAAAAGAGACTGAACGCATGGCGTTCGCGCTTGGCACGCACGGAGTGCTGCAGTAGCGCGTCGTAGCCGTCAAAGAAGCGCCAGAACGCTGGCACGACGTCGCTGCGCAGCCAGTAGCCAATGCGCTGCGTGAGCATTGCACGTAGTGGCTCGAGCTGCCCAGCTGTGCGCGCGCGATGCAAGAGCGTGAGGTGCGTATCGGCCGTGGCGCTGCCTTGCGCTGCGCCATTAGCATCTGCTGCTGCGCGCGGCTCGAGCGTGAAGAGCTCGTGCCAGAGCGCGTCGCGGTCAATGCCGAGCACGCCCATGTTGCTGGTGCTCTTGGATCGATCGGATGTCGCTTCCAGGCGAGATGGTAGGAAGTTGCATACAATAACCAAGATGAACAGTCGAGCGAGCTATTGATAGGGAACATCTCGAGATGTATGAACGTCCAGCTTGATCACTCTGCGTCCGCCATGAGCGCAAGTGCGCGGCGACGGCCGTGGGTGATGCAAGCGATCGCGCTCTACGACTACGACCCAGAAGGCACGCGCTTGTTGCTAGTCTCTCGTTGTGTGTGCTCTATCTCTCTCTCTCGATCAGACTTGGGTCAGGACTAACCGTGTCAGTGTCTTCCTGACGACTTCAGAACCGGATGAGCTCCCACTCGTCGAAGGGCAACATGTGCGCGTGCTCCAAGTGCAGGACGACGGCTGGTGGCTCGGATACGCAGCCGATGCACCGGAGCGCATGGGGCTCTTTCCGTCCAACTATGTGTGTCAGGTTGTTGAGCAGCGACCACAGCAAGTCCGACAACCTACAAATGCTCGAGTCGACACTGGCGAGGACGACGATGACGAAGTCGAAGCCCGCGAGTCGGTTCCAAGACAGCGCACACGCGCACTGGAGCGCGACGTGAAGGAGCGTGACGACATCAACGAAGACGAAGATGACGACGATGACGACTACGAGCGCCAGCAGCACGAGCGGCGGACTCGACAACACCGTCGGCATCCTCACAACGTCCGAGATCGAAGAGATGTCGGCGATGATGACGATGGCGCTGAAGAGGACGACGACGATGTCGCTGCTGTTGCGCCAGTGCAGCAGCAACAACAGCAGCGCAAGGTCTCTGTGCTGCAGCTCAAGCGAAGCCTCGCAGACGCAGAGCGCACGAGTGATGCTGCGCGCGCTGCACGTCTCCAGGTGCGTTCATACTAACGTCTCACAGACTCGCTTCTTGTGTGTGAGAGAGAGAGCACCACACTGACGGCTTGTGCTCCTGGCGTCCTTGCTCTGGTTGCGAACAGGCAGAGCGCGAGCGCGCTGCTCAGCGCTTTGTGCCGTTGACGCGAAGGCATCAGGCGAGAGCCACTCGCGACGACGAGAGAGATGAGGAGGAGGAAGAAGACGACGACAGTGCGTTCGAGTTCAGCGACCACAGGCGTCGTCCGCAGCAAGATGACGGCGGCGACGACGATGAAGGCGAAGGACAAGACGGCGACGACGACGATGACGCACGCAGCGATCCGCGATCGCAACTGCACCAACGAATCGACAGAGATGACGCCCTTGAGGACAACAGCAGCGAGCACGACGAGCAAGACGACGCACTGGACCAGAGCACAGAGAGAACTCTGCAAGAGCAAGAGCAGCAGCAGCGACGCCACGCATCGCGCGTGATTGCCCACTCGCTTGAGCGCAACCTCCGCAGCAAGCAGCAGCAGCGGTCGTTCCAAGCGCGTCAACATGCTGCAACACTCGCGATCCAGCGCTGGATGGTGCGTACGAGCTCCCAGCAGCGAGAGCGGAGCGCCATACTGCAGCAAGAGCAGCAAGAGCTGGAAGCCGACGAGGCGCTGCAGCGCGAGACTGCTGCAGCGATGCGCATCCAGACGTGGGTCCGACAGCTCCTCGCCTACTTTCGCTGGCAAGCGCACGTCGAGCGCGAGCGCATTGCGATGCTCAAGGCAAAGCGCCTCGCTGCCTTGCAGCGCGAGCAAGAGCGCGTGCGGGAAGAAGCAGAAGCTGAAGCGGAGCGGCAGCGCCAAGCGCGACTGCGAAAAGAGGAGGAAGACGCGCAACAACAGCGTCACTCAAAGCCGCAGCAGCAGAACCAGTCGAGCGATGCATCGAGCGCATCAGAGCGTCGGGACGAAGACGCGCCGTCTCGATCCGACCAACGACTGCCAGCGCTTGACACCGCCAAGGCGCAGCGCAAGGTCATGAAGAAAGACGCCGTGGCGCTCGTGAAGACGCTCGTGAAGCAGCAGTTGGACGAGAAGCTGCGCGATCACGACGAGAAGATGAGCGAGCTCCAGCGTCTCGTCACAACGCTGCAAGACGTCATTCGCAAGCAGAACGCCATGCTTCTCGATTCAACTGGCGACGTGAGCGTCACGACGATCCTCACGACAAAGACAGCGTCTTCGATGGCACAGACACTGGCGCCAACGCCGCCACTGCCATCGTCCGTCTCGAGCGTGTCGCTGATCCCAAAACCACCGTCGCGCTCGGCGCTGCCGCAGCTCACTGGTGCCAGCAGCAACGCTGCAGCGACGAAGCCGTCGGGGATCAAGCCACCACGCGCGAGTGAAGTCCCAAGCCGACTCCCGATGCTCCACAACAGCCGATCGAGCCACACGAGCAAGCGCTGAAGTGACTGGAGCTGCACTTGAGCTCCTGGGGTCTTCTTCAAGTGCATCGCCAAGCGCCACGAGAGCTGCTAGTACGCGTCGCACGTACGAGCGTCTTCGTTGCGTTTGTAGTCGTCGCGACTGCTCGTCTGCGCGCGCTGGAGCCGACTCAACAGCGCGTGGCGACCGATCTCGATCACGTGGTACACGGACACGACCGAGACGAACGCGACAGCAAAGTCGAGCGACGCGCTCGCGTCCTCAGAGAGCTCCACTGCGTCAACTGCAGCGAGCATCCACTGCCCGAGCAGCTCGATCTTTGGCGCGTAGAATGCGTAAAAGCGCTGCGGGTACGCGCGTACGAAGCACAGGACGCGGCTTGCGAGTGACTCAAAGAGGGTGTGTCGACGTCGCGTGGTGTCGCGAGTGTCGTCGTCGCTGCGGCTGTTTGTTGTTGTGAGGAGCAACGCGCCAAGCACACAAGCAGCGAGCGCGATGCAAATAAAGAGCAGACAGTCACGCCGGTCTCGAGCGTGTGGTGCGTGCTGGAGAGTGCGGCGCCGACGCTGCGCCTTGAGCTGCCACGAGCGCAACGTTGTTGCCATCGCCGTGTTGCTTGTGCTTGTCGTGTGAGGACTTGAAAGGACGCGAGCGCAGTATCAAACAGCTTTGCTTGAAGTTTGTAAGAAAACGAAGTAAATCAAAAGTTCTGTCATTTTTTGAAGGTAATAATACATTTCACCAAAAATCATTTGTCATTGAACTTGTATTTATTACATATATTTCTAATAGATGGCAATTTATGTTCGTTTCAATATCCCGAACCTTTCATGTGTTGAGCTGTGTCGTCGAGGCAGCAGTCGATCAGGCAGTTGGTCTGTAGCGAGGTCTTTTAGCCCAGGCTCTGTGTGAGGAAAGCCACGGTTTTTCATCGGTGTATCTCTATCAATCCACTCACTTCAGCTTTTGACGCATTATCATGGACAAATCCCTGTCGCTTCAGTCAAAGTATCGAGTACACAGAACTGATCGGTACGTAGGTGATCTGCGTTTCCGACTTGGTAAATTGGGCAATGTTGCGCAACTCACTGCGGCATCACGTCTACCTGAGTCTTTTGTCGTTGAGCAGCGTGAGTAATCACTTTCACTTCGTCGGGTGTGTACACGTGCTACACACGCACCGCACAATCTGGGTATGCCGACCAGAGTCCGATCCAGAAGTCGGAGCTTGGACCATAGGGACTTAAACACTCCGACCGGCTAGTCGCAATGTCAAGTTGATAGTTGAGAGTCTACCCAGCCCGAGTACGACTTATTGGTCAATCCGGCAACAACAACGTCGTCATCTATCAGACAGAACGTCGCAAGCGAGATTAGGAGCGTAAGGAGCTGGATGTTCGTGCTCAGCTCGGCAACGAGGGAGTCGGAGCTACACGACACCCTCTTGTCGACGCACAGCTCGACGAGTGTGTCCTCTCTTGCGGTCACCCCGTCAAGGCAATCGCGCATGACCTCAGAGGTCGGCGGAATATGCACACACAAAGGAATCGCTTTGTCTGGCGCAGTTACTGTACAAGCCGATCTTCGCCGTTGGTGGGGGCACATCCATATTACCTTGATGTCGCTTGACAAGGGGCATTGGCGGTGCGAGATCAAAGGGACTCAAGAGACTACCGGAACGCTTTCTGGGCTCGCTCGAGATCGAGGAGCGCGGACAGGCGATCTATGTCGCTCGTGTGTGGGAAGCTTAACGAAGCCTGTACTCGGTGGCGTCAGCAGTGAAATAGGAATACCGTCGTAGTCCAAGCCGATATCACAGCAGTCGTCGCGCGAGTGGTCCCGCTTGTCTCGTCTCGCCGCGCTACATTTGTTGTTGAGATTCTTGATGTTGTGCGTAGGCGATGCAATGTGGTTTCTTACTACAGCGCTTCACACGGTTTGCCAATATCCCTTACGAAACACCTAGATCCGAGGCGATCTCACAGAAAAGGTGCTGCCGCTGGCCGACAAGGCATGCATCAAGCCGCCGCACCGCTTCCGCTGCGCTCTCAGCACTGATCTTCGTCGCTCGTTCGCGAGTTGCTGTCGTCTCGACAAGCGAGGAGCAAAAATGCACCACATTGATTCACATTGAATCAATCATGACAATAAAAAAATCTAAGATTTTCGATATTTGATTTTTGTACGGGAGATGTGTTCAGATTCAAAGAATAACTGCTTCGGCTCTGCCTGGGTGCCTCGCATCGTGACACATCGCGCTCGCTGCGCTGCGTGTGAACTGTCCTTCACTTGCTAAAGCAGGAGTTTGACATACAGTTTGTAAGAAAATGCAGTTCGGCTCATTCGCTTGTCGTAACATAACGAAAATTAAACTCGATTAACAACTCTTCTTCCTTAGCAAAGGACGAAAGGCAATTTTTAAACTCAAACGAATTGATGGTTGTACAATATTTATTACAATAGTAGCGATTGGTGCATGTTGCCGTTCATTGCCTCGCTTGCTTGTACTGTTGTTCATTCAATCGTCCTATTTAGCTTGTGAGCTAACTTCTTGGATCCTACGGTCAAAGTAAAATACCCGTGCTTCACGACCGACACTGCTTGCTTAGACTTGCTTGTCTCGCCTTGACTTGGCTTGCGAATATGTGTGAAATTTACCTGTGAGAATATCTGTACAAAATCTATTTCAATGGACAATTATCCTTTTTATACACTGGATTGTACGATGTTTTGTTTTGTACGACTTGCTGCTCTACCTCTTTTATTGCACTATCAGACGGATGGCAGTGGTCGCTCATTGCAGATTGACAAGCAAGTATGGCCAGACGTCGTGATGACAGTCGTGGTCGTGCAGGTCGCGGAGGTGGTTGTGCATCACCAGCGTCGCAGCAACGACAACAACGGAAGAAGCAACGACGAACTGGTGGTAATGGCGCTTCAGAACAGCAGCGCCATCACAACCACTCTGGACGCCAAACTGCTGCATCGTCGACTGGACCGAGTGCGGCGTTCCTTGCTGCGCTCGAAGAGCAACGCGAGAACGAGCGGCGTCGGCAAGCAGAGCAACAGCAACAACAAACTCTAAGTGCAAAACCAGACAACCACCTACCAGCCAATGCAGACACAAGCTCATCGATGCCAGCCCCAGCACGTCCACAAAAGCCGATTGCACACATCGCTGGCTTCTACTACGACGAAGCGCAACGTCGGTACTTCAAGCTCACGCCGCACATGGCACAGCGCATAGCGCGCGAGAAGAAACAGCTCGCTGCACGACAGCGTGACGCAGCTGCACACACAGCGCTGCAAGCGCGACGCGCAGCGCAACAGAGCAGCAGTAGTCGAGGCAGCAGTACCGGATTGCGGCGGGCAGTGCAGCTCCAGAGCAGCGCTGCTGCGCCACCAAAGTCCTGGGTCGCGTACCTCGCAGAGCGCGAGAGTAGTGCGCCGTGGAGCGCAAGACGTCGCGATCGCTGTGCACTGATGCCGCGCGTGTTTGCGTCTCGCATGGTGCGTCCTCCTGCAGTGGACATCTTGTGGACGGCTTGTCCAACTCGTCCGTCTTGACTCAGAGAGTGTCTTCGTGACTGCGCAGGCGCATGGCGATCTTGCTCCAGTGCGCAGGACGAACGACACTGAGTCTCAGGACCTCATCACGGCGCTGAGCTTCCAAGCCGCAGCGTCGGATGTCGGCGCCATCGGCTGTACGCCACCAGCGCGCTGTGATGTTTTGAGACGGCACGAGTGTGGTACTGCAGTGCACTAGGACTCACGTGGGGTCGTATCGTGTGCTGCTGTTGACACTGACAGTCAGCAGCGGACGCGTCGATGTCGTTCGCGTTGGCTATGAGCGTGACACGCGCTCGGGCTTTGCAAAGCGAGGCGAGCGCCAGCTCACACCTGTCGCGCAGTGGCGTCCGAGTGCAGCGTTCCAGGTACGCGCACTGCTGTCTCGAGCTCGCATGATCCGCTACGAGCGACCATCTTGCGCGATTCAAGAGCTCTTGTACTGAGCTCACACGCGTCTCTGCGTCTGGTCCTGTGCTTGTCGTGGACTCTACTAGGTCTCAGCGCTGCGCTGGCAGCCACCGGATGCACTTGGCGGCTCGAGGAACGCGCTCTTGAGTGCGTTTGTAGGCGGCGACGCGTCATCTCGGACGCTCCACATGCGCACTGGCGCATCGAGTGGCTTTGTGTCGTTGAGACGCATTGGCGAGCGTCTGTTGATGCAGACGAGCGTTCAGGTGCGTGAGTGGCGACTGGTGCTGCCACACATGACAGTGAGCGCAGACTGACGGAACGGCGCTGCTCTATCTGCAGGAGTGGGCTTTCCACGACCCGTGGAGCATCGAGTGGTGCGAACCTTGTGACTGCGTCAAGCACGACTGCAGCTCTCGCTCGAGCGACTCACGATCACACGCTGTGGCTGATCTGTTAGGTCTCCAACTGAAGCGACAAAGTTCGCAGTCGGACTCGGCGGGTACGTCGTTTGTTGTCATGACAACTCACCACTGCGTGTGCCTGACGTACTTTGTTGTCTGACTCGCCAACTCGCTAGCTCCGAGTGCGCTGCGATCGTCGACAGCGCTGCCCACGACGGCGTTGATCGAGCGCCGCGCGGCAAGATCACGAGCGACGTGATGGCGCAGGCGTTCACGAGCACGGTCCGTGGCTGTCGCAATGTCGAGTGGATGTGCTGTCACGCTCGCTCCTCCCACACGTGGACTCACGCGATCACTACGGCGTCGTCGTCACGTGCGAACTAGGGTCACGTGCTTGTCAACGGCACGCGCAACGGCGCAGCGTGGCTCTGGGACCTCCGCGCGCGGCGTCGCGCTCAAGAGCACTTCAGCACAATAGCAGCAGCAGCGCGCGGGGCTCAACAGAAGCAACAGAAGACAAGCGCAGCGGTGATGCTCGATCTCCACGTCTTGCGCGACGACATCCAAGTCGTCGCACTCAAGTCGAACGGCGAGCTGAGCTTGCTCGACTTGCGTACGTTCCAGACCGTCGTGGCGTTCGCGCCAGGACGAACGAACGCGTACTTCCCGCGACTCAAGTGCGCAGTGGTACGGACGCACGGCAATGTGCTGGACCGAATTGACTGCCTCACGTACGCGTGTATGACTGTGCTCTGCTCATGCAGGAAGAGACAGAGACGCTGGTCGTTGCGACCGACACGAGTCGTCACGAACGCGACGCGCGGACTGTGAACAGCTACGATATCCGCTCGGGCCGCCTCGTGTCGCAGCTGTGCGTCTCGCCTGCGACTCTGTCGAGCGCTAAGACGCCACTGGAGCAAGTGCATCTCCGCGCATCGAGCGAGAGCGCCGCCAGTGCACCAGAGATCTGGGCACTCGGTCGACACGAGCTCTTTGCAAGCACGAGTGGCTGGGATGCTGAGTCTGAACGAGTGTGAGAGCCACCACGAGAGATGGAGGAAGAGATGGAGAAGTATATCGACACAATGACAGAGGTCCTGACAATGTCAGAGCCTCTAGCAGCACTCGCTCTGTTGCGAGCTCACTCTTCTGCCTCTGGCGGCGTCGGGTCTTCAAGCACGTCCTTTTGCTCCACGAGCGCTTCAAAGCGCACCACTGGCCGCGCACCACTGCCGCCGTCGCCATCGCCACCACCTTCCTCTTCGCTGATCGCAATGCCGTAGCCAACTTGCACGGGCTTTGGCGCCTGGAGCTGGTACGGCTCACGACTGAACTTGATGCCGTTGCCGACGTACACGTTCAGGAACTTCTTCCCGACCGCAATGCCCACTGCGCCGGGCCACACGAGCGACCGCACGACTGCAAACTCGCCGACTGCAGGCACGAGCGTCCCAGGCAGGCGATCGACGCGCCACGAACTCGCAGCGTCTTCGCTGAGCGCCTGTAGTGGCGGCGCAAAGTCCTCGCCGTCCCATGGCACTTCTTCGCCGTCTGCGTTCGTCTGCGGCGGCAGTGGCGTCATGCGGCCGTACTTGGCGTTGAGCTCCTTTGAAAAGTGCACCCAGCTCCCGAGGTCTGTGAGCTCGGACGCCGCCTTGATCTCTGGCTCCTCGGTTGGCTCGATCTCGCCTGCGTCCGAGACTTGGAAGTACCCAGCAGGACACACGACCGTGCCGGACGTGATACGAGCGATCTGTGCGCGCAAGAAGTGCTTCTCCTGTCCTGGGAACGGCGGGTGGCCCGCCACTTTGCCTTCGAGGTCGCCCCGGACGAACCGACGGAGCTGCCGCGCCACGAGGATCTGCTCGCGCTGGACGTTCGGGAGCTGCGTCCACTCGTACCGGCCGTTGTCCTGCATCGCCCAGTACGTGAACTTGTTGGCGCCGTCGACGCCTTCTTCGGCACTCGGGTCTTCTGGCTCGCTCGCTGCACCGACTGCGAGCTCGCCCTCTGCGATGTAATAGTCTGCGCCGTAGCCGAGCACTTTGCCCCAGAACCGCATGCTCGTTGTCGCGTGCGTCTGCGCGAGGCGCTGGAGCGCGACCGAGAGACGGAACGTCTCGGACCGCGAGAAGCCGAGACCGGCCCACTCAAACATGTTGGCTTCGTCGAGGATGTCGGCAACGCCAGTGGCAGGCGCAGCGCCTTCGTCTTCCGCTTTGATCTGGTCGTCGTAGCCACGAGAGTAGGAGCGTGTGAGAGACTACGATGTTGACACTGTGATAGCAGCAGGCGCAGGCGTGGCTCGGACCTTAAGGAGATCGAGCGCCTGGTTGCACCATCGCTCTGCGTGAGCTTCCTGCGGAGAGCGATGCGAGGAGAGCGTCGTTGTGTGGCGCATCGACCGCAACGTCAGTGCGTCTTCGTGGCACTGAGAGTAACTACGCGCGACTGAAGACAGCAGCAACAGCAGCAGCAGCAGCAAGAAACCAAGAGAGAGAGAAGACGTACGCTGTCGCGCTTGGCACTCGATGTGTCGGCAGCGTCTGCGACTGCAGCAGCTTGCGGCGGCGCGACGTACCGCTGCTGCTTGATCGTCGCCGAGATGGCTTCGAACGAGTCGTTGAGGTTCTCGGGTCGCTCGACGAGGATCTTGAGCAGGACGTCCGAGAGGTGGTCGTACAAGTTGGTGCCGTCGACGCACTCTTTCTTCAGGAACGCCTTGGCTTCTTCGAGCGTCGTCATTGCGACGGCCAGCACGTGCGCACGTGTGTGTGTGATGCAGCAGTCTCCAGACTCTGTGCCAATGCAGGCGCGTGTGCGCGTGAAGCGACGCTCGTTTTTTGCGTTTTTCAAACAGCGTTTGGCTCGGAAAGCTGCGCTCGGACATGGTCCGCACGTTTGTGTGGACTTGGCTGTTTAAACAGCGCAACAAAAGTTGTCCAAAAAAATACAAGGCTGAAGCAGAAAAAGCCACACAAACGCACGCCCAAGTGCGACCAAGTACAAATCCGAGCCATTTCCTGTTTAAAATCAACAAAAAAGGAGTCGCGACTGTTCACAAGGAGTCATGACGGTTCACAAAGAGTCGTCGACCATTCACAAGAGTCACTACACGTCGAGAAGTCGCATTATTGTCAACTGTTCTGCAGCAGATAGTGATCGCAGCGAATTTGTTGACGAGCGTACTAGATGTACATCACTCGATGTACATCTAGTGACGCTCATCTACAAGTAGCCGGCCGAGCCAACGCCTTCCCACGCCATCGTGCTGACGTCGCCAAAGTCCACGCCCGACGTGTCGTAGTGGCTGATACCTTGGTACACGGACGGCGCACTCGCACGGCGGCCGCGTGCACTGCCGCTCGCAGCAGGCGTCTTTGCCGCGGACTTGCGCTTCTTCGTGGCTCGTGGCTTGCCTCCTGCAGCAGCAGCTGCGGCGTACGCTACGTTCGCATCCAACGCCACGCCATTGATTGCATCGTAAGTGAGTGAGTGAGCGACGCAAGTGAAGCATCCATCGATCCACCTCAGCAGCTCGGTGCCGCGCCACGTACCTCGACGACTCGCGGCTGCTCCTTTCCCGCGTTTGCTCGCAGCAGCGCCTCCTTTCTTCGTCTTTGGCGCGCGCAGAGGCTCATCGCCGCCGGCTGCGACGATCGCATCAATCGCACGCTTGCGCTTCTGCGACGCTCGCTTGCGCGACTGGACGCGATCGGCGTACGACTTGCCGCGTCTGCGAGTCCAAAGCACGAACCGAGGCATCAAGACAACGTGAGTGAATGAGGAAGCAGTCAGTGGAGCGTCCACTCCACTCTACAGCAGCTCACGACGTACTTGGACTCGCTGAACATCTGGCGATAGTCGAGGCGGCAGTTGAAGTCGTTCCGCAGGTCCTCGACGCACACAAAGTGCTCAAACTCGCTCAGGTCTGCGCGGACGCTCGGCGGCGCGTTGAACGCCGTCATCGGCGCCTAGTACGTCCATCGACACTCGGAGTCAGCTCTTTGCGTATCACAGTAGCCGAAGCGAACGCCAACACACACGCACGAACGCACCTCGTTGTCGGAGATGTCGTCAGCATAGTCGGCGTAGCCAGCGCCGTAGTCGTCGACACCAGGCGAGTCAGGACGCACTTGCTCGTACGGATTCTCAAAGTCTCTGCCATAAGCACAAGAGAGGGCACCGATGTGCGTGAGAGAGTGCATCCACTGGTCCGTCGCAGCCGCGCACGTGCGCACCTCGGATCAAAGCCGTAATAGTTTGGCTGGACGTCGCCTGCGCGGGCCGCGTCCTCTTGACTGTTTGCGAGATCGATGTACTGACTCAGTCGAGGATTGTCGACCGTGTCTGCGCTCTCTTCGCCGTCCGACTCTGTCACGACACACACGTACATGCAGTCCACAGTGTCGAGGTCGTCAGTCATAACCATACTCGGTAGCTCAGCAGTGCACACGTAGGCGAGACACATCATGACA
The DNA here is from genome assembly GCA_003730235.1 of Pythium guiyangense. Taxonomy (NCBI): domain Eukaryota; phylum Oomycota; class Peronosporomycetes; order Pythiales; family Pythiaceae; genus Pythium; species Pythium guiyangense. The sequence goes on from QXDM01000028.1 coordinate 270,106, forward strand.
GACAGACAGACAGACAGACAGACACGCAGTACCTCGCTTGGTGTCGCAGAGCTCGCAGCGACTGAGTGCGACGCTGTTGAAGTTCGTGCAGATCGAGCACTCCCACGTCGCAGCACTCGCAGTCGAGTAACTCGGCGCCGGCGCTTTCTCTTCCTCGTCGTCAGCGCTATCGACTGACTCGGGCGATGCGATGCGGTTCCGTCGGAGCTTGTTGCGCTGCGGTCGCTTCCGTCGGTCCAAGTCGTCGCCATTGTCGTCATCGTCCGAGTCGCTCAAGACGAGTCCTGCGCGCGCGAGTTTGTCCTCGACGTCGTCACTGTCGACTGGATTCGCCACACGACTCGCAGCGACGAAGCCCTGTTGTAGCACCGACGCTGGTGCTGGCACTGTGCCGATGTGCACCGGCGCCTCAGACAGACGAGATCGGTTGGATGCAGTGAACGTCCGTTGACTTGCCGGCGGTGAGCTGACGTCAATCAGGTTGTACACTGACGGAGCTGGAGGAGCTGGCGTTCGCGGCACGTGCTGTTCTTCTGTGCGATGAGCTGCAGCAAACAGATCCGGCTCCGTGTGTTCGTTTGCACTAACCAGCGGAACCTCCTGACGATCTGTGGTAGCCAAGGCGCTTGACGGTGGCGGAGGCGCCATGGGTGCTTCAGGCGGGAGCAACATCGATGTGTTGAGTCCCAAGAGCTGGAAACACGGCTGGCTCACGTCGTCGTCGTCTGAGAGCACAGCTGCCGCAGTGGAGGTACTTGGACCTGCGAGCGGTGCGTCCACTGCGCGCTCCCACTCGTGCGACTCTATTGGCGGAAGCGGCACTGGCTGGCGCTCTAGCGCTGGCGCGTAGTGCGGAGTCTGAGCGTTGTTGTTGTCATCTGCTGCTGCTGCGCTTGGGTTGTCTGCAGCGCTGCTGAGCGCATCAAAGCCGCCAAAGCCGCCCAGGAGCGAGAAGCTCGGCGCTTCGTCGACTGCATTCTGCTGCTGCTGCGATTGAACAACTTGCGCAACACGAGTAGTTGTGCTTGTGGTTATCGCTGGAACGTGTTGCCTTGTTGGCGCATGTGGCAGCGATCGCTTGCGGCGATTCACTTTGAGCCGAGGCTCTGTCCGCCAGCTCGCTGTCGAGCCGCTCGATAGCGTCGCAGAGCTGAAGAACACACCGCGCAGTGCGTGTGAAGCACCAGCAGGAGCTGCAGTTATTGTCGCTGCTTGTTGCTGTCGTTGCTGCTGCTGTGGATGGTGTTGCTGCTGCTGCAGTGATGGCGCTGGTGGCGCTGCATCAGGACTGTCGTCGCCGTCTCTGCTGTCTGCGCTCGTGACGAGCGGTTCGCGCTCCTGGTCACACGCGGCGCAGCGGCGGTCGCGCCAGTGGTTGAGCAGCGTGCAGAGCGGACAGCTCCACTCCTCTGCCGGCGGCGCGCGACGTCGGCGCGCTGCCATTGCCTCGAGTGCGCCAATGCAGCGCTGATGCGCGTCGAGGCTCCAGAAAGTGCGCCAAAACCGTACCAGCAGGCTTGTGGTAGCGATAAAATCGAGGTACTTGACCATCACTCGCACACACTTGCGCTCAGTATGCTCTGTGCAAGCATCATCAAGCAGGAGCACTTGGGCTTGAACCTCATGCGCATATCGAGCGTCGAGCAGCTTCAGGTCGTCATGCTCATGTGTCACCTCCGCGAGCTTCATGGACGTACTGATGGCGACACGAGCAAGCGAGTGGCACGACTGAGGCAAATAATTACGACTTCACTCGACAGACACACTTCACTCACTCACTCACTACGACTCACTCACTCATGAGACTCAAGACTCTTGGAACCACGCGTGCTGCAGGAGCTCGCTCGCAGTCGCGCGCGAATCCGGCGAGATGTCGAGCATGCGGTGCACGACGTCCTGCGCATCGCGCGAGACGGCGCTCCAGTCGCGCGGACTGAACCAGATCGCGCCGAGCCCAATGCGCTTGTACAGGTCCTGCTCGTTCAGTGCTTCGTCGAACGGGATCTTGCCGCTCAAAAGCATGTAGCTGAGGATCCCAGCGGCCCAGATGTCCGCTGGTTTGCCGTACCCGCGACCCGATACGAGCTCTGGGCTCAAGTACTGCGGCGTGCCGCAGATCTGCTGCAGCCGCCCAGACGCGAGCTCGAGCTCCTCCGACAGTCCAAAGTCTGCGAGCTTCACGTGAACCTGTGAGAGGTCGACGCTGTCTGCGCTGTCGCTGTCGAGCGCGTGCGAGAGCAGGACGTTCTCGGCTTTGACGTCGCGGTGGATTTGGCCCATGGCGTGGCAGTACTCGAGCGCCGAGAGCACTTGGCGCATCACGTGCTTCACGTGCGCCTCTGGCATCGCGCGGCGCGCTTTGACGACGTGCTCGAGCCCGCCGCCGTGGCACATGTCGAGCACGAGGTAGTAGCTCCCGTTCTCAGAGAAGAACCCGTGGTGGCCGATCACGTTCGCGTGCGTGAGGCGGTTGAGTGCACCGACTTCTGCGATGAGCATCTCGCGACCTTCCTTCGTGAGCCGATCGTCGCGGAGGCACTTGACTGCAAACGCTTCGCCAGTCTCGCGGTGCGTCGCGCGAAAGACCTGAGAGAACTGGCCACGCCCAAGGAGCTCGCCCATCTCGTACAGCTCCGAGAACTCGGCAGCGTCGCGCGCGTCGTCTCGCGCACCTCCACTCGCTGCGCCGGCGCTCGAGCGCGCAGCAGACGCAGCTGCAGCCGAGACACCTGCAGCGGCGCTGTACGCAGCGCTCATCGCAGCAGCGCGGCGCTCGTTGATGGACCGAACGATGCGGTGGATCACGCCTTCGCGGCTGTCGACTGGCGGGTCAGGACAGTTTGCACGCGCGGTCTCGTTGACTTCGACGTGGTTCGAGATGCCAGTGAGCGCCAAGACCTGCTCGACGTCCTCGGAGCTCACGTGCGTGCCGCGCACAGTGGCCCACGACGATGGTGGGAGCACGCCTTCCGGCAGTCCTTGCTGTTCCAAGTAGTTGTGCGGCATCATGCGAATGACCTTCGCGCCAGGGTACAGCATCTGCTCGAGCTGGTCAGCGGGGAGGTCGCCCATGAGACTCACAAAGAGCGTCTGCTGGACTTGCTGGCGCCGAGCGCTCGCGCCGCCAAGAGCGACCTCCAGCGCGTCTGGTGCGCTCGTGCCGAGGAACACGAGGTCGCAGTCTGCGAGCACGCGCTGGTTCGCGTCAGTCGTCGTGAACCCGAGCGTGTCGAAGACCTCACGGCGCTCGCGCGACGGGTCGGATGCCAAGAGCGTCGACACGAGGCGCTGCTTGCGGTAGCAGAACTTTTGCTGCGGCGCGATCTTCTTGACGAGGTCGCGCGCGACGCGCTCAGCGAGGCGTCCCGAGCCAATGAAGCCCACACTCGTGACTGCGAGCTGCTGCGCCATAGTGCTCTATGTGATTATATCGAGAGGGTGTGTCGTCAGCGTCGGCGGCACGCGTAGGTGTCGAGAAGAACGTGTGCCGTCGAGCGTGCACGTCGCGAAGTGAGCGTCCGTCCGCCCGTTTGTTCGTCGTCCGTGAGCACAGGCACGCGTGTGCGTGTGTGGAGGACGTCAGCTGCGACTCGTGAGCGCGTGCACGCGAGCGGAGACCGTGAGGTGGTGTATGTGTGCGTGTGCGTCCGTGCTGGTCGTGATCGCGAGCAGGTAAGTCTTGGTGTGATGATGCTTGGACGGTCGTCGCGATTGGAGATTGGAGCGTGGCGAGCGGTGGCGATCGAGCGCCTGTGACTTGTGTGAACTCGATGAGCAGCTCTCTCGCCAGCTCTTCGTCTCATGCCTTTTCCTTTGCGGTCGCATGGGCGTGCGCTGGTTTTAAGAGCGAGCAAGCGGTCCGTATGTTATGTGTCTGTAAATGATCACAGAGATACCTAAAGTTGGCTCTTGATGCGCAACGCAAGCTGTTGAGAAACAGACAAATGCCACTATCGAAAGTGTAGTCCGTCCAAAACGCGTGATTGGACTAACGGACCTTCTCTGCGCCGTGTGCGGCATGACAGACCAATTTCATAGTGAACCCAAGTACAGTCGTGGTCAGTCAACACGCGCGTTTTTGCCCGTTTGAACATTGCGAAACGGTGCACTCGTTCGTGATTGTCAAGGCGTGTCCACTCGCATACTCAACGCAAGACACAAGCTGTCCATGTGCACTTGCTTTCGTATTGCGAGCGTACGCGACTCTTCATGACCAGCAAATCACAATGCGGTCTTCACGGCGTACGCTCGCTCTGAGAGAGACACACATGCACACCGAGCTGGTAGACGTTCATGCATATGACAGTCATTGGTGCACGTGTGGTTACTTGACACTGGAGAGCTTGGAGCTTGATTTTCCATTGAGTATTTGAGATGCAACACTTGGTCCGAGTGCGGCTTCGCTGCAGTTTGACTTAGCTGTATACATATCTTAGCTAACGAAGGAGCTTCTTGCGCAAGTTATCTGTGTATGATTGACGTACAATACATACATCTGCAGCACGATGTTCCAGGTTTATGATGAGTTGATGTGGCTTGTGTGCAAGCTGTGCTTCGAGCAGTAGACTTGTGTTAGCACTTGTGGTTTGTGTTGCGTTCGTGATACCGATATTGAGTTGTTGGTACCAATATCGTATAATTTCAGTATCAAGTATCAACGGGAGAGACCATACCCGAACGGTAATAAATGAGATATTGATATATTCGCGTTTCCAAGTTTTGGTCGTATTCTAACGCGCAAGTAATCGAATTAATTATTTACGGTTTGAAATCTAATTATTTACGTCCAAGTAATCAGTGTCGTATGTTCTCAAATCACAAGAACAAACACACGTCATTGCGCAGCAGCAAGATTGATGTTATAGTGTGGCAGCAACTCGACATTTCTCCTTACATTTGATTGGCCAAAAAATACGTTAGCAACCAGATTTCAAAATTGCGCTGTTCACAATGCTGCAGCTGCTCAAGCGAAGATTCTGTGCAAGAGTGAAACATTGCAACGCACAGGACGCATACAGACATTGATGCTACACGTGACGCTCCGCACAGCAGCAATATCGCGGCGGCATCGGCTTCGACGCTCGTGCAGTTGCGCTGATGGAAGCTGTACGCGAGAGTCCTGAAGACGGATCCATCACACAACAACCTGCTTCAGTGCGAGAACCAAGTTGCGCAGCAGAGGTGCATCGCACCTGCTGTGTCGCTGCCTTCGCTGCGTTTGGTGCAGCAGCTCCACTCGACCGCGCTGTTTGATGCAAGCGATGCTACAACGCTGCGCAGAAAGCGACGCGAGAGCAGAACAGTGCTGGAATGAAGAAGCGCGTCATCTGGAACAGCGACGAACGTTCACCCGACGTCAGCTGTCTCATGAACTGGATCTCAACAGGCGAAAACTACAACAGATACCGGGGCGGAGACCAACAGAGCGGCCAGACCAAGCTCGCACTTGCTCAAGAGATTGTACGAAGCATTTCGGCGACCGGATTACCAATAGAACGAACAGCCAAAGACGTCGTAAACAAGATCAGCTCGATCGAGGCGTCGTTTCGCACAGCGTCAGACTGGCTGGCATCAACTAGACAAGGCATCGAGCAAAGTCGTCTCTTCTAGGTGGTGTGGCGCCGCTTTGCCCGCACCACTACAAACGATTGGCGTTCGGCCCGGCGCACGACTGATCTGATGAGATCATGAGCAGACGTCGCCGACTTCACCTCGCTCATGAAGCTGAAGCGTGCACAGCTTACCCAGGACAAGGAGCTCCGGATGAAGAATTTCGCCCTTTAAAGAGCGCCAATTGCGAGTTCAAGAGGGTGACGCAGCGGCCAGAGCTGCGTTGCTACGACAGCATGAACAAAAATCTGTGGCGCGAGTCAACATGCTACGACCATAGACAGAGGATTGCACCCAAGCGCGGAAGGTGGCACTATTGTGCGAGCGCTCCAAACTACTAGCATAAGGTGTACCGAAAGATGAGATTGACATGTTGCTTCCACTAACGACGCACTACTAGCATGTAGCTAAGTAGTTGCATACGTCTCTCACCACCACACCCTGCATCCGTGACATGCGCAATGTGTTCGCCATCGTCGTCAAGTTCGGCACTGCATGTTGCCTCAATGCTGTTGCTGGTCGAGTTCTGTTGTATGCTCTTGCAGCAGGAGGTTGTGAGGATTGCATGCGCACGTCACGTACGCAATGAGCTTCTTCACGCTGCGCCGCTTTCCAGCGAGCACGACTTGAAGGCACTCCAGTTACTGGAATCGAGGCTTCAGGAGACCGATACAGCGCTCCGTTTATTGCTACTCGACGTGTAAGTAGGTTCTTGCTTGAGCGAGGCATTATTGAGAGACTTGATTCAGAGTCGGAAATGGATCGTATGACGAATGAAACTGTGATGGAAGATTGGTATCCACGAATATCTCATGTTGTGTGCGTGTGGCTATCAACACAAACTCAAAGTGACCTTTCGACCTCCTAGCATAACCACAAAACTGTACAGTGTTTTGGATATAACTGATAAAATATGCAGACGCACGTTAACAAATCTTGAGGCCCATAACACAGAGTGGAGACATCCAAAAAGTGTGAACATCTAACGTGTATTATGTTGAGAATATACGTGTCTGTGCATATACAAAAGCAATCACAATACCTAGCTTAAAACAAAAAAAGACAGATACACTCGTGATCGATGCCTTGTCTAGTTGATGCCAGCCAGTCTGACGCTGTGCGAAACGACGCCTCGATCGAGCTGATCTTGTTTACGACGTCTTTGGCTGTTCGTTCTATTGGTAATCCGGTCGCCGAAATGCTTCGTACAATCTCTTGAGCAAGTGCGAGCTTGGTCTGGCCGCTCTGTTGGTCTCCGCCCCGGTATCTGTTGTAGTTTTCGCCTGTTGAGATCCAGTTCATGAGACAGCTGACGTCGGGTGAACGTTCGTCGCTGTTCCAGATGACGCGCTTCTTCATTCCAGCACTGTTCTGCTCTCGCGTCGCTTTCTGCGCAGCGTTGTAGCATCGCTTGCATCAAACAGCGCGGTCGAGTGGAGCTGCTGCACCAAACGCAGCGAAGGCAGCGACACAGCAGGTGCGATGCACCTCTGCTGCGCAACTTGGTTCTCGCACTGAAGCAGGTTGTTGTGTGATGGATCCGTCTTCAGGACTCTCGCGTACAGCTTCCATCAGCGCAACTGCACGAGCGTCGAAGCCGATGCCGCCGCGATATTGCTGCTGTGCGGAGCGTCACGTGTAGCATCAATGTCTGTATGCGTCCTGTGCGTTGCAATGTTTCACTCTTGCACAGAATCTTCGCTTGAGCAGCTGCAGCATTGTGAACAGCGCAATTTTGAAATCTGGTTGCTAACGTATTTTTTGGCCAATCAAATGTAAGGAGAAATGTCGAGTTGCTGCCACACTATAACATCAATCTTGCTGCTGCGCAATGACGTGTGTTTGTTCTTGTGATTTGAGAACATACGACACTGATTACTTGGACGTAAATAATTAGATTTCAAACCGTAAATAATTAATTCGATTACTTGCGCGTTAGAATACGACCAAAACTTGGAAACGCGAATATATCAATATCTCATTTATTACCGTTCGGGTATGGTCTCTCCCGTTGATACTTGATACTGAAATTATACGATATTGGTACCAACAACTCAATATCGGTATCACGAACGCAACACAAACCACAAGTGCTAACACAAGTCTACTGCTCGAAGCACAGCTTGCACACAAGCCACATCAACTCATCATAAACCTGGAACATCGTGCTGCAGATGTATGTATTGTACGTCAATCATACACAGATAACTTGCGCAAGAAGCTCCTTCGTTAGCTAAGATATGTATACAGCTAAGTCAAACTGCAGCGAAGCCGCACTCGGACCAAGTGTTGCATCTCAAATACTCAATGGAAAATCAAGCTCCAAGCTCTCCAGTGTCAAGTAACCACACGTGCACCAATGACTGTCATATGCATGAACGTCTACCAGCTCGGTGTGCATGTGTGTCTCTCTCAGAGCGAGCGTACGCCGTGAAGACCGCATTGTGATTTGCTGGTCATGAAGAGTCGCGTACGCTCGCAATACGAAAGCAAGTGCACATGGACAGCTTGTGTCTTGCGTTGAGTATGCGAGTGGACACGCCTTGACAATCACGAACGAGTGCACCGTTTCGCAATGTTCAAACGGGCAAAAACGCGCGTGTTGACTGACCACGACTGTACTTGGGTTCACTATGAAATTGGTCTGTCATGCCGCACACGGCGCAGAGAAGGTCCGTTAGTCCAATCACGCGTTTTGGACGGACTACACTTTCGATAGTGGCATTTGTCTGTTTCTCAACAGCTTGCGTTGCGCATCAAGAGCCAACTTTAGGTATCTCTGTGATCATTTACAGACACATAACATACGGACCGCTTGCTCGCTCTTAAAACCAGCGCACGCCCATGCGACCGCAAAGGAAAAGGCATGAGACGAAGAGCTGGCGAGAGAGCTGCTCATCGAGTTCACACAAGTCACAGGCGCTCGATCGCCACCGCTCGCCACGCTCCAATCTCCAATCGCGACGACCGTCCAAGCATCATCACACCAAGACTTACCTGCTCGCGATCACGACCAGCACGGACGCACACGCACACATACACCACCTCACGGTCTCCGCTCGCGTGCACGCGCTCACGAGTCGCAGCTGACGTCCTCCACACACATGCACCCGTAAACGTGCACTTGGGTCCGTACCGAAAATTACGGTGAATACATCGCTGAACAAATGAATTGCTAGTTATTTATCGACAACAACAGTATACGCACTAAAAACGCTGCGATGTACATCACTACATTCACTATGGTCAAGCATCCTTCGTTCAAGATGCACAATTGATTCGGGCATGGCACAATTGAGTCGAGCATAGCACACTTGGGTCGGTCATACTTCGTTCAGGAATGTATTTTAATGGTTTGTGATATTGGTTTATAACTGGCAACGGTTTGTAGGGTAGTTTAAATGTTTTCTTTGTCTTGCTCTTCATGTTTTTACGTGAATTGTATCTCTTTTCTTGCGTGAGAATGCTCTTGCAAGAACGAATCTTGATGATGAAAAGACAAAGCTCAAACGATATCATTTGCGGCAACTGACCAGACAAAGCATATAGTGTTAGGTACTTTTTCGTTAGAGATATTATCCGGTTCTCGAAACCCAGGCTTGTATGGGTATATGGTATCGCAGGTTTTCTGAGTTCCCTAAACGAAAAATTCGCCAGAAAAGAGCCACGCCTTAAACAGCGTTTCGAAGCCTGAAGCTGGCGCTTTCTAAAGACGCGTTTATCGTTCCCATTTATCCGGTCGGATTTCTGTCGGATTTATGCCTTTGCATACAAACACAGTGTGAAATGTGTATGACTATTTGACTGTTCGGTAATTTTATAACCTCTGAGAACTAAATATTACGTAAAACTAATACGCTAACGTTTTTTGATAGTGAAAAAATCTGAGAAATGAAATTTAAAACCATGCACGCCAATAGCAAACGCAACAGAAACGTAATCAAATCCAAGCGCTCGATACATCATGCCGCTGCACGCCGCTCACTCGCTCGCCACTCGGTTGGATCCGTTGTATGTGTTGGTTCTGGGTTTAGATATATTAAAAGGCGGAGGTTAATCTAATATGTAGATGTGTCATTGCTGATATATTTGACGTTTCCTATGTCTTGTAGCACATACAATTTCTCTAACGATCAGCTCTATTTTCGTTTGATTCATGTTCGTTTGAGACTAGAATGCATACCTCGAAGTATCGCCTCAAGGTTCGACGTTCAAGCCAAGTTTAAGTTGTTCAAAGTAGTAACATACTTACTTTAAATACTCGTGGTTTGAGCAAGTAAGGAACCAAAATGTTCCAATAGTTGCTCGCGACTTATCTTGACTCAAGTTTGCAACGTGCAACAGATATCCGCTCAAGAGCAACATTTTGCCCCCTTGACTACGCACTGGACCAACACCAACCGAGCCCATAAACGTGGATCATATAAGTTTGATAAATGTGGACGACATGTGTTGCAAACCCATTAGACCATTTGACTGAGGTAAGCATAAACCTAAACATGGTAAAACGAGGCTAAAGATCCAAACACCGACATCACTTACTGCACGCATCTCATGTCAATCATCAAAAGCCAGTTCGACCCGCCGACACACATCGACCCACCGCTCGTCACCATAGGTGTTGATCCAGACGTCCAAGATCTGGCCACAACAGCATCAAGCAGAGCGTTCAAGTCGGTACGAGCTACGACAGGCAAGTTTTGTGGTTAAGAAGCGCGAGAGTAAACGGGCTCGTCAAGAGATCTTTCGGCAGCTGCACCCACAGCACCAGCACACACCTGCACGCACCAACACATCCGCAATAGCGGGAAGGATCGATGATCCAAGTCTCGGAGGCGAGTTCCGGCACGTCTCGGGCGTGAACAAAGTGCAGGTGTGGCACGAGAATGTGCGCCGTCGCTACGCGCGCTACGCTGCACTGCTTCAGTCACCGCCGCCATTTAAGACGGCGCCAAGTACAACATACGTTGGTGCGCTCGCCATCGTCTAGGACTTTATGACCGAGCTCCTCGCCATGCCGGCCGCGCTGCCTCTGCGCAAGTGGTATTTCCCGTTCCGCCAGCACCCGAAGGCTTTGCGTCACGCCGTCCAGCGCGTGCCGCCTCGCGATCGAGCACTCACGGTCAGGGCCGGCTATGGTGGATGGTCGAGCCAACACACGGTGCGCGGCCATCCGCGCGTGCCAGTCCACTTGCTGCGTGCTGCGTTCCGTTAGCGCACGCGCGTGATGAATATCAACGAGCGCTACACTAGTCGGCGGTGCTCGTCGTACCGCTCATCAGTGATCCTCGCACAAATGCAGTTTCCTCTCGTCGACGGCGAGTTGTATGGCGGTCGCGCGTCCTACACGGTCTTGGGCGGCACCTACAGCTCTTTCAAGACATTGCCCAGCCTCAACGTCAGGACAGTCAAGTCTATCTTGCTAATGACGATGTGTACAATGAACGACAAACCTCGTTCAACAACCTGTCGCGTCGCCAAAGGTAGAAGCAAGAAGCGCGATGTAAGGTCATGGGTTGCTTGACTTCGTTGCTAACTCACTCATTACGGTAGTCAGTCGGATTATCATATTTATGACAAAATCCCGTACAAAATCATGTAATCGTGGCTATTTCACAGCCACAACACGCCATTTAGACTATACTTTAATGCTGTGAAATGACCACACGATTTTGTTGAAAGCATGAACTTGAGAGCCAAAAGCAAGCAAAAGAGCAACACGTCATGGTCGTGAACCTTGCGGAGGAAGTGCTGAGCGGCGTGCTCCAGACGGCCGAGCACCTCCATGGCAGCGTCGTTGCCGCCGAGGCTGGCGCAGTCGAGGCCCTTCGATGGGCCGGCGCGCTTCCGCTCCTGATGCGCGACCTGAGCGTCACGAAGGTCGTGTCAACAGACGCGCTGTGGGCGTGCCGCAGCGCCGAGCAAGTGACAGCGCTGCTGCGCACGCCCGACTGGAGCGAGCGCTGGGAGCAGCAGCAGCCAGAGGACGAACAGGAGCCTGCGCGCATCGACCCGATCGCGCACGTCGTCGTGGTCGTGACAGGCTTTCTCTGGGACTACGAGGCGCGGCTCGTGCAGCTCCTCGAGCTTGGCGCAGTGCAGCGCTTGACAGTCTGCAGCAGTCTCTCGGAGCGCGCGCACGAGTGCTACGACTTTGAGCGCAGCGCGTCGTTCTTTGGAGCGAGCGGGCGCTCTCGGAAGATGGACTTCCAGGCGTTTGCGAGTTTGCTTGGCGCGCACAACGCGTGCGCAGTGCTCGGCGCGCCGTCGCAGCAGTCACTCCAGACACAGCAAGCGCATGCAATTGGGACGCAAGCGACTGGTACAGGCGCAACGTTCGCGAGTCCTACAGCCCAAGCTGCTAAGGACGACGGCAACGACGACGATGACGAGTGGGGCTGGACCGACGAGAGCAATGGAGCAGCAGCCAGCGAGCGCGACACCAAGAGCTATGACCACGCAGCGCCTACTGCTTCTGCTTCTTCGTGGAGCAGCGCACCTACGCCGCCGTCGTATCCGCTTGTGACAGTCGGCGTGACCGTCGTGCACCTGCCGCTGCACTTTGCGCCGCTGCTGTCGTCGAAAGCGCATGCGCACGAGCCGTCGGTGTTTGTGCTCAGCCATCCGCTGTGCGCAACCGCGTTCCCGCTGCTGCTGAGCGACGTCGTGAGGGCGAACCGCTCGCTCACGACCGCAGCGAGTGTAGTCGGCACGTCGACAATGACGAATGCCGTCGCGCCTCTGCCAGCGTACACACACGTGCGCGACGTCCAGCCCGAGCACATCCCAAGCGCGTTCCGGCGCTCGCTCAAGCTGCTCGCGCACACGCTCGGCGAGATGCTCGTGAGCATGCGTTTGGACTTCAAAGAGCGCATCTTTGCTCACGGCGCGACAAGTCTCAAGATCGGACACACGCTGGTACGTTGTCGAGCTTGTGCTATGCAGCGCAGCGGTGGCAGGAGCCGCTCACTCTTTCTCTCTCGCTTGCTGCCTCGTGACGGGCGTAGCAACACATTGTGAACGAGCTGCAGGAAGACATGAGCGTCCACACAGTGCAGGGACACCAGAGCGCGTCCGTCATCCTCATCGATCGGTGCGTGCGCGCGACGGGCGGTCGATCTCTCAAGCGTATGAGCGACTGATGCGCTGCTAACACCGCGTCTTGGACATTGCTACGCGTGCAGCACGAGCGACTTGGCGACTCCGACGTCGTTTGGCGTCTCGCTGCTCGATCGGATCCTCGCGCTGTTGCCGCAGACGGCACTCGAGAGCGAGATCAGCACTAGCACCGGAAGCAGAAAGGTGCGTGCGCTGTCGTCTGCACACGCGAGTCCGTGGATCGGATCGCTCACGTGCGTCTGCTCACACCTGTCGCCATCGCTCAGACCCGCACGCATCTGCACGTGACCGAGATCTTTCCGCTCCACGGATGCGAGCCATCGCCGCTGAGCATCTCGCGCTCGCTGCTTGACGACGGCGAGCTCGCGTCGTCGTACCGCACGTCTGCGTTCTTGGCGAACGTGCGCTGGCGAGGCGGCGCGAGTCTCTGCCACCCGACGATCCCGAGCGGCGCGAGTGCGTTCCGGTCGCTCGCATTCCGGCCAGCGAAGCTCGCGCTGCGGGACTTGGACAAGCGGCTCCAGGAGATCGAGCACGAGCTCGTGCAGCAGCGCAAGATCACCAAGACCGGCTCGACGCGCCGCCCCGGCGAGAAGCGGCAGAGCGCGCGCGGTCGCGACGTGGTCTTGCGGCGCATCTGCAACATCTTGGAGGCCGGCGAGCCCACGAACGCGGAGCACAGCTCGCTCATTGAGCTCGGGATCATCGTCCTCGAGACGCTCGAGCGCATGGAAGCGGGGCAGCAGCGCTGGGACAAGTGCCGCGAGCGCGCAGTGCGGCAGCTCCAGCTCCACAAGCAGAACGGAGGTGAGTGGATCATCCCAGAGCTCGCAGACGCGATCCAGCGCCACGCAGCGGCAGCAACAGGCTCGTCAAGCGACGAGTGGGCGTCGCTCTCGGAGCTCCTCACACTGCTCGTGCATGCATTTGCGCTCTCGTCATCGAACGCTCCGATCGAGGACTACACGCTCCAGATGATCCGCCAGGCGCTGAGCGAGAGCATCTTGGAGGTGCGTACTGGTCTTGTCGTGTGCCGAGTGTCTGCCGTTGTGCCGAGTGCTCAATGCGCGTGTGTCTGTGTTTGGCGACTCTGTAGAGCGCTGCGAAGCGTCCTGCGACTGTCGAAGCGCTGTTCCCGAGCCTCGTTGTCGACATCCTCGCGTACGTGAGCCGCTGCCAGCAGCAGCAGAAGACGACGCAGAGCAGCAGAGCGACTGCGACAACCAAAGTCAGTCACGGCGACGACTTCGACGACGAAGCGTGGGACTGGAACGACAACAGCAGCAGCAGTGCTGCGCCAGAGAGCAATGCGCGCTCGACATCGTCGCACGCCGACGAAGTGCTGCGTCTCGAAGCAAAGGCGATCGTCGAAGCGTTTGTCGATCGTTTGCTCCAGCCGCTCGAGGTGCGTCGTGGGTTCATACTAGTGTGACGCTGGCAGAACCGTACTGACGTCTCTTGTGTCCATTGATGCACTCGCTCAGGAGTGCGCGCAGCTGTCGGTGAAGTCGAACGGCGAAGTCGCGACCGCGCAGGATGCCGAGACGTCTCTTATCGCGCAGCTGTGCGGCGCAGTCGTGGATCCAACGACGTCAGCGATGCCAGAGCTCGAGCACGTACGTCTCTGCGTCTTCTTGATCGCTCTCCTTGTCTTTCGGTTCGTCGTACGCAATGCGTCGCTCATGCGTGGACTTCTTTTGCTTTGCACACTCGATGGCGACAGATCGTCGACGCGTCTGAGCAGCTGACGCGCGCTGGCATCGATCTCCTCAAGAGCGGCTTCAGTCGCTTCGGCTTTGGCGGCGCGAGCAGTAGCAGTGGCCATCGCACTGGCGCAGCGAGCAGCCTCGCGACGTCTGGTATCGTCGTTGTGTTTGTCGTCGGCGGCATCACGTTCGAAGAGGTGCGCGTCTTGCGAATGGGTCAATGGAAAGAGACGACGGAGTGAGTAGCTGAGTGAGAGACTGACGGACGCCACCTCGTGCTCTTGTGACTCGGACGCTAGATCCAGCAAGTGCACGACGCACTGGGCGAGAACGCCAAGCAGCAGCAGATCATCTTGGGCGGCACGACGGTGACAAACAGCGAGATCCTCTTGGAGCAGCTCTTCAAGTCGCTCGCGCCGTGAGCAGTCTTCGAGAGTCAATTGTGTCATGAGAGTCATGGCGAGTCTGCTGCGGTCTGGTGAACACGAGGGTTCGTTTGCGTGTCGTCTGTGTCGTCTCGCTCGCTCGTGTGTACTTCTGCATCATGTACTGGCGCGCACAGCAATGGACTAGAGCGCTCGAGCAGCAGGTCGCGCTCGACGCTCGCGCTCGCGCTCGCGCATGCGCTTCAGCGCTGCAGGCTGCGCGAGCACGAAGACCATGTCATCGGCTTCGAGTGTCGTGTCCATCGCAGGTCCCGCTGCGACGTACGGCAGTACAGACTCGATGCCGCGGCGCCGGTACAGACCGATCGCGACGATGTCTTCGGTCACGATCAAGTGCGTGAACAGCGCACCGAACGTCTTGGTGACAAACGCCATTGGGACTGGGATCTGCACGAGCGAGCTCGCAATGCGCGCGTCGCTGGCGTCTTTGTCTTTGCTGCTGCTGTCAGTGGCACTTGCGCTCGAGCGCACGTCGCTAAACGCACTCGTGCGCGCACTGCCATCTCGCGTCGCTGGCTGACCGTTGTCCGAGAACAGGAGCTCGTAGAGGAAGCGGATCAAGCCGGGCGTGAAGAAGCTCTGGCACAGGATGTTGTCAAAGATGTCGACCGAGAAGCCGTAGCCCGCAGCGAAGAACGGCAGCACGCTCGCGCCACCTGATTCAAAGTACGCTTGCTCGATCAGCGCTTGCTGGCGACGGATGAGCGACCGGCGGTACTGCACGCGCTGCTGGAGCTTGAAGTGCGTCTCGAGGCTGCTGATGTTGCTCGCACCGTGCGCGTACATGTGCTTGACGATGTTCTTGCTGCTCTCGCGCCGGCTCTTGAGCAGCTGCTGCTGCCGGTTGTTCTCGGACTCGACGACACGCACCAAGTCGTCGCGATCGCGCGCGTGCTCGGCGCCGCGGAGCTGGAGCTGCCGGAACGTGCGTTCGAGCGTCGCGCGCAGGCGCTTCTTCATCTCCATGTCAAGGATCTTCATCGTTCGCGGCACCGTGAGCTCCACGAGCGGGACGAACGTCGACGCAATGTCCACACCTAACGCGTCTTGAATGCTCAAGATCGCGAGGTAGTGGAAGATCGTCTTGCCATCGATCACTTCGCCGTCGAGGTGCTGGATCGCAGATCTGTCAGCGAGCAAGACGCAAGCACGAGCGCTCAAGACGTCAGCGCGCAGGAGTTCGGTCTTCGAGTCGCCCGTTGCGAGCATGAGGAACACGTCGTCGTACTCTTCGAGCACGCGCGTTGCGAGCGAGACGCTCTTCGTCGACCACGACACGAACACGATCGCGTGGTAGTCGTCGTCGCCAGGTCGATGGCGCGCGAGCCGCAGCATGCGGATGAACGTCTCCATTGCGACGTAGTCGAGGTCCGAGACCACAACGATGTGGTTGTTCAGCTCTGCACCTGCAGTCGAGAGCACAGCGCTGCTCGTGTCTTGGATCACAATGTCGTCTGAACTCCGTCGCGCGACGCGGACGTTGATCACATCGTGATCGAGTGGATTGCGCACCGGTACGGAAGACTGTGAAGTGCCACGCACGCTGCGCTCACCGCTGCTGGTTGTTGGTGGCTTCTTTCGCGGCAGCGGCAGCTCGTTCCCAGCGCGCTGCCACTCGGCGAGCAGCTCGAGGATCGACGACGTCTGCGCGAGCTTCTTGCTCTCGCTCATAACGTAGAAGATCTGCCCTACGCCGACGCTCATTGTGCTCCCAGGGTTGATCATCATCGTCGAGCCAGGCGCGGATCGGTACCGCGAGTTGTGGCGCTTGAGCACAGGACGCACTTTGAGCGCTGGCAGTGTGCGGCCACTGCGTTTCTTCGTGGGCGACGCGGGCGGCGACGGCTGCGGCGAGTGCGTCGGACTACTGTCGCCATGCCCGTTCCGGTTCGCTTCGTACACGCCGAGGAGGATGATCTCACCTCTCGAGATGCGGTACAAGACGTCGCACGCCTGGCTGAACGAGAGCCCGAAGAACGCAGGCGGCAGCGCAGTCGCGTAGATCTCGAGCGCGAGGCCAGCGATGTACTCTTTCTCCCACCCTTCGTACCGCTTTGTGCTTGCGATGCCAGAGGACTGAAAGAGGTTGCTAATGAGCGTCACGAGACCTGGGCAGAGCGTGCTCTTGGCCATGAGACTGAGCTTGATCTGGTCAAGACACAGCACGTGGTCTGCATCCTTGTCGCTGATGTACTCGGCGTGCACGGAACTCACGATTTGCGTGAAGATCTCGAGCTCCGGGTTGTAGTTGCGCACTGCGAGGAGCCGCAAGACCGTCTCTTGGTCTGTCTTGTTCGTGTCAGCGCTCGACTTGGACACGAGCACGAAGCACGCGCGCGCAATGTCCGTGCCAACGCGGCAGAGGTCTTCCTCTGACATGACTGAGCCCTTGATGTACGTCACTCGGCCTTGCAGCATCGGGTGATCGAGCAAGTGCACGATGCCTTCGCTCGGCTCCTCGGGGCCCATGATCACAGACGGCAAGTCCGTGAGCGAGTTTACAACGCCGTTCTCGAGCAAGCGGTCGGGGTGGTAGAGCTCGCGAAAGAAGTCGAGTAGACACCGTGGCTCCGAGACGTGACCCACGATCAGGATGTGCGGGTTCCCGATCGCAGGGCGATAGACCTTGCGGAACTGCGACTGGAGCGCCATGAGTTGGTTCAAGCGCGAGAGCTCGCGCGGAATGACTGTGAACGCAATGATGATCACGCCGGCTGCAACGGCTTTGCCACTTGACGTGAGCGGCGCGATGTCGCCATACCCGACCGTCGCGAGCGTGACGAGGAGGAAGTAGAGCGCTTCACCAAACGTGATCGTGGGATCACTCGCGCTGCGGTTGTCGCTCTCGACGGCGTGGAAGATGCCAGCGGCGATAAACACGATCGATGCCAAGAGGAGCACGATTGTTTGGATCTGCTTGTGCACAGCTGCGTGTACGAACACAAGCGCGTGAGAGCGAGTCCATTGGCAAGCGTAGCACTCATGCACGTAACGACAGACAAGCGCATGGACAGACCAGAGATCGAGCGCGAGCCTGCTGCGCGGAGCAGTCGCACGAGTCGCAAGAGCCGCAGCACGCGAATGAAGCGCAAGAACGGCAGTGCGCTGCGGCCATTGTGCCGCGTGATGCGATCTGCGATCGCTGGGACGATCGTGAGCACGTCCATGACGCTCATGAACGTCAACACAAACTTGTACCTGCTCGTGGGTATGACAGCACACAGACACTGTCAGTCGACTGTGATCGTGACAGCTGCAAGACGGCATCTCACGCACACGCACGACGTCGCACCGGTTGTCGCAGCAGTACAAGTTGAGCAAGTAGTCGCTCGAGAACACGACAAGCGCTGCGAGGTCGAACGTGTCAGTATTCATCGCCGGGTCATATGTTTGTATGACGTAGAGTCCCGAGACGATGACGGCGAACGCGGTCTGCGAGATCTCCCACGCAACGCCAACGGACGAGCACTTGAGCTTCATGCGCACGCGAGCGCGCAGCGAGAAGTGCTTGGGGATGCCTTCAAACAACTCCCACGACTCGTTCCCGAGAAAGATGCGACTCAGCTTGGCGCTGCATGTGCTTATCGCGTGTGCTGCCGTACTTGTCGTACTTGTGCTCGTTGAAGTACTGCTGCTGGCAGGAGAGGTAGTGGTGGAGGAAGTGGTGGCGGAGGTGGACTTGCCTGGCGGCGACTGCATCGTTGCTGACGTGCTGATGCGCGCTCACCTCGCCTGCTCGCTTGCTTGTCGGTGTACTCGCTTGTGCGTGGTTGTACGACCACACGCCCTCACTGCGTGCGATGCAGTGTCCGTTCAAGACCCTCGGGTGGTTGTCAAAAGCTTTGTCCACGCTGACAAGCACGCGCACACACTCACGCACGCGCGCACTCTTGCTATCGATCGGCCACTCCCGTCTCGTGTCGGTCGAGCACCTCGGACACTCAAGCACAGTAGCAGCCGCGCATGCACATGTGTGTGCAAGTGTGCAAGTGCAAGTGTGCATATCTGAGTGTGCGTCGCTTCGAGTCGAAACGCCGAGTCACAGATCCGCAGTTGTCGCTTGAGAACCAAGTTTCCCCTCCCATTGCGCAACAACATTCAGCCACTTGACCAAGTTGAAGTCGATGTCATCACGCACTCTTGCACTCTTGGCACTTGCGCTTGTTGGTTGCAGTTGCCATTCCGCATCGAGCGACGACGACTGCAGCAAGAGCAGCACGTGCGCGCGAAAGCGACGAAAGCGCATCGAGACTCGCAGTGTGAACGAACACACAGCAGCAAGAGCAACACGAGCAAGCGCAGATTCGACGGCTTGAGCACTAGCACCGGCGCCGCACAACAGCAGCAGCACAACGACAGCCAAAGCAAAATCACAGCAGCGCAGATGCACGACGAGCGCGCTGCGGACGATGCGGATAGCCGTGCACACACGAGCTCGGACATGGCGCTGAGCGACAGTGACAGCAGCGACGCCTTTGACTTCAGCTTTGACGATGACAAGGACGCGCGGTGTGGACAGCGAGTGAGTCACACTGCCACTTCAAGTACAAGCAACAAGAACAAGATCAAGAGCAAGAGCAAGAGCAAGAGCAAGAGCAAGAGCAAGAGCAAGAGCAAGAAGAGCATGGCCAAACGCGAGCGTCAACGTACTGCAGCAACAGCAGCAACAACTGCGTCGGCAAGGTCAAGCGTCGACACAACGGCGGCGATGGAGACGACAGTGGACACTGCACAGCAGATCACACAGGCGGCAACTGCAAAGGCAGAGACGGAGACAATGACGGCAACGAGGACAAAGACGAAGAAGACGAAGCAACCGACAGCGACGAGTGAAGACACCGCAAAGCACGTGACAAAGCAGAAGAAGACGGCGACGACGAAGACAAAGCCAAAGAAGCATGCGATCGGACCCAAACACGCAGTACGAGACGACGACGATCCGTACGACAGCGCCGTGTTTGAGCCTGCCGCCGAGGTGCGTTCCGTGTCTTTATCTTCGAGTGTGCACTTGTGTGCTTGTATGCGTAGGCGAACGTGCTCTCATGGCACTTGGTCTTCCTACTGACACGCTCTCGCTCTCGCCTTGCTCTTGGCATCTCTGCTGCTACCTATGCTTCTGTGTGTGTGCGTTTCGTGTCAAACTGCTCGTCGTGCGCAGACCATGGCGGACGAGATGCAGGCGATGAAGCAAGTCTTCTTGCGCATGTCGGCGAAGAAGATGCAGCAGCGCGAGGAGCGCACGGAACAGTGCAAGCGACTGTGCGTTGTCTTGGCCGTGTATCTGTGGCATGTGTGTGCTTGTGTCCTGGAGCAGACTAGCGTGTGTTGCGTGTTGCGTGTTGCGTATGGAGACTGCTTGCTTGCTTGGTGTGTGCTGGCGACGTGAGGCAGTGCGCCATTGATCAGCGAGTGACGAGTGGCTGGTGGCTTTGCGTGAGTGTGACGACCGCAAGCACTTAGCTGACTGTTTGACTGCGTGTCTGACTGGCAGACGGACGCTCACATGCATATGTGCTTCGCTTACTTGCTGTCTGTGTGTGCTGGCACTCTGCTTTGCTACTGACGCGAGCAGATACAAGGACGCGTTCAAGGCGGACGTGAGCCAAGCGTTCAAGCGCGCGAGCCGAGCGCGCACAGTCGCGATGGACGAAGCCTCTGGCGCGCTCCAGCGCCTCAGCGACGAGCTCCAGACATCTGCCGCAGAGCTGAGGTACTGTGTTGTATGGGTGTCGTTGAGTGTGTGTTGTTGATTGTGAGTGTATCGTGTACATTGCCATCGAGTGTCTCGAGACGACGATGTCGAGTGGCGACTCGTTGCTCTTGCTCGTGTGTGCAAGTGCGTGATCGGCGTCGCAAGCCTCTCGACTCGTTCTCACGCCTGCACGCTTGACGTGTCATGTCCTCACACACAACACACACGCTACCACACAACACACAATGCACAGTCAAGCGCACGCAGCGTACAAGAAGACATTCGCAGTCGAGTTTGAGCGCGCAAGCGCCGACATCGCTGCACTCAAGCGCATTCTCCACGACGCCGACGCGCAGCGTCTGCAGGCGACGAAGCGCATCGACACCGAGTTCCAGAAGATCGAGGACGCAGTCGAGCTCTCGCTGCAGACGCTGCGACACAAGCTCGAGTCGGCGGCATCCGACACGACGTTCGCGAGTACATTCAAGCTCCAGCTCGAGCGGCTTCTCTAGCAGTAGCGTCGTCAACGGAGCAATACCGAGCTTGAGCAGCGAGTGTTGCCATTGAAGAAGAGGTGAAGTTGCCATTTACTGGATCGATCCGTACAAGTACGAGTCTTGTCTATTTGTCACTGCGCCACACAAACGACGAAAGCGCTGAACTCGAACTCGTGAACATGCGCAAAGAGCAGAAGCTCGTGATCGGCTTTGTCGCCACGCTCGCAGGCGTCGCCGGTGCGTACTGCGCTCTCGTGGATCCGTACGACCATTGCATAGTGTGCTGTCACATGTTTGCTCACAGTCGTCCATGTGCTGCATCCTTCACCAGGCGCACTGCACGTGTACTTGCCGTTCTACAGCAAGCTCGGCATCGAGGCGCACGAGCGCGCGGGGCAGCTCAAGCAGAGCGGCGACAACGAAAAGGCAAAGCGCACGGCGTCGATGTGGAAGAACATGGACAAGAAGGCGCGCGAGTAGCGCCTCGCGTCGTAGCTACGACACACGCTCGCGCAACAGTTTGACTCACTTCTTCTTCATCGAGCGCACTTTTGCTGACACGCGCTTCGAGAGCGTCTTGAGCTCGTTGCTCGTCGAGTACCTCCCAGAGCCTTGCTGGATCATCGAGACCTTAAAGATGCCTTGGTGCCGCGACAGTCGCCCGACCGACGGGATGCAGATCGTCGCGGCGGCGCACACTTTCTTCCCAAAGTGCGACGCCGAGCCATTGAGTCCGAGGAAGAAGAACGGCGCGTACACGTCGGGCGACACGCGCGCTGTCTCGCGCGTGAAGAAGCAGCTGATCCACGAAAAGCCGGGGATGTGGTGCTCATCCTAACCATGGTAAGCGTATGGTATGTGAGAGACTGTGAGCGAAGGAGCGAGTGTATCAGAGCAGCTCAGTACGCACGCGCTCGATCTGCTGGTACAGGTTCTGGATCTCGCGCACGACTGCAACGAGGTCCCACGTCATCGTGTGCTTGGACGGCAGGATCACGTCCTGCACGATGTGGTCGCCAAAGTAGCAGATGCGCTGGCATGGGCCCGGGTCGTTCGTTCATCACATCAGTCTGTCAGTCGATCGCTGCTGCAGACACAAGAACGACGACGACTGCTTCGTTCACGCACCTGCTTCTCGCTAAAGTCACTGCGCGGTCCGTGCGGCGCGCGGTTGTTCTTGATGAACTCCATGAAGCCCTGGAGGTTCCCGTGCGCATACACTTTGCCTTTCTCGAGCGACTTGACCATCTTCTTCTGGACGAACGACGAGCTCTCGGGGTCGATCTCCTGTCAGCGCATGCAGAGGCACATGACAGAGGCGAGTGAGTACTGGCGCTACAACCCCTCGAAGCACGGCAGTGTGCTAGTCTCACAGAGAATGGCGTGTCGTTGAGCTCGTCAAAGAAGATCTCTTTCTTCGCCTCCGTGAGCACGATGTCAAAGTACGCGAGCCAGTCCTTCCCGATCGCAAACTTCATGACTTCGTTGCAGTGCGTCCATGAGCCGTTCGTGAGCACGAAGAGCTGCTTGCGCTCGTCTTCGCGGAGCAAGTCGAGCAGCGCGCGGATCTCAGGGCTCGGCTGGATGAGCAAGTCTGGGTTCGAGCAGATCGTCTTCCAGAACCCGCTCGCGTAGTACGTCTTTGCGGCGCGGAGTGCGAACGAACTGAGCGAGATGTACGCGAGCTGGTTCGCGAGGAACGGGTCGTTCGGGTTGTGCTGCTCGGTGTCTTCGATGTCCGGGACGAGGTACAGCGACGCTCCGAGCTCGTCTGTCACGATCTAGCATGGCAATCCACACGTTCGTATAGAGCGACAGACAACGATGTCGTGGACGTCAGCGACCTAGCAAGACCACCGAGCGCTCAGCTTCACAAGCAACTAGTCAGCACGAGCACGCAAGAGCGCAGTACGCACTGCGCCAGAGTCGAACGCATCGACGAGCCAGGCGTAGAGCGGCGCAAAGATGACGTCGGCCGCAGTGTAGAGGTAGATCATCTTGGACGTTGACATCGTGAGGTCCTGGTCGTTGCACGTGCCGTAGAGCATGCTGATGCTAAAGTACGACACTTCGTGCGACCCGTGGTACGCGCGCAGGATCGCGCCGTCTTCGGTCACGTGGAGGAAGTTGCCGCGCGACGTGTCGATTGCGATCCCGCGCTGCGCGATCTCTGGGAGCCACACTGCTGGTGCGACGGTCCGGAGTCCGATGAAGCTCTGCTGCAGCTCCTTCGCCGCTTGCTCAAACGACGTGTTGAGCAAGTACGGGAGCTTGTACTCGACGAGCGTGTGGTCGACGTCAAAGCCGATCCAGGCGTAGTGCCCGATGTTGAAGATCTCTTGCTGGAACTGCCGCAGCAGCGGCGTCGTCGACTCGCGCTGGTTCGCCATCACGACGTTCTTGAGCCGCATCGTCGACGCGATCTGGATGTAGTTGGACAGGAACGCACTGTTGTGCGCTTCGATGCACTTGCCCCAGAACGCGTCGAGCTCGTTATCTTTGAGCCATACCTTGTGCGTCTCGCGGAGCATCTCCATGAACTCGCTCCGCGACGACGTGCGCAGCAGTGCCTCTTGTCGCCACCCAATGTACGCCTGTGCGTGCACCGACAGCAAGAACGAGTCTATCAGTGTTGATCTAGACATGTGTCGACGCGCTCTAGCGACTGCGAGAGGGAGCAGAGCGTACGAGCATGACCGACACAAACACGACGCAGCCCTTGACGAGCGCCAGGTCCATGAATCGCACGCGCAGCACGAGCGGCACGAGGTCGGACAAGCAGATCTCAAACAGCGTCCAGACCGTTTGGCGATCCACTTCGAGCGCCATCATGTGCTTGTACACGTTTGTTGCCTAGCGCAGCATGTCAGACGTAAGAGAGCAAGTGAGCTGGCCATTGTGCCACGACACAGCATGAGAGACAACCACGACGCGAGACGCACGCGAGTGTTGATGCATGACTCAATGACGTCGCGGTAGATGCGGTACGCCTCGGCGCCAGCAGGGATGCATGGTCGCCGGTTTGACGAGATCTGCTCGCGATAGAGCAGGAACGACAGGATCTTGGTCGCCTCCTTGTTGTCGCGCATCTCGGACGCGATGATCGCAGCGAGGTAGTTGATCTAGCTCATGGAGCATGAAGGCGAGGGTACATACGCATTGGCTTGTAAGAGGCAGCAGCCATTGACGGACAAGCGCAGCAACAGCACATCAGACGCACGATCGATGAGTTGTACTGGTCCACGCGGATCGGGAGGCTGCGCGAGAGTGAGTCGACGATCTCGTCGACGCGAATGTCCATCGGCACGTGGACGAACGACGCCTCTTCTTCCGACATGATCGCTTCGCCGAGCGTACTGAAGTTCGCCATGAGGCTGTTGCGCGTCGAGAACGCAAAGTTCTAGCGTCATCGCGAGCAGCATCAGTACTGGCGTGGCGCGTGTGTGGCCATGTGCACGAGAGCTGACGCACCTGCGCGACGATGCTCTTGGACTTCTTCTGCACCTCGGCAGCGAGCACGTCGAGCCAGATCTTGCGCCGCCGCACTTCGAACGGCAAGCCAGTCGTGACCATGATCGACAGGTTGTGCACGCTCATGCCGTGCCAGACGATGAGGTCATCGTTGAGGCTCTTGCGCTTCGAGAGCATCGTGGCACACGCACTCACTCGCTCGCTCGTGTCGATGCGAGCGCTTGCTTCAGCAATGACTGACCCAATCGAAACGGCGCAGATGGCTCCACTTTTGGTCTCTTTATTAAACGTACTTTGAACAAACAGGTATACCTGTTTACATCCGCTAGAGCAATGCATCGACACACATTTGACCCGCAAATCAACAGCGCCATGCAAGAGCAAGAGCAGACGACAGCGGAGCGCGCATCGGATGCGACCGAGGCGTCGCCGCGCGTCGTGACGTACGCGTCGACTGCAGTCCAGCTCGGCGCTGCGGCGCTGCTTGGTGGAGGTGCGCTTTTCCTTGTCTGCTCGCTCGTATGCGCACTCTGCTGCAGTTGTTGTGAATGAACGAGTGAGTGGCAGGTGGACGACCAGCAGACTGACTGACGGACGCTGCGAATGCGCTCACGTGTCGCGATGGCCATAGGTTTCTACTATGGCATCGCAAAGCAGAAGCGCATGGAGCAGCAAGAGGAGGCCAAGGCCGCGAAGAAGCGAGCGACGAAGAAGAAGAGCGGCCAGTCGGTGACGCCTCCCACAGCAGCGCAAGACAAGGTGCCAGTGATCCGCGAGACGACGCTCTTGGAACGACAGCTCGGACTCCATCGGCCCGTGACGCCGAACGCTGCAGCGATGAAAGCGCTCATTGGCGGCACGATCGTCTCGGTCTCTGGTTGCGCCGTGCTGCTCTTCAGCTTGGCCGCTGTGCTCGGCGTGCGCAACGTGAGTCGCGCTCTCTCTCTCTTTGACGCGATGCTTGCGCGTAGAGACAGCGCACTTACGCACGCGTCGCTTGTGTTCGTGCGCGTCGCTTGTGCTGCAGGTGACGGAGTTCCGAGAGCGCATGGAGGACGTCTTCCCGCGCATGCGCAACAACGTCGCGCGCGCATTCAACGTCAAGGTACGACATGCGCTGCTACTACTGCTCATGTCTATGCATATGTGTGACTCACATCGCACTCTCATTGCCGTCGCTCATTATGCGCTCTTGACAGCCAAAGCCTGCACCGAGCGCTCAGGACTTGGCAGCCGAAGAAGCCGAGATGCAAGAGCTCGCCGCCATTTTCAGTGAGAGAGCTGAAGAGCCGCGCCAACAGAGCGACGATAGCGCATGAAAGAACGAGCGAGTGGTGCGTCAGCATAGACGATGAGTCCATGAAGCCCAGGCAGCCAACTGCGGCATTCAGTCAGTCCGCGTCGATCCACTCAAGCTCGGTATTGCTCCGTTGACGACGCTACTGCTAGAGAAGCCGCTCGAGCTGGAGCTTGAATGTACTCGCGAACGTCGTGTCGGATGCCGCCGACTCGAGCTTATGTCGCAGCGTCTGCAGCGAGAGCTCGACTGCGTCCTCGATCTTCTGGAACTCGGTGTCGATGCGCTTCGTCGCCTGCAGACGCTGCGCGTCGGCGTCGTGGAGAATGCGCTTGAGTGCAGCGATGTCGGCGCTTGCGCGCTCAAACTCGACTGCGAATGTCTTCTTGTACGCTGCGTGCGCTTGACTGTGCATTGTGTGTTGTGTGGTAGCGTGTGTGTTGTGTGTGAGGACATGACACGTCAAGCGTGCAGGCGTGAGAACGAGTCGAGAGGCTTGCGACGCCGATCACGCACTTGCACACACGAGCAAGAGCAACGAGTCGCCACTCGACATCGTCGTCTCGAGACACTCGATGGCAATGTACACGATACACTCACAATCAACAACACACACTCAACGACACCCATACAACACAGTACCTCAGCTCTGCGGCAGATGTCTGGAGCTCGTCGCTGAGGCGCTGGAGCGCGCCAGAGGCTTCGTCCATCGCGACTGTGCGCGCTCGGCTCGCGCGCTTGAACGCTTGGCTCACGTCCGCCTTGAACGCGTCCTTGTATCTGCTCGCGTCAGTAGCAAAGCAGAGTGCCAGCACACACAGACAGCAAGTAAGCGAAGCACATATGCATGTGAGCGTCCGTCTGCCAGTCAGACACGCAGTCAAACAGTCAGCTAAGTGCTTGCGGTCGTCACACTCACGCAAAGCCACCAGCCACTCGTCACTCGCTGATCAATGGCGCACTGCCTCACGTCGCCAGCACACACCAAGCAAGCAAGCAGTCTCCATACGCAACACGCAACACGCAACACACGCTAGTCTGCTCCAGGACACAAGCACACACATGCCACAGATACACGGCCAAGACAACGCACAGTCGCTTGCACTGTTCCGTGCGCTCCTCGCGCTGCTGCATCTTCTTCGCCGACATGCGCAAGAAGACTTGCTTCATCGCCTGCATCTCGTCCGCCATGGTCTGCGCACGACGAGCAGTTTGACACGAAACGCACACACACAGAAGCATAGGTAGCAGCAGAGATGCCAAGAGCAAGGCGAGAGCGAGAGCGTGTCAGTAGGAAGACCAAGTGCCATGAGAGCACGTTCGCCTACGCATACAAGCACACAAGTGCACACTCGAAGATAAAGACACGGAACGCACCTCGGCGGCAGGCTCAAACACGGCGCTGTCGTACGGATCGTCGTCGTCTCGTACTGCGTGTTTGGGTCCGATCGCATGCTTCTTTGGCTTTGTCTTCGTCGTCGCCGTCTTCTTCTGCTTTGTCACGTGCTTTGCGGTGTCTTCACTCGTCGCTGTCGGTTGCTTCGTCTTCTTCGTCTTTGTCCTCGTTGCCGTCATTGTCTCCGTCTCTGCCTTTGCAGTTGCCGCCTGTGTGATCTGCTGTGCAGTGTCCACTGTCGTCTCCATCGCCGCCGTTGTGTCGACGCTTGACCTTGCCGACGCAGTTGTTGCTGCTGTTGCTGCAGTACGTTGACGCTCGCGTTTGGCCATGCTCTTCTTGCTCTTGCTCTTGCTCTTGCTCTTGCTCTTGCTCTTGCTCTTGCTCTTGATCTTGTTCTTGTTGCTTGTACTTGAAGTGGCAGTGTGACTCACTCGCTGTCCACACCGCGCGTCCTTGTCATCGTCAAAGCTGAAGTCAAAGGCGTCGCTGCTGTCACTGTCGCTCAGCGCCATGTCCGAGCTCGTGTGTGCACGGCTATCCGCATCGTCCGCAGCGCGCTCGTCGTGCATCTGCGCTGCTGTGATTTTGCTTTGGCTGTCGTTGTGCTGCTGCTGTTGTGCGGCGCCGGTGCTAGTGCTCAAGCCGTCGAATCTGCGCTTGCTCGTGTTGCTCTTGCTGCTGTGTGTTCGTTCACACTGCGAGTCTCGATGCGCTTTCGTCGCTTTCGCGCGCACGTGCTGCTCTTGCTGCAGTCGTCGTCGCTCGATGCGGAATGGCAACTGCAACCAACAAGCGCAAGTGCCAAGAGTGCAAGAGTGCGTGATGACATCGACTTCAACTTGGTCAAGTGGCTGAATGTTGTTGCGCAATGGGAGGGGAAACTTGGTTCTCAAGCGACAACTGCGGATCTGTGACTCGGCGTTTCGACTCGAAGCGACGCACACTCAGATATGCACACTTGCACTTGCACACTTGCACACACATGTGCATGCGCGGCTGCTACTGTGCTTGAGTGTCCGAGGTGCTCGACCGACACGAGACGGGAGTGGCCGATCGATAGCAAGAGTGCGCGCGTGCGTGAGTGTGTGCGCGTGCTTGTCAGCGTGGACAAAGCTTTTGACAACCACCCGAGGGTCTTGAACGGACACTGCATCGCACGCAGTGAGGGCGTGTGGTCGTACAACCACGCACAAGCGAGTACACCGACAAGCAAGCGAGCAGGCGAGGTGAGCGCGCATCAGCACGTCAGCAACGATGCAGTCGCCGCCAGGCAACTCAGTCGATTGCACGTAGTGATCAAACATGATAGCTGAGGAAGTAGTTGGTTCGCTATGCGTGACAACCGCACTCGCTGCATCAGCAGACGTGCATGATCCCTACCAGGTGTATACCGCTCAGTTGGTGCGCTTCGTGTGTCGCACAAAGCGTACGTCTGGAGAGTCATGGTGTCGCGTTGTGTGATGATGCTTCGTTGCGTCGAGTCGACCTTCGCTCGCAAGTGCTCGAGCGTCACACTCGTGAACTGCTGCCATCCAGACGACACCACTGCAAAAGCATCTCGTTAGCTCGCATGAGCTGCCGATGCAAGGCATCATGACGCAGACAGCACCGCGAGGATGGCGCACGCGATTCCCGTCATTGGTGCTGTCATGGCGATCTATGTTGCGTCCTTTCGACGTAGCACTTGCGTTTTGTATGGTCCAAGGTGTGCGAATCGAATGCAGATAACACGTGCTGCAATTCTCGCGAGAGAGAGAGAAGAAGAACACCAAGCGGCACGAGCAACAGCAACAGCAACATCAGCGCCAAGACGGCAGCGCGATGCGGCGGCGCTACGGCGGCGGCAGCAGCAGCGCGCACTCACATAGCAGCAGCAGTGACGCCGCCAGTGTACATGGTCGCGAAAGCAGCAGCAGCAGCAGTGGCAGCGCTGCGAGCTCGAGCGACGGCGAGCGCACGTCGCACCGAGACGACAGTGCGTGTGTGCTGAGCTGCACGGTCGTGTTTGACCATCGCTTCGTGCGGCTGCGCATTGCGACGCACGACACGATCGAGAGTCTCGTAGAGCTCACAGCGATCAAGCTACGCAAGAAGTATCCGCACGAGGACCTCAGTCACGGCATCGTTGGGCTCCGGAGCCAGCGATTAGAGAAAGGTGCGTCCATTGGTGGCTTACACCCTTATCGCATGCAAAGCAAGCGCACATACCTCACGCCATGACTCGCTTGTCAGATCTGTATCTCAGTGCGATTGTCCAGGACGTTGTCATGGAAGGTGACATCTTGGAAGTGCGGCCGTACACGATCGCACAGCCGTCTTCGCGACTGCTGCGGACGCGGTGCGTACTGCTCTCTCTCTCTCTTTTGAATGACGCACACTAGCTACAAGCACGCCACTCATAGTCGCCTACGCTGTCGACCACAGAAAGCACTCGATCGGCTCCGTGAGCACAACGCACACGCTCCGGTCCGCGTCGATCTCCAAACTCGCAGTCACGACGTTTGGCGTAAACGCGCGTCCTGGCGTCTTCACGGTCACGCCGATCAAAGGCGAGGGCCTGCCAGTCGCAAGTCTCTTGCGCGTCGGCCGCGCAACACTCGCGATCCGACTCTTCCCGTACGACGACGTCGTCGTGGCGCCGCCAGCAGTCGGACCCGACTTCATCTGGGGCGCGCCGATCCACTTCAAGCACACAGACACGGCACGCGAGCAGCTCCTGCTGCACGTCCAAGTCGACGACGACCCGCTCTTTGGCGTGCGGACGCCTGCCGGTACGTTCACTGTGCACTAGCGCCAGTACCAGGTACCCGAGCCTTGTCAGAGTGGCTACTGACACTGTCTGCGCTGTACGGATCAAAGGATCTGCGATCCTCCCGCTCCAGTTGGCAGTCGACACGCCTGGGACGACGTTCACCAAGTGGCTTGCAGTGAAGCCGATCGACGCGTCTTCAGTCGAAGGCAGCAGCCCTGGCAGTCCGACGAGTCGTGATGGCCGGCTCATGGTCTCGGTCTGCTTCCACCCCAAGGTATCGAAAGGCCCGACGCTCCAGACGCTCTTGCGTGACGCAGTGCAGAGCGAGCAGCACCGCGCCGCGTCGCCGACACAACCGACGACCAAGAGCACGAACGCGCGAGGCTTCAAGCTCTTTACGTGCTCGGCGAAGAAGCTCCCGAGTCGCCACATCCGGACACTGTCGCCGCAGCGACCTGCGCGCCGAGCGATTGGCCGCCTTGTGTTCTCGCTTCGCGGCATCCACCTCTGCAGCTCGCAGTGCTCAACAGTAGGCGGCCACAGCATCAGTTCGTTCCAGCACTTTGCGCCGATCGTGCGCATCAAGTTTGACAACTTCGACGAAGAGATCCGCGTCGGCGCGTCAGACTGCGACCTCGTGGCGTTTGAGCACGACTGGTCGGTCTACAGCGCGTTCGCGAGCGTCGAAGTCGAGATCCTCCGCAAAGTCTCGCTCTCTGCGGGTCCTGTCGTGCGTCTCCGCGACGGATCCCAGGCCGTGCGCGTGTGCAGCGTCACGATCTCGTGCCACGACATCCAAGAGCACGGCGCGGCGTCGCTGACGTTTGACCCACCAGCGCCAATGCTCGGACCTGGACAGAGCCGTCCTCGTCCAGGCTTCAACTGGTACACGCTCCGCGACGACGACGACGACGTCGGGCTCGCGCAGATCCGCGTGCAGTACACTGAAGACGTCTTTGCGATCCTGAGCACGGACGAGAGCCCCGACGTGTCGTACATCTACCCGGACGAGCGCGCGTTCGACCCGTCGATCGTGCTCCGGAACTTTGAGCGCCTCGACGACATCTTCATGGTCGTGAAAGCGTGCAAGAGCCGCGTGACGGAGCTCCTGGACTGGCGATCGCCGGCTCAGACGCTCCTGGTCTGGCTCAGCTTGACGCTTTGCTGTCTGTACCTCCCAGCAGCGAGCGTCCCATCATTCTGTGCGCTCGCATTCGTCGCTCTGCTCGTCGTTAACTACGTCAGCTTCCTCTCTGGTCACACGCACAAGAAGTGGATCCAGCGCGTGAGCGGCAGCGCCGGGCAGCACACAGCGTTCCGACCCGTTGGGACGCTCCGGATCGTCCCCGTCTCGGCCGCGCACCTCAAGACCGCGGACAGTGCGAGCCCAGATACGTACGTTCGGATCTTCTACGAACCCAACTACAAGGCCATTCCAGTGCACCTCATTGCGCAGACCGAGTGTGCGCGGAGCAGCAAGCACCCAGTGTGGTCGGTCGCGCAGGACGGCGCGCGCTCGCGCGACGAGTTTGTCAAGATGAACAGCCGGTGGCTCAAGAGCATGGTGCGCCACTTGAGCTCGCACGAGCAGGACGCCGTTGCGCACGACGTCGTTGAGCCGTGGCCCCGATCGGACGGTCAAGTCGACACGCACGCGTTCAAGTACCCGATCCTCCAGCCTGTGCAGAAAGACCCAAGTGGCAGTAGCAGCACTGACGACGAGCTCATTCCGTGGCGCCACTGTCCCGGCGCCGTGCGCTTTGACGTCATGCAGGAGAACGTCGCAGCGCAGCCGGTGCTCCTCGGCCGCATTCGCGTCCCGATCAAGTGCCTCGTAAGCGACGAGAGCGCCGGCGGACTGCAGCCCGAGCTCGAGCAGACTTTTGCGCTCCTGGGACCTGCGCGAACTGCGCGGTCCAAGTCGATCGTCGACCCGGAGCGCACGGCGGATGTGCCGTCGCTGACAGTGCGCATGCAGTTGTGTCTGCGCGACCCGCGCGCACGCGTGACGCTCAAAGAGACGCTCGCGAGCGAAGCGCTGTTCAACGCCGTGGAGATGGAGAGCCAGAAGGAGCTGACGCTCGTGGAGAAGTACCATCGCGCCAAGGACGTCGCGAAGAACGTGCAGCAGACGATGGGAAGTGTCTGCTCGACGCTCGAGCGCAGCAAGAACCTGCTGCTGTGGGTGCATCCGCGCAAGACACTGTTGGTGCTCGTGCTCGCAGTCGCTGCCTGCGTCTGGTTCTACGTCGTGCCGCTGCGCTACATCCTCGTGTACACGCTCGCAAAGCGGGTACGTCTCTGCGCTGGTCCATTGCGATAGTGATCGTTTACTGCTACTGTTGTCACTGACACGCGTCGGTGCTCTAGTTCACAAAGAAGTTCCACAAGATCGAGGACCTCGACGCCGTGCGCCTGCGGAACCTCCTCGCGACAGTTCCGAGTGACTTGGACATGCGACGGGTGCGGCGCTGAGCTCTAGATGACGCTGTTGTAAAGATACAGAGTCACTGACGTGAGTTGTGTGTGGGAACGACGCGCTGCAGATCTACAACACGCAGAACCAGGCGTTCCTGCGGCTGAAAGAGCACACCGAGACGCAAGCAAAGCTCCAAGCAGAGTGGGCCGGCTACCTCTGGAAGCAAGGCGAAGGCGTGTTCAACGCGTGGCAGGTGCGTCCTATCGTCTTATTGTCAACATTGTCGAGGCGCTGCCTGACGCAGTTGCTCTCCTGTCACTCGCAGGAGCGATACTGTGCGATTCGGAGTGGGCGGCTAGAGTACTGGCAAGTGAGTGCGCAGCATGACTGCTCTTCGTTGGCGCTTGCTTGTCGACTGACGGACGCCTCTCGTGCCTGCGCTAGTCCATCGCCGATGCCAAGTCGGGCATCCCGCCAAAAGGCGCGATCATCTTCTCGAACGTCGTGGACAAGTGCTCCAAGGTCGAGACGCTGACCGTTCCGAAAGACGCCTTTGCGTTTGCGATCTTTGACGTCTCGCGCCGCGTCCTCGTCTACTCACCACGCGGGCGTACGTCGCCCTTGGCGTCTTCGTCACTCGCACTGCGTCAAGACGATCGCCTGGTACTAACGAACCGCTGGATGCTTCGATGCGTCGTACAGGGCGGCGGCTGATCTGCACAAAGACTGAAGAGGACTACCGCGTCCTCGAGCAACTCATCCACCGCACGGGCGAGCGCATCTCTGTCAACACTGCGAGCGTCTCGGTCGTCTAAGCGCTGAATAGAACCATGAGCGTGTTCAGATCGCCGGTCGCACCGAGCACTCGCGAAAGCGCGCAGGCTGCTGCTTCTTCGCGCGCTCGTCGCGGTGCTGCGTGAAGCGCTGGATGAGTTCGTCCTTGCGCTCGATCATCTTCTCCTGCGTCGCTGCTTGTTTACTACGAGTGATCAACACACACGTATGAGTGTGAGCACCAGAGAGAGCGATCGAGTCGATCGACTGCAGAGGCGAACGCACCGGAAGTGCTCCAGGTACTTGAGCGCATAGTGCGCCAGCGCCTCGACGTACTGCGCCATGGACGCACACAGCGCCGTGACGTGCTCTGCGACGCTCGACAGTGGCAGGTCGTCATCTGTGAGCTGCAGCGTCTCCTCTGCGCTGCGGAGCTTGGACTGGAGACGCGCGTCCGTTGTGAACCGCAGCGGTGGGTCATCTGCGTCACACACACGAGCACGTGCGTGAGCCTGCGTGAGAGAGACAAGAGAAGACGATCAACACCACGTACAGTTGTGCGTGACGAAGCCAGGGACGTTGTTCCCAGCTGCCGATACGAGCACGTGCGCAGCCCGAGGTGTCGTTGAGACGGACGTGTCGCGCAGACCGCTGTTGCTCTTGTCCTGGAGCACTGGCAAGCGTCCGGTCTTGAGCGCCGGCGTCGACGTAGTGCCACTCGTCTGGCGCATCAGCGACCCTTCACCGAGTACCGATGCGCTCTCACTGCTGCTGCTGCTGCTTGAGCTCTGGAACATCGCAGCGAGCGCCGCGACGTCGAACGCATGTACGCGCTCTTGGCAGCCGTAGAGCTTGCGCCACGTCACGACTGCTGCGTCGAGCATCGCGCGGAGCTCGTGTGCGATCGCGCGCTGGAGCGTCTGTTCCATGCGCTCGCGCCACGCGCGGTGGTCCTCGCGCTTCTCGTCCTCTAAGACGCGCACGTGGTCTTCGAGACTCACGACGCGCCCAGTCGCAGCACTGAGCTCACGCTGGAGCACCAGGCTCTGCTTCTGCGCGTTCACGAGCGCAGCGCTCATGTCGCCGAGCTCGTGGCGCTGCCGCGTGTTCGTGGCGGTCAGCGCTGCGAGCTGCTTCTCGAGCTTGGTGTTCTCGCACCGCAGTAGCTCGGTCTGCCGGTCGATCTCGATCTGGATGTTGCGGCGCTCGAGCTCAATCTTCGCGGCCTTGGCGCGCCAGACCTCCTTGTCGCGCGCAATGTCACTCTCTGCGGCTAAGAGCTGCTGGAGCGCACGGTCGCGCTCTCTTTCAGCGGCGACTTGCTGCTGCTTGGCGATGCCTTGGTCGAGCTGAGCGAGGCGTGTGAGCTCCCGGGCAGTGTCGCGCTCGTCGAGCGCTTCGTTGCGCATCGCAAGCGCCTCTTCCTCGCGTTCGCGGCACTCTTCGTGGCGCTGCTGCATGTCCGCGATCACTTGCTCTGCGATCTTCCAGCCCTGCACCGCGTTGCTCCGCGCCGCTTGCTCGCAGCTCAACTCGTCTGTGAGCTGCGCCGCGCGAATGCGCAGCACGTGCTTCTCAGTCGTGAGCTCGCTCACTGTCGTCTCGAGGACCTGGAGCTGCGCTGCCTGGGCGTTGCATGCCTGGACAACGTCGCTATGGAGCTGAAAGAGGCGATCACGCTCGACGCGGAACTCCTCGCGCTCTTGCTTTGCGCACTTGAGCCGCTCGAGCGCGTCGTTCATCTCGGCTTCGCACTCGCGATTGCGCTGCTGCGCGAGGTCGCGCTGGGCGATCGCAACGTCGCGCTCGCTCTCGCACGTGTGCTTGCCGCCGTAGTGCTGGAGCTGGAGCGCGAGGTCAAAGTGGCCCCAGTGCGACGCCAAGTCCAGTGGCGTGTGGCCGTTCTTGTTCTTCGCATTGAGCTCTGCGCCGCGGCGCACGAGCGCCTCCATGATCACGCGGCGGTTCCAGAGCGCCGCCATGTGCAGGAGCGAGTTCCAGCCCTGGTCCTTTGCGCTTGTGAGGCGCACGCCCGCGGCTTCGAGGTCGCGAAAGAGCTGGAGCACGAATTCGTCCGTGTCGTCTGCGTCCCAAAG
Source organism: Pythium guiyangense (assembly GCA_003730235.1). Classification (NCBI taxonomy): domain Eukaryota; phylum Oomycota; class Peronosporomycetes; order Pythiales; family Pythiaceae; genus Pythium; species Pythium guiyangense. Next base: position 305,384 of record QXDM01000028.1, read on the forward strand.
CACTTCGTTGTCAAAGAGGTCGGCGACTTGGGCTCTCGCGGCTGCAGCAACAGCGCTGCTGTCGTCTGTGGACAGAGCGTCATCACTTGCGGCTGGTGCGTCACTCGCATCGCCCTCGTGAGCCATTGTGCAGTGTGCTGTGCGCGTCGAGCTTGTGGACAACGCCAGCAAGTGAGTCGAGCGAGACCAAGGAACTCCTTGTCGATGCCACTCAATGCAAAGTGTTGCTAGTCATTGCGCACTAAGTTTAGCGTCTCATGCATTACGAGCTTCCTGCACCTGACGGTCGATGGCGTCACGGATCTCGCTGTTGCTGCTGTATTCGGAGCATCGCCTGGTGCTCATCGAGCCACTGCGCGCGCAGACGTAGAGGTGTTCGTACAGTGAGCAGATGCATGGCACATGACGCACACATACTAAAGACACCAACCGCTTGCATGCGCTCCGAGGTGACGCCAATCGTCTGGCGCGTGTTCAATCGCTTCGTCGCGAGTCGAGCGAGCTCAGCTGTGGTTTGCTATGTACAAAGAGACCAAGCCGTCACGACCTGCGTATGCGTAAAGTGACCAGCGAGCGAGCATGCGTAATGCAACGTACCGCGCGCATCGCAGCGCACTTTGCCTGGAAGCGCTCGAGACGGTCGTGGTCTATGCAGACACACCATGTGATGCGAGCGTCATGAGTGCATGTTCTGCAGCTAACAAATCACAAGTACACACAACAATCACACCGTCGAGCGCGCGTGCTGCGCAGTCGCCATGCTCGTCCTGGTTGCCTGCCATCGCAGCGATCGAATGGCTCAATCGACGAGTGACGCTTCAAGATCGCATTCACTCCGCCGCTTCATATAGCAAATGGCGAGCGTGAAGAAAAAGAGGGAAAATATATCGAGAGGATTTTCAGTCTCGAGAGCGCCAAGCGCTCGTCCTCTTGGCGCCATCTCTGTCTGTCGACACCTGCGTGTGCGTGTGTGTGCTACGACCTGCAGCTGCTGCTGTCTCAGTCGCCCTTGCGGTGGTTCGCGTCCGTGATGAACTTGGCGTAGAGCAGGCTGTCGCGGCCCGTGTTCATATTGCACATCGCGAGGATCACGAGCAGCAGCGTCGCCGCGAGCAGCACGGACGTCCAGAGCACGATCTGGTACTCGGCGATCTGCTCGAGACTCACCTTCTCGATGCTCGTGCCGTTGCCACCGGTCGTGGCGTTCGCGCTCGAGCCCACGTCGTCGTCGCTCTCGTCGTCGTCATCGTCGTCCGAGCCCGAGTCGTCGTCACTTGCGCTTGCTGGCGCCGGCGTCGTCGCGAGCGACGCGAGCAAGCGGCTGTACGACGTCACGTCCGTCAGTTCTGTCAGCGCCTTGCGCTCTGCGAGCGAGCTCGGTGCTGCTTCGCGCGCAGCGACGATCTGAGCGCCCGCAGCGCTGTGCTTGGTCTGCAGCGCCGAGAGGAACGCGCCGACTTGCGTCGCCAGCGCGTTGCGCGCTTCGCTGCGCTTGCTGGGCTCGAGCGCCTCGACGTCCGAAAAGCCGACGACGTAGAACGCGCGCTCGGCGTCTGTGCGGAGCGACGCAGTCAGCGCACTCACTTGCGCGAGCTCCTGCGCAAAGCGCGCGTCAGCCTCGACGTTTTTGTGCAGGAATGCGTTCGCAGCGAGCACGCGCTCGACCGCAGCGGCGTCTGCTGGTGCTGCGCGCTGGAGCGACGAGGCCGAGCACATCACAGCGCTGCCCGCGCACTGGACAACGCCGTGTGCACCAAACGTCGTCGCAAACTCGCGCGCGATCACGTCTGGGACCTTGTGCGCCGCGCCGTGGCGGTGCATCACTGGGAACACACTGTGGTACGACGCGTCCGTGAACGCCGTGCTCGCTACGACCGAGTCGAGCACCGCGCCGTCGTCCTCGACAAACACGAGCGCGTACGCGTCTGCATGCTCAAAGATGTCGGCTTGCAGCGGACTGCGCACTGCGTTCGCCGGTGGTGCTGGCACGACGGTGCTCGTGCCGAGTCCGAGCGCGTCCATTGCGAGCTCTGCAAGCCCGGCAGAGCTAAAGCCGTCGGTCGCAGACGCAGACGTGTGCAGCAGGTGCTTCTGCGTGCTGAGCACGAGGACCTGGTCAGCAGCCGAGACCGCCGAGGTCGCGACCGCCGCGCAGAGCGAGAGCGTGCGGAGGAGGTTCATCTTCGCGTCGGTCGTCGTCGTCGTCGTTCTGCTGATCGAGCCGATGCTTGCTTGCTTGAGCTCTTCGCGCGTTTGTTGGGGAGAGCAAAGAAACGGAAAAGATCCATTCCACCTCGTATTTGAGGTGTTCTCTTTTGTTTAATATATTTCGTCGGATAAGTATAACACCTCAGTGGAAAACGAGGTTTTGAAAATGTGGAATACTGTGAGCTAACCTAATAGAGCTCGTATTGCGTTGTTCGGTACCGCGTTACAGCGTCCTCCAACGAATAACACGCATCTCGCGAAGACGACGACCTCGACCTCGACCGCGAGCGCATTGCGAGCAATAGAGCGCTGTACACACACGCACACACAACAGCACGACCTCATCTAGACAACATGCTCGGCATTATCGACAGCAACGCTGGACGCGTCAACTACGAGCTCGACTCGACCGACCTCGCGCTCGTGCCTGGTCCAACGCGCATGCTCCCGAACGTGCTCGCGGCGCAGGGCTCGCACTACGGGTCGCCGGACACGGAGGACGCGTTCTGGGACGACTACCTCGCGCTCGAAGCAAAGCTCCAAACATTCCTGCGCACGAAGCAGTCGGTCGTGATCCAGTCTGGCGAAGGCATGCTCGGACTCTGGGGAGCCATGAAGAGCACGATCGCGCGCGGCGACGTCGTCGTGTGCGCTGCGAACGGACTCTTTGGCGAGGGCTTTGCCGACATGGCGAGAGGACTCGGCGCAGACGTGTACGTCGTCAAGGGCGACTGGAAAGACACGATGGACGTCGAGGCGCTCATTGAAGAGATCAAGCTGCGCAACCCGAAACTCGTGACGATGGTGCACTGCGAGACGCCGAGCGGCGTCCTCAACGCGCTCGACGGCGTCGGCGACGCGATCGAGAAGTACACGACCGACGGACTCTTCCTCGTTGACTTTGTCTCGAGCGCGATCGGCGCGCCGCTCGACGTCGACGGCCTCAAGATCGACTTGGGGCTGCTCGCGCCGCAGAAAGCGCTGTCCGGTCCTGCGTCGCTCGCGATCACGACCGTGAGCGCGAAGGCGTGGGCGCGCATTGCGCAGTACAACTACGTCGGCTACGACGCGCTTCTGCCGTTCCACAACGTCGAGAAGCAGACGCCGCGGCTATTCCCGTACACGCACAACTGGCACGCTGTGCGCGCGACGCTCGCTGCGTGTGCGAACATTGAGAGCGAGGGCGGCATTGACGCGTGCCTCGCGCGCCACCGCGACGTGAGCGCACTCTGCCGCGCCGAAGCAGCGAAGCTCGGCTTGAAGCTCTACTGCAGTGAGAAAGCGGCGTCGCCGACTGTCACGGCGCTCGAGATCCCCGAGTGGTGCGACTGGTCTGTGCTCCAGCAAGAGCTCCGCGCGCGCAAGGTCTTCCTCGGCGGCTCGTACGGTCCGCTGCACGGCAAGGTCATGCGTATCGGGCACATGGGCTCGCAGGCAGACGAGCAGCTCGTGCGCAAGGCGCTCAGTATCCTCGGCGAAGTGCTCGAGAAGCTCCAGCTTCAGTGAGCGGGCAAGAGCTCTGCAGACGCAGTGCATCCATCCACCGAATAGACAACCGTTGACTTCATGAAGGAATCGTCTTGTGTATCGTGTGTAGTATGCCTGCTACTGCTGCTCTGTTGCTAGCAGCAGGGGGTTGTCATGCTGCTGCGGTTTGAAGTCATAGTGAATGATCGCCACCTGCACAAGACGCAGCGCTGCGTGAGCACGCCTGCCAGCTCTGTCATGTCCATGAGACTCTCTCCTACGTCGCACCATCTCGGGCTCGCCCTCCGCAGCGCCTTCAATGCCGTAGTCCTGCAGCGTGTCCATGTCGTGGAGCATCTCGTTCGCCTCGGAGAAGTGTCCTTTGCAGATCTTGAGGTCCGTGATCGGTCCGTGGCGCTTCTGGATCTGTTGCTGCACTCGTATGGACGTCAACAGATGGACACGAGGGTCTATCAGTCGCGTCATGTCGTAGGCGAGCATCACATACACACACAGCCGTACTTTGATCGCAAAGAGCCGCGTGGTTGTCTTCGTGCGGATCTTGAAGTTGAGGTAGCTCCAGTTGAGCAGCTTGGCGCATGCAAGGCGTGCAAGCGGAGAAGGCGATGTCAGTCAGAGCAAGAGTGAGCGAGAGAGACTCCTTGCTGCCAATACAATGTGAAGCGACGTACTCGCATGTCGAGCGTCACGTAGTACACGAGCTCGGCCGAGATGACGAGCGGCGGCGTGTTGTCAAACATCTGCAACAACAGCAACGCCAAGCTATGTGAGACGCAAGACACATCGCTCCAACAGATCACAACGCATAGCTCGTGCGTACAGAGGTGTCATCGCTCGCGCCTTCCGCTGCGCCGCCGCCGCTCTTCTTCTTTGCTTTCTTCTTTGGCGCCATCGTACGCGTCGCGTCTCGTCCAAGACGATGAAGCGTCTTCTGTCTGATAGCGATGCTCTCAACCGCTCATTCAAAGCGTCGCACTCGACCTCTCACTTCGTTGCCAGGCGAGCTCAATGGCGCCTCACGCACATCCGACTGAAGCAAGCTCTTGTCACAAGCAGCAAGACCACACGACCATGACAGCGCGCAAGGAAGACGCAACGGGGACAAGCAAAGTACAGTGATGAGGAAACTGTGTTTGTAGTGGGTCGAGGCAAGAGCCCGCGCCACTGCTCGTGCTACTGCTGCAACTGCCTGCACTGCTCGCGCACAGACTGCGTGGCACTCGCACGCACACGACGCTTGATGGAGCTCGCGCCTCGGCCCTCGCTCTCCGTCTCGACCGACTGCGCCTGCGCGCGCACTACGCAAGACTTAAATTTACTCGTCGAGTTCGGCCGCGAGCTTCTTCGCCTTCTCCTTCACCTCCTCAATGCCGCCGACCATGTAGAACGCGGCCTCCGGGAGGTCGTCGTAGTCGCCCGCGAGGATCGCCTTGAACGACGAGATCGTGTCCTTGAGCGGCACGAACTTGCCGGCCTGGCCCGTGAAGACCTCGGCGACGTGGAGCGGCTGCGACATGAACTTCTGCACCTTACGCGCACGCGCGACCGTGAGCTTGTCGTCTTCCGAGAGCTCGTCCATACCGAGAATCGCGATAATGTCCTGGAGACCCTTGTAGTCCTGGAGCAGCTTCTGCGTCGCACGCGCCGTGTCGTAGTGCTCCTGGCCAATCACACGCGGGTCGAGCATGCGCGACTTCGAGTCGAGCGGGTCGACAGCCGGGTAGATACCGAGCTCCGAGATCTGGCGCGACAGCACCGTCGTCGCGTCCAAGTGCGAGAACGTCGTCGCCGGCGCCGGGTCCGTAAGGTCATCAGCCGGCACGTAAATCGCCTGCACCGACGTAATCGAGCCCTTCTTCGTCGACGTAATACGCTCCTGGAGCGCACCCAAGTCCGTCGCGAGCGTTGGCTGGTAGCCGACAGCCGACGGGATACGGCCGAGCAGCGCCGACACCTCCGAGCACGCCTGCGTGAAGCGGAAGATGTTGTCGACGAACAGCAGCACGTCCTGGCCCTCGACGTCACGGAAGTACTCGGCGACCGTGAGACCCGTGAGGCCGACACGCGCACGCGCTCCTGGCGGCTCGTTCATCTGGCCGTACACGAGCGCAGCCTTCGAGCCCGTCGTCGTGCCGTCCTCGTTGAGCTTGATCACACCCGACTCGATCATCTCGTGGTAGAGGTCGTTACCCTCACGCGTGCGCTCGCCGACACCGGCGAAGACCGACACACCACCGTGGTTGTTCGCGACGTTGTTAATCAGCTCCATGATCACGACCGTCTTGCCGACACCGGCACCGCCGAAGAGACCAATCTTGCCACCCTTCGCGTACGGCGCGAGGAGGTCGACGACCTTCATGCCCGTCACGAGAATCTCCGCACCCGAACCCTGCTCCGTAAGGAGCGGAGCCGACGTGTGGATCGGCGCGTAGCGCTTCGCGTTGATCGGACCACGCTCGTCGACCGGCTCACCGATGACGTTCATGATACGGCCGAGAGTCTCCGGACCCACCGGCACCTAAAGTGGTTCAGTAGCACAGCAGCGCACAGTGGCGTTAGTGAGACCGTCCATGCTCATAGTTGGGTTGGCTCGTCACTCGCTCGATATGAGCAAGTGATGTTGTGATGATGTGCACACCAGCTACTGATCTCAGCAGTTGCAAGAGCGCTACTGAGATCTGCAACGGTCGTGACACAGAGCATCCAAATGTGATGATACACTCGAACTAGAACGTACCATGATCGGGTTGCCCGTGTCGACGCACTCCTGGCCACGGACGAGACCGTCCGTACCCTCCATAGCGATCGTGCGCACGGTGTTCTCACCGAGGTGCTGCGCGACCTCGAGCACGATGCGGACATTGTCCGTCGTGTTCTTGATCTCGAGCGCGTTCAGGATTGGCGGGAGGTTGTCCTTGAACTGCACGTCGACGACGGCACCAATGATCTGGGTGATCTGGCCGACCGACGGCGCCGCCTTCTTGGCGTCCGTAGCGAGCGAGCGCGCGCCAGTGCGCAGCGCGGCAGTGAGACCCACGCGAGCGAGCATCGTGCGGATGGCGAGGGAGGGCGTGTCTTCTTCTCTCTTCCTTCTGCGGCCGAAAGCGAAAATGAAAAGACCGCACCGACTGCGGCGCAACGGGCTCCGAGGGGGAGCCTCGTGGCCACACACAACCAGCTCGGGTTCGAGATACTCGCGGGTTTCAATTCGTAAGTGGGTTGTAAACGAGACCCGGACTGCTCGCTATTCGCTCTTGTTGGTCTACTATAACAGCAACACGAGGAATCAGCAAAGCCCACAGGCCGACGCGCACACAAACCCGCGCGCGAGCGAAACCCGCGACCCGCCACTTTTGTGAGGGCGTTTCACACGAGGCACCCGCTAAAGTACGCTCACGAGGCACGCGCTCGCGCGGCGCAAGATGAGCGGCTCGGAGCGATCTTCCCCCTTTTTCACGCGCTCAACGACGACGATCGCGCTGTTCATGTCGCGTCATGTGTGTGTGTGCATCTGCGCTTATGATGCCTTGTGCTGCCGTGTGCATGTGCATGTGTATGTGTGTGTGTGTGCTCTGACAGAACCTGTAGGCACCACACGCGACGCATGTGCTCCATCGTGCGGCATGCTGCGCATTGCGCATTCGTGCTGCTCGAACAGTGCAACATCGTCAATGCGAGTGATCAATTACGCACATGTGCATGGCAAGCGTTTGTGTGTATGTGCTATCATCACGCCTGCCATGCTTCACTTGGTCGCAAGTGGTAGACACGAGTGCTACGTACTGAAGCTCGCATGAGACTGTCGAGACGCAGAAGGCGTGACGCATGACGATCAGAGAGACACCGGATGTGCACGAGCAGAAAGCAATTGAGCTCCATTTCGTGCACAACAGACTACAGACCTACGACTTCCAGACGCGCTGGCCACTGCGAGCCAGCCAGCCGCCTTTGCTCACGACCACCTCCTCCGCTACTCCTCTCGCACGTGTGCGCACGCGCCTCGCTCGTCGTCGCACTCACTCACGAATGACGGTGCTCAGCTCGTGCCGTTCGCTGCGCTCGCTGCCTGGTCGTGAATGCGCTTCTCTAACGCTATCCACTTGAGGCGGCGCTGCTCTGCCGTCTGCTGTGCTCTGCTCGCACATCAACACGTCAGTCGAGTGCAAACACACACAAGAGAGACTCAATGCGCCACGATGACGCACCTCCCCTCGCGCTCCTCGAGCTGCGCCGAGCACTGGTCAAAGAGCTGCGAGTCCATCTCCATGAAGAGCTTGAGCACGTTGTACGTGAGCGTCTGCACCGTGCTGCACGTCCAAGAGGTCCGTCCGTCCGTCAGTCACTCCTTCCCACTCGAGCGTCTCACACATGCTCACGTACCTGTGCCAGTGGCCCTCGCAGTTGCGATATAATGCGCCAAAGATGAGCGGCAGGACCTCCGCGCGCCGCGCGCTCACCATGCGCACGAGCGACTCGTTGTTCCATAAATAGAGCGCGCGCTGCGAGACTTGGAAGTGGCTGCTGCACACGGCCTGCGCCATGCGGAGGAAGAGCGGGCGGAGCACCGTCGCGAACTGCTCGATCTGCACGAGCTCGAGGATCTCTTCGAGCTCGTTCAGGAACAGGATCTGTTCGACACACTGGAGAGTCAGACACGACGGCGCACACGTGACGAGAGAGAGCGATGCATGGCGCACCTCTTTCGCGCTCGCAGTCACGGGCCAGTACTTGAGCAAGCCGAGGATGATCGGCTCAGCTGTCTGCGGGTCCTTCTCGACAAACTGCGTCGTGCAGTACGCGAGCTGCTGGTGGAACATGGCGAGGTTCCCCACCTGTTATTCGTGATAGACACCCACGCATGCGCAAGGACATCGTGTCAGTCAACAGTGGCGGCTCTGTGTCGCTCAGCTCATGTCAACGGCGCACCTTGTGCAGCGGAATGAGTGCGCGCTCGAGGAAGTTCTGGTGCTCTGGCTTGAGCGGCAGCGCAAAGCCGTTGATGATACTGCAGCCAGCCGCGTCCAAGTTCGTCAGCACGCACTCGTCTCATACAACAGCGTGTCTATCAACTGCTGACGCACGCACCTTCCGAGGATCTCGAGCAGCTCGCCGACGCCGTGGAGCGACTCGGTCTCGTACACAAACGTGTAGAACATGTCGTTCATCGAGCGGCGGATGAACGACCGCAGCGCCATCGACTTGCCGTAGATGCGATGCAAGATTGTCTGCGTCGCGTCGTATGAAGAAGACACGCACTGTCAGTCGACATGCACACGCTCGCAGGCAGTCACTCACACATGCACTGGCGCACCTTGAGGTAGTCGCGCTCGCGCGGGTCCTCCGAGTCGAACAGATTGAGCAGTCGGATCATGAACTTCTTGCTAAAGTACTCCTTCGCAGTCTTCGAGTCCACTTCCTTCGACAGCACGAAGCGCAAGAGGATCTCGTACACGAGCTGCATGTGCGGCCACGACACTTCGAGCATTGGCTCGTCTTCATCCGGCACTGCGCGTGTAGAGAGAGAGACGACATACCAGCAGTGAGTCCATTGGTCCAGAAGAGCGAGTGAGAAAGGTTGACGTCGACTGCTGCGGCAGGCAACAGGACGCACCTTCGGCTTTGCCGTCGACGTTCATGACCACGACTGCTGGTTTGCGGCCGAGGAGCCGAAAGATGTTTGCGCCGACGCACTCGAGCAAGTCGGCGACGACCGACGGGTCCCACGCGACTTTGCCCGCCGAGATGTACTCGACGATCTGCAGCAGCGCGTTGCGCTTCGCCTCTTTCTCGCGCACGTGTCGACGCACGTCCGAGAAGTCGTAGAGCGTGCAGCAGAGCTTGAGCTTTTGCCGGAAGAGCCGCATGCGCTCGTTCGGCGGCACATCTTCGAGCGCCGGGAGCTCTGCGAGCTTCGCGGAGCTGCCGCCGCTAGTGCCGTTGATCAGCATGTGTGTTGGTGGTATTGTTGCTGCTGCAGTCGACTCGACTGCGCTAGAGCGTAGAGAGGGCCGATGCGCGGCGCGCACGCGAGGGGGAGAGACTCCGAGGAGGACGCGAGCCGTGACAGCGGCGGCGCCAAGAGCTGGAGCGCGCGCTTCTCGTTCGATCGACGCACTCGCTCGCCAAGTCGGCTGGCTCGATCACGCTTCCTTCGCGCTGCTGCGTTGTTGTGTGTGCGAGCGCGTGTGTGATTTACCACTCGCACTTAGGACGGTATTGTACTGTACTTTTGCTTCAAGAGCAGCGTTACCACATCTGCTGCACTCGTCGTCGTCGGCAGTCGAGCGCTCTGCTATCGCACGCTCTTGCTCAGAGCGCCACCTAGCGCTAGCACGTACGCTGCAACGAGTCGAGTCATGTTTTCTCTCCGCTCCATCGATGCTATCGACGTCCACACACACATTCACCGACACACACACTCACACACACAATCAGCGAAGAGCTGGCGCAGACGCTGCTTGTCACGATGGATCGGCGGGAGGTGGTTCGGCCGCGCGTGGTTCTGGGGCGTGAGGCAGCACGTCCTCGCGAGGTACCGCTCGCTAGTGGCGTTCGCACTTGGCGACGCCAATTGCGCTGCAGCTTGCAGGAACGCGTCGTGCTGCATGTTCACGAGCGTCGCGACAATGCTCGTGAACTGCTCCATCGTGTTTGGTCCGAGCATGACGTGGCCAAAGCGACCACCTGCGAGCCGCTGGAGCTCGTTCACGAGATCGTCTTTGAACGATGCGGACGTGATCTGCGGTGGTCGCCGACGCAACCACGCAGGCGCCTGAGCTCGGCCAATGCAGTTCGCTGCAGCGACGAACGCGTTGACGTTGTCCAGGTCCAATCAAAGAGGAAGCTCGGGCAAATGTCGTCCTGGAACGGCGACTGGTTCTCTTCGGTCTATCGAATGGCACACATCGTGAGCAAGCGAGTGAGCGAGTCATCGTCGTGATGCGAGTAGTGCGCACGAATGCTGCGTCTGGACTTGCCAAGCGCTGTCCGACAGAACGAAAGTGACGACATGTAGCCTCACCTCGGATGACGATGGCGATGACATTGAGCTGGTCATTGCTGCCTGCTCGAGCTCGTGCGCGCGTTGAGCAAATCTGCACCTGCCGCTTGTCGCTACACTGCAGCAAGCTTGATGGCGAGTGACTATGTCATATCGCGCTCTCAACGGGTGCATCGAGAGTGTTTGGACTTAGTGCCGGCGAGTACCGTGCTCGTTTCATGTGCTGACGATCTCGCTTGGTCTTGGTTGATCGCTCAAGCTGACATCGAAAGCTGGCATCCTTGCTAGGGTCAGCTCCAGCTCCAGCTCCAGCTCCAGCTCCAGCTCCAGCTCCAGCTCCAGCTCCAGCTCCAGCTCCAGCTCCAGCTCCAGCTCCAGCTCCAGCTCCAGCTCCAGCTCCAGCTCCAGCCCAACCTACACTTTTTTCAACCACCTGTCAGCCATTACATTCGCACTTGGCAATACAACATCAAGTCTATTTGAACGAATCAGCGCAACCCGAGCCTCTTTAAATCCGTTCGCGCTCACCAAATGGCGGTACCATATCAATTAAGTCTATCTGCCAATACAAAATACAAGTACAAACACGAGTATTTTTTCACATCATGAATTTACAGAGAAACGCACACGATATATGAAGGAGAATTAAAGCGCCCTCTCATTTTCGCTCGATCGGTCGACGTGAGCCAAACGAGCGCACTTCGCAACCAGCAGCAGCACCTCACGCCACCGCACGTCGCCGCCGCTTGCCGCTCTGTGCACAGCGCCACCACCACCGACGGCTGTCCAGCATGGCGAAGAAGACCACGAGCAGCAGTAGCGAGCCAACGCACCGGTACTCGCTGCGCCAGCGACGCTCCAACGCTGCTGCGACACGCACGTCCGACAGCGACGACGACGAGAACGCCATGCCGCCAGCAGCAGTCGACACAAGCGCGACTATCAATAGTAGCGAGAAGAACGCGGGACCTCTGCCGCTGCGAGCGCCGTCGACGCCTTCATCGCGCGCGCCAGGACTGAGCCCTCGTCCAGAGGCGTTTGCGTCTGGCAACATGTTCCGCGCAGCCAAGGGCAGCGACGTCGAGAACTTGCTGCTCTTTCGCGAACAGCCGCGGCAGCTCGCGGTGCTCGCGCTCGTCGTCGCAGCTGTCTCGTACTTTTCGTTTACGCACGACTCGCAGGTGCGCGCATGTGTGTGTTGTGCGCATCCATCGACCGCGAGAGACTCACGCGTCTCACTCGTTGTGCGAATGCGAACAGGACGTGGCCGAGAACGTGCGCAACGGCCTCTTCACGGGCGTGCTGATCTTCCTCGTCTACTGCTTCCTGCAGACCCGCGACGGTCTCATGGTGCGTACTCGCGTCACACACACTACAGCGCTCGCATGCGTACTCACAACTGCATGCGACGCGTTGTGTGGGTCTACTAGGTGCGGCCGCACCCAGGGCTCTGGCGCATCGTGCACGGCTGCTCGGTCGTGTACTTGCTGCTGCTCGCGGCCATGTCGGTGCAGAATCGCCACGGCGCGATTCTCTCGATGCAGTTCCTGTTCCCAGAGGTCGGGAGTCTGCGCAAGTCGCCTGCTGGCGCGACGCTCGAGTGCGACATCAACGCAAACGTACGTCCACTGCCGCTTGAGTGTGTGAGAGAGAGGAGCTCGTGGGTCTCACAAGAGCTGCTGCTGCTGCTATTGACAGACGATGTACCGCGGCGTCTCGAGCATCTGGTTCCTCGCGCACGTGACTGGCTGGTGGGGCAAGATGTGCATGTTCCGCGACTGGCGCTTCTGCTGGGTCCTCAGCATCGCGTTCGAGATCCTCGAGCTCGCGTTCCAGTTCGTGATCCCCGACTTCCAAGAGTGCTGGTGCGTCCTTGTGCTTTACTGTCTACCTGAGCGTATGACGACGAACGACTGACGGACGCGCCGTGGCTCGTAGGTGGGACTCGCTGTTCATGGACTTGCTCGGCGCCAACTTGCTCGGGATGTTCCTCGGGCGCCTCACGCTCTCGTACTTTGAGACGAAAGAGTACGACTGGTCCGGCAAGCGCGAGAAGAAGATGGGCTACGTCCTGCTCGTGCTCAGTCAGTTCACGCCGATTAGCTGGAGCCAGTACCACTGGGAGGTCTTCTCAAGCTTCAAGCGCTTTGCGCAGGTGCGTCCACTTTGCTTGTAGTGCGTCCCAGCGTCTCTCTCTCTCACACACACGTGATGCACCTGTGCAGATCATGTTTGCGCTCGTCGTGTGCCTCCTCGTCGAGCTCAACGCGTTCTTCTTGCTCACGACGCTGAGCATCCCGAAGGAGAGCAACTTCAACGCCTACCGCCTCTCGCTCATGTTCCTCATTGGCATCCCAGGCGCTGCCGAGGTGCGTCCTCTGTCTATGAAGCGCCATGTGCCTCTAGTGTGTTGGTACTCACAGTGTCTGCGCCTGCGCAGTACTACGAGTTCCTGTCGAATCCAGAGGCCATGCGCCTCGGCCAGAACGCCTGGATGATCCTCTCGATCGCGGTCTTTGAGGTGCTCGTGTGGGGCAAGTTCTCTGCGAACGGCGTGCTCTTCACCGAAGCGCCACCGACGCTCGTGGCGCTCCCGATCCTCGCGTTCTTGGGCATGTTTGGCGTCTGGATGGTCTTGTTCTTCACGACGCAGCGCCAGAGCAGCATGGCCAAGCTGTCGCAGATCACGACGTGGGGCAAGCTCGACGTGCTCTTCTGGCTCTCGTTCACGCCGCTGCTGCTGCTCACGTCGCAGTGGGCGTACTGAGCGCCGCTGGCCATAGAGACTCATTGTGTTCGTGAGAGAGTGATAGACCTAAAAGACACTTGCGCGTGCCTCGACGACTGTGACTGTGAGTCTGCTACTAGGACAGATCAACGCCCAAGCGCTCCATGACACACGACAACGCGAACAAGAGACTAGGACGGAATAGTTAAGAGGTACACTGTGTCAGTCTCTAGGACGCCGGTGCGCCAGTCGTCGCAGCGATGCAGTCGGGCGACTCGGCGATGAGCGAGCCCATGGGCACGCGGTGGAGCACACCGTCCTGGTCGTGCACGAGCACGACGAGCTCCTGGAAGTCGTACTCGTAGAAGAATGCACGCACGCGTGCAAACGGCGCGTGGAGGATCCCGAACTGGTCGACCTGGACGACAAACACTGGCGTCGCAGGTGCGTCACTCGCGCTCGGCGTCGCGGTGACAGCGTCGTTGTCCTTGTCAAAGTGGAGCTGCGGCGCGCGGAGCTGCTTCGCGTCGATGAACGGAATGAGCTTCGAGAGCGCGTCGAGCGAGCTGCCGTACTCGAGCGTCTTGTGCTGCCACGTCACTTTGATGTCGCCGTCCGAGAAGAGCGTCGCCGCGGCGTAGCGGATCGGGAACAGGTCGTCGCGCTTGTCGTACACCGTCGCGTTGAACGCCGCGAGGTACACGGCGCGCTCGACGGTCGACATGTTGGCGAGCTGGAGCTGCACAAACGGCGGGTACGACTCGCTCGCGTCGTCGACAGGAGCAGCAGAGGTGCTGCTGGCTGCGACGGCGCGGGCACAGAGCGCCTGCGCGTGCGAGAGCACGTCGTTCTTCGTCACGCGGTCGTAGATCGACGGGAACGGGTACAGCTCCTCGAGCGTCGCCGTGCACGGCTTGCAGTTGGACGCGCGCATGAGGAACGGCGTCTGGCGCGTGAAGAGCGGGCTCGAGCTGAGGAACTCGCGGCAGAGCGTGCCGGGCGTGAGGCACACGTCTGCATCCGAGACGATGTAGACCTTGCGCACGCGCGCGACTGGCAGGAGCTGGAGCTGGCAGATGGCCGAGCGCTCGGCGCAGAGCGCGCCGCCGATGTTGGCGCACTCGCAGTTCGCACCGACGACGTGCTTGTGGTTGCCCTCGAGGTCCTCGTACGCAAAGAGCGCGAGCACGCGGAAGTTCGAGAGCAGCGGGAGCTTCATCTCGTGGTCGCGCTTGTGCTCGAGCAGCTCAAAGTACTGCTCGTCTTCTGGCGTGAGCTCGGCAGTGCGCATCGGCATGGTGGCAGAGGTCTTGGGTGTTGGTGGAGTTTGGTGGACCTTCGTGGAGCTGCGAAGGGGCTGATAGAGCTGATGTAGCTGCGCTGCTGGTAGAGCTGCTGGAGCTGGAGCTGGAGCTGGAGCTTTGGGGCTGGAGCGGATGAACGTGCGCGAGAGCGAGCGGATTTGGAAGTGAGCCGATGGTCAAGGCGGTGCGTGTTGCTGCTGGAGGTGCGTGTGCAAGCGTGTCATCGCTCAGTCATTCATGGCGAGTCAAGTTGGTGTGAGCATCTGAACTGCCATCGAATCACTTGGATTTTGTATGTTGCAAGCACGCCTTGAAGCGAGCAGAGACGAAGCAAATCGCATTCAGCACGATCATGCTATACAGGTTATGTGACTACGTACTCAAGGCTGGTGGTGTTTGTGAATGTATTCGCATCACGATGCTCAGGTTTTCTGTTTGTAGTATAAAAGCATGTCCAAATGTCACAACAATCCTCATTTTTATGAATCGTGTGTCGGATTTTTGCCAACTTGAAACTACAGAACTTGTGTGGCCCACTTCCCACTTCCAGAATGATCGGATCACACGAATGCTATTCAGACGTTATTTTAGATAGGACATGTATCGTCCAGGTTCTCTAAATATTATCCAGAAGCATATGCAGCAAGGGAGAATATTGTTAAAACCGAGTGCAATTTTGCACTATTCTATTATATTGCGCGCAAAATTGCACTTCATTCGTATTTTGCAAGATATATTCGTATTTTACCTGGTTTTAATCACACATCCATGTTCCGGACATGTCGAATATCTGGCCTACCTACGTAGCCGTAATTGCTGTTATTGAACGCGTTAGTGCTCTATACCCCATGTTATCGTCTTCGTCTTGGTGTGTATTGGTGTGAGCCGTGTTGTTCTGAGTGGAGAGCCTTCAGGTGCTGTTGTACGACGTGCTAGCAACTTTATCACTGTGTTCGAAAAAGTACGGTGATTTCGTATGACTTTGTCGAGTATTGTGATTGTCAGTGCTATTGTGAAGGTATTGTGTGATTTGAGTCTATATTGTGTGTTCTTGATTCCTTGTGTGCTACTTTTGCAATCATTTTGACCATCATTCGTTTTGGACATGTACCAACAATTTCTTTACATGTCGTGTACGTAGCCTGATAACTTAGAGCATTCAAAAGATCGATGAGGACTCCAGCAGACGCAGTGCAAACTTCTACGGCTACAGTTCATGCGTTTTGCACACCAGTAAGCGCGTTGAGTCTGTCCTCGTATGCATGAGTATGGTCACCCTCCACAGAGCCGTGCACAACGTCCAAACCAATGACGGTCGCTGCTGACACCGTTGCTTTGCCGAATCGCTATTCGTGGACAAGGCAAACCGACCCGTATACGTCGCTTGCGGTCTCGGCGCCGTGATCGAGATCGGACATACACTCGTGCAAGTACGTCGTCGCGGGAATGGCGTTCTGCGCTCGAGACTGGATTTTGATATGTGAGGTGTCACGGGCCCTCCCGTGACACAGCACTGCGCGAGGAAGCGTCTCGTAGTCTTTGCGTGGCAAAGACTATGCTTGTCTAAGAGTTTGTATGCGCCGACGAGAATGTTCTCGCCGACGGGGAAGCAGACAGAAGATGTGTGATCGTAGGGAAAAGAAGAGTGAGATTGAGGTGCGAGCTTCGTTCAGCTCGCACTTAAGAGAAAAACTTAAAAACCTAAGACCTTCTACTCTGATTGGCTAGACACTGTGTGCCTCCAAGCCAATGAGCGATCTGTAGCTCATGCGTCACAGCGACCTCTCGTGTCGCTTCAAGATTCGGTGTGGTGTGGACCACACCGACTTCGAGTGGTGCACACAACTTAAGTGCACCACACCACTATGTGTGGTCCACACACCCGGAGGTGGACCACACCACCGAGCTGGACTCGGAGGTTCCGTGCGAACCGTGGTGCGGAACGCTGAAGATTAGGCCTTGGAGAAGCCTCCAGCGCCAGTGCCGGCCACTGCTGGCGCTGCGGCATTGAGTCGCCACGGTGGCTCAGCGACCGTGACGAATGCGTCGTCCTCGAGTGAGGACGACGACGTAAGTGACGGCAGCTCAGCGCGCTCATAAAGCCCGCCGTACTCTGTTGTAACGGGATTGCTGTGCTAAGTACGAAGTAGCACAGCAGACACCCAATTAGTGGCTCAACCTGATTTCTGGACGACCTTGGTCGTCCCATCAGAGGGCTCACTATTTAGGTTAGCTCCCTCACTTTGATCACTATACATGATCCTAATACAAAAACCTCAGAGTTGAAAATACCGAGTTCAGCGCAGTTCCCCTGCGCTTCACCCCATCGCTTCCTCGTAAGACCACGTGCGAGCTACGTCACGGAGAACACTCCCGTGACACCTGGTAGCACTTCGTAGTCCGTCTAACGACCAAGATGAGCACGCTCCCGATCGAAGGCGACAACGGAACGTCGCTCAACTACAGCGACTTTGCGCACCTGACTCCGTACGAGTGGGACGCGCTACGCCGCCTCGCTGACGTGTCCGGCCTGACGGCCGTCGCAGCGATGCTGTCCGCGATGTCGCAGGAGCACCAACGTGCCGCTGCACAAGAGTTCATGGTCCGCGAACTCGCCGACGCGCGTCGGCGAGGCTCAACTCCCGCGGCATCATCAAGGAGCGACGTCGTCAAGCTCGACGTAACCAGCTACAACGGCGAAGGCCCAAACCGGCTCGCTTTGAACCGCTGGCTTTGTGAGATCGATATCGCCATCCACGCGCGACAGCTCACCTCCGAGCTGTCACGCACCCACTTCC
Source organism: Pythium guiyangense (assembly GCA_003730235.1). NCBI lineage: Eukaryota > Oomycota > Peronosporomycetes > Pythiales > Pythiaceae > Pythium > Pythium guiyangense. The sequence goes on from QXDM01000028.1 coordinate 322,910, forward strand.
TCCTGTCCAAGCTCGGTGGCCGCGCGAAGGAGTGGGCTTTGGGTCGGCTTGTCGCCGACCCCGATTGCTTCGCGACGCTTGACGCGCTCAAAAGTGACCTGCGACTCGCATTCGAGCCGCCTCAAGACGAGATGCATCATCGCGCTGCGTTCCTCGCACTCAAGCAAGGCCGCGCGTCCATGCGCGACTACGTGCAACGTGCTCGTCACCTCGTCTCATGCGTCACTTCGTCTCCGATCGACATGGCGACCCAAGTCCATGTCTTCATTTCCGGCTTGAACGCTGGTCACCAGCGCCTCTACTTGACCCGGAAGCCTCCGGCGTCGCTCGAAGAGGCTTTTGCGATCGCGATCCGCGAAGACTTCAGCGTATCCGCCTCGCGGGGCCACCACGCGGTCGTCCCGCGAGTTGACAACGGCGCCGAGCCGATGGAGATCGACGCGATCGAGCACGACGCAACCCCACAGCGCGCCAGCAGTGGTAACGGCAACCGACGCAGTGGAACAAGCAACAAGCAGCTCATTTGCTTTCGCTGCCGTAAGGTCGGTCATCGCGCGGCGGTGTGCCGCGCGCCAGCTCCAGTACTTGCTACTGTTGAGGCCGAAGGCGAGTCCGAGCAGCCCGCGCATGCAAAAAACGCGGGCTCCCAGTAGGTGCAGGGCGACCTACTGGGCTTATCGAGCGAAACGTGCCTCCGGTGGCGTCACGTTCCGCTAGCCCTCCGACGCTGCGCTTCATGCGCAGCTCTTTGCCACCACCTCAAGCAGCGACAAGCGACTGATCGTACTCAGCTTGCACGTCACCGGCGTGAAGCGATCCCTCCGCGCCCTCGTCGATTCAGGCGCGACGAACAACTTTGTACGAGCCGAGACTTTGCAACTTCTGCCCTCGCGGGTACGCGCCCGCGAGCAACCAGGCGCAATGATCGTCAAGTTCGCAGACGGCGAACCGCGGTCGCTGCCGCGGCGCTCGGTTGAGTTCCAGTACGAGTTTGACGGATTCAAGAGCACCGACACGTTCCTCGTCGTCGACCTCGGCGGCTCGTTCGACTGCATCTTTGGAATGCCGTGGCTGGCGCGCCACCGGCCTGGCATCGACTGGCTGAGTCGCACTGTAAAGCCTCGCGACATCGACGTCGACGGTGTTCTCGCTCACTTGAGCGATTGCGCGAGCATCTGGCCGCACGTGGCTGTCGTGGACCCGGACTCCGCGACCCTCAACCCGCACGAAGTGAGCGATGGCCCTTCATGCGCGGTTTGCTGCAAAGAACCGTGCGCCACGCCAATGAGACAAAAGATCGCTGATGACCAGTGGGTCACAGTGTGCCGCAGGAAGCAGACCGATCCTGCGGCGAGAAGCGGAGAGGCACCCGGGCGTTCCAAAGCCGACACAGCACGAGCAGTGGCTCGCGCTCCAGCGTCTCAAGCGCGCGAGAGACATCCACACGCGCCGGCTTGGCCCGTCGCGCTGGCGCCGACGTTCGACACGATCCACGTCATCAACATGACTGGTCACGGCCCGCCGCGCCATGGCATGAAGGTCGCATCTCCACCACGCGCAGCAGCCGAACTCACTCGGCTGCCGGTGATGTCTTGGAAGAACATGCTCAGCGAGATCAAACTCGGTCGCGTCGAACAGCTTTGCGCAGTCGTGGTCGACCCAGCGGATCCGGCGCTCGTTGGCAGCGAGCGCCCTGCTGGAGCAGAGCCGAAGCCCGCTCGCGAAGAACGCTACGCTGCGCAGTCCTGGGACGAGCTCGAAGCATCTGGGAACCCAGTCTTGGACCTCGCCCGCGAGTTCTCCGACATCTTCCCGACAAGATCCCGCCGATGCTCCCGGCGGACAGGGGCGTACGCCACGAGATCGACCTCGTGCCTGGAACAAAGTACTGCGTGACGCGGCAGTGGCCACTGCCGCGCGATCAAGTCGAAGCGATCGACGCGTTCTTCGAAGGCCGGCGAGCCGCCGGCCATGTGCGCGAGTCGACGTCGCCGCACTCGAGTCCAACGTTCTGCGTGAAAAAGGCGACTGGAGGCTGGCGCATCGTCCACGCGTTCAACAAGCTCAACGACGCCACGATCCCAGCACAGACGCCGATCCCGCGCAAGGACATGGTCCTCGACACCATGTCTGGCAGCACGATCTTCAGTACCATCGATCTCACCGACGGCTTCTACCAGATCCTCATGCGCGAGTCCGATGTTCCGCTGACGGCAGTCAGTACTCCCAGCGGCATGCTCTGGGAGTGGCTGGTGATGCCGCAAGGGCTGAAGAACGCCCCTGCCACGTTCAACCGCATGGTGTCGCACGTGCTTCGCCCGCTGCGCGACTTTGCCCCGAGCTACTTTGACGACATCTTCGTGCACAGTCGCGCCACCGAGGGCGCGAAAGATCTGGATGTCCACCTCGGGCACTTGCGGAAGGTCTTCGAAGCCATGCGCGAGAACAAGCTGTACGCGAACTTGAAGAAGTGCATCTTCTGCGCCCCCGAGATCCCAGTGCGCGGCAGCTACGTGAGCGCGGACGGGGTCCGCGCTGATCCGGAGAAGGTTGCCTCGATTGTGTCTTGGCCAGTGCCTCGCGATCAAAAGGAGCTTCGGCAGTGGCTCGGGCTCGCGAACTACCTTCACCACTACGCGAAAGACTTCGCGTCCGTCATCTTCCCACTCTCGCAGTTGCTGAAGAAAGACGCCACGTGGGAGTGGCGTCGCGAGCATCAGACAGCGTTCGATGACGTCAAGACGCGGCTCTCCACCGCGCCGGTCCTTGCTTTGGCGGATCACACCAAGGCGTTCCATGTCGTTTGCGATGCGAGCGACTTTGCGATCGGCTGCGCGCTCATGCAGCACGACGACGAGGGACGAGAGCGCGTCATCAGCTTCCAGTCGCGGCAGCTGAAGCCCGCGGAGCGCAACTACCCCGTGCACGACAAAGAGCTGCTCGCGATGCGCTACGCGTTGGTGAAGTTCCGCGTGTATCTGCTGGGTGAGCAGACGTTCGCGATCTACACCGACCACGCGTCTCTCCGAACCGCGACAAAGTCGCCGCATTTGAGCCAGCGCATGGCGCGCTGGCTGTCGTTCTTCGCCGAGTACAACTTCGTCGTCTTCTACAAGCCGGGCGCGACGAACATCATCGCTGACGCACTGTCGCGGCGTCACGATTACGACCCGCGACCCGACTCGCCGCAACACGCTGTCGACGATGACGACGAAGAATGCAGCGCGTGTGTCGCGCTTGGTATAAGCGCGACAACGTCGACCGCTGTGAGCCCGCTTCGAGATGATATCGCCGCGGCGTACTCCCGCGACCCGTCGTGCGCCACAATGCTCAAGTACTGTCGAGACCCGTCTCCGTCGGCGCTTCTGCAGCTGACGCCTTCAGCGCGGAGTCAAGCACCGCGCTACTCGGTATCCGGCGACTTGCTCAAGTACCAGATCGATCGCTTCGACAGCCCTCGCGTCGTCGTGCCGCTCGACGACGACCTGCGCGCTCGTATCTTGCACGAGTACCATGACGCTGCGCCTGGCGGTCACCTTGGCCGCGAGAAGACGTATCTCGCTCTTGCGCGCGACTTCTACTGGCCCCACATGTACAAGTGGGTGCGCAAGTGGGTCCGTTCATGCGAGACATGCCAAAGGGTCAAGCCTTCGCAGTCGTCGCAGGCCCCGCTTCAGCCGCTCCCAATCGCCGCGGACGCCTGGCGATCCGTGAGCATGGACTTCATCTTCGGGCTGCCTCGTGATCAAGCTGGTCGCTCGGGCATTTTTGTGGTTGTCGATCGCTTCAGCAAGATGACACACCTTGCGCCAGTCGCGGTCGGCATCACCGCGCAGGAGACAGCTGAGCTCTTCCTCTCCATGGTGTATCAGCACCATGGCATGCCAACGTCGATCGTCTCTGACCGCGACCCGCGCTTCACGGCAGCGTTCTGGGACCGCCTCTTCCAGCTGCTCGGGACGCGGTTGCTCATGTCGACCGCGTCGCACCCGGAGACCGACGGGCAGACTGAGCGCGTCAACCGAGTCGTCGAAGATGTGCTGCGCAGTTACGCGTCATCGTACACGTCGTGGAGCGCGCTGTTGCCGATGGTCAAGTTCGCGATCAACAACGCAGTGCACGAGTCGACCGGTCACACGCCGTTCTTCATCAACAACGCGCGTCACCCGCGCGTTCCCGCGGTTCTTGGCTTTGACGACGACGGCTTCCTTGAGGAGGGAGGGACACCGAGCGCGTCGGTGTCATGCGTCGCTCTTCCAGCATCTTCGGAGGCGAGCTCGCGCTCCAACAGGTCGTCGCACTGCGCAGTCGTGATGACTCCAACAGAGGCGACAAGTTGGGCCAACGCGGCGCTTATCGCGCCATCACGACGCGCGATCGCCATCACCACTCGCGCCGGCGCGGGCAAGCCATCAGCGCCTGTGTCTTCAATCGGCGACGATCGTGTGCTCGAGTTCGTCCAACAGCGCGAGTCAATCGCGCGCTTCGTGCGCGATGCAATCGCTGCAGCAGTCGATCGGCAGAAAACAGCAGCCGATCAGCGCGGGCGCAAGAATTCCGAGGAATTCACTGTCGGTGACCGTGTTTTGTTATCGGCGTCCGGCATTGCACCTGGTTCTGTCACGAACCTTGGTGCGACCAAGCTCGCACCACGCTTTATCGGCCCGTTCACGATCACACGACGCAAGGGCGAGGCGTACACACTTGACATGCCAAGTGCATTGAAGGTGCACCCGACCTTTTATGTCGGGCGCTTAAAGCGCTATGTTGCTGCTACGGTTCCGACGGACGAGCTGCCTCGCCAGGCTCGAAGCGCGACCCGACGTGACGAGGACGCGGCTTCGTCAAAGCGCTTGGCGGCGTCTGACCCGCGCGGAACGCCCGATTGTCCGCGCGAAGAGCCTCGTTTGCCTGGACCACCTTCGCCAGCTGCGCTCGAAGCGCAGCAACCTCTTGGTCGAGTCGATCCGCCTCCGCAATCGCGTCATCGGCGCGGCTCAGAGCAACGTCGGCGTCGTGTGACACCATCTCCAGCCGATCAGGCACAGGCGCGACTGTCGTCTCGTCGCGCCACGTTCCGCCGCGATGGTCCGCCGCCGCTTGTTGACAGCGCGGGTCACCCGCGCTGGATCGTCGATCGTCTGCTTGAACACCGCGACCGTGGTCGCGGTGCCAGTCGCCGCGAGTATCGTGTCCGCTGGCTTGGCTTTGACTCGGCCAGCGACTCGTGGGAGCCTCGCGCCACTCTCCTCGAAGACGTTCCCGACTTGGTGATGGCGTACGAGGCCGCCACTGCTGCTGCTGCTGCTGCTCGCGCCAAGGCGACGGCGCGCGCGCGCGACCACGCGACCGAGAGCGTGAACGCGGTCGTCTCGGCTCTTGCCACGCCACATGCCGCTCCTGCGAGCGCGCAAAGCGCGCGTCGCCTTCCCACACGCGCTCCCCGCTCGGGCTGCGCCCTCGAGACAAAGAACGCGCGCTTGCCGCGCGACGAGACGGAGACGATGAGCGAGAGCGAGACGCCGCGGCGGTCACCGCGCGCAGCGCGGTTCGCCGCAAGCGCGCGTCGATACTGGGCGAGGAGAGCCTTCTCGTCTTCGTCGAGCGGATACTCCGCGAGCATCGCCTCCCACTGCTCGAGCGTCGGCTTCTCGCGGTGCGCGCAGATGCGACAGTACGCGACGACGTGCACGAAGCAGCTCGGCCGGTCTGCGTCCCACGACGCCGAGCACACACGCTCGGCGAGGTCGCCCAGATGGTAGCGCTCGTGTTGCGACTCGCGGCGCTCGAGAGCGAGCGCCATGCCTGGTTCCAGGTTCCACCGCGCTACAAAGCGCGTCCACGACTCGTCGAGCGCCTCCTTCGTCACTTGGCCGGTCGTCGTGATGGTCTTGCCGCGCGACTGGCGCCATCGGCGCCACATGTCGGCGAGCCCCTAGTCGCCAGGGGAGTCGCGCACGGTGCTGCAGTCGTACAGCGACAGTCGGCGAAGCGCGTCGGCGTACGTCACCGTCGCTGCGATCACGCTCGAGCTCGGCAGAGGCTGGCGGCAGGCGTCGCACATAGCTCGGCTCTCGTCGCCGTGCTGCATGGTCTTCGGGGTCGTCGCTGCTGTTGCTCGCTGCGTCGCGCCACGTGTGCGCGTCGTGTTGCTTCTTCTTGTGCGCTTTTGCTTTCTTTTGCTTGCGTGTCTGCAAGCTTGTGTGGGGGATGGTGTAACGGGATTGGTGTGCTAAGTACGAAGTAGCACAGCAGACACCCAATTAGTGGCTCAACCTGATTTCTGGACGACCTTGGTCGTCCCATCAGAGGGCTCACTATTTAGGTTAGCTCCCTCACTTTGATCACTATACATGATCCTAATACAAAAACCTCAGAGTTGAAAATACCGAGTTCAGCGCAGTTCCTCTGCGCTTCACCCCATCGCTTCCTCGTAAGACCACGTGCGAGCTACGTCACGGAGAACACTCCCGTGACATCTGTGGCGTCGTCGAGCACGGTTCGACACGAAAGCGCGCCGCTCGGAGACCGGCGCGCTCGACGACTTCGCACTCATCCAAGCGAAGTCGCCACGGCAACCCCCGGTACGCTCGTCGTAGCCGGAGCGCCAGCCGGAGCTCGAGCTCGTACTCGAGCTCCGATCGATCGCGTTCACGGACGCGATCACCACCACCTAGAGATTCGCGTTCTCGCTCGAGATCTCGCACACGTGGAGTGCGCGCACCAAGCCGAGCGCGCTCGCCACCTGCGCGTGCGCCGGTTCAAACACCAGTGCCACCGCCGCTCGTGGACGGTGGCGATACTCCGCGCCTCGAGTGCGGCGCTCGGACTCTTCGACGTGTCCACGTTGGTAGACACGCAGCTCACTCGCTCGCAGAACTTGAACGAGGAGGATTGGAAGAGGTTCTACGTGAACCTCTTCTTCCAGTGGCGTGTCTCTCGCAAGAAGAGAGACAAGTTCAACGAGGGCATCATTGCCTCGTGGAGCGACTTCGTGCGTCACTACAACTTGGACGCACGTGCGTTCGCGCAGCGGCTCCAGCGCGTGTGCGCCGACTGCGCAGTGCCCTCCAGTATAGGTTAGCAATTTCTTGTCAGTTTTATCCTCTATTTTCTTTGTTTCTATTTATCCGCAACAGCATTGTAAAATGTACAAAATCTGAGTCAATTCGAATCGTTGTGAACGTCTTTAATAGATTCGGTTACTCATTTTTTTCACTATCAAAAAAACGTTAGCGTATTAGTTTTAGATAATATTTAGTTCTCAGAGGTTATAAAATTACTAAACAGTCAAAAAGTCATACACTTTTTACTTTGCGTTTGTATGCAAAACCCAAAATCCTACAGTTTCCGATCGGATAAAAAGGAACGATAAACGCGTCGCTAGAAAGCGCCAGCTTCAAGCTTCAAAGACGCACTCGATCAGTTGCACACGTTTGAATGAGTGAGGCAATGCAGCTCCTCTGAACGCAGCCATTTGTAGCCATGTCCAAAAAATGGTGTGGTGAACATAATTTTGCTATTTTTGGCTTGTTTGAGCTAATAATAGATAAATCATGTACACCACACAAAATGATACTCGTATTCAGATTTTGTATAGTATAAAATCAAATATCCGGTAAACAATAAAAACACATTCTAATATCCGGTTTTTCAGTGCAACGAATTTGATACAAAAACCAAGACAAATCGCAGGTGCGCGAAAAAAGCGGTGCCTTTTCGTCACTATTGGAAACTTTGTTTTTGGTTTTTATCACTAACAACGCTCCAAATAGGCGGCTTACGGACTATACAGTTCACAAGTCTGAAGCGGCTTAGCACGTCACTTTTCGCACTATTTTTCTTCCTCTGACTTTGCTAAATACTCTATTGTATCTCTCATAGGCGGCGCCATCTCATTGGCGACGCTCCTTTATTCGGAGTGATTTTTGAGTATGTGCCACTTTCTCGATTTTACAAATATACACATCTTACATTACTGACATGACACAGAACAGAGAATATGCAAGTTTTACATCAGCACACAAATGGCTATGACTAGAAACGACTGAATTGATACACGTGATGGCGGCCATACATCGCCGTCATTAATTTCTGATTGTCGTCAAAGGCATTCACTTGCTTGCCCATTCATATGTTTAACTCACACATGATGTCACCCTCTTTAACGTCGTTGATCATGCAGACTACTTGTAGGCTCTGAAAAAACATGACGTGTGCATATCGAATTGTATTATATCCACGTCAACCCATAAACAGAATATTGGCACTATCAGAAATCATCACCTTTTTCTTGCCGCGCTCTATTATGATCGCACAAAGCGAGAACATCTCAAAAGCGACACTCCTTTATTTGAAGCACTGTTGTGTAATGTGACCGCCGTCAATGAGATATACAATAGAGTACATACATCAAGTGAAACGCGGCTCACTGCGCACAGCCCATGTTGTGTCCATGCATTTGCTTACGTATTGACCAGGTTTCAAAAACCAGCTTGCGCATCAAGATCGACCAGCTGTTTAGAGCGCGCGAGCGTGTGCACAACTGCCTCGTGCACATGGACGCGGTTCTTGCAATGAGCAAGAACCGACGAGAAAGCGACAAGCGACATGACTAAGAAGACCGCGGAGAGCAAGACCAAGCTCGCCTCGCGAGAAGCCGAAGCAGCGTCGCCATCGTGCGACGCTGGACAACAGCCAGCCGAAGGCGCAGCGCTGCAACCAAACAGCGCTGCGAGCAAGAGCACGCAAGCTCAAGCAAGTGCGATTGCAGCGTCGCCATCGTGCGACGCTGGACAACAGCCAGCCGAAGGCGCAGCGCTGCAACCAAACAGCGCTGCGAGCAAGAGCACGCAAGCTCAAGCAAGTGCGATTGCAGCGTCGCCATCGTGCGACGCTGGACAACAGCCAGCCGAAGGCGCAGCGCTGCAACCAAACAGCGCTGCGAGCAAGAGCACGCAAGCTCAAGCAAGTGCGATTGCAGCGTCGCCAAAGAGCGATGCTGAGATGGAAGACGCTCAAGCGCCTTCCACGATCGACAGCAGCACAACCGAGACTGCTGTCGCGAAGCATGCGAAGAACAGCAGCGACAGTAAAGTCGTTGCTGCGAAGACTGCGAAAGGCAGCAGCAACTCCAAGGTTGCTGCTGAGAAGACCGCTACAAGTCCCAAGCGGTCTTCGACGAGCAGCAGCGACACCAAAGTCGCTGCTAGCAGCAGCAGCACTACAGCTGCTGCTGAAGATGAAGCCTTGGGCTTCAAGATCGACCAGCTGTTTAAAGAAGTCGAATATTTGCTCTGGTGACAAGGCGCACTTGACTAACAGAAAATGTGATGATAGCAGGAAGTGAGCGGCACGCAATGTTCAATGTTCTTCAAGCAGCTTTGTTCTTTTCGCGAAGTGGTGTGTACCACATTATGTGGAGTAGTGTGGGTCACACTATCACGATTTATGGGACGTTTGTTTTGTGTCCTGATTGTCTTATCTTAGTACCTTTTTCCCATTTTCGAGGTCGATTCTATTTACGGGCCAGATTGATTGCGAAACACGACTTGCGCGCACATTTTGAGCCGAGATTCGCACAGCCACATACAAAAACAAAGAGTTAAGCGCGATTCTCGGGTTTGAAAGTGCGCGCCCATGAACAAACCTTGTTCATGGGCGCGCACTTTCAAATAGGATTTGGCTCGGAAATGTGCGCGACAGAGATTTTCAAACAGCGAGCCCGGCGATAAAAGAGCGAAGGTCGCGTGTCCGTATCTGGACACGTTGATCAAGCAGCACAGGTCGTCGGCTCCACCTCGCTTTCATCACTATAGTCTCCCTTCATACTGGCGAAGTGCAAGACGCTCGTTCTCGTCGCGGCCGACCGACGCTCCGTCACTCGCGCGCGTCTGCGTGTGTGCGCTGTAGCTCATGAGCACGAACACAAGGAGCATGCTCGACGACACACAAGCACACAAGAAGCTGAAGCGATTGTTGCTGCATGGCCCAACTTGGTCAAGCTGCTTGGAGCACTTGTATGTGCGAGGTCGATCTGTTGTCTGCTTCCTCTATCGATGCATTGACCGACATACAGCTGTGGCCTTTGATCGATGTGGATGTGTGAGTGCACAAGCGATGAGATCGATCGACGTCTTCCGAGTGCGAGATCATCAAAGCGTCGCGGCTGTTTGAGCTGTGAACAGAGCTAGCTGCAACGACGAGGAGATCAACTCGACTCGACTCGCAGCCGGCAATCCCAAAGCAAGCGCCCGCGCTGCTTCCTCGTCCGCATTGACGATCTGGCTGTGTGCCTGTCAGTCTGCACAAGCCAGACCGCCTGACGATGACAACAACTGAAGTCATTCGGTGCCGCGGCGCCAAGATCTGCAGTCCGTTCGTGTCGCGCGACCCGCTCGATGCGTCGAAGCCCGTTATGTGTACCACATCCGCACCTCCTGATGCCCATGTCGATCAAGACGTCACCAAGAACGAGCTCAAGTAGCCAAGGCAGGTAGATGTTGAGTGGCAATGCATGTGTCCTCGTAGGCGATACCTCGCTCCTTTGGTCGAAAGCGCTCTCGCTGGGCGTAGTAGTACGTCTTAGTGCTCGCCTCAAGCACCCGCGCTCCGTGTTATTAGATCGATGGCATACGCTGACTCGAGGGTCGCGACTCGCTGGCAATCGTTCGTGTCTTGTTGACCCGTAGCGAAGGCTTTCATACGCTTTGATAAGGAGGAGAACTCATCCGCTCATGACGATCGTGTTGAGGACTTTGAGACCGCTAACCTCTATCACGTGCTCGTGCTGCTAGCTGCTCGAAAGTGTTCGAGGCACTCGAGTCGCGTCTTGTCCGGATGCTCGAGGTGCCACACAAAGACTTGCTCGAGCAGGAGGCGGATCGCAGCACCAGACTTGACGCCCAGCTCCTGTGCGATCTCCTTCCCCTGTCAGCACCAGCGATTGGCACGTCACCCGATTGCTTTGCGTCAGTGTCATTCACCGCCCACACGCACAAGCACACACTGCTTGAGACTCAGAGCCAGACACTCGGACACACAGACAAACGTACGCTGAGCAGCAGTGGACGCTCCCAAACGCGCTCGAGACCGCTCGCTTCGACGTTGGCCGTGAATGCGCTGTAGCGCACTGCGATCTCGACTCGCTGGTCTCCACTGCAGGCGACGAGCTCGCTCACAAGTGCCACGTCGCGACAGACCTCCCAGAGCGCTCGCATCTCTCGGAGCAAGAGTGCGACGCGGACTCGGTCAAAGCTCGGAGCGCGCACCAGCGTCTGCATCAGCGAGGCGTGCTGAAGGACGACACCGTCGACGTCGCATGCGACTTGGTTCTTGAGCTGCGTCTCAGTCCGTCAGTCGGTTCCATCCATCCGCACACAACATGCGCTGTCAGTTCAGTCATCACCACTGTTGGTAGCAGAAGCAGCAAGACGCACCTTGAGCGACTCGCGAAGCATGTACGTTGGCACCGACACATCGCGCGCTTGAACGCGATGTCCCACGAACGGCAGCACAAACGCTGCGAGCAAGCGCGTCGTGTTGTTTGCCTCGGCATCGTCCATGCCACTGCCACTGCCACTGCCACTGCCTAGCTGTGCTGTGGTCGTCATGACAGACGCCATCTCTTGCGCACATGCACAGCTGCGATGCCAGATCGCGTGTCTGTCGCTGTTCGCCGCAGCAATAGCGTACGGCGCAGCGCTTCCGTCGGCTTGGACGATCGAGAGGTTCGTTGCGACTGGGAGCAAGATCGCGTGACTCAGCTGCAGCTCGTCAAGGAGCTCCACGGCGCGAGCGACTTGTGTCGGTGCTGCACTAAGGATCCGCATGAACGCACTGCCGACTCGCTCGCGACTCACGCTCCGTCGCAGCGCGTCCTGCGCACAGAGCACAGCACCGCAGAGAGCGCAAGTGAAGACGACTGATGAGCGATCAATACATCGCGCATGCCAGGCACCATCAACAGCAGCAACGCCGACGCACCTGAACATCATCGAGAGCGATCGCAGCGCGCAGGGACTCGTGCAGCTCCATGTCGAACTGCGACGCAAAGCGCACCGCGCGCAGTGCGCAGAGCGGTCCATCCAAGAGGATCTCGCGCGCATCGATCGGCGTGCGCAAGACGCGGTCGAGGACGTCGCGCACGCCCTGGCGTCGGTCCAAGTCGCATGCAAAGCGTATCAGCGTCAGCACTAACGCCACTGTGAGCAGCATGAGCATGACTGCAGTCGCAAGAGTGCGCGTGCCTGACCTGTCCAGTGAAGTCCTCGACTTGCTGCGTCGAGAGGTTGAAGAACAGGCTGTTGATCGTGAAGTCGCGGCACTGAGCGTCTTGCGCTGGCGTCCCGAGCTGCATGCGCATAGTGAGAAGGTCGGAGTCGGTCAGTACACACCGGCGACGCTGTCCATCCAGTCGCACCACGACAGCGACGCACGCACCGCCTCGGATACCTCACCCTTGCGCGAACAGAGTGCGCTGCGCATCGTGACAAAGTCGACGTGGCCCATCTCGCCGAGCTGCATCGTCACGACTTCGACGTGCTTGGACTGCCCGGGGTTCGCCTGCATCACGCCCACTGCGCGCTCCTTGCGGCCCTCTGCGCGCTCGAACGCGTTGATGCACGCAGCAAACACTCGGCCAGTCATCGTGTCGAGCGCAATGTCCACATCGCTGCTTGCGCGGTTCAAGAGCTTGTCGCGCACCCAGCCGCCGCACACGCGGAGCTCCAGGTCGGTCGCCTGTGCGTGCGCTCGAACGCGGAGCAAGTACGCAAAGAGCTCGCGCTCGGCGTGTGTGAGGTGGATCGTTGGCGCCATCGCGCGAGCCGTGGCTGTCGTCGCGTGCGAATGAAGCTATGAGTCAGTGCGTGGCGATCACACGAGGCGCTGCGGCTCGTTCAGTTCGTCACGCACTCGCTCTCGTGGCCGCAAGAGCATTCGCAGACGCGCACCTCCACTCACTCGCGTGTTCGTCATGGGTGCGACTCAGGTACCAATCAGGTCCGAACGACTGGCTGGCGTCGCGCGTCGCCTACTCAGCAGACTGTCGACGACTGCGAAGACGAACGCGTCCTTGTAAGAGAGAGGATCCGTCAGCGGGCGTTGGGATCGCACTCGAGTGTGCGCAGCGCTGGACACGATCGCTGCGCTCACATTGCTACAAGCAACAGCAAGAGCGGTCACTGCTGCTCCTGCGCCTTGCTCTGTGCGCCGCTGTCCGTGTGCGTGCGCAAGAAGAGCTTCATCTTCTGTAGCTGCTCGGGTGTCGCTTTCGAGAACTGCTCAGTGTGTGTGTCCATCGTGTGAGCAACACCCAAGAGCCCAAGGGCATGCGAGAGAAAGAGAGCGGCAAGCGCTGTAAGTGGAGGATCGTGTCGCCACGACCATCAGCACTCCGCGACAACTCTACACACACACACACGCAGACACGCACCAGCGCAGACAGGATCTCGTGCAAGCTGATGCGGCCGCTGTCGTCGCGGTCAAGCGACCGAAAGAGCTTCTCGGTCGCCTCCTGGTCCGACTGCCCAAAGAGCGGCCGGAAGCTCTGGAGCATGCTCACCCACTCTTGCTGGTCAATGTCACCTGAGAAGTCCTCGTCAAAGCGCGTGAGGATGTTGCCGCACTCGATCACTTGCTTCACGGTGTAGAACGGACCGAACGGGTTGTGCCCGAGACTGCTGCTGCTGCTGCTCATCGCTGCTGATGGCAACACGCCGTGGCTCGTCTTGCGCTTCATCGCAGCTTGCGTCGCAGCAGTCGCAGTGCTATGCGAGCCAGTCGGAGACGCTTTCCACACAGGGATGTACGGCTGCGAGAGGCGCTTTGATGCGCGAGACTGGTCGCTACTGCTCTCGCTCGCGTCCGCTGAGGCAGCGACGATGTCTTCGTAGAGCTTGAGCTTGCGCTCAATGTTGCTGCGCTTGGCAGCAGCGTCGTCTGGCGACTGGAACTGTACGGCAGCTCCTGGCGCTATCTCTGCGTCCCCACGTTGTTGCTGGTGGTGGTGATGAGGATGCGAGAAGACGCTCAGTGCCGGCGCCGACGCGCTTGCTTTGAGTGTACCTGCACGGAGCTCTGCAGCGAGCGGTTCACTGCTGTTGCTGCTGTCACTCGGATCCGAAGTCTCAGACAATGCCGCTGCTGCTGGGGCAGTCACAGGCGTCTCGAGCAGCTTGGGTAGCGACACGTTGCGCATCACGACGACGTTCGCATCGACGCGCATCTTGAGCGTCCGCTTCGGCGTCGACTTGGCGCCACGGCGCGCGTCATCCTGCAGTGGCGACTCGGCGAGTTTCGCGAGCAAGAACGGCGACGGCGCAATGTCGAGCGCTTGTATCGCGTGACATCGCGTCGCGGAGCGCCGCTGCATCTCGAGCGGGAAGTTGGTCATCGTGCGCATCATCACGAGGTCGCTGCACTCTTTCTCGCTGAGCGACCCGGCTGCAGCGCGCGTTGAGCGCTTCTTGGACGCGCGATGTTCAGGCGCGAGCAGCAGAGGCGCGAGTGCGCTCTTCTTTGCAATCGCTGACATGGCGATCGGACTGTGCGCGATCTCTCGGAGCTGCCGCGACTCGCGAGGACCAAAGAGCCCTTGCTGGACGCCAGCGCGCACCGATTCGTCTGAGGTGAGGCAAGCGAGTGCACCGAGTCAGTCACAGCACCACAACGCACACTAGGACTAGCATGCAACAGCGTACTGGAGAACGGGAGCTGCGACGCCAGGATCGCTTCGATGCCAGTGATTTTGCTCTTCACTGGCGAGCGCGGCGCTTCGGCCAATGCAGCGGCGTCGTCGCTCTCGCCGGCGCGAGCTCCTGAAGCAGCCACTGCTGCCTCCACGCCACTCGCACTCGTGCTGCGACCGAGTCCTGCTTGCCGCTGCTTCTTCTGCTTCCGCCGCATGTGCTTGCGAATGACCTCTGTCGCAATGCGCGCGTGGCCATGGCTGGCGTCGGCGCTCGGGTGGCGCGTGAACTTCCACGCAGACGCTCCGTCCTGCGGTGGCGACGACGACGGTGACGATCCAGTCTGTGACGGAGCTGCATTGCTGCTGCTCGTATGTACAGATGTGTGTGGTGCTTGACAGCGCTTGGCTGCAGCGTCGAGCGTCGAGATCGTGCCGATGCACTCGTGCATGGCGTCCCAGACCTTGATCGTCCCGTCCTGCGACGACGTGAACACGAGCCCAGGGTCTGGGACGCACTTGAGCCCGAGCACAGCGTCGTCGTGCGCAGTCCACGACAGCGTCGCAGTGCAGACTAAGCCGCTCGCGTGGCTGTCGTGCGACGCGTGTTCACCGACACTCTTGAGCATCGTGGCAGCGCCACCGAGAAACCCAGCTCGACCGCCACTGCCGCCATTGTTGTTGTTGCTACTGCTCTTCATGCCGCCGTTGCGGTCCTCAGGTCGCAACCGGAGCACGCTCTGCTTGTGCGCAACGCGCAGCAGCGGGTTGTACTCGTCGCGCTGTCGGGTCGCTGTTCCTGACGTCGCTCCTGCGGCATCCGGAGCGTCACTGGGCGGCTGGATGTGGTACTCAAAGTGCGTCGCTGCGACCGCTCGCTTGCGCGCGACGCTCACGATGACGCGAAAGTCCCAGCCAAAGACCTCGCCGCTCTCGCACGCGACGAGAATGAGCGGCTTGAGCGCGTGTGGACTCTCTGGCGTCGAGCAGATCGACGTCACTGGCGGCATGTTGCTCAGTGGCTTGGCGTGCGTCGCTGCTGCCACTGGCGCTCGCTGGCCGCTGGTGTGCGGAGTGTGTGGAGGTACTTGTCCAGGCGTTGCGACGTGCAGCGCGAGGCGCATGAGCGGCGTCGCAGTGTAGACGACGCCAGTCGCTTGCCAGATGTACACGACGCCGCTCGAGTCGCCCGAGACGAGCAGCGGCGCTTGGACGTGGAAGTGCAGCGCGCGGATCTCGTGCTTGTGGCTCTCGCAGCGGAAGAGCAGGTAGAGCTTCTGGAAGTCGTACACTTGGATGCACCCGGCGTCGTCGCCTGTTGCGACGAGGTCGAGCTCGGCCGAGTACGCGCACGCCGTGATGCACGACTCGTGCGCGTTCTCGACGGTCCGGAGCACTTCGACGTCCGTCTTGCCAGCGGTCGAGTGCGAGACGCAGATGTTGCGGTCGTAGCCAGTCGAGATGAGGCACTAGACGCATGCACAAGAGCACAAGAGCGAGCGGCAGTGTCAGTCGATTGAACCGGCGAGCACGCTGCTTATCCCATCGCCAGGACGTACACAGGTGCGAGGACAGAAGAGCAGCGATGAGATGACGCCGTCGTGGATCTGCGACTTCTGCGAGCGGGCACCATCACGATCCAAGCGCAGCAGCGTGTGTGAGGACGGCTGGTGTCCTAGTAACATCTTTAGTCATACGTACCGTCATGAGCATGCCAGTGATCGGGTTGTAGAGCCGAATGCATCCGTCCTGCATGTACATCACAGCAGTAGCACGTAGCAAGTGTGTGAGTCTGCTAGCCAGGCGAAATCAACGCAGTGATACGAAGTACGCACACTCGTCGCGACAAAGAGCTTGCGCTCGCGCGGGACGTCAAAGACGATACCGCAGACGTCGGCGTCGCGGATCCCGAGCGGCTCCTCGACTTTCGCACCCGAGTTGGCGTTCCAGACCGTGATCGTGCCGTCTACGGCGCCGACGAACGTGTTCGCGACCGTGTTGTACACGACGTGGCGCGGCGGCGGGGACTCCTCGGCTTGCGTGACGGCGCAGAAGCGAAAGAGCCGCAAGTTGCCCATCACAATGTCGGCGAGCTCGCTCTCTGCGCTCTTGCTAGCGCTCGCACTCGCGCTCGCACCAGTCGCTGCTGTGCTGGCCGCGACGCCGCACGCAAACGTCCGGAAGCGACAGACTGTCGGCGTGTGGAGCTCAAAGCTCTGGAGCACGCGCGCAAGGTCCGACGTGCTCCCGCGCACGCACCGCGAGACGTCCCAGAGCTTGAAGTGGCCGCTCTCGTCGCCGGTGACTGCGATCGCTGAGCTCGCGCTCGCGCGACTCGAGACAAACTTGGCACCAATGAGGCGGTGCTGATGGCCACTGAGCGTCACGAGCAGCGACCGCGTTGCGATGCTCCAGCAGTACGCCTGGTACTCAAAGCCCGAGCTCAGGAGTGTGTTGTGCAAGTAGTCGAGCGTGAGCACGCCCTGGACGTGCCCTTCGAGCACGAACGCGACTCTCTGGGTCGCGGCGTCCCACACCGCGATCGTGTGGTCGAACGAGCTCGTGGCAAAGAGCCCGGACGCGCCGAGCTCGATGTAGTCGGTGACGCGGTCGCTGTGGTGGCTCAGCCGCGCGTCGACGCGCTGAGTGTCAATGTCCCAGAGCTGCGCGTATTCGGCGCCGGACGCGAGCAAGCGCTTGAGCGGACTGCACCACTTGAGGAACACGACCGGGAAGCGCGTGACGATCTTACTTGCAAAGACGTAGGCGCCCGTGAGGATGTTCACGACCGCCCACAGCGTGATCGAGTGGTCGCTACTGGAGATCGCGAGGAGGTTGCGCGGCACGACGTGGTCGACGTCGAGGATCGCTGGCTCGGTCTCTTTGCCCAAGAGCTTCTCGACGCCGTTCATCTCGTGCTGGAGCACGAGGTCTGCGTCGTACATCTGATGGCATGGACGAGCGATCGGTTGGTTGGTTGTGGGCAGACGGCAATGGTGCACCTCACACATACAACGAGAGCGTTGTGTGTATCAACGCACCAGCACAACTGCCGACTTGTTCTCGACCACAGCGATGCGCTTGAGCTGCGGGAACGCCTTGATCTTGTGGATCTGGTACGGGAACGTCCTAGGCGACGTCCATTGCCAGTCGGTGTGAATCAGCACGTGCACCACTCGTCAAGAGAACGCTCTCGCACAGAGACTACATACCGTGGCTTGGTGTCACCGACATGGGCTTGGTGATACGACGTTGCGCGCAAGCCAGCGCCGCCCATGTCCTGCTCGCTCGTCGCTATGAGTCCGAGCGACATGCAGAACGTTGTGAACTCCTCCCAGTCCACGACCGCGTCGCCGTTGATGTCGATCTGCTCAAACATCTCGCAGAGCAGTGCGACAAGTGCCGATGCTCGCGTGACGTGCTCGAGCTCAGGTCGGTGCTCGAGCAGCGCGTAGAGCACGATGCGCGCAAAGTCGTCTTTGCCGATGCCAGCAGCCGGGAAGTAGCGCTCGATGCCGAGGAACTCGTCGTAGTTGAGCGCCGCGCACACTGCGAGGACGCTCGTGAGCGCGTTGCGGTTCGGGATCTCGATCTCCGGCATGATGTCGAGCAGGAAGACTTGCATCGTCTCGGTGAGCGCCGACGTGATCGCACTCCGCACGCTCGTGCGCTCGCCGATCGTGTGGAGCAGCCACTCGCTCCGGTTCTTGTGGTTCCGATAGAGTTTGCACAGTACGACGACGTTCGGCGATGCCTCGCTGCTAGACGCACGCGGGTCGTGCGTGTACTCGAACGCTTGGAGCGCGCGGTCGTTGCGGTACTTGGCCGCACTCGCGCTGCTGCTGTCGTCTTCGCTGTCGCTCGCGCACAAGTCGCACGTTACTGCGAACTCGTTCAGGCGCGGACTGCGCGCGATCTCGTCCTCGGCGTACGTCACGAGGCAGCCGACGACTTCGACGAACGAGTGGAGCTTCGAGAGCGAGAACGCCACGAACTCTTTCTCGATCGCGTCCTTCGCGCGCTGCCTCCGTGCGATCAAGTTGCCATCGACGCCAAAGAAGTCGCGCTGGCTGCTGCTGCCGTTTGTGCGGGTCGAAGGCATTGGTGGCATGACTGACGGCGGCGACTGCGCGCCACGCGCGACTTGTAGCACCTCGCCTTGCGCATTGAAGAGGCAGCACACGAGCTCTGTGATCCAAGGTGCGTCGTCAGTGCCACGTCGTAGTCGCTGCGTAGTGTCGATAGCGTGTCGTTAGCATCTGCACCGAGATGGCAATGGTCACAGACTCATAACAGGAAGACGTACGAGCACGACGCGGTCCTGTGTCGCAACGCTCAGCGCCGTCACATCGTCTGCGCCAGCACGCTCGCTCTCCATGCTGATCACTACCGTTGCTGCTGCCTGTTGGAGCTGCACCGACTCGTCTCGACTCGCCGCCAACAGTCTTCGTTACGAATACTATGGGCACATGAGCGACGTCAGTCATGGAGAACGAGCATCCTAGCCCGACTTGGTTGTCAGCTTATTGTTCATACGCTTGCTTGCTTGCAAGTCTTGTTCTTGTTTGCTTGCGCTTACTGTACACTTGACAACACTCGTACGCATACAATACACATCTACTGCTGCTGCCACGAGGCTCGAGTCACTGGAACATCGGTCGCAGTGGGTCCTGGTGGCGCTCGACGATCTCGATCGCAGCCTCAAAGTTCGTGAGGTAGTACCCGATCTCGCCCGTGGCGTCGTGGTAGTCGCACATGAGCCGCAGCAGCTCTTTCGTCACGAGGAGCTGCGAGTGCGAGCCCGCGCTCTGCACGACGACAAACAAGTTGATCGCAATGAACTCGTCGGTCGTGATCGTCGGACCAAACTGCTCGACGGACGTGAGGCTGCTCGACGACCCGGCGCTGTGGAGACACGACCGGAAGATCGCACTCGCGGACCGGACGATGCACTTGAGCTTGTCGAGCGGGAGCGAGTACTCACTAATGCGCGCGAGCTCACGGCGGGCCTCGGCCCAGTCGTTCGTCGAGACCATGTGCGCTGGGATGCCAAAGTAGCTCTGGTCCTTCGACTGCATCACGCGGAGCTTGTTCCGGAGCCGGAGCTCATCGTCGTCCGTGTGAATTGTGTGGAGCGCTTCGTACACGTGGTCCTCGAGCGGCACCATCACGTGCTTTTCGACGAACGCGCACACGGCGTGCCGGATCTCTTCCACGAGCTCTTCGTGGTCGTCGTCGCTGCGCTCGCTCCGCGCCGCGAGGAGCTGCCGCCGCAAGTTCGCGTCGTCAAACATCCGGCGCTTGAGCTCCGTCATCTTGCGCGCCACAGCTTTGAGGATCGCGCGCGCTTTGCGGACCGTGAGCTTGCTCCGGCGCGTGTCGTAGCTGCTGCGCGTGAGCGCTGCGACGAAGCGCTCGCAGTCCTGGTACACGCTGTGGCTCGGCGTCGCAAAGATCTCGGCCACGAGCTGCTGCGCGTTCGCGTGGTGCTGCAGCGCGGCGCAGCTGCAGAGCGTCCGGTCAAAGACCTCGCAGTGCCGGTGCACGCCGCAGAACTCCTGAAGCAGCAGCACAGCGCGGCGGCGACGCGGACCGAGCGGCGCAGGCGCGACGAGCGCCGCAGTCTGCCGCAAGAACGAGTCGAACACGACCTTGCGCTGGTGCAGCAGCGCGCCGCGAAAGTGGAAGAGCGCTTTCGGCAAGTGGAAGCGCCGGAGGCTCCGGAACGAGCCGCACAAGTCGCGCTTCACCGGCGCGCTTTCCGTACTGATGCGCTTGACCTGGCGATAGAACTCGACCATCTCGCTCGAGCTCTTCTTCACGTCCCACGACCGCTTCGTCTCGCTGTCGCTCACGCGCAGCGTGAACTGCGTGTGGCTGTCGACGACTGCGACGTCCGCGACGCGCACGTGCACGCCGTAGCGCACGTGCAGGTCCAAGTACTCCTTCGCGCCGTTCGAGTGCATGAACGGCTCGTCGTCCGTGAGCCGCCCACACGCACACGCTTTGCTGGCATGGTTGCGGTCGTTCGTGTTGCTCTCGAGCGCGTGGCTGCTGTCGTCGCCGCCAATGCCGCTGACGCTGCTCGCGAGCGAGAACGTGCTGCAGCAGCTGTCGGTGCGCAGGAGCCGCTTCTCCTGGCTGTTCACGACGCGCAGCGCCTCGGCGACTGCGTCGTTCTCGTCGTCGTCGACGTGCCACGTGCCGTCGCCGAGCTCCGCGATGAGCGCATCGGCGCCGTCGTCATCGTCGCAGTCGGTCGTCGTCGTGTCGCGATCGGACGACGCGGCCAAGAGCTGGTCGAGCTCGCTCGCGCTGCTGATGCTGCACGCGAGCTCGTCACCGTCGTCGTTGTCGTGCTCGTCGACGCGGCGCTTCTTGCGCGGCTGCGTCGCGTCGAGCTGCTCGACGAGGCACTCGCCGTCCATGAGGCGGTCAACGGCGCACGGCGCGAGCGCGCGCTCCTCGAGCTCGTCGTCGTGCAAGAGCAGGCTCGCGCGCATGTCGAGCGCGAGCGCGTCGTCCACTTCGCAGAACACCATGTACGTGTGCTCTTGTCAGACGATCAATGTGCCGCAAGACCACGGAGGTACGGTGTTGTCGTTGTTGTGGGCAGTGCAAGGCAAGTCGCGCAATGGCGAGGCAGCGACTTGCTTGCTTTAACGTCGATCGATCGGTCGAGTGAGTGAGTCTTGCGCCAAATGGTGGTGGGCGTGCGCGCGACGGCCGATGATGCAAGGGCGGCATACTGAGCGCAAGTGACTTTTGTGTGTGTGCGGAGATGGGCCAAGCGGCTGCCCTTGACTGACGCACGTGCCGTGTCGATTCGTGACTTGGCGTTTGTATGCCCTTGCGATCTTCCACCTTCGCGTCGAGACTGGACGTTTGGACCGCACAGATCTGCGGGATCTGTTTGGGCTTGCTTGTTTGTTTGGGCTCTTGGAGCCATGTTGAAGGCCATTGCCAGGTGTCTTGTGCGCCTTGTGTGCGTCGCTTGAGCGAGAGAGAGCCTGTGCGATCTGTGCAACACAGACGCTCAACGCTCCACGTGTGTCGATCATCGAGTCCTCCACGCTTGAATAGCGCTGTTCGCTATTGCCAAGCACTCGCGCGATGACGCGGTGCGCGGAACGCTCGCAGACGTGCCAGATTCGTGCTAGCCTCCATACAGTACGCTCGCGCGCGTGCTGCTGGATTGTGGCGACGCGCTCGCAACCACCCATTCATTCGCTCGCTTGTTGGTCTCCCAAGCGTTCGTCCTGAGACTTCTTGAGACTTGCCTCGATCACGCCGCACCAAGATGTAGTGCGCTTGACAAAACAACGCAAAACAAAGCAAGGCTTTGAGCGTCAAAGCACACGCACGATCCAAGCACCCACGCACACACTTGTTCTTGCGCGCGGGTTGGTTGCTGTCGTAGCGAGCGCGCGAGCAAGTGAGTGCGATAGCGGCAGCCTGTCGGGAAGAACAGGACGGACCGACTTGTTCGGTGCCGCTGCCACGCGATGACGATACACTGAACGCGCACGCGCGCCATGGAGCCATCACTGCTCGCTGAAGCACTCGCTCGCTCGGTTGCTTGCTTGCTTGCCGCTTCATCAAGTCCAAGGCAAGACCTGAATCAGAGCAAGCGCGCATGCAGCAGCTCTCTATCGCTAGCTCTCTATCTCTCCATCGATTGACAGTGACTGCCTGTGATCGGACCGACTCTCAATCGCGCCGACGCAATAGCACACCGACAACTGCGAGACCTCAAGGTGTCGAGCGAGTGCGTGCGTGCGTGCGAGGCGGATCGAGTCGCGACGTCACCACTCAAGGACAAACGAGTGCTCGAGGCAACAAGAACTGCATGCAGCTTGTCCTTTGCACTTTGCGTGCTCGCAGTCGACGCGCTGAGGCAACAACAACGACTGCCGTCGCCGTCTTCTTGCTCTTCTTGCTGTTGCTGCTGCGGCGGCTACGAGTACTCTTTGTCTGACGCTGTCTGGAACTCACACAGACGAGTACGACTCGAGTACTGCGCGCGAGGACTTGCGTCTCCAACGAGTGCGAGCGCGCGCAACGCGACGACTTGAGACGCACGACAACCGAGACGACCGACCGAGACGTCCAGTCCTATCCAGCGCGCACTCGCTCGTCTCGATGGCTGCTTCAAGTGATCGCCCGCTCGTCGTTCGTGTCTGCTGTCTGCTGTCTGCTGTGCTGCCTCTTCAACTCAGCTTGCCTTTGCTTTGCTTGGTGCGAGATTGCCTTTGCTTGGCTTGGCTTGGCACGAGCGAGCGAGCACCCTCGTGGGTGCGCTTATGTGCGTGTGTGAAGCAATCCGATGCTGTCTCGAATCGTCTGCACTCGCTGCTCGCTGCTTGGCGCCACATGGAGATGATAGATCACTTCCCGCACGCTCGCTCGCGTCCACAACTCGAGTGACGTTGTCCTCGCTCTCTCTGGTTTCTCCGAGACCTCGCTCAAAGATCTCGCTCGCTGTTCACTGCTCACTGCTGGCTGATGGTAGCACGCGCTCGCCTCTAGCGTCTAGCATCGCGACATCATAATGCATGTGTGTAGTGACGGATCGATCTCCCACGACACACACACGCTCAATGTCGGAGCTCTTGCAGCTCGCAAGCGAGTCCTCGCAGTCAACCAAGAACTATGTATGTGCTGTGGTTGGAGTCGTGCGCACTCGATTTGCTCAAGCGCCGCGGCGCTGAGTCGTCGTCGTCTCCTCGCATCGCTCTCTCCATTTGCCACTGGCGTCTCGAGTCTCGAGTCTCGAGTCTCGTTGACCGCGACACTTGAGCCTCGCAATGCACATGCACCACCATCGGCCACAACGAGCTGACACGGCTGGCACGCTCGATGACCATGCGTTGACGTTGCTTCTCCAGCGACTCAACCACGCTCCTCGATCCCCGGCAACAGGCGACGACGCAGCCTCGTCATGGACGCTGACGCAGCTCCTGAGCGCACTCGAAGAGCCTACGCCTCTGCGCGCGACGCGACGTACGTTCGCAGTCACGAGCAAACACGCGCTGCTGCAAGAGGTGCGCGCGACCGAAGCCCTGCTGCTGCGCCAGAGCGTCGACAGAATCAACAACAACGGACTGCATGATGAAGCAAGACACACCTGTCTGAATGAACCACAGCAGCAGCAGATGCGATCCGGTGGTCCAGAGAGCGACACTCCATCGATCTGTGAGATCCCAACGCTCCATGACCTCGAGGCGCTCATGAGCGACCTCATTGACGTCTACACCCGCAGCTACGACCCCGGCGATGCCTCGGACCTGTCGACCTCTGAGCGCGAGTACGCACACGCTCTCGAGCATGCGATCGTCTCGGCGCTCACACACGCAACGCTCACGGGCAGCGCAACGCTCAATCAACGTGACTCGCGTTCAAGCCACCGCCAGCAAAGCATGAAGCACGAGTACGACGCACCGCCACTCAACGACGTGCGCGTGTGGTTGCTTGAGATGGTCGTGCGACCGTCTGCGCTCACTCGGGAGCTCGCGTTCGCGCTCTTCCTCAACCTCAGCGTACGCGTCACAGCCGTCGCACTCGCGCATGCGGCTCGGTCGTGTGAACCGAACGACGCTCTGTCACCGCAGCTCCAGCCGTGGCTCTTCCACGTGCTCGTCGAGATGCTGAGCAAGTCCGTTAGCGTTGCGAGCGCGTCTAGCGGCAGCTCGAACAACTCTTTGCGCACGAGGACGCGAGATCCTGGTCGCTGGATCGCCCATGCGCTCGACTGCGTGCTCTTGTTCGTCAAGCGACATGGCCAGTACCGCGCCGACCGTCTTCAGGCACTCGATCCGCACACTCTCCAGTTCTTTGTGCGCGAGAGCAGCAAGAGCCGACGTCAGTCGGACGACACGGACCTGCTGGACAGCGGTGACACCACTGCGCTCACAACTCGACTCCTTGAGCTACTTGTCGTCGCGATGTACGCGCAAGAGAGCGACGTCGTCTACTCTGACGCAGCGAGCGATCACAAGCGTATCGCAGCGTTCGCGTTTGCGTTGCCCATGGTGGCGCTCGAGTCGTTTGGCGGCTTGGACCTGCTGCTCGCGCACTTCTACGACAGCACGACACCGCTCGGGACGCAAGAGCTCCTGTTCATGGTCTTGTTTGACGTCGCGTGCCACCAACAGCAGCAGCGCAAGTCACCAGCAGTCGCTGCTGCAGAACACGCGCTCTGGCGTCGCGTGCACGTGGCCGCGTGTGCGACCTTCATCGCAGCGTCTCCGAGTCGGTTCAATGCGACTGCCATTGCTCGTCTCGCCAAGAAGCTCTGTACGTGTGCGTCGCCAACGCTCACGCACGCGCTCTCAGAGAAGCACGTGCAGCAGCTCTTGACGCAACTGCGGCTCGTGGTACGTTGTTGAAAGCGTCAGCGCCGCTTCTTGTGTGAACGGCGAGTCACTCACTCACGAACTCATGAACTCGCTGTGCAGCTCCATATCGACGAGTACTTTGGTCAGAGCGCAGGGCTGAGCCACGCGCTGCAGGTCGTGCGTGACCAAGCCAAAGGCGACGCCACTGACGCGCTCATGGCGAAAGTGGCGCAGCTGCTCAGCTCGAAGCGGACTGAAGACACGTTCCAAGCAGCGCGGTGGCTCGCTGAGCTCGTGACGTTTGGTACTGCGCCAGCGTCATTGCAGAGCCAGAGCGACACGCTCGTGCTTGCGCAGGCGACAGACGACCCGCTGAGCGAGAGCGTCATCTTCACAGGCGATCCACTCGCGAGTAGCGCAGGCGCAAAGCCACCGACTGTCGACGAGCTCGAAGAGACGTGCTGCTTTGACGAGAGCGCGAGCATTCGGCTGGCAGCGCGCGACCGCATCTGGGCTCTTGCGCGGTTGCAATCGGTCGCCCACCGCGTGTCGTTTGTGCAGACACTGAGCGTGTTTGTCAAGCGCAAGCTCAGCGCACAGGTGTGTGCGTGTGCGTTGTGCAGCAGCACGCGGACGCTTGACGAACTCACGCTCATGTGTGTGTGTGTTGGTGCGCTGTGCCATCGCCATCGCTCGTTCATCGTGCGTGTGCTAGACGAATGCAAGTGGCCTCACAAGCCTTGTGCGCGAGATGAACCTGTTCCTGAGCGCAGTCGTGCAGCAGCGAGAGACGGACGTGCGCGTGCTCGTGCCGCTGCTCTTGCTCGTCCTTGACGTGTGCAAGTGCGAGGTCTCGCATCGCGACCGCCGCAAACAGCAGTACGACAGAGAATGTGCCATGCGCGAAGAGAGCGAGACACGGCAGTGCGGCGCACTCTCTGACTCGGACTCGCTCGCGTCGCGCGTTGTCGAGGGCGACGTTGCGCTCGATGCCATGCTGCTCGAGAAGATCTGTCCAGCGTTCCTCGAGCACGCGCTGCTCACGCTCGAGGCACAGCCGCAGTCGCATTTGCAGCAAAGCTGTCACAAGCAGAGTTGCAGCACTCGAGCAAACTCGTCGCTGCTTGGCGATGCAATTGTATGCGCTGCGCTCATGGTAGCTCACTTGCACACAGCAGTGCCATCGCGTGTGAGCACATCGAAGCTGGTGCCGTTGCTGTCGTCGTACGACCGTCGTGTGGCAGTGTACGTCGTTGCTCGCGAGTGATGCCTTTACTGTTTGCGCTCGGACCAAGTGGAAGCGATGGATGATGCAGGCGACTTGCAACGACAACCAGACAGACAAGAGCTGACGATGGTGTCGTTATGTGTGCATACAGCATTGCAGCGAGAGCGCTCGTGTCAGCGATTGGTCGCAATGATATCGAGCGATACACTGAGACACTACGCGAGCTACACACGCGCGCTCTTGAAGAAGACAACGCTGCGCCGCTCACGCACTCGCACATGCTTGCGAGTGCTCTGCTCGCGCACAGTGCAATGCGCACTAGAGCTTGATAGTTGTATGTGGATGCGGAATGCTGGTTTTAGTACTATAATGCACAATAAAAAGATCTGTCGAGTATATTTGTGCTATTTACAAATCTTTGTAAATCGATAGCCGAGATATGATCAATCGAAATGGCTGGTTGTGAGCGCTTTGGACTCGAAAAGGCGTCAAGTCGTAAATGCGTTGGCGAGCATTTGATCAACATCGACGAGCAAGCGTCCAAGCACGCAAGCACGCAAGCAGCAAGACTGCACATGGACGGCCTGAACGCAGCGATCAATTGATCGAGAAGCAAGGATATGCGTGTATGTATGTGTGCACGTACATGTGAATTGTATCCGCCGTTCGGATCTCGACGTTCCCTATATGGACTGAGAGAGACCTCATGTGGCGTGCCACTGCCAGACGCTGCCCGCAGAAATGTGACGCAGTCGAGGCAGTGGCGCGTCCGTGAGTTGGCGAAGAGCGACTCGGAGTGTGTGGGGAGCTGGCTGCAATTTGTCAGCTCCATGAAACGCTTCGTATAGATCTCATCAGTGCATTCGTTGTCATTGCATGTGCTAGTGAGCGGAGGCGGTAGTGAGCGAGAGAACAAGCGAGAGAGAGGAAGAGGTGGTCATACGATGTCCTCACGTCTCTTTGTGGTGCGCTCATGTGTCGTCGCGTGGCGACGAGTGCACTACGATGTGGTGCGGCGAGCGACCTGTAGCATAGAGATCGTACATCACACGCTGACCCGCTTCGAGCTGTTGTGTGTACATGGGTGTCTGGAAGAGCGGATGCGCGAGCGCTTCTGTGCGCAGCTTGGAGCGGATCTTTGTGTAGCACGCAGCCTCTGTTGAAACAAGCACTGATCATCCACATTCACACACACACTCAGTCTCAGTCTGTCCTTGCGCATCGTGGCACGCAAGCAAACACACCTGCGAGGTCCTCGTACTCTTTGCGGCTGAACGTGACGAGCTCGTCCATGCCGACGTTCGCGAGCAGCGACACACCCACGCGACTGCAGATCCACAACACCCATCTATCGTTAGGATCGAGCTCAGGCATACAGCTGTGCCTCGATCCAGGAGCAACAGCAAGCGCACCTCGCGTGCGAGTCGCCTGCGAGTGTGAGAAACGGCAGTCCTGCATACAGCGCATCGGTCGCAGTCGAGTGCGCGCCGTACTGCGTTCATATGCAAACACATCGAGATCAGCGCAGTTCTCTTTGCCAGTCAGTCCTGTACTGCTCGAGAACGTACGATGAACGTGTCGACAAAGAGACCGCGGACGTTGTGGCGCTTGAGGTGCTCGGCTTTCGGGATCCTGCCATCCGCATCATCACCACACGACACCACGAGTGCGTTGTCAGTGACTGTACAGCACAGGCCAATGCTCCTCGTCAACACACTCAACCACACACCAACTGTACCGCACCTGGGCAGGAACTGGATCCGCGACCGAAGCACACCGTGCGACTCGGCTTCCAGTGCGATGTTGCGCTTGATCTCGCGACTCGTGACCGAGTTCGTGTCGTTCGCGTTGCCAGCTTTCATCGGGTCCAGCAGCAGGAGCTTGCTCTCCGGCACGCGACGGAGGATCGCCATCCACATCGCAAACACGCTCGGCTCGATCTTGTCGGGTTTGTTCCAGTTCACAAACACGAACGCACTCGCGTCGGTGTCTATGCGAGTGTGCGGCGCTGGCTCTGTCCAGAACTTGGCGCGCTCTGACGGAAGTCGGTCGTACGCGTTCACTTGGTACGAGTGCGGCAGCACCACGAGCTTCTCCGAGACGCTCGCTGCGAGCTCCGGCGGCAGCACGTGGCGGTCAGTGACGAGGTAGTCGACAAACGGCGCGCCAGATGTGCCAGGGTACACGAGGTAGTTGACGACGATCGGTGCTGGTCGCGCTGCGATGATGCCGAGTCGACTCCCGCGCGTGTGCACCTGCGCGTCCATGAGGATGTGGACACCGTGGTCCTGGATCGTCGCGACGCTCTGCTCGGTCGAGTGGCTCGCCATGTCTTCAAACACGTCGACGAGCGCATAGATCTCGCGTCGCACGACGCTACCGTCGTCTTTGCCGTACCCGAACGCCACGACGCGTGTGCGCGTGCGATCGGAAGATGCAAAGAGTCCTTTGAGCAAGTGCGCAGTCGGGTGGTCCGTGAAGTCGTAGGAGAGGTACCCGACGCAGAGCTGCGGCGTTGAAGCAGTGGCGGACTGGATGAGCGGCGGCATTGGTTGCAGCGGCTGCACTAGCTGAACAAACTGACTCGCGTGCACAGCGGCGATCTGCTTGCGAACGGGCGACGGCATCGCGTGCATGAGTGTATCGAATGGCATGAGCGCTGCGGGTGTGCCGCGGGACGTCTCGTGCTCGAGCACGAGCTGCAGCAGCTGATCAAACTCACTCTCGTGGTTCGCCCAGACGCACGCAGTCTTCTTTGCGCGCGCGACGTGGACGTACACAAGGATGCGCGGTGTCACTTGCTCAGGTGGTGCGAGCGCCGAGTCGATGTACTCCAGCGCTCGGTCGAACCAGTACAGCGCAGACGCAATGTCGTGCGTGACTTCGTACGCGACGCCGAGGTTCGTCATCGCCATGAGACGCAGGCGCGGCCACGACTGCGGCAGCTCGAGGACTTTCTGAGAGAGAGCACAATGCCATTGCGACGCGGTGCTTCCATGAGTCGCACGCTTACAGACAGTGTCGAGCAACACGACGCGATTACAGAGCAGAAGACGTACCAAGTAGGACGGAATCGACTCGCGCACTTGTCCGTATTGCTGATGCAGCGCGGCGATGTTGAGCCACGCCTGTGGGAGACTCGCGTTCAGCGCAAGCGCGCGGTTGTACTCGCGGTTCGCTGCGACGATCTGTGTCATGGCGCAGTCGTTCACGTCACAGCAGATCGAGACATCATAAGACAAACGTCTTGACGCTCAACGCAACGACAACAACAGCGGCGCTCTAGGCCTTACCTTGCCGAGACGCTCGAGCGTGACGCCAAAGTCAAAGTGATACTCGGCCGTCTTGGTCTGCACGAGCTCGTAGTACATCTCTGCGAGCTGGTAGTCGCCGTTGAAGTGGTGCGCGAGCGCGACGAGGTGCGCAACGCGCGGCATGACGGACGCGTCGAGCGCAATTGCGCGTTTGTAGCTCTCGATGGCGCGCGGCATATCCTTGAGATGGTAGAAGAGCTGCCCGATGTTTGCGTGCAAGTCGGCGTTCTCGCTCAAACGCGGCAGTGCGCGCTCGTACATCGCAAGCGCGCGCTCAAAGTCTTTCTGCATGCAGCCATATCACGTGTGTGAGCCACTGCACCACGCTGTCAATGTGAGCCACTCACATACACATGCACGCACCTTGCTTTGGTAGACTGCGCCAAGCGCCATCGGTAGCATCGAGTCGTCTGGATCCACGTGCTCAATCTGCAGCAGCAGCGCAAGCGTCTCGTCGACGCGGCCGAGCGCCCATTCGCTGTTTGCTGCAGCCCATAGCTGCGTGGCTGTCGCTGCTGCTGCGGTGCTTGAGCCATCGAGCACGAAGAGGACGAGCAGGAGCAGGAGCAGCAACAGCGCAACGACGTTGACACGCATCGCTTCGGATCTTTTTGCAAGTCACTTTGTGTTTTGATCTTGACGAAACGTGTGGACCACATAAAGTGCACCCATCTCAACAGACACATTGACAACACAAAGCAAGAGCAATGGAGCGCGTGTCAGAAGGCTCGGGCGTCGGTGTGAAAGGGAGGATCTTCATCAAAGTCGACAAGGAGCAGTACACTCCAGGCGATCTTGTCACCGGCACGGTCTTCGTCACCGTCGCTGAGCCGATCCAGTGCAAAGGTGCGTACGTGTGTGTTTGAGTGCGCGCGTGGGCGTGACGCCGTGTTCGATGCATGAGCAAAGACTCACTCGATGCTCGATGCTCGGCAGCGTCACCGACGTGCACTCGAGCTGCTGGCAGTCAAGTCCATGGTTTCTTCACATCCAAGCGAGCTCCAGCATCTTGGTGTCGGACAGAGAGTTGGTATCTTGTGTCTTGGATCGTACGACCTGCGTGTCGTCGAACAGCTTGATCGATAGAGCGCTCTCGATGTCGAGTACCGGATCGGTGGTTGTAATACGCACCAGCATCATCAACACCCAACGTCGCTGAGTCTGTACTCAGGATGCGGGTCTGGTACACTCGCGCCAGGAGCGAGCAGCTCCGCGACGACGACAGCACTGTCGAGTCGTCACTGTCGTAACCCGAGAGCGCTGGTCGGACTTGGAGCTCCAGATCACAGCGAGTGCACAGGAATCAAGACGCCAAGACAGCGGCAGCACTGCGTCTCGGTCTTGCTGTCCTAGACCTCAGCTGAGAGGCTCACAGTGGATGCACTTATCGAAATCGCACAATATACTTTATATTTGTATCCAAATGAGGAAAGTAGTGGGCTCAGCTCCGAGATTCGAGCGCAATGACAAGCATTTTGTCAGTCGCAGTCATTGTCGTCGAGGAGCTCAAGAAGGACGAACTGCTCAAGCATTGAGGGATGGGGAGACTCGCTGCTGCGCTCGGCGTGCGCAAGAAGGGCGACGTGCGCATCGAGCCGCTTAAGGACGCGTACGTCACAGGTGAGATGCTTCAGGGCGTCGTCCACGTGCGCGTGCACAAGCCCATTGTCGCGAGCAGTGCGTCCAAAGAACCGATGTGTGCTCGACCTCAACACACCGACGACGCACTGACGTCTGTTTCTCGTGCTCTTGTCAGCGCTCGTGGAGTTTCTCGTTGGTGAATAGCTCGTGCGCTGGAAGGAGCGGCAGCGCAGCGGTCGCGAGAATACGCGCCTCAAGAAGCACACGCACATTGTGCTCAACAAGAAGGTGCGACTCGCTCGTTCCAGATCCTCCTTTGTGTCTGCTGCTCCACTGCTATTGCTGTCGCCGCACTCGCATGACACAGCACTTGGTACTTTGCTCTCTTATAGATCCTGCTCACGACGCTCCCCGCGCAGTACGAGCCGGGCGACTACGTTTACCCGTTCCAGTGCGAGCTCCCAGCAACGCTCCCAGGCGTCCTCGCGCTCAAGCACCTCAACTTCTTCGGCCGCACGTCGAGTCTGCTCGCGCGCGTGCAGTACACGCTCAGCGTCCAGCTCGACGTGAATGGCTTCTTTGTCGCGGACCTCTCGGACGAGCTCGCGAACGTCCAGATCCACGCCCAGCCGCCTCCGCCTCCTTACTCGAGCAGCTCGAGAGCATGCGCTTGGAAGTGACGAAGCTCAATCGCATGGCGTCAGGGCAGCGCTCGAGCGCCTCGACGCGATGCAAGCAGCGCTGAGCGAGAAGGATGCCAAGCTCCAAGCGCTGCTAGAGGAAGGCCAGGCGCTGTCGATCAAGCAAGCGCAGTTCGAGCAGCGCGTGTGGCAGCTCCGAAAAGAGAAGAACGAAGTCGAAGAGGCGCAGCTGAAGCTCCAGGCGCAGCACGACACGCTACGACTACAGCAATCGCGCGCAAGATGTGGAGCAAGTGCATCAAGATCGACGACATCGAGCATCGCATGAGAGGATGGAGCTTCGCAAACAGCATAAGTACCGATGGTGTCGCAGTGTCAGCGCTGATGCGCCGCCCACGCCGCTCTCCAGCGCCGATCGACGGACTCATGAACCCAGAGCTCGTGCGCATGATGCCAAGTGTTGACGGTGACTTCGACCCGCCGTTGCTGATCGTTCGTCATGATCGGCATTGATCCCGGCGTTCGAGAAGTTGTCACGACAGCTTCGAGCTATGCGTACGAGCCACAGCGTTGCAGCGCAGACGGCTTCTTTGAAGAAGAGTCGACGCGTTCAAGAGACACTTTCCAGCGCGGAACGCCACGCGGCACCAAGTGGAGACAGAAGCGAGAACAACGGCGACGCAAGAAGACGCGAAGAGCAATCTCTCGGAGTCTGCGCGTCACACAGCACCCGGGACACCAACGCGCGTCGACTCTTGTTTGTACTATAGTACAAAGAAGTACGGTACTTCGGATGTCGTGAATTTTATTCTTGAAATGTAACATATCATGAATCATGATGCATTTCACAACGCAAAACGCAAGAACGCAAGAGCAACACCGCTGCAGCAGCAAGATGCCGAAGAATGACCGGCTTAGGAACGCCGCCCTCGCTGCTGCAAGATACTTGGTGGTGTTAGAGGGCTTGTCGCCTGCAGAGGTCGTCGCTGTCCTTTGCGGGCGCCAGGACGGCAAAGGTCAGCATCAGCGCCAGGCGGTAATCACGTCGAGCACAGTGTACAGCCACGCACAGGTTTGGATTGACGAGCGCATGCGACTACTACAACAGCAAAGTTTACAGCAGCAACAGCGTCTGGAACAGGAGCGTCTCTTGAAGCGGAGCAATGAGCGCGTGCTCGCACTTGAGAGCGAGCTGGCGCGCTCGCAGGCGCAGCTCACTGCATCAACAGCGCTGCACGATAGCGCGCTTCAGCGCATGATCCAAGAACAGCAGCAGAACCAACATCAGCAACGCCGACATCTGCAGCGTCGCCACCGCGCGCTAATGCGCCATATGCAGCTGATGCGTCAGCGCCGCAGTCGGATGTTGATGGCGATCGACGGGCCGAGCGCGTCAACTCTGACGCGCATGCTCCACTTCATACGCAATGCCAACAGAACCATAAAGATCGCTGTATACTGCCTCACGCTGGACGAGGTCAGTACTGCTGCACTGCAATCGCACGTGGCTGACGTGGCTGTGGATGTGGACTGATCTACAATATGCATTGCTGCGCTATAGTGTGTAGGTCGCGCAAGAGATATACGCCGCGTCGCAACGCGGCGTGCACGTTCAAGTCCTGTGCGACTTCTCGCAGAGTCAACTGGCATCATCGATCGTCCTAGAGCTGGCGAAGGCGGCGGCAGCAACAGCATTGACCCAGAGCAAGCAGAAGCATGGACAACTTGAGATTCGCACGATATATGGTGTTCTGCACACCAAGGTGGGTGTGCGCTCCTAGCTCTTCCTTCTCCTCATGCCAGTATCATCCTCACGTCAATCTACCCTCTCAGATATGCATCGTCGACGACGTCATGCTGTGGCATGGCTCGATGAACTTTAGTGGAAACGGCGCTCGCAGCAACACGGAGCTGGTGCTTCTACATGGTGCAGGAGCCGAGACGAGCACTGCAGTTGCGTTCTTCGCGCGCACATGGCGAACCGCAGTCTCTATGTTCGTATCAACTTCGGTAAGAGATGGCGTCGAGGTAGAGCGCGTCAGCCGTCCGCCTCCTCCTCCCCACGTGCGAATGCACGTACGACGTGGTGTCGAGGCGCAACCACTGACGATGGAGGAGTTTGAGTTTGCTGAAGAGCAAGGCATAATGTGGTAAAATTTAGGTCGCAAGTCGTTTCACACTACACCTCTCTCTGATCGCCAAGCGCGACAAGATCCTCCTCCTCGGCGGCGGCGGCATGATCTTCACGTTCTACAAAGCGCAGGTACGTCGTGTGGCTCTCTGTAAGTACGTGACTGTCTGCTGAAGACACCATCCGACTGACTGACTGCCGACGGACGCACCCATACACGCGATCTAGGGCATTGACGTCGGCAAGTCTGTGGTCGAAGACAACAAGGCCGAGCTTGCGCGCGAGATCCTCGACGAAGCGGAGAAGCGCGGCGTGCAGCTCATTCTCCCGACGGACGTCGTGATCGCCGACCGCTTTCACTTGGAGTTGTATGGAAAATAGGTTGTTACGAGACCATGTACGGTACTACGCACTCGGCTACGTTGTTTCGAATTTCAAAAGCAGGAGCTAAGACACTATTGACAGTACTACGACTCAGTAGCTAACTTGCTCACACGGTCAAGCCCGTAGTCAGGCGCAGCTCAAGCTCTTCCGCTGCCACGATGGTCGCATCTGCAAAGACTGCGCGTCACGCGAGCGAGAAACTCGACGCGCAGGCGCTCGCAGCGCTCTTCCGCACGGTCGAGAGCGACTGCAGCGTCGCGACACTGCGGCTCTGCAACGCAGGACTCACACCAAACCTCGTCGTCCAGCTCGCAGACTTTCTCGAGCAGAACGCGACGCTCACGCACGTCGACCTCTCTGGCAATGCGATCAATGCGCACGGCGCGAGCTGCCTCGCAGCCTCATTGGCGAAGAACAGCGCAGTCACGAGCCTCTCGCTCGCCAAGTGCGGACTCCAGCGCGACTCGCTCGCGCCGTGGGTAGCGTTCTTCGAAGGAGCTGCAACGGAGCACACGTCCAAGCTCACGGATCTCAAGTGCGCTCCGCTTGTGCTATTGCCACTCTCTGCCTCTCTGTGTCCTCTACGTTGCTCGCGCTGCTCACGCACATACATTGCGCACATGCATGAACAGCCTCGCGTCAAACCAACTCGATGGCACGAGCGTCGACCAGCTCGCAGCAGTGATCCAAGCTGCTCAGACGCCGCACATGCGCTTCGACTTGCGCAAGAATCGACTTGGTGGTCGCGACATCCGACGCCTCGCAGACGCGCTGCAGACCAACACTGCGATCGAGCGTCTCCAGCTCGACGACAACCAGGACAGTAGCAACACTGACGACGACGACAACGACGCGGAGACTGGCGATGACGCGACGCTCAAGCAGCTCAAGAAGATCGAGTTCTACTTGCGACGGAACGGGCAGCGTCTCCAGCGCAGTGAGACGCTCCAGCGGATCGAGCAGATCGAGTCCTCGAGTCTCCAGGTCCAGACGTGTTGCTTTGACAACGTCGACCTCTCGATCGCGGACGCTGAGCTCCTAGGACGCGCACTACGAGTGAGCCGCTCTGTCGTATCACTGCGACTCGCGAGCAACGCGCTGCCAGCTGAAGGCGCAAAGCGCATCTTCCACGGTCTCGAGACAAACACGAGCGTCCGCAGCCTCACGATCGTCGACAACAACATTGGCGACGTCGGCATGCGAGCGCTCGTGGCGCTCTTGCGGAGCCAAGCGACAGCAGTGTCACCGGCGCTGCAGTCTGTGCACATCTCGAACTCGATCCACCTCACAACTGCAAACGGACTCTTGCAGCCGATCGCGCGCCGCACTGCAAGCCTCTTGCACTACGCGCTTGCACACCACGCGACGATCCAGCGCCTCTCGCTCGCCAACTGTGCGCTGAGCGACTGCGACATCGGCGTCGTCGTCTCGGGCATCGCCTGGAGTGCTCGCATCCAGAGCCTCGATCTCCGGAACAACGGCTTTGGCGACGCCACGGCGCACGTGTTTGCGCACATGCTCCGCCGCTGTCGACTCTTCTCGCGTCTCGATCTGGTCCGTTGATCTGCACTAAGAGGCTTGCTAGCGCATGCGTGGCTCTATAGGTGAGACTCAGGCGTGAGTGTGTGCACTGGCAGTCGGGCAATCGCTTTACGCTCGCAGGCATCCTACCGATCGCACAGGCTGCAAGCGCTCACCCGAGCATCCGGACACTGCTCTTTGGCCACATTCGTGCGCGCGATGTGACTCGCAGCGCCACTGATGCAGCAGCAGCGAGCAGCAACGACACCGACACAGCAGCACTGATCGCAACAGTGTGCAAGACGTTGCAGCAGAGCTTCTCGCTCGCACAAGTGGAGCTGCGCGTGACAACGTCCGCACGAGGAGCTTCTGCACCAGACGTCGCAAAGCAGGCTGTGAGCGCGCTGAACGCAGTCTTGCTCGAGCGCAGCGGTGCGAAACGCGCACTCGAGCGCGATGTCGAAGCGCAAGAAGACGCGCTGCAAGTGCATCGCTGCCGCTTTCGCGCGCTCGTGCGGCAAACAGCAGCGCAAGTTGTCGATCGATACTGTCGAGCAAAGGTGCTCAAGCAGGAGCAAACGTCTGCTAGTGCGTGACGAGAACAGGCCATGTCTCGACGTGTGTGAGCTGCTGCTCGATGGTGCTGCATACAAAGAGCAAGTCGAGTCAACAACGCACACTTCCTGTTCCAGCTTGGGGATCGAATCCGTACTTTATGCGATCACTACAGTACAACTCGCCGATTTTCAACCGCACGTGCCAACCGCACGCTCATTCGCTCGATCTCGCGTGTCAGTCATTCCAGCACCTGCAGCTCCGCGCGCACATCGACCGCCCCTGCCCTCGCTCCATCGCTCCATCACCATCATGCTCTCGTCTGTGACTCGCTCGACCGCCGCCGTGGCACGCGCGAGCGCTGCGCTCAAGCACGCGCGCTTCGCGAGCTCGTCGGTGCGCGTCGAGTCGGACTCGATCGGCGAGATCGAGGTCGACAGCTCCAAGTACTGGGGCGCGCAGACGCAGCGGTCGCTCGAGAACTTCCCGATCGGCGGGCCGCGCGAGCGCATGCCGCTGCCAGTGATCAAGGCGTTCGGCGTCGTGAAGAAGTGCGCGGCCAAGTACAACGTCCAGACGGGCAAGCTCGACGCGAGCATCGCGGAGCAGATCATCCGCGCTGCGGACGACGTCATCGCCGGCAAGCTCGACGACCACTTCCCGCTCGTGGTGTTCCAGACTGGCTCCGGCACGCAGTCGAACATGAACACGAACGAAGTGATCTCGAACCGCGCGATCGAGTACGCGGGCGGGAAGCTCGGGAGCAAGACCCCAGTGCACCCGAACGACCACGTGAACATGGGCCAGTCCTCGAACGACTCGTTCCCGACGGCGATGCACATCGCTGCGGTCCAGGAGATCCACCGCGTGCTCCTCCCAGGTCTCCGTAAGCTCCACGCGGCGCTCGACGCCAAGGTCCAGGAGTTTGACGACATCATCAAGATCGGCCGCACGCACACGCAGGACGCGACGCCACTGACGCTCGGCCAGGAGTTCTCGGGCTACCGCGAGCAGATCGCGCTCTCGATCCACCGCGTCGAGGCCGTGCTCCCAAACTTGTACAAGCTCGCGCTCGGCGGCACGGCCGTCGGTACGGGCCTGAACACGTCGAAGGGCTACGACGCCGAGATCGCCAAGATCATTGCGGACGAGACCGGTCTGCCGTTCGTGACGGCGCCGAACAAGTTTGAGGCGCTCGCGGCGCACGACGCGATCGTCGAAGCGAGCGGCGCGATGAACACGATCGCGTGCTCGATCATGAAGATCGCGAACGACATTCGGTTCCTCGGCTCGGGGCCGCGCAGTGGCCTCGGCGAGCTCACGCTCCCTGCGAACGAGCCCGGGTCGTCGATCATGCCTGGCAAGGTGAACCCGACGCAGTGCGAAGCGATCACGATGGTGTGCGCGCAGGTGATGGGGAACCACGTCGCCGTGACCGTCGGCGGCGCGAACGGCCACTTTGAGCTCAACGTGTTCAAGCCTGTGATGATCTCGAACCTGCTGTCGTCGATCCGGTTGCTCGGCGACTCGGCCGTGGCGTTCACGGACAACTGCGTCGTGGGCATCGAAGCGAACCGCGAGACGATCGACAAGCTCATGAAGAACTCGCTCATGCTCGTGACCGCGCTGAACCCGCACATTGGGTACGACAACGCGTCCAAGGTCGCCAAGACGGCGCACAAGAACGGCTCGACGCTCCGGGAAGCCACGATCGAGCTCGGCTTGCTCACGGGCGAGGAGTTTGACCGTCTCGTGCGTCCAGAGGACATGATCGGCCCCAAGTAAGCGACTGTGCCTGCGTTGAACTGTCAGTAGCAGTCGATGCAGCGACGACGACAGTGTCACGTACAGAGAGAGCGAGCGTTGAATGCACAATGCGTCTTCGACGGAACGAGGTGTCTATGTCCTTCAGTCCATGCGTTGTCGTGCTTCTCATCGCTCCATGTCAATGCTGCTGTCGTCGTCAGGCGTGTGGTGCGCTGTTGTTGGCAGTGGCAGTGGCGACTTGGGCGGCTCACTGCTGCTCTGCATCTCGTAGATCGCTGCTTGGAACGGCAAGTAGAGCGCGTTCTACACACATAGGCGTTAGTGCTGTATAAGGGTGAGAGATGTAGGCAATACGAGTAGACGCACACACCATTTGCCGCTCAGCGGTCGCGAGCTCCTGCGAGAGCTCGACAGTCTGGCGCGTGAGCGTGCCGAGCACGCCGTTCATCTGCAAACGCATGTTGTGACGACGCGTGAGCACACCAATACACACACGCGCATGAACAGCAGCGCAGTCGATCAGATGTACCTGCTGCATGCCGCGGAAGACTGCGGCCATGGCCTCGAGCAGCCGCAGCTCCTCGTCCGCCACCTGCTCGCCGACCACCCGCTGCTGCTGCTGGTGCTGGTCGTCCTCCATTTTGAATTTTGTTGTCGGCCGCAAGTCTCACGCTGTCCGGTAGATTACATCTTCTACTATTTCATACAGGTCGTTGCGCTCTCTGCAACGCGCACTAGTTCTTGTTGCCACACCAAGTATGCGTTCTCGCTGACCTGGTTTGCGAACATAACCGCAACATTCGAGGAAGATCTGTGTGCGGCTGCTCATTCGCGCATTTCCCTCCTCACGAGCGCCGGTCGTCGTCCACCGCACGCGCACGCGCTCGACCACGAAGCACCAGAGTCTCCACGCAGCGCAGCTCATACACAGAAGCACAAGCACATAGCGCCATGTGGATGCAAAAGTCGTTTGAAGGCGCGAGCATCTCGTCGGCTGGGAACTTGCACAACCGCAATCGGTTCTCGCAGAGCGGCGGCAGTGGGATGTACGACAACTACAGCGGCAGTGGCAGTGGCAGTGGCAGCCGCGACAGTGGCAATGGCGACTGGAAGAACAAGATCCTCGAGAGCGGGCAGTGGCTCGGCGGCAAAGTGATCGAGTACGGCGGCAAGCTCGCGCGCGGCGCGTCGCACGACACGATCCCGGACCAAGGCGCGCCGTACGTGCCGCGCAACGACGGCCGCGCAAACTGGATGGCCGACATTCGCGGCTCCTCGTCGTCGTCATCGTACGCACACAACAGCAGCAGCAGTGGCGGTGGCTACAACAGCAGCGGCTTTGCTGGCTCGTCGACGTACCAGAACGACTTTGCGACCGAGCGCCCAAAGGCGTACTCGGACCAGTACAGCGGCAGCAGTAGCTACAACAACAACAGCAACAGCAGCAGCAGCTTGTCGTCGCATGCGTACGCGTCGAGTGCGCGACCGAGCCAGCAGCAGTCGCACGGACGGCACAGCGAGGACCACAAAGAGCGCCGTCGCGCCAAGAAGAAGAGCGAGAGCAAGCACGCGCGCAAGAGTAAGAAGTACGTCTCAGACTCGGACGCGTCGTCGCACAGCGCATCGGACAGCGCGTCAGACAGCGCGAGCGACTCGGACCGCGCAGCGAAGCGCCGGAGCAAGAGCTCGAAGACGCGCAAGCACAGCAAGAGCAGCAGCAAGAAGCACGCGTTCTACTCGGAAGACGACGACGTGTCGGCGAGCAGCGCGAGCGACCGCGACGTCAAGAGCAAGAGCAAAGCAAAGGACCGCAAGAAGCGTGCGGCGTCGCCGCCGCCAGTCGCAGATGCGAACTACGCGTACTCGTTCGACCCGTCGAAGCTCCCGCCGCCGCCAGCGACCGACGACCGCAAG
This sequence comes from Pythium guiyangense, assembly GCA_003730235.1. Lineage (NCBI taxonomy): Eukaryota > Oomycota > Peronosporomycetes > Pythiales > Pythiaceae > Pythium > Pythium guiyangense. Next base: position 362,972 of record QXDM01000028.1, read on the forward strand.
CGCGCGACAAAGACAAAGTCGACGAAGCCGCGCGGTCGGCGTCAGTCGGTCGCGTCGTCGGACGCGTCGGACAAGGAGAACCACAAGACGACGAAGACGAGCAAGCGCAGTAGCAAAACGACAGCGAAAGCGACGACTGCGACGACGGTCGACTTGCTCGGCGTTGGCTTTGACGCAGAGCCCATGGCGCCTGCTGCTGCGAGTAGCAACAACGTCCAGCCGTCCGTGTTTGACTCGCTCCCAGCGCTCGGCGATCCGCTGCAAGGTACGCTTTGCGCAGTCTTTGTGTGGTATTGTGATACGCACTTATTTGGTTCGTGCGCACTTACTGAACTTTTTGTGTGATGTACCTTACGGTCGACAGACCTCGCCGGCTTGAGCTTCCCGGCGCACTCGTACCAGCCGCAGACGCAGCAGTCGGTCTTTCCAACGCAGAACGACACGGCAGCGCGCAGTGAGCAACCTGCAACGCCGCAGTTTGCGACGACGCTGCTGCCAGAGAACAGCATCGTCGACCTCGAGTCGCTCGCGAGCGAGAAGAAGACGGCGGCGAGTGATGGTGCGAGTGAGAAGCGAACGCTGAACGACCTCCAGAAAGCGCGCGCGTCGTCCGAACAGCCGACGCCCGTGATGCCGATGCACCACGCTGCTGGCGGTGCTCCGATGCACAATGCGCTCGTGCCCGCAGGCGCCATGATGATGCAGCAGCCGATGATGCACGCGAACGCCATGGCGCCAAACGCGACGATGCAGCAGATGATGATGATGAACCCACAGGCGCAGGCACAGTGGATGCAGCAGCAGCAGTTTGTGATGGCGAACGGCATGATGCACGCCAACGGTGCGTACGCGGCGCCTGCGAGTGGCGCGTTTGCGTTCCAGCAGCAGCAGCAGTAGTAACAGACAGAGCGAGCGAGCGTCATCAACAACAAGAGAACCAAGAGAAAGAGAAGGGAGTGAGAGTGCGTCGCTGTCGTCGCTGTCGTGTCGTGCTTGCTACTCAATCGAGCTCGCCGTGCGCGTGGCTGCTGCTCTTCTTCGCTATCGACTGGCCTCCGCCGATGCCGCTGCGCGTGCTGTCGCCTCCGAGCAGCAGCTCTGGCTCGCTCGGGTGCTGGTCCGACCGTCTCCGCGTCGTCTTCTGGTGCGCCACGGGCAGTCGCTCGGCGTCGCCAGCATGGGCAGCAGCGCGCTCGGCGTGCGACTTGTCGCCACTGCTGCCGTTCGCTGTGCCCTGGCGCGGTCGTCCGCGCGAGCTGCTGCCGCTCGTCGACGACGACGCATTGCGCTTAAAGTTGCCAGGGCCGTTGGACGACGATGATGACGAAGCGGTCGGTGCTGCGGCTCCTGCGGCGCTCGACGCCTTGGCAGTCGGCGTGAGCGCCCCCATGACTGGCCGCGGCGAGTGCTTCTCCATCTTGACTGTGCTGAGCTTGGACTGGAGCGGGTTGTCCATGATCCGTCCCGGACGCGTGCGGCCCGTGCCGGGCGTCCCAGTTGGCACGAGCGTGCTGCTCGCTGCACTCGCGGCTGTGCCACCGACGCCTGACACTGGCAGCACGGCCGCTGCGCCACTGAGCGGCTCGATGCGACTCGGCGACCGCGACACGATCGACGGGAGCTTGTCCTCGGCACTGGCGCTGTCGACCGAGAGGAACGCTGGCGAGCCTGGGAGCGCGACTTTCGCAGGCGAGTACGTGATCGCAAAGTCCAAGTCCTCTTCGCCGTCGTCGCCGCGGTCGCGCGCAGGAACCATGGCGATGTCCATGGGCGGACAGCCAGACGCCGTGCCGCGCACCCACGGATGGCCAAAGATCTCGGGGATCGTCGCGCGCTCGTTCGGGTCGAGCTTGAGCATCTGCGCGACCAAGTCTGTGCGCAGTCGTGACCATTGTCAGTCATCAGTCAGTCAGGGAGGAGGGGCAAAGAGGAGCGTGTGCACTGCGTGGACGCACCTGCGAGCGCAGGACTCAAGTGGTCGTCGAGCTTGTACTGGCAGCGCATGATGCGATTCCGGATCACGTTCTCGCGCGGTCGGTTCGTCCCAACGAGGTCGCTCCCTTCGAACGGCAAGCGGCCGCAGACGATCGCAAAGAGGATCACGCCGAGACTCCAGACGTCGAGCGGTGGTCCTGCGTTCGACGTGCCGCGAAAGACCTCGGGTGCGAGGTACGAGATCGATCCGCAGCTCGTCTTCATCATTGCGCCTGCGCGTCATGAATCGTCAGAGACAAAGGACTTCAGTTCCTGCAGGCGATGCGAGTGGCAACGACCGACGTACCGGGTTTGTAGAAGTCGCTCAGTCCAAAGTCGGCGATCTTGACGGTCGCAATGTCGTTCTTACTGGAGACCGAGCGCATCGTGTCGAGCACGACTCAGTCAGGACGATCGCAAGGACGAACGAAGAGCGAGACCATCGCAACGTACGTACTTTGGCAAGAGGATGTTCTCGAGTTTGAGATCGCGGTGGCAAATGTGCTGGTTGTGCGCGTACCCGACGCCTGCGAGGATCTGCGAGAACACGGACGCACCGAGCTCTTCTGCGAGGCCGCCGGCCGGGAGGTTCTTCAGGTAGTGGAACAGGTCGCCGCTATTGTCGAGAGAGGTCACGTGAGTGAGTGAGAGAGAGAGCTAGCACTCGCAGTATGCGAAGCGCCTGCGAATCGTACCCTTCGAGGAGCTCAAACACGAGCACGACATGGTTCGGCTCGTTGATCACGCGCAAGAGCTTGATGATACTCGGGTGGTTCAGTGCCTACTCATATGGGTCACAGAGGTCATCACGATGAGTCAGTAGCTCGAGCAAGCGAATCGCGTGAGCGCACAGCGGCAGACGTACTGTGAGGCACTGGATCTCTGTTGTCGTGCGCTCGACGTCGCCGAGCGACCCCATCTCGCTTTTCTGTTCAAGCACACCGCAGTCAGCCAGTCGGTCCCTAGTGCATAGCGTGCCTAGCGCGTCACGAACATCGCGCAAGCACGCACGAGGATGAACTTGAGGGCGACTTTGTCGTTCGTGAGCTGGTGGACGCCGAGTCGGACTTCACCAAAGCCGCCGCGTCCGAGGAGCGTCGTGACCTTGTAGCCGCCGACGACGGTCGCAAACTTGTCGTCCGCGCTGCTCTGCGCGTCCTCTTTCCCAGACGACGGCGCTTTGAACGAGCGACCAGTGGAGAAGAAGAGCATGTCGTTCTCTTCGATGCACATGATGTCGTCGATCTCTGCGCCTGTGATACGTGGGTGTGTCAGTGCATGTGTGAGCGTGCGAGTGTCAGTGCGAGTGACGCGTGAGCAAAGCCAAAAGGAGGCGAGTGCGGCACGTACCGTCGGCGTTGAACACGCGAGACGCCATCGGGACCATCTCGAGCCGCTGCGATGCGGCGCAGAGGAACTCATCCCACGTCCAGTGGTGCTGCACAAAGAGCACTGCCGCATGCACACGTGACCGATCAATCAATCGGTCAGTCAGTTTGACGGACAAGCGACCTGACAGATGACTGCATACAGAGGCACGTGTACGCACCTTTGGGGTTCTCAAAGTGGCCGTTCTTGTACGCTTTGATGGGCTTGCCCTGCACGGCGTGGTCGTTAAAGTCGTCAATGTCGCCAAAGTCGCCCATCGTAGCGACGATCAGTGGTGGCGATTCGTGTGGCGAGACTGCTGCTGCTGCTGTTCACGTGCGCTAGTTCACGAGCGTCGCCAGACGCATCCGCTCGCACGATGTGCCGGTGCTCGTGCTGCTGCGTCGACGTGCGCAGAGATGGCTTGCTACTACTACTACCGGCGCTGCTGCTGCGCGTCGAGCGAGCTTCCTCGCTCGCGTGCTGGTCTTATGAGCGACGGCGTGTGTGAATGTGCTAATCTGCGCTATCAATAGCGCCACGCGACCGTTTCGCAACATGGTGTGCCCTACATTGTGCATGTCCTGTGGAGCTACATCGATGCAACACTGTGTACATGTAAGCGGTGCTTTGCGTCCTAGCGCAGTTGTGCGTGAAGTGTACTTGTGCGCACTCGGGGCTTGTGCTGCTTTGCGCTCATGGTGCGTTTGCCACTTGGTACTAGTATTTGTAAGTCAAACAGTGAAGCCACCCTTCATCTCGCCAAGTTGAAGACAACGATGTCCAAGTGAGCGCGAGCCACATCGAGCGCACTGTGCTCAGTGGAGCACACACACACGCACACACGCACACACGCACACATGCACACATGCACACATGCACACATGCACGAGCACAAAGCAGCAGCGCTAGGACGAGCTGTACGCCAGCATCGCTAGCTCCAGCGTCGTGTGTATGGTTGAGCGGAAACGTATACAACTGCATAGATGGCTTGTGTATACTTTTATACATGAAATATTTACAGCAAACGTATAAATACACTATACGCATATACACAAAATGCGAAACACATTAAATACACTATACGCATATACACAAAATGCGAAACACATAGATATGAGCACCGTAAACACCTATACAAAGTATACATGAAAACTATACAAGTGCACATATACAAGAAAGGTACTCGTATTCTACAAGCATAGCCGCGTAACTATTGATGTATTTTTAGAGCGTCGTCATACGACCAGAAACGACTACAGACATCCTTACAAGGTCAACTTAACTTGCACGTGTACTGTTTGAGAGGCTAAGAGCCAAGATCGGTATAGTACCACAGTATGATATATCATACATTTCATGTAACTTTCAAACTGAAACAATGCAAGCGAGCAGCTGTGTCAATAGCAGAACTAGTATTGTGGATATTAAGAATTTTGTCTACATCAGAATCTCTCGTTTACACTCGAGGACAAAAGTATACGCACACTCAAAAATGTGTCCAGATCTCAGCTTACACTGCATACCTCGCGCTGCTATTTAGATATGATGAATCGCAGATCGCGCGCTTTCCAACACACATGCTCACTATCCCAGATTCGCAGTCCTTCATACACCTCACATACAAACGAGTGGAATTTACCCAAGGACACAACATACGCACACTTGTCGGAGCATACAAAATCCTATAATGTGATGGTTTTAGGAATGTGCTCAGTACTGCGTCGGCTTGCCGCCGCTCTTGATCACCTCGCCGCATCTCGTCGGCATCGAGGCGATCAGCTTCGACACGTACGTGTGCGATATGTTGCACCACTCCTCGATGAGCGCCGCTGTGAGATCGTGCACGTTTGCGTACTGCCTACCGTTGCGGTACACATTGCGCGTCATGTGCGCCCACACGTTTTCGATGGGATTTAGGTCTGGGGAGCGAGCAGGCCAGTCGAGGACCGACACGCTCTGCTTCTCAAAGAACCCCCTCGTGCGCGCTGAGGTGTGGATAGATGCATTGTCCTGTTGATAGACAAAGTCACACCCATAGTGGCGGTGCGCAAAAGGCAACAAGAACTCAGACACAGTGTAGATGTATGCATCAGAGTCTTGTTTGCCATGCAACACAACCAGCTCGGTCTTGCCGAACGAGCTGACGCCACCCCACCCCATGACACTACCACCGCCCATCTGTCGGCGATCGAGCTGGCGCGCCGGCCGCCGTAGGTCGCGCCAGTAAAACTGGAAGCCGTCAGGCCCATCCAAGTTCCACTTCTTCTCATCAGAGAAGATAATGCGGTCCCACGGCGGCGGCAGCGCCAGCATGTGCTCCGCCCACGCGACGCGAGCTACTTTGTGCTCGGCCGACAGCGACAGAGTGCACTCCATTTTCGTGTACTGCAGCCAGTCCACGTCGGAGAGCACCCTGCGCACCGTCCGCACAGAGCAGGCCAGCGCGAGATCGTCGGCGATCGCGCTGGCGGTGCGCACGATTGCGCGCACGGTTCGGTCGTCAAGCACGCGTGGGCAACCGGTCAGCGCTTGGCGCTCGCCGCCTTGTAGCACCCGTCGAACTGCATCCGTCAAGCGCCCAAGGCGATGAGCGATCTCGCGCACGCCCTTGCCGCCCTCGCGCAAACCGCGGGTGCGGCCGCGCTCCTCGTCGCTCAGCGGTTCTCCTCGGCCCATCACGTCGAAGAGTGGCCAAAGTGAGTCAATGTGTCAGCGTGAGATGTGTTCAAATCAGAACCAGTCATTTTCACTTGGTTTTTGTATGCTCCGACAAGTGTGCGTATGTTGTGTCCTCGGGTAAATTCCACTCGTTTATATGTGAGGTGTATGAAGGACTGCGAATCTGGGATAGTGAGCATGTGTGTTGGAAAGCGCGCGATCTGCGATTCATCATATCTAAATAGCAGCGCGAGGTATGCAGTGTAAGCTGAGATCTGGACACATTTTTGAGTGTGCGTATACTTTTGTCCTCGAGTGTAAACGAGAGATTCTGATGTAGACAAAATTCTTAATATCCACAATACTAGTTCTGCTATTGACACAGCTGCTCGCTTGCATTGTTTCAGTTTGAAAGTTACATGAAATGTATGATATATCATACTGTGGTACTATACCGATCTTGGCTCTTAGCCTCTCAAACAGTACACGTGCAAGTTAAGTTGACCTTGTAAGGATGTCTGTAGTCGTTTCTGGTCGTATGACGACGCTCTAAAAATACATCAATAGTTACGCGGCTATGCTTGTAGAATACGAGTACCTTTCTTGTATATGTGCACTTGTATAGTTTTCATGTATACTTTGTATAGGTGTTTACGGTGCTCATATCTATGTGTTTCGCATTTTGTGTATATGCGTATAGTGTATTTAATGTGTTTCGCATTTTGTGTATATGCGTATAGTGTATTTATACGTTTGCTGTAAATATTTCATGTATAAAAGTATACACAAGCCATCTATGCAGTTGTATACGTTTCCGCTCAACCATACACACGACGCTGGAGCTAGCGATGCTGGCGTACAGCTCGTCCTAGCGCTGCTGCTTTGTGCTCGTGCATGTGTGCATGTGTGCATGTGTGCATGTGTGCGTGTGTGCGTGTGTGCGTGTGTGTGTGCTCCACTGAGCACAGTGCGCTCGATGTGGCTCGCGCTCACTTGGACATCGTTGTCTTCAACTTGGCGAGATGAAGGGTGGCTTCACTGTTTGACTTACAAATACTAGTACCAAGTGGCAAACGCACCATGAGCGCAAAGCAGCACAAGCCCCGAGTGCGCACAAGTACACTTCACGCACAACTGCGCTAGGACGCAAAGCACCGCTTACATGTACACAGTGTTGCATCGATGTAGCTCCACAGGACATGCACAATGTAGGGCACACCATGTTGCGAAACGGTCGCGTGGCGCTATTGATAGCGCAGATTAGCACATTCACACACGCCGTCGCTCATAAGACCAGCACGCGAGCGAGGAAGCTCGCTCGACGCGCAGCAGCAGCGCCGGTAGTAGTAGTAGCAAGCCATCTCTGCGCACGTCGACGCAGCAGCACGAGCACCGGCACATCGTGCGAGCGGATGCGTCTGGCGACGCTCGTGAACTAGCGCACGTGAACAGCAGCAGCAGCAGTCTCGCCACACGAATCGCCACCACTGATCGTCGCTACGATGGGCGACTTTGGCGACATTGACGACTTTAACGACCACGCCGTGCAGGGCAAGCCCATCAAAGCTGTGGTTGAGCTTCTTGCTACAGTAGGTCGTCACCGAAAGCGCCGGATGATGCCGATCTTGGACGTCGGGGTCGGCGACGCGTGAGTCAGTCGACAGTCCTCAGCTCGCGGACACGCCCATCGTCGCTGCACCTAGTTCGGTCTTAGTGTGTTGCGCTGCCGCTCAATCGAGCGGTGTGGGCACCAACATGCGGACAGCCGGATCGATCCAGTATTGACTTCTACTCGCGCCGAAGTCTCTTGTCGTGTTGGCAGACAGCGCGACTCAAGTAGGGCAAGATCGCGCTGGAGCGCATCGCCGCGTCCTTCGCCGTTGAAGAGCGAGCTACTGGAGTGGCGGACAGTAGGTGCACGAAGCGACCGCAACACTACGATCAACACTGTCAGCGTTCATCACTCACTCGTGAATCGCGCGCTTGTGCTGCTTCAGAGCCTTGCTTGTCTACGTGGCCACGACAGCGCTAGTGTTGTCGAGTGCTGCCGTACCCAGGCGCTCCCACGACGAAGCCTTGTGTGTTGAGCTCGCGCGTGCTCTTGCAGTGCGTCTTGCGGATCCAGCCGCCTGGAAACACAGCGCCTTTGCTGCAGTCGCTCGCGACGACCATGGCGTGGTGCCTGACAACGCTCGCTCTGCCTCTCTCACAGCTCAGTCCACGCGTCGTTGCGCGCGTGCGGCTCGAGCACAAAGATCGGCTGGTGCCCGAGCGTGAACGGCGCCGTGAAGTCACTCTTTTGGAACCCAAAGCTCTCGACGACGCGCCACGGCTGCACGAGTAGCGGCAGCCGCAGCGGTCCGTAGATGCGCTGAGCGTTCCAGACGACGCAGTCCGGACCGACTGGCACTGCGAGGAAGAGCCGCGTCGTCGCATGCGCGTACTGCAGCGTGCTCTCCATCGCTGCGAGGTCGGCGTCCGGAGCGAGCGGATCGCCATAGCGACCGAGGCCGTCGTGCTCGAACGACGAGATGGACAGGATCGCGTCAAAGTGCTGCGGCGCTGCGCCGCGCGCGACAGCAGCAGCAAACTCTGCGAGCGTGAACGTCCGGAGCGCCGGGTGGTCGTACTGCACGCGGTTGTAGTCGATCGTCGTGCACGACGCAGCGCCGCGCGCGAGGCAGATGCTCTCGTACCACGGCGTCGTGCTCCCGATGACCAGCACGTGCTGGTGCGCGATCGGAAACGCGTCGAGCGCAGCGTAGAGGTGCGTGTCGGTCGCGCCGTAGTAGAACTGCTCGCGCGCTCGCGCCCGCACGACGAGCGCGTCGATGTACGCTGCGGAGCGCGGCGCGTACGACTGCTCGGCGTTCGTCTGGTCGTCAAAGTACCACTTGCGTAAGGGCACGCGGCCATTCATTGTAAACTGACGGCAGAGGCTCGATGGCATGTTGGCGGGCGGCACGACGTACACGTGCGCAGTTGCGTCCTGCATGTCTGTTGGTGTCTCGGAGTCGCACAGGACGTAGTACGCCTCGGACGGCGCGAGCGCGACCGAGCGCACAAAGAACGCACGCGCTTTCGCGTCCGCGCCGTCGGGCATGCGGCCGACGCTGCCTTCAATGTACGCGCGCACGACGACCTCGTCGGCTGCGTGCCGCACGTCCACGCGATACGACTGCGCGTATTGCACTTGCGTGTCGGCGAGGAGCTCGTACTCGCTACTGCTGCTACTGCTGTGTGTGCCTAGTGGTTTGAAGATCGAGATCACGACGCGCACGTCGGTCAAGTTGCGCATGCGGGGCAGCACGACCGTGAGGTTAAGCAGCGACGACGGGAGCTGCAGCACGCGCTGCGCGTCTTGCGCTCGGATGTGCTCGTCGGTCCAGGACTCGTCGCCGAACGGCGACAAGTGCACATCGACTGCGAAGCCTGGATCATGGAGCAGCCACGGCGACGTGTGCTGCCTTGGCGCTTCTGTAGGGGTGGTGTCCAAGTGCACGGGTCGCGATGCGCATGCCGATGTGAAGAGCAAGAAGGCAGCGCACGCAGCGAAGCGTGCGAACGACCTCATTGCGTCGAGTCTCCAAGTGCCGAGCGACCCATGTCAATGATACCGACACATTCCGGATTGCGTCTTGATTAAAGTATGATACGCCGATAATAGTGACAAAATAAAGGCTTCATCTGGAACGCAATCTAGAGCATAGTCTGAAACGCTCTACATGTACGTCCTGCTCAGCTCGAGTGGTCATTGATCGAGAGACTGACGCTCCTACACACTCACACGAACAACAGAACGGCACTAGCAGCGCTCACTTGGGCTCAAACTCCTTCATCTCGGCGTTCGTCCACTCGCGCAGCCCGGCGTCGTTGCTCTCAAAGTCTGCGACCATGCTCCGTGCGATCGCGCGCGTGGAGATCTGGCGTCGACAGCACAACGACTCGCTTTAGTCAGAGACCAACTCGCCTTGATCCGTCAGTCGCACCACTTGCAAGCGAACGTACGGTCGGGAAGATGTAGGACCAGAAGCGCTCGCGCACGCGCATGAGGTCGCCGCGCTCGATGAGTCCCGGGCGAAAGAAGCTCGTGCGCGCAAAGCCGAGCGCCAGTATGTTCGCTTCCGCCTCGCCCTTGGTCTTGGAGTACAGCAGCCAACTGTTCTTGTCGACGTACTGCGTATTCACAACATCGTCACCACTGTGGCGTAAGACACTCGTAGACACACACTTGTGGCATTCATCTGCGATCGCCACACGAACGCACCATCGACGTGAGCAGAGCGCAGTACGACGCGCCTGCGGTCTTGGCGAGCTGCCCAAAGTGCGTCGTGTACTCGAGGTCGACTGCCGTGCATCACGTGCACATCGCAGTGCGCGTCAATCTCGACTGCAACTCATGCTCCTACGCGCGCAAGCGCATGATCGACACGATACGTACCTTTGCGGAATGCTTCGGCCGACCCAGCGTCTGCCGCACGCAATCGCAGCAAACAGTGTGACGGAGTCTGAGTGCGATGGAGCGACGCGAGCAAGGGAAGCAAGAAACGCAGTTCGCACCTTTGTGCGTCGTGCCGAGACACGAGAACGCTGCGTCGACGTGCTCATCCGAGCGAACGACCTCGTGCGGCGCCAAGCCGAGCTGCTCAAAGTCCACCGTGCGGACCTCGAGCTTGTGCTGCGCCTGTGCGACGTCGAGCGCAGGGAACGCCGTGCGCCACGCCGACTCGGGCACGTCGCGCCGCGCGAGGGCAATCACTTTCGCGCACTTGGCGGACGCCACGAGCTCAGCGACGAGGTCGCGGCCGACTGCGCCAGTCGATCCGATCACGAGCGCAACGTACGACATGGCGCTTGGAGCTGCTGTTGTGGGTTCTGCTGGTGCTGGCGAGATGGCGAATGGCGAATGGCGGGTTGAGCATGGCGCTCGTCTGTCAGAAGGACGAACTCATGCTGTTGATGCTACTGGTGGTGTAGCATCAGCATGTGTGTGTGCGCACACGCGATCATTGCATCCAGTGCTGTGTATGGCGTGTGCAATAGCTCAAGAGAGTCCAATGTCTCTATGCTTGCCGCTTGATACACACGACGCGTGAGGAATGATCGAGGTCGAGCCCATTGACTAGGTCAAGCTCATCCAGGTCATCAACGAGCTCGATTGAAGCATACAGAGCGAGAAGTAACTGAGGTCATTGCATGTTGAAATATGACGAAAATTCGCTCTTGAATGAAATAGACTTGCTTATAGTATGTAACTCAAAAAGCAAATGTCACCGACTCAATAAGCTTGTGTTTTGTATGCGAGGCAGAAAGCTCATTGCAAAATAGCGGCGATAAAAATGAGGGATGCACTACTCACAGGTCTGAATGCACAATGCACTTGTCAATAGAGAGCGACTACCTCGTTTATCGCTCGCTTGATTTATCTATATTAACGACTGGTAACACGCGACGACTGCAAGCACCAAGCACACACGAGCCGTCATGACTGCGACGACGTCTTCATCCGCTGCGTCGTCGTCGACTGCTGCTACTGCTGCGAATGGCGGCGCGCGCAAGAAAGTCAAGAAGACGCGCAAAGCGCTGCACATTGCAGCACCCAAGATGGTGCGCGCACTGCGACAAACGGACCACGCAAGCACAAGGATTGCACTCACATGTCTGTCGTTTGATGTGCGTGTGCATGTGGCTGTGAGAGCAGAAGTCGCGGCGCAAGGCTCGGCAAGTGACGACCGAGTTCCATCGCCTCACGCACGAAGTGGACAAGATCAAGAAGGACAAAGCGCTGAGCGGCGCCGAGAAGAGCGCGCAAGTCGCAGCGCTCAACGCACAGATCGACGCCATTGGCGGTCGCACGGCGTACCAGGACGCCAGGTGCGTCTGCTGTCGCTCTGCTCTCCCACGTCACTCGCTCCTACTCACTCACACCACACAACTGCAGCATCTTGTCCACGAGCTTCCACAAGACGTCCAAGTGGGTCTTCCAGCTCCTCACCAAGTTCGACCTGCGGCCGAAAGCCAAAGCGCCGCCGCTCCGCGTGCTCGAAGTACGCGCTTCTGACTGTTTGTTTGGCAGTCGGTCGTCTGCTCTAACACACTCTTGTGCTACTAGGTCGGCGCGATCAACACGCAGCTCCTCTCGTGTCCGTGGCTCAACGTGCGCGCCATTGACCTCAACTCGCGCCACGAGCGCATCGAGCAGCGCGACTTCTTCGATCTCACGCCCTCGGGCGAGTTCCAGGTCCTCGTCTCCAGTATGGTACGTCCTCTCATCCATGCACCAAAGAGCGACTGAGTGCTGACGACGCTGTCGCAGGTCCTCAACTGTGTCCCAGACGCCGTGAGCCGCGGCAAGATGCTCAAGCTCTGCTACGCGCACCTCCAGCCCGGCGGCTTCTTCTTCCTCATGATCCCGCTCCTGTGTCTCCGCAACTCCAAGTTCATGACGTACGTGCGGTTCGTCGAGATCCTCCAGGCCGTCGGCTTTGTCGTGCGCGAGACGAAGGACTCGCCCAAGGTCTCGTTCTTCTGCCTCGAGAAGACGGTCGAGGGCGTCGCAGCCGCTGAGCGCGCGAACGCTTCGACGACGATCCGCTTCCCGCAGAAGCTCCTGGCGCCCGGCGACAAGCGCAATGGCTTCAGCGTCGTCGTGTAGCAACGCATAGGCGACTGCGCTCATAGACTCAACTGCGTATGCGATTGCTACGATCTCACTAGCGTTCTCTCACTGGCAGGCGGCGCGCAAGTGCGCGAGGCACTCGTCGCGGCTCTGCTCTGGGTGCTCGAGCTGCCAGATGAAGACCTGGTCGAGCAGCTCCTTGACCGCCGCGCCTGGCGCGATGCCGAGCGCACGCACGAGCTCGCCGCCCTAGACAGACAGACACACACGAGTGGCGTCAGCTTGCTCTCTAATGCTTCACAGTGTCCTCATCAGGCGACAGCAGACGCACCGAGAAGAGCGGCGCGCGCGTGCAGACGTCGTCGAGTCGATTCGCAACGATGCTGGCAATGAACGCGTCGTAGCGCGCGTGGATCTGCTGCACCTGCTCGCTTCCGTCCGCCGCGCCGCTCTCGACGAGCTCCTGTGCGAGCGCAACGTCGCAGCAGATCGCCCAGTGCGGGTGGATCGACCGGAGCAGCTGCCCCACGCGCACGCGGTCGAACGCATCTGCGTGCACGAGCGCTCGGACGGACGCGAGGTGGCGAAAGACGCCGACGTCGACGTCGCGCGCGTCCTGGTTGCTCAGCTGTCGTGTGTCATGAGATAGACAAAGAGGCGTCAGTGGCGCTAGAGGTCTCTAGCTCCCAGCAGCGTAGGACACACCTTGAGCGCGTCTCGGATCATGTACGTCGGCACAGACACGACGCGCGCGACGACGTGGTGCCCGACGAACGGCAGCAAGAGCGCTGCGAGCAGCCGCACTTTGCGCGCCTGTGGGTCGCAGACACGCGACTCTGTCGCTCGCTCTGCGGCTTCAAGCGCACACACTTGCGCTGCGTACGCACAGCTGCGTGCCCAGACGCCACTGTCGTACGCTACTGGACGTCCATCGGCGTCGGTGACAGTCGCGAGCTCTGGCGCATTGGGCCAGAGCATCGGCTCGAGGAGCTGGAGCTCGCAGATCAAACGCATGGCGCGTCCTGCGTGCGCTGACACACCGACGAGCGTCGTAGTGAGCACTTGTCCGAGGCGCTGGCGACTCACGTTCGTCGCGAGTGCGTGCTGCGGAAGAGCACGTCGTCCATACAGGAGCGCGTCAGTCGGCCGCTCACTCATGTCTCTACGAGGCACACACGCAGACGTACCTTGACCTCTGGGAGCGCCATCGCCGCACGCAACGACGGCGCGAGTGCAAAGTCAAACTGCGACGCAAAGCGCACGGCGCGCACCGCGCGGATCGGGTCGTCCAGGAGCATCGCGCGCGCGTCCTGCGGCGTTCGGAGGATCCCATGGCGCAGGTCGTCGAGGCCGCAGCCGGTCCAGTCCTCGACTTGCTGCGTCGAGAAGTTGTAGAAGAGGCTGTTGATCGTGAAGTCGCGCCGCTCGGCGTCCTGCAGCGGCGTCCCAAACGTCTACACGCAGAGCGACACACGAGCGCGTCTTAGCGCCATCGTCCTCTCCTGTTCGCGTCACACGCGCCTACCAACTCAGAGACGCACCGTGCCTACTGACTGATCGCTTGCATCACCATCTGCTTCGTACGGCAGCGACGCGCGCATGTTGGCAAAGTCGACCTTCCCGACGCCACAGAGCGGCATCGTCACGACTTCGAGGTGCTCGGCGCGCGCTTTCATCACGCCCACTGCGCGCTCTTTGCGGCCGTGTGCGCGCTCGTACGCGTTGATGCACGCCGCGAACGCTCGGCCTGTGGTCACATTGAGCGCAATGTCCACGTCGCTGCTCTCACGCCCGAGGAGCTTGTCGCGCACCCAGCCGCCGCACACTCGGAGCTCCAAATCGCGCACGTGCGCGTGTTCGCAGACGCAGCGCAAGTACGCGACGACCTCGCGCTCTTTCGTCGTGAGCTCAATGCGCTCGCGCAGCTGCAGTGGGAACCTGCTGCTGTCGTGAGCCATGGCGCGCAGATTGAGATGTGAGCGCACGAGCAAGAGAGTGAGAGGACGAGCGAGGAGCCACTGGCACAAGAACGTTCGTGTGGTAGACGAACGACTGGTCAATGGGTACAACCCAGGTCATGAGTAGCTCGTGCTGTGGTCTATCGCTCGCTACGTGCGCTTTTGAAAGTGCGCGAGGCACTCGTCGCGCGTGCGCTCGGGACTCTCGAGCTGCCACAGGAGGATCTCGTGGAGCAGCTGCTTCATCGCTGGCCCTGGCTTCACGCCGAGCTCCGTCATGAGCTCCTTGCCCTGCGCAGCATCCATCGTGTGTCAGTCCTATCGCTCTCTCATACACACAGATCATCGCGGGCAAACGTACGTTGAGCAGCGGCTTGAGGTCCCAGACGCCGTCGAGTCCGTGCGACGCCACGAAGTCCGTGAACGCCGCGTACTTGGCGCGCACTTGCGCCTGCGACGTCTCGTCCGACGCACCAACGAGCTCTTCGACGAGCGCGACGTCGCGACAGAGCGGCCAGAGCGTCTTGAGCTCGCGCAGCAGCAGCGCCACGTCCACGCGGTCAAACGCCGCGTCGACGAGCGCGCGGAGCACACTCACGTTCTTGAGGATCACGTCGCCGACGTCTTCCGACTCGCGCGTGCTCCGCTGTCCATCCATCAGTTTGTCCGTCAGTCTCTCTACTAGTCCGTCAGGTTCACAAGAGCGAGACGCACCTTGAGCGACTCGCGCATGACAAACGTCGGCAGCTGCACCTGCCGCTTCTTCTCGAGGACGTAGTGCGCGCGCAGCGGCAGCAGGAACGCCGCGAGGATCCGGAGCTTGAACAAGTGCTGCGCGTCGTCCGAGAGCGCGCTCACGTCGACTGTCGCCGCACCTTGCGCCACGAGCGCGTACATCGCAGCAGCGTACGCGTACCCGAGGTCCCACGTGCGCGCTTGCACGGCCGCGTCAAAGATGTCGGTCGCGACGGTGCAGCCGCTCGCGTACAGCGGCTGCGCGAGCGGCGGGAGGAAGATCGGACCGCAGAGATTGAGCTCGTGGAGGAGCCGGAGCGCGCGCTCAGGGTGCGCCGCGCTGCCCACGAGCATCCCCACGAGCTCTTTGCCCACGCGCTCGCGACTCACTTTCTTCACGAGCGCCTCCTTCACCTCTGCGAGCTCAATCGCCGCGCGCAGCTCCGGGTCGAGCGCCAGTTCAAAGCGCGACGCAAAGCGCACGGCGCGGAGCACGCGCAGCGGGTCATCGAGGAACGTCACGCGCGGGTCGAGCGGCGTGCGTAGGATGCCGTTGCGGAGGTCGTCAATGCCCTGCACCAGTCGTTTGTTAGTCTGTCGGTCTGTATGTGAGAGTGAGAGAGAGCGAGCGCGTGGGGACGTACGCGGCCGGTGAAGTCCTCGACCTTGCGCTCTGCGATGTTGTAGAAGAGGCTGTTGATCGTGAAGTCGCGGCGCTCGGCGTCCTGCAGCGGCGTCCCAAACTCCTACCACCACACAGTCCCGCGTGAGCGCTCGTTGCTGTAGAGAGAGAGACTCGATTGAACGCACCACGTCCGGAATGCGGTGGTCCTCCGAGTACGTCTCGGCGCGCAAGTTGACAAAGTCGACCCAGCCAATCGCGCCGAGCTCCATTGTCGCGGTCTCGAGGTGCTTGGACTGCTCCGGGTTCGCTTTGATCACGCCCACGGTGTGTTGCTTGTGGCCGTGGTCCACCTCGTACGTGTTGATGAGGTCGGCAAACTCCTTGCCTTTCATGCAGTCGAGCACGATGTCGACGTCGTCGCTGTGGCGACCGAGCAGCTTGTCGCGCACCCAGCCGCCAGCCACGCGCAGCACACATGCGCACTTGTACTGCTTCTCGACATCGAGCAAGAACTCAAAGAGCTCCAGCTCCTGAGGCGTCAGCTGCACGTCCAACGACAGTTGACGCGTTTCGGATGCAAGCGGCGACAACACCATCGCGGACGACGGAGCGGGACACTGGCGCTTGAGGTCGTCAAGCACGTCGTCGGCTGCTCCTTCTCGATCTCGCTTCATGAGTGTGCTTGGTTGTCCATTTGACTTGGATATCGTATGTAGTCAAACACTGCAGCGACAGCAATAGAGATGAAATTCAGTAGAAGTAAATTACAGAAAATGGTCTAACTTGTGATTGGGTTGAAATTGACGGCGTCGAAAACAATGCAAGCCCACAACTATATTTTACTCAAATAAAACACGGCGCACTTGGCAATTGTCATTTTCACGTCGAAATAAACAACGATATTGACACACATCGAAAATACAACCAAGTGTTTTCGACGTGTGTCAATATCGTTGTTACATTGGTCAACAAATCCCTGGTAACCACGATTTGACCATTTTGAACAATGAACTCTGCGCCTGCGGTCGACGCTCACACACTGCAAATTGTTGCAGAACCACCCACCACCATCAACGCAACCTACTAGTACACCCGACGATCGCGCAAGTCAAACCCTGTGTGTGAATCTTTTTAGGCATTTCAACCATCGTTTTAGGGGTGCTGATACGCAGCCAATAAGCTTTGATCCTTAGCCTATGATCCAACGCAAGACTATAGAGAGTTTTTGGAATGTATAGACCGCTAATAGAATTCGCTGTGTACATGCAACCTATGGGCTATATGACCGTCGCGATTTATCACCTTTGTTAACAGAAATAATCACTACCACAAGCAGTGGCACATTATCCGATCTTGAACTTGACAGCGCGTCACTTGACGCGCCTTTCTCATGTGCAGAAAGAGCCCTTCAAAATAGCGAGATTTGTGCGTCATCTTTATGGTCTCATGGTGAAGAAGAAGCACAGACCGTAGACAGGAAGGTACCATTTTCTACTACGTTTGAGGGTGAGCTGGGTCGTGTACGAACTATTGTATTACTCTCACCGATGCGACTCGGTCCGGCAGACAAGAACAAGCCTGCGTCGTGTACATTACATGCATCAGTGAGGAGCGACAGCAATGTGTGGGGTTCGAATCGACAACAAGATGTACAACCATGACGCCTCGCACAGTATTCAAGAGCCCACGTTCTCAGCGGATGTCTCAGCGGATCTCCTACTTCGCCGAGTACAGCTTTGTCACCTTCTTCAAGCCCACACTTTCGAAGTTTGCGACGCGCACGCACGGTAGCAACATGGCAACTTTGTATAGCAAATTATACAAGGAAACCCGAAAGCGCGACAGCGAGACTGCATGGACAGGCTCATGGACGGCGTCCTCCAGGTGGTCAACCACGGAGGGCATAGAGAGCGTGGCCTGACGGTGGAACATGCCCGGAGTGACGACGCTGCGGTAACGCAGAAGGCACAAGACGATCTAACGGATCAGCGCAGTGAGCAAGGTGCGCAAGATGACGTCCTGATGATGGAGACACAGGACGTGACTCAAACAGGCAGCAGCACAAGTCACACAACGAAGGAGCAAGGTCGCAGCGACATCACAGCACAACGCAACACGGAGGCAACAGAGGCGACACACAATACATACGACGACGACAACACGGACACGAGAGGCGCCGACAAACAGATGGAGAAGCAAACTATTGATGATATGTACAAGGAGCTCCGAGTAGCGGTGGCGTTGACGAAAGTGGAGAGCTCAACGTATGCACGTATACATGCTCAAGAACCCTTCGATCTGTCTTACACGGCGCCGCGGATCCGAGAAAAAACGTTCAACGTGGACAAACCCGAACCTGAGCGACGGAGGGATCGAGGGAGTGCCGGTACTATACAGAGAGAAGGTGTACCGGCTAACGGGAGGCGCGTCGAGCTGGAAGAGAGCGGCGGGGGCCTCAGTAGCGGCACCAATTCAAGTGATCGCTCACGCAGTGGTCCAAAAGTACGTCGATCAAACGAAAGTCGCTCCAACGCCGCTACAAGGAGCCAGGGCAACCCGAAATCGACCTCCAGCTCAACAGGACACTCCTCATTACTAGCCAATTGTCAACTTTCAAAAGGCGTATTCACGACCGACGAAGAAGTGGCATTGATACAGAACTACATCTGGAGCTTTGACTACACAGCAAGCCTGTGAGAACTGGCGCCGCTGGAGTTCGACATCATGCTAGGCATGATGGAAGGCACCAACGTGGCAGCTCACATTCCGCAGATCCTGCGCCGCGTGTGTGACGCACCCACAATCATTCGTCTGCAAAACATATTCGTTGTGTAGGTTGAATGCGAGCTATTATTAGCGCCCAACATGCCATTGTACCAGGAAAACCAAACCTTGAACGCGCTTGGTCGACGCGGTGATGCTCGCGGCGCGCACCAGATGCGCAATAGTGTACAAGATGCTCCGTGACGTCAACGCTGTGGCATACTCCTCGGACTCAAACTCGATACACTTCGTGGTTTTCACACGAGAAGCGACGACTACGTGGCACAGCACGGATGTCTCATTCCGCTCGCGGCTGATCAACCTCAGAAACGCTCAAGGCTGACCAGTCACAATCGAGAAACCGGCAAACATACGGAAGCGCCAGCGCGGCGCAGACGGAGCCGAGAAACCGAAATACGCGCCCGATACAAAGTGCAACTCTACAACGTAAGCGCTTTGACAACATCATGCACCTGGTCGAATTCCTGAAGAACCAATATGACGCGAGCTTCTAAGCGTAATCGATCAAATCGTACGGTCCCAGACCGAAGGAGTCGATGACGTACGAGCTGCTTTTTGATTTGACTGTATGTCCAAGTCAGCATGACGGCATCTACCGCTTGCATAGGTTAGGGCAATCAATTCTACTCACCGCACACTACTGTCTTTCCTGGGATAATGGAAGCCAGGACACTTCGTACGTCCCTATCAGACGCCGGAGTACGATCAAAGAACTGCATGACAGTGGGTGAGATGGTCTTGGTTGAACAAGCGAGGGCACCACGCACATTCAAGAGCGTGCAGGAAGAGAAGCGTGCTCTAAAAAACGGTAGAAAGCTGCAGGAACGGAAAGAGGACGCACGCAAGGAGGAAAAGGACAGAGGCGAGGGGAGTGGCGACGAAGCCCCAACCCAGACCAAGGACAAGACACACATGAAAGGTAAGGAACGTCGTAGTCACCCGATGAACACGACCAACAACACACACAATATGAGACAAGCAACTTGCGGACGAGTGACAACAGAGGAGAAGACAAAAGGGCCAAAAGATGAACGAGAAGATGATTCCCAAAGCGCCGGCAGCGGGTGCAGATTACAGAAAGCGCAAACGAAGGTCGCAGGCAACAAGAAGCACAACAGCAACAACAAAGATGACGAAGAATGATGTGTGGATGACCACAACACGGCGAATGGCCCCAGCACTAGCTCCAAGGTGCTCGCCAACAACGAGACCACGAAGTGTGTTAAAGTCCTGTGACGCATCTGAGGCGTGATCCAGGCCGAAAAACAAAGGTGCGCGACAAAAGCTCCTTCGGTCAACCAGTACGAGAACGAGAGCATGAAGGATGCAAGTGATCTGACAAGCGAAGTCATGATGGAGCAACGACAGACTCATTCCGACGCAAACTACAGCAACCGGCAGCTGCCAGTACTGCGCGCTGGTGGTGGAAGCAGTGATGCAGAAGATGTAAGGTGCCAGTAGCGAAAGAGCGGCCGCTACGCATTGCATCAAAGCAGCGGCAGCACTGGCATACTGTGAAGCGGACTTCGCGCCAGACAAACGTACGGCGCTTCTAGAAGCAATGCAAAGGACATTGCAGCGACGGGCAAAGTGTGAGAAGGCCGAATCAAGTACTCTTCGGCGATCTTGCCAAAAGCACAAACCCGCGCCTGGCAGTGCTAGATCAGAACCCTTGAGGTGGTTCAGAGACGCTGACGATGGCAAAGAATGCACTGGTCCAACCAATTTTCCTGACAGTAGAAAACTTTGACAAGCTTGACGACGTAGACTACGTATTGGCTAGAGACGAGTGAACACCAAGGCGTGTGATACAACACCGCTTACGAGTTCTTCCTGACAGTAGCGAATTGGTCGGACGAACTCAACTCCAAGTCCAAATTGCGCAGTGGCTGATAGAGCGTGTCTCTTGATCGTGCTTAAGATCAGCAACCACCACTACAACAGTCTCCTGTTTGCACAAGAAGACAAGAAAGCAGCTCAAACCAAGAAGGCCTCGCTGCAAGCTGCGCTGAACCAGCAAGCGTCA
Source organism: Pythium guiyangense (assembly GCA_003730235.1). Taxonomy (NCBI): domain Eukaryota; phylum Oomycota; class Peronosporomycetes; order Pythiales; family Pythiaceae; genus Pythium; species Pythium guiyangense. The sequence continues at coordinate 383,722 of QXDM01000028.1, forward strand.
GCATGTGTGCCGACAGCACCAAGGACAAAGCCACCGCGCAAGAGGAGTACACGAATGAAAATCACAAAAAACTGTTGACATCACAGACTGGAGTGACAGTACAGCTGACCTCATAGTCGCAGTAGAGACGAGCGTCACGCACAAAGACATGCGTCAGCTCTACGATATCATCCGCGACAGAACAGACCGGAAGAAAGAGCGAATGACGTTTATGTCAAGGGTTGAAGGCCAGTCGACAACTTCAGACGTCGCTAGACTTAGCAGAGTGCGACGGAGTACGTGCGGGAAAAGCAAGCGCGGAGGACCTGGCGCGTGGCAGATTTGAAATAGATCGCAAAAGCCGAAAGCACATCTCGCACCAGCTATACCCTCGCTGGTCGACCTCCCGGTGCTGCCCACGCAACGGCGGCTTTTCTCGCTCGGCCTCGTCCCATCACGTTTGCGCACGCCGGTTGCTCGAGACCAAGCATTCCGGGGCCAACGTTGTGAGTATCCAGCTTGTGCGACTTGTGTTGGTAACCTCTGGCCAGATTTGGGTTGTGGTTTTCACAATACTACCTACGGTCCGAATCGCATGTATTAGGAAGGGTCACGGTGTTTCCGTTTTATATCTGGATATTTCCGATACTCTGGTAAATAAATGGAGTATGTGGTGAAATCCGTACTTTATTGGATAGTCTGGACGGCTGGAAATTCTGTCAACCAGCAAACCAAATAGTAGCGAATTGCCCCTCAACAGCTCAGTCTCTCAGCTACCTCCTCTCCTCCTGCAGAGCTCCTGCCACACGCAACCTGTTGTGCGGTGGAGTGAGGAAGAGTACTCAGTACATGTGAGTGCTAGCTAGTCCGTACTAATCCGTCTCATCTTCATTAATTTAAATCGTCCTCACCGATGTCTCGTATCGATTGACTCATACTGTCTTTGAGTTCGTTTTGCTTCATTCGTGTCATTGAGCAATATCAGCGCGATTGCGTCTGAGCAGGCTATGCTCTATGGTAGTCGGTCCTCCCGTTCGAGTATCGCCTTCGCCTGTGGCGCATTGTACAGATTGCCACCATGGTCTTAACAAGTGCATGGCACATTGGAGAGGAGGAACGATGCGTTGATTATTGATGGTGGTGTCTGCTTTTCACCGATATTGATCGTGTCGTACATGTTGTTATACAGGGGCATTGTTGAGTTGATGCAGTCGAGGCAGAAAGCGAGTCGTTGCTGCATGTTGGCTGTCGTGGGGAGCGCCTTCACGACAGTGGTCGCAACTTGAGCCTTCCCACGAGTGACGCGCCAGTGCAAAGTTGCAGGCGTGAGCGGTCAGCCGCGAACGCTTCGCCTCACCGCTTGTACAACGCCGCGCAGCCACTCGAGAGCGTGAGAGAGATCGACGCACTTTCGGTCCGTTTGCCGCATAAGCGACAGCGACTCGAACGTGCCGTCACACACACAGCAGACTCAAGCGCGCGCTTTCACACCCGCGCGACTGTGTCGTTCACCGCCTCTTGGAGGGTGGCGGCGTCGGTGATCTTGCACTGAGTGGTAGTGAGGTGGCGGCGCGTGCTCGTGGTTGCGATAGACGGTTCTTTGAAAATAAGAAGGATTCTAGCGTTCCACTCACAGAGAATTATGGACATCTCACACCAATCAATTCTGCTTCATTCAATCTTTTCAGTTCTCAGAATATTCTATTCGTAAAACACAAAATCACCCTCGAGCGCACCTAAATTTACATTTTTGTAAATCGATATGAGACGTACATGCATACTAGTGTCGACCCTTTATGCATCAAATACTACCTCCGTCACATTAAGATATCCACACTTCACAAAAACGTGGTCCACACAATAGGTGTCGTTGGCCAAACGACATTGATTGGATGAAATGCAAGACCGCTAAAACTGAGCGAGCAGCACAACAAATCCTGGCTATCTATTCTTTCGCTTTTAACACGACACACGACGATCGACGCATGGCACAAATAAGAACGACAAGAGCGTCACAGCAGACGTACGATAACGCTTACTGGCGCACTTGTCGAAAGGTGTGCTCCCCGACAGTGCTCCCTCGGCGTTGCGCCGTAAGCTGCGCGACGGCGACGGCGATTGGCGCGTCTCAACAACCCTCAAGCCGAGCCTGATTCCTGCTCAAACCAACCAGCGTCTAGAGTACTGTCTGGAGCACGTTCACGCAAAGGACGGTGATACAGCACGCATACTAGATCTTGCTGTTTTGTTTGCCGCACTCACTCACTCATTCACTCACACTGTGTAGACTCGCTCTACTTCTCTCACTTTGCGAACCACGTCCATGTGGATGAAAAGCGGTTTACATTTGTAGAGCGACGAAGAACCACTACTTGGCGATGGACGAGGTTGCGCTGCACTTCCCAACACAGACCAAGAGTCGCATGACCAAAGTCATGTTCGTCGTTCGCCGTCGAACTCGACGTTGCCGAGTTCGACGGCATGACCTTGTCTGCCTTTGGCCTGTGGTTGAGACCAAGACCACTGTCCAAACGTCGAAGTACCGTGCTGCGGGCTCAACGTACACTTCTCCTGTCGAGATGACAGCGGCAAGGTTCTTGGCGATCATCATTGACTATCTCATCCCGGCAATAAAAGGCGTGGTGGGCGAAGGCATTTGGGTGGTTGGATGCAAAATGCAAAGTGATTGATTGATCGAGGTCCTTAGTTCACATGCACACCTTCTTCTGCGCTAGCTACGTCTAAGCCTGCTGTGCAGTCGCTCCACTGGATACTGGATTCTTCCACGCCATGGTGCAATCATGTCGGAATGATAGCTCTCTTGTGTGAGTGATGGTCACACCAGTCGAAGCCGTGACGCTGACTCGTCACGCGCTGGCTGTCGCTCGGCGAGGCGTCTTGATCGCTTTCTCGACACCGTCAAGAGTGTCGACAATGTCAACACTCCCACTCGACTCGCCAGCGACGATGATGCCGAGCTTGGTCCAAAGAACTGCGGTGCTGCGATCGGCTTCGTCATGATGTCCGCGAGCATGTCTTGTGTCGGACAGTACTGCAGCGCGACTTGACCGTCTTCGACCTTCTCGCGCACGAAGTGGTAGCGGATGTCGATGTGCTTGGTGCGCTTGTGGAACTCCGGGTTCTTGGCCAACGCGATCGCGCCTTGGTTGTCTTCAAACACCTTCAGAGCGCCGTCGCCTGCATCTTCGCCGAGTTCACGCATGAACGCCTTGAGCCACACCGCCTCTTGAGTCGCTTCCGACAGCGCCATGTACTCGGCCTCAGTCGACGAGAGCGCCACGGTGCGCTGCTTCTTGCTTCGCCAGCTGATGCAGCCATCGTTGAGCACGAACACGTAGCCGCTGGTGCTGCGTCTTGTCTCGATGTCGCCTGCCCAGTCGGCATCCGAGTAGCCGATCAGCTCGCCATCACCAGAGCCGGTGAAGCGAATGCCATGCGTCGGAGTCGCTTGCAGGTATCGGAGCACGCGCTTGAGAGCCTGCCAGTGTGTGGGACACGAGTCGGCAGCAAACTGGCTGAGCACTCCCACTGCAGCTGCGAGGTCCGGTCGAGTCGCCACCATGAGGTAAATCAGGCATCCGACCGCGCTGCGGTACGGCACGCCGTGCATGGTCTCGTCGTGCTTGCACCCGCCGTCGCACATGGCCTTGGTCAGCTTGAGTCCCGGGTCTTGCGGCGTCTTCACGGACTTGCAGTCTTGCATGCCGAACTTCGTCAGGATCGAGTGCAGGAACTTGGTCTGCCGCATCGACACGGCGCCTGACTTGTCATCGCGCTCGACTTCCATGCCGAGACAGAACTTGAGCTCGCCGAGGTCGGACATCTCAAACCGGTTGCTGAGTGCTGACTTGATCTTCACCATCAGCGCGTCGCTACTGCACGCAATGATCAGATCGTCGACGTAGAGCACAATGAACGCCATCTTGTCTTCGCCGTTGCCGCACTCGCGCATCACGTACACGCAGTGGTCGGACTCGCACTTGCCAAAGCCGAGACCGATCGTGAACGTGTCGATGGTCTGGTTCCACATCCGCGGCGCTTGCTTGAGCCCGTACAGCAACTTCTTGAGCTTGCACACGAAGTCGACCGGACGCGCTGTGTCGATGTATCCCTCTGGCTGCTTCATGTAGATGTCTTCGTCGAGATCGCCGTTCAGGAACGCGGTCTTGACGTCCATCTGGTGCAGCAGGAGACCGTACTTGGCCGCGAGTGCGAGCACCACTCGGATCGACGTGAACTTCGCAACAGGCGCGAACGTCTCGTCGTAGTCGACGCCGAACTTCTGCGCAAAGCCCTTCGCGACGAGCCGAGCCTTGTGTCGCTCGACTTCACCGTGCTCGTTCTCCTTGACCTTGAACGCCCACTTGCAGCCGATTGCCTTGCGTCCCTTCGGCAGCGGCACAATGTCCCACGTGTCGTTCTTGATCAGCGACTGGAACTCCGAGTCGCACGCTTCCTTCCACTTGCTCGCGTCGCTGGATTCCATCGCCGACTCGAACGTTGTCGGCACTTCTCCCACCGAAGCCAAGACGTGAGCAGCGTGGAGCGCCGAAAGGTCGTCGAGCGAGTTTGGCCGAGTCGTCGAGTTGGCCATCGCGTTCGTCGACGCGCCGCTCATTCGACCGACTCCCACTGTCGCCGAGCCGCTGTATCTCTTCGGGCGCGGTGTCTCCGTCACGTTCTCAAGCGACTGCGAACAAACACGACGCTTCGCACCGCTGATGTACTCCGGGCTGCTAGTCGGCTGTGGCTGCGCAGGTTGATCACCACTGCCAGGCATACCGTCTTGAGCACCCTGCTCCATGTCCGCGTCGCCGACGCCGGACTCGTACTCTTCGTACTCTTCGAACTCTTCATCGTCGGTGTTGTCGTCGTCGATGAAGTCGATCTCTGCTCCTTGATCACCGAGCCGACGACCATCGTCGAACTCGTCTTCCATGAACTTGGCGCCGCGACTCACAAACACTCGACCGGTCTCGATGTCTTCGAACCGATACGCTTTCTCGTGCTCTGAGTAGCCGATGAACCGACAGCGAATCGCACGAGCGTCGAGCTTCGGCCGCTTCGGACTGGGCACGTGCACGAACGCGTGACAGCCGAATATCTTGAGGTTCGCGAGCAGCGGAGCCTTGCCGTTCCACGCCTCGTACGGCGACATGTTGTCGACGTTCGAGCGACTTGGGCAACGGTTCCACAAGAACGCAGCGGTCATCACGGCTTCACCCCAGTACGGCTTGGACATCTTGGCGTGCTCGAGCATGCAGCGCGCGCACTCCACGAGTGTGCGGTTCATGCGCTCCGCCACACCATTGAGCTGCGGCGTGTACGGCGGCGTGAATTGCTGCACGATGCCGCGATCGGCGCAGATCTTGGCCATCTTCGCCGACTTGTACTCGCCGCCGTTGTCGCAACGCAGTGTCTTGACACGCCGGCCGGTCTGGGTCTCGGCCCACTTGACAAACTGCGCAAACTTGTCGACGATCTCCGACTTGTGCTTCATCAGGATCACGGCGCAGTAGCGAGACTTGTCGTCGATGAATGTCGCGAAGTATCTCTTGCCGCCGAATGTCGAAGTCTGCATCGGGCCGCACACATCGCTGTGCACCACATCGAGGAGACCAAGTGCGCGCGCAGAAGTCGAGTCTTGGAACGAAGCGCGCGTCTGCTTGCCAACCGCGCACCCGTCGCACAGCTCCCACTTGCTCGCTGCCGCAATATCGATGCCGGTGCCGAGCTTGTTCTTCACGATCATGTCGAGTCCGGCATGACCGATGTGGCCGAGTCGAAGGTGCCACAAGTACGACTTCGACGTCGAGCTCGGTTCACTCGTAGCAAGTGCGTGCGCGTTCGCACGACTGTTGCCGCCGTTGACTGGAGTCATGCTCAGCTTGAACAGACCCTTGCCGAAGCTCTTGCCGATGGTCCACTTGGACCCCTTCAGCGTCGCAACGCACTTGTTGCTGTCGAACGTGATCGGGCCGACGTCCTTCGCAAACCGTGCCACTGAGAAGAGGTTGCGACTCAGTCCCGGCACGAACCACACGTTCGTGAGCACGCCCTTGCGAGGTCCTTGCGCGGTCTGCATGACCATCTCGACGTCGCCGCACCCGACTTGGAGTGTGTCATATGCTGAGTCGCTCCCGAGTCGATCAGCCACACACCACTCGCATCTTGAGCCGCGCTTGCACTTGAGCCGACAGCACCACCTTGAGCCATGAACAGATAGTCGCTGTCGCTGTCGATCACACGCGTGTCGTCGCGCGCAAGGTGCGCTTGCACGTGGCGGCGACGATCACCGTTGGTGTTGTTCTCTTGGTTCCGCAACAGGCACTTCGCGATTCAGTGGCCGTGCTTGCCGCAGTGGCGGCACGCGCCAGTCTTCTTCGCCGGACGTCCCTTGCGCATAGCGTTCGACACGAACGCTTGCTCGGACGCAGCACCTTCGCCGTGCTGCTCCTTGCGCTTCATGTCCTCGTGCAGAAGCCGAGACGTCACGAGTTCCCACGTCAGCGTGTCGGAACGCGACTCCAACGCCGTGATGAGGAACTGGTACGACTCGCTCAGGCTGCCGAGAAGCGTGATCACCAAGTTATCCTCGCTGACCGGAGCGCCGACCGCGTCGAGCTGTTCCGCCAGCGTCTTGAGCTTGTTGATGTGCGCGAGCACATCATCACCTTCTTCCATCATGGTCGTGAAGAGACGACGACGAAGAAAGAGCTTGTTCGCCAGGCTCTTCTTCTCGAAGTGGTCTTCCAGTCTTGACCATGCATCGTGCGCGCCACTCGCCGAGCGAACCAACGGGAGCTGCGAGTCTTCCATCGCCAGGCAGACGATCGCGAACGCCTTGCGCGACTTCCTCTTGAACGTCGCTTGGTCCAGCTCGGTCACGCAGTGCTCGAGCTTCACTTCGCCGCTCACGACCTCCCACAGGTCACGTTCTTCGAGCACCATCTGCATCTTGAACTTCCACGCGTGGAAGTTGGTTCCGTCGAACTTGTTGATGCGGGCGGTGCTGGCGTAGTCCATGGCTGCGTTGGTGGAGGCGGTGGAGGCGGAGGCAGAGTCGAACGAGCTTGGGCTCATAACCTGATGAAAATGCGTTTGAGTGGTTGGATGCAAAATGCAAAGTGATTGATTGATCGAGGTCCTTAGTTCGCATGCACACCTTCCTCTGTGCTTGCTACGTCTAAGCCTGCTGTGCAGTCGCTCCACTGGATACTTACTGGATTCTTCTGCGATGTAGCCAGTGTGAGTGTGGCGTAAACATGCATCCATGAGTGTGGGTCGTCACCCACAGCCATGTCCGACCTGCGTACACACTCACCCACGCCATGGCGCAATCATGTCCGAATGATTGCCCATGTGTGAGTGATGGTCACATCAGTCGAAGTCGTGACGCTGACTCGTCACGCGCTGGCTGTCGCTCGGCGAGGCGTCTTGAACCCATTGTCGAGAGCGTCGATAGAGCCAACACATCAAAGGGGCAGCATAGCTCCGACGACTGCCTGTCGAGCAGCTCCAAAGGCGACGTGCTCTTTCTCGACGCACCGTGCGACTCGACTCTGCAGCCGTCGATTTGTTAGTCCACGCCCGGCTCTCACTCGTAGCGGTGCCGGGCAGTGTTGCGCGCACTCGAAATCCCGCCGTCCGCTTGACTCGCTTTACTCGTGGTGGCTAGGTGCGGCACCTGCTTTAGAATTACGGTTTTCGTACGCGCCGGGCGCATGGCGAGCGCGCCTGTGTGGACGCTGAGTTTGCGCGCGCGAAGGGGCTACGTCTCCGCGAGCTCTTACACCGCGATCATCTTTTCTATTGTGATCGACGCCAAAAACTCTATTCTGTATTGTAAAACGACGCGATTAGTCTAAAATGGACACTGATCCTTAAACATATCTAATCGGAAAAGGTCATTTTTAGATGTTGATGACTGTTTTAGAGCGTTGATACGCTCGTGCTTACCACAAAGACACCGAAGAGGCAGGCAAACTGAGCAACATCGCGAAAACAAATACGATCGAGTAGTGTCGCTTAAAGTCAGTGACATCAGCAAGAGAAGTGGTACAAACGTCTGCGTCGACGATGGCGACTTCAGCATCGATCTCACTCAAGCCGGGTTTGAAGTGGTCACTGCAATGACCGAAGAGCGTGTGTTGCGAGCTCTAGCATCACGCGAGGCGAGGACCACTCGGCCTGATCGTACTCTTTACATCAAGCTCAGTCTCCACGCAACTCAGCGAGACGTTGTGGCGCTCGCACAGCTCAACTTCACGCACATGGTGAACCAATCTCGCTCTCACGACAACAAGCGTACGAAAGACTCGAGTCCGTTGGCCGTCCAGCTGTTTGCATTTGCTGCAAAGCTAACGCAAACAGTCGTGCGCAGAGCAACAACAGCGCGTGTTCAAGCGTCGGCTTGCACGGTCGACGAGAATCTTGCCTCACGTCCGAAAATTTTGGATGGGGAAGCTGATCGGGACTAATGGGGAATGGAGAACGCCCGACTGCCGGACGGGTTCCCGCCCGAGCTACCGACTTCTGCTACGTTCCGTCAAATGCAGCACTTGGACGCAATGCAGGACTCGACGAGTGCGCACAACACAGCGCCGCAATTCCACACCATCACGGTTCGACTGAACAGCTCGACTGAAATGCAGCTCGCAGTGACCGTTGCAGAGCTTCGTGACGCGCTTGGACTCTCGTCGTACAGCTTTATTGCTGACGACGTGTATTTGCGCTTTGTTGCTCCATCGGAGCCACTTGAGGACGTCGACGACGTCAACCGCAACAGCGAGTAAGCGCCGATAAACACAATCAAACACGACACATAGCGCAATCAATCACAAGTTTATTCTCTCGCTACGCTCGAGGCCACACTTTTCCACCCACCCCACCTCCTGGTGTGCCGCGCGAGCCATCGCTTGAGCTGCCCGAACATGACCTCGATCGGAATGAGTTGTGGGCAGGAGGGCGGCAGGTAGACCAGGAGGGCGCCGCATGCATGCGTGACGTCGGCAAGCTGACAGTTCACGCCGACGCGAGTCCCTACGAGTGCAACAGACTCTGCATTACACTACCAAGCGCAGATGCGCGCAGCAGTGCAAGTCTCAAGCGATCGTGAACAAGTGCCTCCTCTGTGCACACATCAAGGGCACGCCATCCCAAGCGCGAATGGGCGACAGACGCACTCGCGTCCAAACGCATCAAGCTCATCTCTTGGACTATTTGTACATCGGCGAGAGCGTCACAGCCGAAAAGTACCGTCTTGTGCGGAAGGACGCATTCTCACACTTCTGCAAGCCCGTTGTCTTCGCCACGGCGAGCGCTCGCGTTGCGGTAGACGCGATCATCGATTGGCACAAAAGGTTCGGACCGCCGCGCGCGCGCTCAAGACTGACTACGGCTCGTATTTCCGAAACCAAGTTGTTCATCTGGTAACGGAGCGACTCGGGATGGCGCAACAGCTCTCGCCAGTGTACGAGCCGTGGCTTAATGGCGCGGCCGAGCGTATCAATCACGATGTTCTCCAACTTGTCCGTGCAATGTTCTCGAGGCGAAGCTCGACACGCGAAACTGGGACGTGATCTCATAGTTGTGCGGAGCTGCGTTAACCACTCGCCTGTTCCGAGCCATGGCAATCGCAGCCTGATTGCAATCGTTACAGGGCTAGAACCAGCGTCACTGCTCCTCATGGCGACAGTACAGCCGGATGTCGGGAAGCCCAACAGAGCAGTGCACGTCGTTGAGGTGAACCCTAATGTGGCGGAGCAAGCGACGAGGCGTCTTAGGACCAATCGCGAAGGTCTGCACTCAGTCGTGATGGAGCGCAAACAGTCGAAGCGTAGCACCGACCGTAGCAAATCAACTGGCGCGACTGCCAACTTCGAGGTGATGAAAATGCGCTTGAGTGGTTGGATGCAAAATGCAAAGTGATTGATTGATCGAGGTCCTTAGTTCGCATGCACACCTTCCTCTGTGCTAGCTACGTCTAAGCCTGCTGTGCAGCCGCTCCACTGGATACTTACTGGATTCTTCTGCGATGTAGCCAGTGTGAGTGTGGCGTAAACATGCATCCATGAGTGTGGGTCGTCACCCACAGCCATGTCCGACCTGCGTACACACTCACCCACGCCATGGCGCAATCATGTCCGAATGATTGCCCTTGTGTGAGTGAAGATCACACCAGTCGAAGTCGTGACGCTGACTCGTCACGCGCTGGCTGTCGCTCGGCGAGGCGTCTTGATCGCTTTCTCGACACCGTCAAGAGTGTCGACAATGTCAACACTCCCACTCGACTCGCCAGCGACGATGATGCCGAGCTTGGTCCAAAGAACTGCGGTGCTGCGATCGGCTTCGTCATGATGTCCGCGAGCATGTCTTGTGTCGGACAGTACTGCAGCACGACTTGACCGTCTTCGACCTTCTCGCGCACGAAGTGGTAGCGGATGTCGATGTGCTTGGTGCGCTTGTGGAACTCCGGGTTCTTGGCCAACGCGATCGCGCCTTGGTTGTCTTCAAACACCTTCAGAGCGCCGTCGCCTGCATCTTCGCCGAGTTCACGCATGAACGCCTTGAGCCACACCGCCTCTTGAGTCGCTTCCGACAGCGCCATGTACTCGGCCTCAGTCGACGAGAGCGCCACGGTGCGCTGCTTCTTGCTTCGCCAGCTGATGCAGCCATCGTTGAGCACGAACACGTAGCCGCTGGTGCTGCGTCTTGTCTCGATGTCGCCTGCCCAGTCGGCATCCGAGTAGCCGATCAGCTCGCCATCACCAGAGCCGGTGAAGCGAATGCCATGCGTCGGAGTCGCTTGCAGGTATCGGAGCACGCGCTTGAGAGCCTGCCAGTGTGTCGGACACGAGTCGGCAGCAAACTGGCTGAGCACTCCCACTGCAGCTGCGAGATCTGGACGAGTGCCGACCATGAGGTACATCACGGCGCCGACGGCACTGCGGTACGGCACGCCGTTCATGGTGTCTTCGTGCTTGCAGCCACCTTCGCACATGGCCTTGGTCAACTTGAGTCCCGGGTCTTGCGGCGTCTTCACGGGCTTGCAGTCTTGCATGCCGAACTTGGCCAAGATCGAGTGGAGGAACTTGGTTTGGCGCATCGACACGGCGCCTGACTTGTCATCGCGCTCGACTTCCATGCCGAGACAGAACTTGAGCTCGCCGAGGTCGGACATCTCAAACCGGTTGCTGAGTGCTGACTTGATCTTCGCCATCAGCGCGTCGCTACTGCACGCAATGATCAGATCGTCGACGTAGAGCACAATGAACGCCATCTTGTCTTCGCCGTTGCCGCACTCGCGCATCACGTACACGCAGTGGTCGGACTCGCACTTGCCAAAGCCGAGACCGATCGTGAACGTGTCGATGGTCTGGTTCCACATCCGCGGCGCTTGCTTGAGCCCGTACAGCAACTTCTTGAGCTTGCACACGAAGTCGACCGGACGCGCTGTGTCGATGTATCCCTCTGGCTGCTTCATGTAGATGTCTTCGTCGAGATCGCCGTTCAGGAACGCGGTCTTGACGTCCATCTGGTGCAGCAGGAGATCGTACTTGGCCGCGAGTGCGAGCACCACTCGGATCGACGTGAACTTCGCAACAGGCGCGAACGTCTCGTCGTAGTCGACGCCGAACTTCTGCGCAAAGCCCTTCGCGACGAGCCGAGCCTTGTGTCGCTCGACTTCACCGTGCTCGTTCTCCTTGACCTTGAACGCCCACTTGCAGCCGATTGCCTTGCGTCCCTTCGGCAGCGGCACAATGTCCCACGTGTCGTTCTTGATCAGCGACTGGAACTCCGAGTCGCACGCTTCCTTCCACTTGCTCGCGTCGCTGGATTCCATCGCCGACTCGAACGTTGTCGGCACTTCTCCCACCGAAGCCAAGACGTGAGCAGCGTGGAGCGCCGAAAGGTCGTCGAGCGAGTTTGGCCGAGTCGTCGAGTTGGCCATCGCGTTCGTCGACGCGCCGCTCATTCGACCGACTCCCACTGTCGCCGAGCCGCTGTATCTCTTCGGGCGCGGTGTCTCCGTCACGTTCTCAAGCGACTGCGAACAAACACGACGCTTCGCACCGCTGATGTACTCCGGGCTGCTAGTCGGCTGTGGCTGCGCAGGTTGATCACCACTGCCAGGCATACCGTCTTGAGCACCCTGCTCCATGTCCGCGTCGCCGACGCCGGACTCGTACTCTTCGTACTCTTCGAACTCTTCATCGTCGGTGTTGTCGTCGTCGATGAAGTCGATCTCTGCTCCTTGATCACCGAGCCGACGACCATCGTCGAACTCGTCTTCCATGAACTTGGCGCCGCGACTCACAAACACTCGACCGGTCTCGATGTCTTCGAACCGATACGCTTTCTCGTGCTCTGAGTAGCCGATGAACCGACAGCGAATCGCACGAGCGTCGAGCTTCGGCCGCTTCGGACTGGGCACGTGCACGAACGCGTGACAGCCGAATATCTTGAGGTTCGCGAGCAGCGGAGCCTTGCCGTTCCACGCCTCGTACGGCGACATGTTGTCGACGTTCGAGCGACTTGGGCAACGGTTCCACAAGAACGCAGCGGTCATCACGGCTTCACCCCAGTACGGCTTGGACATCTTGGCGTGCTCGAGCATGCAGCGCGCGCACTCCACGAGTGTGCGGTTCATGCGCTCCGCCACACCATTGAGCTGCGGCGTGTACGGCGGCGTGAATTGCTGCACGATGCCGCGATCGGCGCAGATCTTGGCCATCTTCGCCGACTTGTACTCGCCGCCGTTGTCGCAACGCAGTGTCTTGACACGCCGGCCGGTCTGGGTCTCGGCCCACTTGACAAACTGCGCAAACTTGTCGACGATCTCCGACTTGTGCTTCATCAGGATCACGGCGCAGTAGCGAGACTTGTCGTCGATGAATGTCGCGAAGTATCTCTTGCCGCCGAATGTCGAAGTCTGCATCGGGCCGCACACATCGCTGTGCACCACATCGAGGAGACCAAGTGCGCGCGCAGAAGTCGAGTCTTGGAACGAAGCGCGCGTCTGCTTGCCAACCGCGCACCCGTCGCACAGCTCCCACTTGCTCGCTGCCGCAATATCGATGCCGGTGCCGAGCTTGTTCTTCACGATCATGTCGAGTCCGGCATGACCGATGTGGCCGAGTCGAAGGTGCCACAAGTACGACTTCGACGTCGAGCTCGGTTCACTCGTAGCAAGTGCGTGCGCGTTCGCACGACTGTTGCCGCCGTTGACTGGAGTCATGCTCAGCTTGAACAGACCCTTGCCGAAGCTCTTGCCGATGGTCCACTTGGACCCCTTCAGCGTCGCAACGCACTTGTTGCTGTCGAACGTGATCGGGCCGACGTCCTTCGCAAACCGTGCCACTGAGAAGAGGTTGCGACTCAGTCCCGGCACGAACCACACGTTCGTGAGCACGCCCTTGCGAGGTCCTTGCGCGGTCTGCATGACCATCTCGACGTCGCCGCACCCGACTTGGAGTGTGTCATATGCTGAGTCGCTCCCGAGTCGATCAGCCACACACCACTCGCATCTTGAGTCGCGCTTGCACTTGAGCCGACAGCACCACCTTGAGCCATGAACAGATAGTCGCTGTCGCTGTCGATCACACGCGTGTCGTCGCGCGCAAGGTGCGCTTGCACGTGGCGGCGACGATCACCGTTGGTGTTGTTCTCTTGGTTCCGCAACAGGCACTTCGCGATTCAGTGGCCGTGCTTGCCGCAGTGGTGGCACGCGCCAGTCTTCTTCGCTGGACGTCCCTTGCGCATAGCGTTCGACACGAACGCTTGCTCGGACGCAGCACCTTCGCCGTGCTGCTCCTTGCGCTTCATGTCCTCGTGCAGAAGCCGAGACGTCACGAGTTCCCACGTCAGCGTGTCGGAACGCGACTCCAACGCCGTGATGAGGAACTGGTACGACTCGCTCAGGCTGCCGAGAAGCGTGATCACCAAGTTATCCTCGCTGACTGGAGCGCCGACCGCGTCGAGCTGTTCCGCCAGCGTCTTGAGCTTGTTGATGTGCGCGAGCACATCATCACCTTCTTCCATCATGGTCGTGAAGAGACGACGACGAAGAAAGAGCTTGTTCGCCAGGCTCTTCTTCTCGAAGTGGTCTTCCAGTCTTGACCATGCATCGTGCGCGCCACTCGCCGAGCGAACCAACGGGAGCTGCGAGTCTTCCATCGCCAGGCAGACGATCGCGAACGCCTTGCGCGACTTCCTCTTGAACGTCGCTTGGTCCAGCTCGGTCACGCAGTGCTCGAGCTTCACTTCGCCGCTCACGACCTCCCACAGGTCACGTTCTTCGAGCACCATCTGCATCTTGAACTTCCACGCGTGGAAGTTGGTTCCGTCGAACTTGTTGATGCGGGCGGTGCTGGCGTAGTCCATGGCTGCGTTGGTGGAGGCGGTGGAGGCGGAGGCAGAGTCGAACGAGCTTGGGCTCATAACCTGATGAAAATGCGCTTGAGTGGTTGGATGCAAAATGCAAAGTGATTGATTGATCGAGGTCCTTAGTTCGCATGCACACCTTCCTCTGTGCTAGCTACGTCTAAGCCTGCTGTGCAGCCGCTCCACTGGATACTTACTGGATTCTTCTGCGATGTAGCCAGTGTGAGTGTGGCGTAAACATGCATCCATGAGTGTGGGTCGTCACCCACAGCCATGTCCGACCTGCGTACACACTCACCCACGCCATGGCGCAATCATGTCCGAATGATTGCCCATGTGTGAGTGATGGTCACATCAGTCGAAGTCGTGACGCTGACTCGTCACGCGCTGGCTGTCGCTCGGCGAGGCGTCTTGAACCCATTGTCGAGAGCGTCGATAGAGCCAACACATCAAAGGGGCAGCATAGCTCCGACGACTGCCTGTCGAGCAGCTCCAAAGGCGACGTGCTCTTTCTCGACGCACCGTGCGACTCGACTCTGCAGCCGTCGATTTGTTAGTCCACGCCCGGCTCTCACTCGTAGCGGTGCCGGGCAGTGTTGCGCGCACTCGAAATCCCGCCGTCCGCTTGACTCGCTTTACTCGTGGTGGCTAGGTGCGGCACCTGCTTTAGAATTACGGTTTTCGTACGCGCCGGGCGCATGGCGAGCGCGCCTGTGTGGACGCTGAGTTTGCGCGCGCGAAGGGGCTACGTCTCCGCGAGCTCTTACACCGCGATCATCTTTTCTATTGTGGTCGACGCCAAAAACTCTATTCTGTATTGTAAAACGACGCGATTAGTCTAAAATGGACACTGATCCTTAAACATATCTAATCGGAAAAGGTCATTTTTAGATGTTGATGACTGTTTTAGAGCGTTGATACGCTCGTGCTTACCACAAAGACACCGAAGAGGCAGGCAAACTGAGCAACATCGCGAAAACAAATACGATCGAGTAGTGTCGCTTAAAGTCAGTGACATCAGCAAGAGAAGTGGTACAAACGTCTGCGTCGACGATGGCGACTTCAGCATCGATCTCACTCAAGCCGGGTTTGAAGTGGTCACTGCAATGACCGAAGAGCGTGTGTTGCGAGCTCTAGCATCACGCGAGGCGAGGACCACTCGGCCTGATCGTACTCTTTACATCAAGCTCAGTCTCCACGCAACTCAGCGAGACGTTGTGGCGCTCGCACAGCTCAACTTCACGCACATGGTGAACCAATCTCGCTCTCACGACAACAAGCGTACGAAAGACTCGAGTCCGTTGGCCGTCCAGCTGTTTGCATTTGCTGCAAAGCTAACGCAAACAGTCGTGCGCAGAGCAACAACAGCGCGTGTTCAAGCGTCGGCTTGCACGGTCGACGAGAATCTTGCCTCACGTCCGAAAATTTTGGATGGGGAAGCTGATCGGGACTAATGGGGAATGGAGAACGCCCGACTGCCGGACGGGTTCCCGCCCGAGCTACCGACTTCTGCTACGTTCCGTCAAATGCAGCACTTGGACGCAATGCAGGACTCGACGAGTGCGCACAACACAGCGCCGCAATTCCACACCATCACGGTTCGACTGAACAGCTCGACTGAAATGCAGCTCGCAGTGACCGTTGCAGAGCTTCGTGATGCGCTTGGACTCTCGTCGTACAGCTTTATTGCTGACGACGTGTATTTGCGCTTTGTTGCTCCATCGGAGCCACTTGAGGACGTCGACGACGTCAACCGCAACAGCGAGTAAGCGCCGATAAACACAATCAAACACGACACATAGCGCAATCAATCACAAGTTTATTCTCTCGCTACGCTCGAGGCCACACTTTTCCACCCACCCCACCTCCTGGTGTGCCGCGCGAGCCATCGCTTGAGCTGCCCGAACATGACCTCGATCGGAATGAGTTGTGGGCAGGAGGGCGGCAGGTAGACCAGGAGGGCGCCGCATGCATGCGTGACGTCGGCAAGCTGACAGTTCACGCCGACGCGAGTCCCTACGAGTGCAACAGACTCTGCATTACACTACCAAGCGCAGATGCGCGCAGCAGTGCAAGTCTCAAGCGATCGTGAACAAGTGCCTCCTCTGTGCACACATCAAGGGCACGCCATCCCAAGCGCGAATGGGCGACAGACGCACTCGCGTCCAAACGCATCAAGCTCATCTCTTGGACTATTTGTACATCGGCGAGAGCGTCACAGCCGAAAAGTACCGTCTTGTGCGGAAGGACGCATTCTCACACTTCTGCAAGCCCGTTGTCTTCGCCACGGCGAGCGCTCGCGTTGCGGTAGACGCGATCATCGATTGGCACAAAAGGTTCGGACCGCCGCGCGCGCGCTCAAGACTGACTACGGCTCGTATTTCCGAAACCAAGTTGTTCATCTGGTAACGGAGCGACTCGGGATGGCGCAACAGCTCTCGCCAGTGTACGAGCCGTGGCTTAATGGCGCGGCCGAGCGTATCAATCACGATGTTCTCCAACTTGTCCGTGCAATGTTCTCGAGGCGAAGCTCGACACGCGAAACTGGGACGTGATCTCATAGTTGTGCGGAGCTGCGTTAACCACTCGCCTGTTCCGAGCCATGGCAATCGCAGCCTGATTGCAATCGTTACAGGGCTAGAACCAGCGTCACTGCTCCTCATGGCGACAGTACAGCCGGATGTCGGGAAGCCCAACAGAGCAGTGCACGTCGTTGAGGTGAACCCTAATGTGGCGGAGCAAGCGACGAGGCGTCTTAGGACCAATCGCGAAGGTCTGCACTCAGTCGTGATGGAGCGCAAACAGTCGAAGCGTAGCACCGACCGTAGCAAATCAACTGGCGCGACTGCCAACTTCGAGGTGATGAAAATGCGCTTGAGTGGTTGGATGCAAAATGCAAAGTGATTGATTGATCGAGGTCCTTAGTTCGCATGCACACCTTCCTCTGTGCTAGCTACGTCTAAGCCTGCTGTGCAGCCGCTCCACTGGATACTTACTGGATTCTTCTGCGATGTAGCCAGTGTGAGTGTGGCGTAAACATGCATCCATGAGTGTGGGTCGTCACCCACAGCCATGTCCGACCTGCGTACACACTCACCCACGCCATGGCGCAATCATGTCCGAATGATTGCCCATGTGTGAGTGATGGTCACATCAGTCGAAGTCGTGACGCTGACTCGTCACGCGCTGGCTGTCGCTCGGCGAGGCGTCTTGATCGCTTTCTCGACACCGTCAAGAGTGTCGACAATGTCAACACTCCCACTCGACTCGCCAGCGACGATGATGCCGAGCTTGGTCCAAAGAACTGCGGTGCTGCGATCGGCTTCGTCATGATGTCCGCGAGCATGTCTTGTGTCGGACAGTACTGCAGCGCGACTTGACCGTCTTCGACCTTCTCGCGCACGAAGTGGTAGCGGATGTCGATGTGCTTGGTGCGCTTGTGGAACTCCGGGTTCTTGGCCAACGCGATCGCGCCTTGGTTGTCTTCAAACACCTTCAGAGCGCCGTCGCCTGCATCTTCGCCGAGTTCACGCATGAACGCCTTGAGCCACACCGCCTCTTGAGTCGCTTCCGACAGCGCCATGTACTCGGCCTCAGTCGACGAGAGCGCCACGGTGCGCTGCTTCTTGCTTCGCCAGCTGATGCAGCCGCCGTTGAGCATGAACACGTAGCCGCTTGTGCTGCGGCGCGAGTCGTGGTCGCCCGCCCAGTCAGCATCCGAGTAGCCGTGAAGTGCACGATTGTCAAACTCGTCGTCGCACTTGCCAAACACGAGACCGAGCGTCGGAGTCGCTTGCAGGTATCGGAGCACGCGCTTGAGAGCCTGCCAGTGTGTGGGACACGAGTCGGCAGCAAACTGGCTGAGCACTCCCACTGCAGCTGCGAGGTCCGGTCGAGTCGCCACCATGAGGTAAATCAGGCATCCGACCGCGCTGCGGTACGGCACGCCGTGCATGGTCTCGTCGTGCTTGCACCCGCCGTCGCACATGGCCTTGGTCAGCTTGAGTCCCGGGTCTTGCGGCGTCTTCACGGACTTGCAGTCTTGCATGCCGAACTTCGTCAGGATCGAGTGCAGGAACTTGGTCTGCCGCATCGACACGGCGCCTGACTTGTCATCGCGCTCGACTTCCATGCCGAGGCAGTACTTGAGCTCGCCGAGGTCGGACATCTCAAACCGGTTGCTGAGCGCTGACTTGATCTTCGCCATCAGCGCGTCGCTACTGCACGCAATGATCAGATCGTCGACGTAGAGCACAATGAACGCCATCTTGTCTTCGCCGTTGCCGCACTCGCGCATCACGTACACGCAGTGGTCGGACTCGCACTTGCCAAAGCCGAGACCGATCGTGAACGTGTCGATGGTCTGGTTCCACATCCGCGGCGCTTGCTTGAGCCCGTACAGCAACTTCTTGAGCTTGCACACGAAGTCGACCGGACGCGCTGTGTCGATGTATCCCTCTGGCTGCTTCATGTAGATGTCTTCGTCGAGATCGCCGTTCAGGAACGCGGTCTTGACGTCCATCTGGTGCAGCAGGAGATCGTACTTGGCCGCGAGTGCGAGCACCACTCGGATCGACGTGAACTTCGCAACAGGCGCGAACGTCTCGTCGTAGTCGACGCCGAACTTCTGCGCAAAGCCCTTCGC
Organism: Pythium guiyangense; assembly: GCA_003730235.1. Lineage (NCBI taxonomy): Eukaryota > Oomycota > Peronosporomycetes > Pythiales > Pythiaceae > Pythium > Pythium guiyangense. Next base: position 402,752 of record QXDM01000028.1, read on the forward strand.
GACGAGCCGAGCCTTGTGTCGCTCGACTTCACCGTGCTCGTTCTCCTTGACCTTGAACGCCCACTTGCAGCCGATTGCCTTGCGTCCCTTCGGCAGCGGCACAATGTCCCACGTGTCGTTCTTGATCAGCGACTGGAACTCCGAGTCGCACGCTTCCTTCCACTTGCTCGCGTCGCTGGATTCCATCGCCGACTCGAACGTTGTCGGCACTTCTCCCACCGAAGCCAAGACGTGAGCAGCGTGGAGCGCCGAAAGGTCGTCGAGCGAGTTTGGCCGAGTCGTCGAGTTGGCCATCGCGTTCGTCGACGCGCCGCTCATTCGACCGACTCCCACTGTCGCCGAGCCGCTGTATCTCTTCGGGCGCGGTGTCTCCGTCACGTTCTCAAGCGACTGCGAACAAACACGACGCTTCGCACCGCTGATGTACTCCGGGCTGCTAGTCGGCTGTGGCTGCGCAGGTTGATCACCACTGCCAGGCATACCGTCTTGAGCACCCTGCTCCATGTCCGCGTCGCCGACGCCGGGCTCGTACTCTTCGTACTCTTCGAACTCTTCATCGTCGGTGTTGTCGTCGTCGATGAAGTCGATCTCTGCTCCTTGATCACCGAGCCGACGACCATCGTCGAACTCGTCTTCCATGAACTTGGCGCCGCGACTCACAAACACTCGACCGGTCTCGATGTCTTCGAACCGATACGCTTTCTCGTGCTCTGAGTAGCCGATGAACCGACAGCGAATCGCACGAGCGTCGAGCTTCGGCCGCTTCGGACTGGGCACGTGCACGAACGCGTGACAGCCGAATATCTTGAGGTTCGCGAGCAGCGGAGCCTTGCCGTTCCACGCCTCGTACGGCGACATGTTGTCGACGTTCGAGCGACTTGGGCAACGGTTCCACAAGAACGCAGCGGTCATCACGGCTTCACCCCAGTACGGCTTGGACATCTTGGCGTGCTCGAGCATGCAGCGCGCGCACTCCACGAGTGTGCGGTTCATGCGCTCCGCCACACCATTGAGCTGCGGCGTGTACGGCGGCGTGAATTGCTGCACGATGCCGCGATCGGCGCAGATCTTGGCCATCTTCGCCGACTTGTACTCGCCGCCGCTGTCGCAACGCAGTGTCTTGACACGCCGGCCGGTCTGGGTCTCGGCCCACTTGACAAACTGCGCAAACTTGTCGACGATCTCCGACTTGTGCTTCATCAGGATCACGGCGCAGTAGCGAGACTTGTCGTCGATGAATGTCGCGAAGTATCTCTTGCCGCCGAATGTCGAAGTCTGCATCGGGCCGCACACATCGCTGTGCACCACATCGAGGAGACCAAGTGCGCGCGCAGAAGTCGAGTCTTGGAACGAAGCGCGCGTCTGCTTGCCAACCGCGCACCCGTCGCACAGCTCCCACTTGCTCACTGCCGCAATATCGATGCCGGTGCCGAGCTTGTTCTTCACGATCATGTCGAGTCCGGCATGACCGATGTGGCCGAGTCGAAGGTGCCACAAGTACGACTTCGACGTCGAGCTCGGTTCACTCGTAGCAAGTGCGTGCGCGTTTGCACGACTGTTGCCGCCACTGACTGGAGTCATGCTGAGCTTGAACAGACCCTTGCCGAAGCTCTTGCCGATGGTCCACTTGGACCCCTTCAGCGTCGCAACGCACTTGTTGCTGTCGAACGTGATCGGGCCGACGTCCTTCGCAAACCGTGCCACTGAGAAGAGGTTGCGACTCAGTCCCGGCACGAACCACACGTTCGTGAGCACGCCCTTGCGAGGTCCTTGCGCGGTCTGCATGACCATCTCGACGTCGCCGCACCCGACTTGGAGTGTGTCATATGCTGAGTCGCTCCCGAGTCGATCAGCCACACACCACTCGCATCTTGAGCCGCGCTTGCACTTGAGCCGACAGCACCACCTTGAGCCATGAACAGATAGTCGCTGTCGCTGTCGATCACACGCGTGTCGTCGCGCGCAAGGTGCGCTTGCACGTGGCGGCGACGATCACCGTTGGTGTTGTTCTCTTGGTTCCGCAACAGGCACTTCGCGATTCAGTGGCCGTGCTTGCCGCAGTGGCGGCACGCGCCAGTCTTCTTCGCCGGACGTCCCTTGCGCATAGCGTTCGACACGAACGCTTGCTCGGACGCAGCACCTTCGCCGTGCTGCTCCTTGCGCTTCATGTCCTCGTGCATCAGCCGAGCCGTCACGAGCTCCCACGTCAGCGTGTCGGCACGCGACTCCAACGCCGTGATGAGGAACTGGTACGACTCGTTCAAACTGCCGAGCAGAGCGATCACGATGTCGTCTTCGCTGACCGGAGCGCCGACTGCGTCGAGCTGTTCCGCCAGTGTCCTGAGCTTGTTGATATGCTGTTGTACATCATCGCCGTCCTCCATCATCGTCGCGAAGAAGTGACGACGCATGAAGGGCTTGTTGGTAAGCGTCTTCCTCTTGAAATGCGCTTCCAGGCGAGACCATGCATCATGCTCCAGCTGCCGAGCGAACCAACGGGAGCTGCGAGTCTTCCATCGCCAGGCAGACGATCGCCAACGCCTTGCGCGACTTCCTCTTGAACGTCGTTTGGTCCAGCTCGGTCACGCAGTGCTCGAGCTTCACTTCGCCGCTCACAACCTCCCACAGGTCACGTTCTTCGAGCACCATCTGCATCTTGAACTTCCACACGTGAAAGTAGGTTCCATCGAACTTGTTGATGCGGGCGGTCGTGGTCGAGGGCTCCATGCTGGTGGCGAAGACTGACGGCGCAGAGTCGAACGGGCTTGGGCTCATAACCTGTTGGTTAGAGGCTTGAAGGCTTGAAGGCGAAGGCACTTGAGTGGTTGGATGCAAAATGCAAAGTGATTGATTGATCGAGGTCCTTAGTTCGCATGCACACCTTCCTCTGTGCTTGCTACGTCTAAGCCTGCTGTGCAGTCGCTCCACTGGATACTTACTGGATTCTTCTGCAATGTAGCCAGTGCGGCGTAAACATGCATCCATGAGTGTAGGTCGTCACCCACAGCCATGTCCGACCTGCGTACACACTCACCCACGCCATGGCGCAATCATGTCCGAATGATTGCCCATGTGTGAGTGAAGATCACACCAGTCGAAGTCGTGACGCTGACTCGTCACGCGCTGGCTGTCGCTCGGCGAGGCGTCTTGATCGCTTTCTCGACACCGTCAAGAGTGTCGACAATGTCAACACTCCCACTCGACTCGCCAGCGACGATGATGCCGAGCTTGGTCCAAAGAACTGCGGTGCTGCGATCGGCTTCGTCATGATGTCCGCGAGCATGTCTTGTGTCGGACAGTACTGCAGCGCGACTTGACCGTCTTCGACCTTCTCGCGCACGAAGTGGTAGCGGATGTCGATGTGCTTGGTGCGCTTGTGGAACTCCGGGTTCTTGGCCAACGCGATCGCGCCTTGGTTGTCTTCAAACACCTTCAGAGCGCCGTCGCCTGCATCTTCGCCGAGTTCACGCATGAACGCCTTGAGCCACACCGCCTCTTGAGTCGCTTCCGACAGCGCCATGTACTCGGCCTCAGTCGACGAGAGCGCCACGGTGCGCTGCTTCTTGCTTCGCCAGCTGATGCAGCCGCCGTTGAGCATGAACACGTAGCCGCTTGTGCTGCGGCGCGAGTCGTGGTCGCCCGCCCAGTCAGCATCCGAGTAGCCGTGAAGTGCACGATTGTCAAACTCGTCGTCGCACTTGCCAAACACGAGACCGAGCGTCGGAGTCGCTTGCAGGTATCGGAGCACGCGCTTGAGAGCCTGCCAGTGTGTGGGACACGAGTCGGCAGCAAACTGGCTGAGCACTCCCACTGCAGCTGCGAGGTCCGGTCGAGTCGCCACCATGAGGTAAATCAGGCATCCGACCGCGCTGCGGTACGGCACGCCGTGCATGGTCTCGTCGTGCTTGCACCCGCCGTCGCACATGGCCTTGGTCAGCTTGAGTCCCGGGTCTTGCGGCGTCTTCACGGACTTGCAGTCTTGCATGCCGAACTTCGTCAGGATCGAGTGCAGGAACTTGGTCTGCCGCATCGACACGGCGCCTGACTTGTCATCGCGCTCGACTTCCATGCCGAGGCAGTACTTGAGCTCGCCGAGGTCGGACATCTCAAACCGGTTGCTGAGCGCTGGCTTGATCTTCACCATCAGTGCGTCGCTGCTGCACGCAATGATGAGGTCGTCGACGTAGAGCACCACGAAGATCATGGCCTTGTCGTCGCGCTTGACGTACACGCAGTGGTCCATCTCGCACTTGGAGAAGCCGATCTTGCGCATGAACTCGTCGATGGTCTGGTTCCACATGCGAGGCGACTGCTTGAGACCGTACAACGCGCGCTTGAGCTTGCACACATGGTTGGGGTACTTGGCGTCGACGAACCCATGGGGCTGCTTCATGTAGATCTCTTCATCGAGCACGCCGTTGAGGAACGCCGTCTTGACGTCCATCTGGTGCAGATCGAGCTTGTACTGCGCCGCGATGCTCAAAATGATCCGGATCGACGCGAACTTGGCCACCGGCGCGAACGTCTCCTCGAAGTCCACGCCGTACTTCTGCAGGAAACCCTTCGCCACAAGACGCGCCTTGTACCGCTCGATGAGACCTTCGACGGTCTCCTTCACCTTGAACACCCACTTGCTGCTGATGGCCTTGCGACCTCGCGGCAATGGCACGAGCTCCCACGTCTTGTTCTTGCACAACGACTGGAACTTGGACTCGCACGCTTCCTTCCACTTGCTCGCGTCGCTGGATTCCATCGCCGACTCGAACGTTGTCGGCACTTCTCCCACCGAAGCCAAGACGTGAGCAGCGTGGAGCGCCGAAAGGTCGTCGAGCGAGTTTGGCCGAGTCGTCGAGTTGGCCATCGCGTTCGTCGACGCGCCGCTCATTCGACCGACTCCCACTGTCGCCGAGCCGCTGTATCTCTTCGGGCGCGGTGTCTCCGTCACGTTCTCAAGCGACTGCGAACAAACACGACGCTTCGCACCGCTGATGTACTCCGGGCTGCTAGTCGGCTGTGGCTGCGCAGGTTGATCACCACTGCCAGGCATACCGTCTTGAGCACCCTGCTCCATGTCCGCGTCGCCGACGCCGGACTCGTACTCTTCGTACTCTTCGAACTCTTCATCGTCGGTGTTGTCGTCGTCGATGAAGTCGATCTCTGCTCCTTGATCACCGAGCCGACGACCATCGTCGAACTCGTCTTCCATGAACTTGGCGCCGCGACTCACAAACACTCGACCGGTCTCGATGTCTTCGAACCGATACGCTTTCTCGTGCTCTGAGTAGCCGATGAACCGACAGCGAATCGCACGAGCGTCGAGCTTCGGCCGCTTCGGACTGGGCACGTGCACGAACGCGTGACAGCCGAATATCTTGAGGTTCGCGAGCAGCGGAGCCTTGCCGTTCCACGCCTCGTACGGCGACATGTTGTCGACGTTCGAGCGACTTGGGCAACGGTTCCACAAGAACGCAGCGGTCATCACGGCTTCACCCCAGTACGGCTTGGACATCTTGGCGTGCTCGAGCATGCAGCGCGCGCACTCCACGAGTGTGCGGTTCATGCGCTCCGCCACACCATTGAGCTGCGGCGTGTACGGCGGCGTGAATTGCTGCACGATGCCGCGATCGGCGCAGATCTTGGCCATCTTCGCCGACTTGTACTCGCCGCCGTTGTCGCAACGCAGTGTCTTGACACGCCGGCCGGTCTGGGTCTCGGCCCACTTGACAAACTGCGCAAACTTGTCGACGATCTCCGACTTGTGCTTCATCAGGATCACGGCGCAGTAGCGAGACTTGTCGTCGATGAATGTCGCGAAGTATCTCTTGCCGCCGAATGTCGAAGTCTGCATCGGGCCGCACACATCGCTGTGCACCACATCGAGGAGACCAAGTGCGCGCGCAGAAGTCGAGTCTTGGAACGAAGCGCGCGTCTGCTTGCCAACCGCGCACCCGTCGCACAGCTCCCACTTGCTCGCTGCCGCAATATCGATGCCGGTGCCGAGCTTGTTCTTCACGATCATGTCGAGTCCGGCATGACCGATGTGGCCGAGTCGAAGGTGCCACAAGTACGACTTCGACGTCGAGCTCGGTTCACTCGTAGCAAGTGCGTGCGCGTTCGCACGACTGTTGCCGCCGTTGACTGTAGTCATGCTCAGCTTGAACAGACCCTTGCCGAAGCTCTTGCCGATGGTCCACTTGGACCCCTTCAGCGTCGCAACGCACTTGTTGCTGTCGAACGTGATCGGGCCGACGTCCTTCGCAAACCGTGCCACTGAGAAGAGGTTGCGACTCAGTCCCGGCACGAACCACACGTTCGTGAGCACGCCCTTGCGAGGTCCTTGCGCGGTCTGCATGACCATCTCGACGTCGCCGCACCCGACTTGGAGTGTGTCATATGCTGAGTCGCTCCCGAGTCGATCAGCCACACACCACTCGCATCTTGAGCCGCGCTTGCACTTGAGCCGACAGCACCACCTTGAGCCATGAACAGATAGTCGCTGTCGCTGTCGATCACACGCGTGTCGTCGCGCGCAAGGTGCGCTTGCACGTGGCGGCGACGATCACCGTTGGTGTTGTTCTCTTGGTTCCGCAACAGGCACTTCGCGATTCAGTGGCCGTGCTTGCCGCAGTGGCGGCACGCGCCAGTCTTCTTCGCCGGACGTCCCTTGCGCATAGCGTTCGACACGAACGCTTGCTCGGACGCAGCACCTTCGCCGCCTTGCTCCTTGCGCTTCATGTCCTCGTGCATCAGCCGAGCCGTCACGAGCTCCCACGTCAGCGTGTCGGCACGCGACTCCAACGCCGTGATGAGGAACTGGTACGACTCGTTCAAACTGCCGAGCAGAGCGATCACGATGTCGTCTTCGCTGACCGGAGCGCCGACTGCGTCGAGCTGTTCCGCCAGTGTCCTGAGCTTGTTGATATGCTGTTGTACATCATCGCCGTCCTCCATCATCGTCGCGAAGAAGTGACGACGCATGAAGGGCTTGTTGGTAAGCGTCTTCCTCTTGAAATGCGCTTCCAGGCGAGACCATGCATCATGCTCCAGCTGCCGAGCGAACCAACGGGAGCTGCGAGTCTTCCATCGCCAGGCAGACGATCGCCAACGCCTTGCGCGACTTCCTCTTGAACGTCGTTTGGTCCAGCTCGGTCACGCAGTGCTCGAGCTTCACTTCGCCGCTCACAACCTCCCACAGGTCACGTTCTTCGAGCACCATCTGCATCTTGAACTTCCACACGTGAAAGTAGGTTCCATCGAACTTGTTGATGCGGGCGGTCGTGGTCGAGGGCTCCATGCTGGTGGCGAAGGCTGACGGCGCAGAGTCGAACGGGCTTGGGCTCATAACCTGTTGGTTAGAGGCTTGAAGGCTTGAAGGCGAAGGCACTTGGGTGGTTGGATGCAAAATGCAAAGTGATTGATTGATCGAGGTCCTTAGTTCGCATGCACACCTTCCTCTGTGCTTGCTACGTCTAAGCCTGCTGTGCAGTCGCTCCACTGGATACTGGATTCTTCCACGCCATGGTGCAATCATGTCTGAATGATAGCTCTCTTGTGTGAGTGATGGTCACACCAGTCGAAGCCGTGACGCTGACTCGTCACGCGCTGGCTGTCGCTCGGCGAGGCGTCTTGAACCCATTGTCGAGAGCATCGATAACGCCAACAAGTGAGAGGTGTGTAAACACCTAATATAATGGTTTTTAATGAAACAGCACATCACGTTTTGTTTTGGGACAGAGAAGTAGTCGTTTTGTCGCGCTCTCGGTCGAGCAGATCTGTAAGTGAATCGTATTTGGCGAGCTTACATCCTCAGTGAGGTTCGTCACTACTCTAGCTGATGTGTACCAGACGTAACCTTGGTTATGCAGATGGCAAGTGCACTGGTACTAGCCTCAGACACGGCTCGTCAGTGCCCATAGTGTAACGGGGTTGCTGTGCTAAGTATGAAGTAGTACAGCAGACACCGAATTAGTGGCTCGACCTGATTTATGGACGACCCTGGTCGTCCCATCAGGCAGCTCACTATTTAGGTTAGCTCCCTCACTTTCATCACTATGCATGATCCTAATACAAAAACCTCAGTTGAAAATACCGAGTTCAGCGCAGTTCCCCTGCGCTTCACCCCATCGCTTCCTCGTAAGACCTCGTGCGAGCTACGTCACGGAGAACACTCCCGTGACACATATACCCTTGTACGCGTTGACACTAAGCCAAACTGCCTCACCTGCGTGTTCTCTGTCCAAGTAGATGACCTCAATGTGAGGACAGTGTCGCCGGACGCGGTTGCGACTTATTGTCGCTCACGCTCGACGAACCGCGCCGCGTCGATCGAAACGTCCTCTTGACCGCGTGAGGGTGTCTATTATTAACAGGACGCTGAACCCGCTCGCATTCTGAATGAACTACTTCTCGTCTCGCCTCTCGCGCAGCTTGCCTCATTGATGTCCATCTCGTTGTTGGCGCTGTGAGCCGCGCTGTGATCGGGCTCTGCGTTGTTGTCGCCATGGTACAAGAGAGCGGCGCGGCGTCTCGCGCAGCAGCCGTCGTGGTGTTCGCAAGACGTTTTGTGGTGTTCGCGCTCGCGAGTTGTGCGTTCGAGGCGACTCGGCTTCGTCCAGTGCCAACTATATACTCTGGTTTACCGCGATTTGTTGTAGTAAGCGATCGATCATTTTGTACTTGTACAAGCACGACGCGCAGGTTGCCATGCGCGTGATGTCTTCAAAACCTCCACTTAAACGTTGTCAAACCCGATGTGCTTGATTATCATGGCTAGACCGTGACATCCGTGCCAAAGTTTTGTGTCGCCTAGTCGTTTCGACGCGCGGAACTTCCACACCATCTTACTGGCTCGAACGTCGACGCCCGACTATTACCTTTGTACCGCGCTTACCAGGCTTGTTCCTGTATAATGGCAAAGCGTGCAACGCAAATCGACCTCACCAGCCGCAGTGCCAAAATAGTAGTGCTCGGGTCTCGATTTCGCGCTGGGTAGATACTGTTGGCGTTATCGATGCTCTCGACAATGGGTTCAAGACGCCTCGCCGAGCGACAGCCAGCGCGTGACGAGTCAGCGTCACGGCTTCGACTGGTGTGACCATCACTCACACATGGGCAATCATTCGGACATGATTGCGCCATGGCGTGGGTGAGTGTGTACGCAGGTCGGACATGGCTGTGGGTGACGACCCACACTCATGGATGCATGTTTACGCCACACTCACACTGGCCACATTGCAGAAGAATCCAGTATCCAGTGGAGCGACTGCACAGCAGGCTTAGACGTAGCAAGCACAGAGGAAGGTGTGCATGCGAACTAAGGACCTCGATCAATCAATCACTTTGCATTTTGCATCCAACCACCCAAGTGCCTTCGCCTTCAAGCCTTCAAGCCTCTAACCAACAGGTTATGAGCCCAAGCCCGTTCGACTCTGCGCCGTCAGCCTTCGCCACCAGCATGGAGCCCTCGACCACGACCGCCCGCATCAACAAGTTCGATGGAACCTACTTTCACGTGTGGAAGTTCAAGATGCAGATGGTGCTCGAAGAACGTGACCTGTGGGAGGTTGTGAGCGGCGAAGTGAAGCTCGAGCACTGCGTGACCGAGCTGGACCAAACGACGTTCAAGAGGAAGTCGCGCAAGGCGTTGGCGATCGTCTGCCTGGCGATGGAAGACTCGCAGCTCCCGTTGGTTCGCTCGGCAGCTGGAGCATGATGCATGGTCTCGCCTGGAAGCGCATTTCAAGAGGAAGACGCTTACCAACAAGCCCTTCATGCGTCGTCACTTCTTCGCGACGATGATGGAGGACGGCGATGATGTACAACAGCATATCAACAAGCTCAGGACACTGGCGGAACAGCTCGACGCAGTCGGCGCTCCGGTCAGCGAGGATGACTTGGTGATCACGCTTCTCGGCAGCCTGAGCGAGTCGTACCAGTTCCTCATCACGGCGTTGGAGTCGCGTTCCGACACGCTGACGTGGGAACTCGTGACGTCTCGGCTTCTGCATGAAGACATGAAGCGCAAGGAGCAAGGCGGCGACGGGGTCGCGGCTGGTCAAGCGTTCATGACGGGCGACAAGAAGCGCAGTGCGCGGCCAAGCAAGAAGACTGGCGCGTGCAACTACTGCGGCAAGATGGGTCATTGGATCGCGGAGTGTCCCTCGCGGATCCATGACAACGCGGACCGGCAACGTCCGCAGCGTGCGAACGTAGCGCACAACCAAGATGAAGACTCGGGCGATTTTCTCTTTGCGACCGGCAAGGAGAGTGACGACGGCGTCAAGAACCCGACATGGCTCGTCGACTCGGGTGCGACGCAGCACATGTCGTACTCGAAGCGGTTCATGACGAAGTACAAGACCATCGATCCAGTCGACGTGCATCTCGCAGACGACGGTGTCGTGCAGGCGATCGGCAGGGGCGACGTCGTGATGATGATGAAGACTCCAAGTGGCGTCAAGAAGGGTGTGCTCACGGATGTGTGGCACATTCCCAAGCTGTCGCGCAACCTGTTCTCGGTTGGCAGATTCACCAAGGATGTCGCGCCGATCACGTTCGACACGAGCGTCTGCTACGTGAACCTCAAGGGCCAGAAGTGGAAGATCGGTGAGCGCGCCGGCAAGAGTCTGTTCAAGCTGTGCATGACGCCTGTGCAAGCGGAGAGTGCAAGCGTCGCGAGTGTGTCCAAGGCGCCGCAGATGAGCAAGTCGTACTTGTGGCACCTGCGACTCGGTCACATCGGCCACGGCGGACTCGACGCGATCGTCAAGCACAAGCTCGGCGTCGGCATCGACATCGCGTCGGTGAACAAGTGGGAGCTCTGCAGCGGATGTGCGCTCGGCAAGCAGACGCGAGTGGCGTTCCAGTCGACTGCATCCGAGCGAGCTAAGAACGTCCTCGACGTCGTCCACAGCGACGTGTGCGGCCCAATGCAGACCGCGACGTTCTCCGACAAACGCTACTTTGTGGCGTTCATCGACGACAAGTCGCGGTTCTGCGTCGTGTTCTTGCTTCGCAGCAAGTCGGAAGTGCTGGACAAGTTCATGCAGTTCGTCAAGTTTGCCGAGACCCAGACCGGAAGACGTGTGAAGGTGCTTCGAAGCGACAACGGCGGCGAGTATGTGTCAAGCAAGTTCGCCGCGTTCTGCAGCAATCGCGGCATCGTGCAGCAGTTCACGCCGCCGTACACGCCGCAGCTCAACGGAGTGGCCGAGCGAATGAACCGGACTCTGGTCGAGAGTGCGCGATGCATGATCGAGCACGCGGGTCTGTCCAAGCGCTACTGGGGTGAAGCAGTGTCAACGGCAGCGTTCCTGCGCAATCGGTGTCCGACGCGAGCGACCGGCCATGACAAGTCTCCGCACGAGGCATGGACGCAGAAGAAGCCGTTGCTGAAGAACCTGAAGGTCTTCGGATGCCACGCGTACGTGCACGTGCCAAGCGAGAAGCGGTCGAAGCTCGATGCGCGGTCGACATTGTGTCGCTTCTTGGGCTACTCGGATCACGAGAAGACGTATCGGTTCGAAGAACTGTCGAGCAGCCGGATCCTGGTGAGTCGCGACGCGCAGTTCATGGAAGACACGTTCGACAGCGGCAAGCACGGACAAGTCGGCAGCAAGGCAGTCGAGTTTCGTGACGGGGATGAAGCGACCGACGGTGAAGACTCCGACGATCGCGACGACGAAGACAGCGATGAAGGCATGAACGAGCGAGCGGCGGAGCCAGTATCGACGAATGAGCGACCGCAATGGCAGCAACGGCAATCATCGACTCGGCAGCCGCAGCGACCACAGCAGCCGAATGTCGAGTACCCGCCGGGGTCGAAGCGCCATTTGCGGACGCACTCGCTCGAAGCTCTGTCAGAGCCACCAGTGGAGAAGCGCTACGGACGCGTGGGTCGTACAAGCGGAGCAAGTTCGACGCCAGCACCAGGTCCAAGGTCGTCGCTCGATGACATGTCGTCGCTGCTCGCATCGGTCGAAGAAGAAGAAGAAGAAGAACGTGCTCACGTCGTGTACTTAGTGGGAGAGTTGCCGACATCGTTCGAGTCGGCGATGGAGTCCGGCGACGCGAGCAAGTGGCGCGACGCGTGCGAGTCCGAGTTCCAGTCGTTGTGCAAGAACAAGACGTGGGAGCTCGTGCCATTGCCGCGTGGTCGCAAGGCCATCAGCAGCAAGTGGGTGTTCAAGGTGAAGGAGACCGTCGAAGGTCTCATCGAGCGGTACAAGACGCGTCTTGTGGCGAAGGGTTTCCTGCAGAAGTACGGCGTGGACTTCGAGGAGACGTTCGCGCCGGTGGCCAAGTTCGCGGCGATCCGGATCATTTTGAGCATCGCGGCGCAGTACAAGCTCGATCTGCACCAGATGGACGTCAAGACGGCGTTCCTCAACGGCGTGCTCGATGAAGAGATCTACATGAAGCAGCCCGATGGGTTCGTCGACGCCAAGTACCCCAACCATGTGTGCAAGCTCAAGCGCGCGTTGTACGGTCTCAAGCAGTCGCCTCGCATGTGGAACCAGACCATCGACGAGTTCATGCGCAAGATCGGCTTCTCCAAGTGCGAGATGGACCACTGCGTGTACGTCAAGCGCGACGACAAGGCCATGATCTTCGTGGTGCTCTACGTCGACGACCTCATCATTGCGTGCAGCAGCGACGCACTGATGGTGAAGATCAAGCCAGCGCTCAGCAACCGGTTTGAGATGTCCGACCTCGGCGAGCTCAAGTACTGCCTCGGCATGGAAGTCGAGCGCGATGACAAGTCAGGCGCCGTGTCGATGCGGCAGACCAAGTTCCTGCACTCGATCCTGACGAAGTTCGGCATGCAAGACTGCAAGCCCGTGAAGACGCCGCAAGACCCGGGACTCAAGTTGACCAAGGCCATGTGCGAAGGCGGCTGCAAGCACGAAGACACCATGAACGGCGTGCCGTACCGCAGTGCCGTCGGCGCCGTGATGTACCTCATGGTCGGCACTCGTCCAGATCTCGCAGCTGCAGTGGGAGTGCTCAGCCAGTTTGCTGCCGACTCGTGTCCGACACACTGGCAGGCTCTCAAGCGCGTGCTCCGATACCTGCAAGCGACTCCGACGCATGGCATTCGCTTCACCGGCTCTGGTGATGGCGAGCTGATCGGCTACTCGGATGCCGACTGGGCAGGCGACATCGAGACAAGACGCAGCACCAGCGGCTACGTGTTCGTGCTCAACGATGGCTGCATCAGCTGGCGAAGCAAGAAGCAGCGCACCGTGGCGCTCTCGTCGACTGAGGCCGAGTACATGGCGCTGTCGGAAGCGACTCAAGAGGCGGTGTGGCTCAAGGCGTTCATGCGTGAACTCGGCGAAGATGCAGGCGACGGCGCTCTGAAGGTGTTTGAAGACAACCAAGGCGCGATCGCGTTGGCCAAGAACCCGGAGTTCCACAAGCGCACCAAGCACATCGACATCCGCTACCACTTCGTGCGCGAGAAGGTCGAAGACGGTCAAGTCGTGCTGCAGTACTGTCCGACACAAGACATGCTCGCGGACATCATGACGAAGCCGATCGCAGCACCGCAGTTTGCCGCTCTCCGGACCAAGCTCGGCATCATCGTCGCTGGCGAGTCGAGTGGGAGTGTTGGCTCTATCGACGCTCTCGACAATGGGTTCAAGACGCCTCGCCGAGCGACAGCCAGCGCGTGACGAGTCAGCGTCACGACTTCGACTGATGTGACCATCACTCACACATGGGCAATCATTCGGACATGATTGCGCCATGGCGTGGGTGAGTGTGTACGCAGGTCGGACATGGCTGTGGGTGACGACCCACACTCATGGATGCATGTTTACGCCACACTCACACTGGCTACATCGCAGAAGAATCCAGTATCCAGTGGAGCGACTGCACAGCAGGCTTAGACGTAGCAAGCACAGAGGAAGGTGTGCATGCGAACTAAGGACCTCGATCAATCAATCACTTTGCATTTTGCATCCAACCACTCAAGCGCATTTTCATCATGATGATGCGCATGATCGTCGACTTCCCGGGCGGCTTGGTGATGCCGATTTTTTTGCGAGCCAACCCAGCCAGCTCTTTGTACGACATGTACGGTGAGTCGTTGTGCATGGTGCAGACCATGAGGTGCTGGTGCTTTGTAACGCGGACGTGCACCGTCATCGTTGGCGCTCGTTTCGCGCTGCTCGTTGTGTGAGTTATTGAGTGGAGCGTGGCGCAAAAATTTAGTCTTGCGCGCCAAATGTTCATGAATCAAGTTTGCAAGGGTATGAGGTGATGACCGTCTAACTGACGCGCTCCGCACAGTACGGTCACTGTCTCTTGAGCAACACGCAATCTACCTGTAATATGTTGCGCACTTCGCGGGCGGACGATCATCGCCATGGACGTGAGACTGAATGTCGGTGTTGGTGCTTAGACCAGCGATCGCACTACAACCGACACATTTCAAATATGCAATCCAACGAGCTGTCGATATTGACAACGAGGGACGCGTCTCTGTTCTTTCATCCGTCAAACTCATACCGAAACTCAATTGAGAGTGGCACAGCGACTTCATCGCCTCAGTTCTCAGTCTGAAAACAATTTTCTTATGTTTAATACCTACAATTTAAAACTACAGCATTTGTACCTGCTCTGGTTCTTATGTTTAGTATCTACAACTGCAGCATTTGTACCTGGTTCTTGCTTTATAAACCGTGCTTGCCAATCGTTCATGCAAATCGTTCATGCATCTCTGTGGTCAGTCTTGATGGATATGGTGGGTCTGTGGAGAGGAAAATTGGATAGCGACATTGAGCGTTAGCAATGCTATGCAGCTTGTGTCGAGGCTGTAGTACCATGAGCAGCTCGAGCACGAGTAGGCGCGACTGCTTGCGCCAGTAGTAATGAAACCTGCGACTGAGGCGTTACGCAACGGGCACAACAGGTGGTGATGCGACAAGCGTGTGTGAGCCTCGACACTCCTATGCTCAAAAGATGCATTACGGCTCTAGTGAGCGCTTGAGGCGGACGACCTTTGCATCTGCAGCGTGGCTGCAGATGTATTGCTTGACGTGGCCAGATAGATGCTTGTAAACAACTCCCAAGTACCTTCAGAGCCCTTGCCAAGCGATCGCGATCTCAAACACTGCGTCCTTGTTGAAGCTAGTGTCACCGAAACCGCGTACGCCGAGTACGAATTTTTGCGACGAGATGTGTTCTTGTAGTTCTTTGGTCACCTCCATGGACTGCTCGGCGTTAGTGCTTCAGTCAGGAGCCATGTGCTTTGTGTGTTGTTTGCGCAAGGATGTTCTGGATAGCGAAGAAGTGTGACTTGATCTCGTGCACGACGAATGGCCCGACCCATCACGCTGTCAGCTTGGAAGCTGAAAGACGAGGATCGACCCGGAACCAGAGCACAAATCACCGACCTCGAAGTTGGCAGTCGCGCCAGTTGATTTGCTACGGTCGGTGCTACGCTTCGACTGTTTGCGCTCCATCACGACTGAGTGCAGACCTTCGCGATTGGTCCTAAGACGCCTCGTCGCTTGCTCCGCCACATTAGGGTTCACCTCAACGACGTGCGCTGCTCTGTTGGGCTTCCCGACATCCGGCTGTACTGTCGCCATGAGGAGCAGTGACGCTGGTTCTAGCCCTGTAACGATTGCAATCAGGCTGCGATTGCCATGGCTCGGAACAGGCGAGTGGTTAACGCAGCTCCGCACAACTATGAGATCACGTCCCAGTTTCGCGTGTCGAGCTTCGCCTCGAGAACATTGCACGGACAAGTTGGAGAACATCGTGATTGATACGCTCGGCCGCGCCATTAAGCCACGGCTCGTACACTGGCGAGAGCTGTTGCGCCATCCCGAGTCGCTCCGTTACCAGATGAACAACTTGGTTTCGGAAATACGAGCCGTAGTCAGTCTTGAGCGCGCGCGCGGCGGTCCGAACCTTTTGTGCCAATCGATGATCGCGTCTACCGCAACGCGAGCGCTCGCCGTGGCGAAGACAACGGGCTTGCAGAAGTGTGAGAATGCGTCCTTCCGCACAAGACGGTACTTTTCGGCTGTGACGCTCTCGCCGATGTACAAATAGTCCAAGAGATGAGCTTGATGCGTTTGGACGCGAGTGCGTCTGTCGCCCATTCGCGCTTGGGATGGCGTGCCCTTGATGTGTGCACAGAGGAGGCACTTGTTCACGATCGCTTGAGACTTGCACTGCTGCGCGCATCTGCGCTTGGTAGTGTAATGCAGAGTCTGTTGCACTCGTAGGGACTCGCGTCGGCGTGAACTGTCAGCTTGCCGACGTCACGCATGCATGCGGCGCCCTCCTGGTCTACCTGCCGCCCTCCTGCCCACAACTCATTCCGATCGAGGTCATGTTCGGGCAGCTCAAGCGATGGCTCGCGCGGCACACCAGGAGGTGGGGTGGGTGGAAAAGTGTGGCCTCGAGCGTAGCGAGAGAATAAACTTGTGATTGATTGCGCTATGTGTCGTGTTTGATTGTGTTTATCGGCGCTTACTCGCTGTTGCGGTTGACGTCGTCGACGTCCTCAAGTGGCTCCGATGGAGCAACAAAGCGCAAATACACGTCGTCAGCAATAAAGCTGTACGACGAGAGTCCAAGCGCATCACGAAGCTCTGCAACGGTCACTGCGAGCTGCATTTCAGTCGAGCTGTTCAGTCGAACCGTGATGGTGTGGAATTGCGGCGCTGTGTTGTGCGCACTCGTCGAGTCCTGCATTGCGTCCAAGTGCTGCATTTGACGGAACGTAGCAGAAGTCGGTAGCTCGGGCGGGAACCCGTCCGGCAGTCGGGCGTTCTCCATTCCCCATTAGTCCCGATCAGCTTCCCCATCCAAAATTTTCGGACGTGAGGCAAGATTCTCGTCGACCGTGCAAGCCGACGCTTGAACACGCGCTGTTGTTGCTCTGCGCACGACTGTTTGCGTTAGCTTTGCAGCAAATGCAAACAGCTGGACGGCCAACGGACTCGAGTCTTTCGTACGCTTGTTGTCGTGAGAGCGAGATTGGTTCACCATGTGCGTGAAGTTGAGCTGTGCGAGCGCCACAACGTCTCGCTGAGTTGCGTGGAGACTGAGCTTGATGTAAAGAGTACGATCAGGCCGAGTGGTCCTCGCCTCGCGTGATGCTAGAGCTCGCAACACACGCTCTTCGGTCATTGCAGTGACCACTTCAAACCCGGCTTGAGTGAGATCGATGCTGAAGTCGCCATCGTCGACGCAGACGTTTGTACCACTTCTCTTGCTGATGTCACTGACTTTAAGCGACACTACTCGATCGTATTTGTTTTCGCGATGTTGCTCAGTTTGCCTGCCTCTTCGGTGTCTTTGTGGTAAGCACGAGCGTATCAACGCTCTAAAACAGTCATCAACATCTAAAAATGACCTTTTCCGATTAGATATGTTTAAGGATCAGTGTCCATTTTAGACTAATCGCGTCGTTTTACAATACAGAATAGAGTTTTTGGCGTCGACCACAATAGAAAAGATGATCGCGGTGTAAGAGCTCGCGGAGACGTAGCCCCTTCGCGCGCGCAAACTCAGCGTCCACACAGGCGCGCTCGCCATGCGCCCGGCGCGTACGAAAACCGTAATTCTAAAGCAGGTGCCGCACCTAGCCACCACGAGTAAAGCGAGTCAAGCGGACGGCGGGATTTCGAGTGCGCGCAACACTGCCCGGCACCGCTACGAGTGAGAGCCGGGCGTGGACTAACAAATCGACGGCTGCAGAGTCGAGTCGCACGGTGCGTCGAGAAAGAGCACGTCGCCTTTGGAGCTGCTCGACAGGCAGTCGTCGGAGCTATGCTGCCCCTTTGATGATGCGCATGATCGTCGACTTCCCGGGCGGCTTGGTGATGCCGATTTTTTTGCGAGCCAACCCAGCCAGCTCTTTGTACGACATGTACGGTGAGTCGTTGTGCATGGTGCAGACCATGAGGTGCTGGTGCTTTGTAACGCGGACGTGCACCGTCATCGTTGGCGCTCGTTTCGCGCTGCTCGTTGTGTGAGTTATTGAGTGGAGCGTGGCGCAAAAATTTAGTCTTGCGCGCCAAATGTTCATGAATCAAGTTTGCAAGGGTATGAGGTGATGACCGTCTAACTGACGCGCTCCGCACAGTACGGTCACTGTCTCTTGAGCAACACGCAATCTACCTGTAATATGTTGCGCACTTCGCGGGCGGACGATCATCGCCATGGACGTGAGACTGAATGTCGGTGTTGGTGCTTAGACCAGCGATCGCACTACAACCGACACATTTCAAATATGCAATCCAACGAGCTGTCGATATTGACAACGAGGGACGCGTCTCTGTTCTTTCATCCGTCAAACTCATACCGAAACTCAATTGAGAGTGGCACAGCGACTTCATCGCCTCAGTTCTCAGTCTGAAAACAATTTTCTTATGTTTAATACCTACAATTTAAAACTACAGCATTTGTACCTGCTCTGGTTCTTATGTTTAGTATCTACAACTGCAGCATTTGTACCTGGTTCTTGCTTTATAAACCGTGCTTGCCAATCGTTCATGCAAATCGTTCATGCATCTCTGTGGTCAGTCTTGATGGATATGGTGGGTCTGTGGAGAGGAAAATTGGATAGCGACATTGAGCGTTAGCAATGCTATGCAGCTTGTGTCGAGGCTGTAGTACCATGAGCAGCTCGAGCACGAGTAGGCGCGACTGCTTGCGCCAGTAGTAATGAAACCTGCGACTGAGGCGTTACGCAACGGGCACAACAGGTGGTGATGCGACAAGCGTGTGTGAGCCTCGACACTCCTATGCTCAAAAGATGCATTACGGCTCTAGTGAGCGCTTGAGGCGGACGACCTTTGCATCTGCAGCGTGGCTGCAGATGTATTGCTTGACGTGGCCAGATAGATGCTTGTAAACAACTCCCAAGTACCTTCAGAGCCCTTGCCAAGCGATCGCGATCTCAAACACTGCGTCCTTGTTGAAGCTAGTGTCACCGAAACCGCGTACGCCGAGTACGAATTTTTGCGACGAGATGTGTTCTTGTAGTTCTTTGGTCACCTCCATGGACTGCTCGGCGTTAGTGCTTCAGTCAGGAGCCATGTGCTTTGTGTGTTGTTTGCGCAAGGATGTTCTGGATAGCGAAGAAGTGTGACTTGATCTCGTGCACGACGAATGGCCCGACCCATCACGCTGTCAGCTTGGAAGCTGAAAGACGAGGATCGACCCGGAACCAGAGCACAAATCACCGACCTCGAAGTTGGCAGTCGCGCCAGTTGATTTGCTACGGTCGGTGCTACGCTTCGACTGTTTGCGCTCCATCACGACTGAGTGCAGACCTTCGCGATTGGTCCTAAGACGCCTCGTCGCTTGCTCCGCCACATTAGGGTTCACCTCAACGACGTGCGCTGCTCTGTTGGGCTTCCCGACATCCGGCTGTACTGTCGCCATGAGGAGCAGTGACGCTGGTTCTAGCCCTGTAACGATTGCAATCAGGCTGCGATTGCCATGGCTCGGAACAGGCGAGTGGTTAACGCAGCTCCGCACAACTATGAGATCACGTCCCAGTTTCGCGTGTCGAGCTTCGCCTCGAGAACATTGCACGGACAAGTTGGAGAACATCGTGATTGATACGCTCGGCCGCGCCATTAAGCCACGGCTCGTACACTGGCGAGAGCTGTTGCGCCATCCCGAGTCGCTCCGTTACCAGATGAACAACTTGGTTTCGGAAATACGAGCCGTAGTCAGTCTTGAGCGCGCGCGCGGCGGTCCGAACCTTTTGTGCCAATCGATGATCGCGTCTACCGCAACGCGAGCGCTCGCCGTGGCGAAGACAACGGGCTTGCAGAAGTGTGAGAATGCGTCCTTCCGCACAAGACGGTACTTTTCGGCTGTGACGCTCTCGCCGATGTACAAATAGTCCAAGAGATGAGCTTGATGCGTTTGGACGCGAGTGCGTCTGTCGCCCATTCGCGCTTGGGATGGCGTGCCCTTGATGTGTGCACAGAGGAGGCACTTGTTCACGATCGCTTGAGACTTGCACTGCTGCGCGCATCTGCGCTTGGTAGTGTAATGCAGAGTCTGTTGCACTCGTAGGGACTCGCGTCGGCGTGAACTGTCAGCTTGCCGACGTCACGCATGCATGCGGCGCCCTCCTGGTCTACCTGCCGCCCTCCTGCCCACAACTCATTCCGATCGAGGTCATGTTCGGGCAGCTCAAGCGATGGCTCGCGCGGCACACCAGGAGGTGGGGTGGGTGGAAAAGTGTGGCCTCGAGCGTAGCGAGAGAATAAACTTGTGATTGATTGCGCTATGTGTCGTGTTTGATTGTGTTTATCGGCGCTTACTCGCTGTTGCGGTTGACGTCGTCGACGTCCTCAAGTGGCTCCGATGGAGCAACAAAGCGCAAATACACGTCGTCAGCAATAAAGCTGTACGACGAGAGTCCAAGCGCATCACGAAGCTCTGCAACGGTCACTGCGAGCTGCATTTCAGTCGAGCTGTTCAGTCGAACCGTGATGGTGTGGAATTGCGGCGCTGTGTTGTGCGCACTCGTCGAGTCCTGCATTGCGTCCAAGTGCTGCATTTGACGGAACGTAGCAGAAGTCGGTAGCTCGTGCGGGTGTTGGCTCTATCGACGCTCTCGACAATGGGTTCAAGACGCCTCGCCGAGCGACAGCCAGCGCGTGACGAGTCAGCGTCACGGCTTCGACTGGTGTGACCATCACTCACACAAGGGCAATCATTCCGACATGATTGCGCCATGGCGTGGGTGAGTGTTTACGCTGGTAGGACATGGTTGTGGGTGACGACCCACACTCATGGATGCATGTTTACGCCGCACTGGCTACATTCGAGAAGAATCCAGTAAGTATCCAGTGGAGCGGCTGCACAGCAGGCTTAGACGTAGCTAGCACAGAGGAAGGTGTGCATGCGAACTAAGGACCTCGATCAATCAATCACTTTGCATTTTGCATCCAACCACTCAAGCGCATTTTCATCAGGTTATGAGCCCAAGCTCGTTTGACTCTGCCTCCGCCTCCACCGCCTCCACCAACGCAGCCATGGACTACGCCAGCACCGCCCGCATCAACAAGTTCGACGGAACCAACTTCCACGCGTGGAAGTTCAAGATGCAGATGGTGCTTGAAGAACGTGACCTGTGGGAGGTCGTGAGCGGCGAAGTGAAGCTCGAGCACTGCGTGACCGAGCTGGACCAAGCGACGTTCAAGAGGAAGTCGCGCAAGGCGTTGGCGATCGTCTGCCTGGCGATGGAAGACTCGCAGCTCCCGTTGGTTCGCTCGGCGAGTGGCGCGCACGATGCATGGTCAAGACTGGAAGACCACTTCGAGAAGAAGAGCCTGGCGAACAAGCTCTTTCTTCGTCGTCGTCTCTTCACGACCATGATGGAAGAAGGTGATGATGTGCTCGCGCACATCAACAAGCTCAAGACACTGGCGGAACAGCTCGACGCGGTCGGCGCTCCGGTCAGCGAGGATGACTTGGTGATCACGCTTCTCGGCAGCCTGAGCGAGTCGTACCAGTTCCTCATCACGGCGTTGGAGTCGCGTGCCGACACGCTGACGTGGGAACTCGTGACGTCTCGGCTTCTGCATGAAGACATGAAGCGCAAGGAGCAAGGCGGCGACGGGGTCGCGGCTGGTCAAGCGTTCATGACGGGCGACAAGAAGCGCAGTGCGCGGCCAAGCAAGAAGACTGGCGCGTGCAACTACTGCGGCAAGATGGGTCATTGGATCGCGGAGTGTCCCTCGCGGATCCATAACAACGCGGACCGGCAACGTCCGCAGCGTGCGAACGTAGCGCACAACCAAGATGAAGACTCGGGCGACTTCCTCTTTGCGACCGGCAAGGAGAGTGACGGCGGCGTCAAGAACCCGACATGGCTCATCGACTCGGGTGCGACGCAGCACATGTCGTACTCGAAGCGGTTCATGACGAAGTACAAGACCATCGATCCAGTCGACGTGCATCTCGCAGACGACGGCGTCGTGCAGGCGATCGGCAAGGGCGACGTCGTGATGATGATGAAGACTCCAAGTGGCGTCAAGAAGGGTGTGCTCACGGATGTGTGGCACATTCCCAAGCTGTCGCGCAACCTGTTCTCGGTCGGCAGATTCACCAAGGATGTCGCGCCGATCACGTTCGACACAAGCGTCTGCTACGTGAACCTCAAGGGCCAGAAGTGGAAGATCGGTGAGCGCGCCGGCAAGAGTCTGTTCAAGCTGTGCATGACGCCTGTGCAAGCGGAGAGTGCAAGCGTCGCGAGTGTGTCCAAGGCGCCGCAGATGAGCAAGTCGTACTTGTGGCACCTGCGACTCGGTCACATCGGCCACGGCGGACTCGACGCGATCGTCAAGCACAAGCTCGGCGTCGGCATCGACATCGCGTCGGTGAACAAGTGGGAGCTCTGCAGCGGATGTGCGCTCGGCAAGCAGACGCGAGTGGCGTTCCAGTCGACTGCATCCGAGCGAGCTAAGAACGTCCTCGACGTCGTCCACAGCGACGTGTGCGGCCCAATGCAGACCGCGACGTTCTCCGACAAACGCTACTTTGTGACGTTCATCGACGACAAGTCGCGGTTCTGCGTCGTGTTCTTGCTTCGCAGCAAGTCGGAAGTGCTGGACAAGTTCGTGCAGTTCGTCAAGTTTGCCGAGACCCAGACCGGAAGACGTGTGAAGGTGCTTCGAAGCGACAACGGCGGCGAGTATGTGTCAAGCAAGTTCGCCGCGTTCTGCAGCAATCGCGGCATCGTGCAGCAGTTCACGCCGCCGTACACGCCGCAGCTCAACGGAGTGGCCGAGCGAATGAACCGGACTCTGGTCGAGAGTGCGCGATGCATGATCGAGCACGCGGGTCTGTCCAAGCGCTACTGGGGTGAAGCAGTGTCAACGGCAGCGTTCCTGCGCAATCGGTGTCCGACGCGAGCGACCGGCCATGACAAGTCTCCGCACGAGGCATGGACGCAGAAGAAGCCGTTGCTGAAGAACCTGAAGGTCTTCGGATGCCACGCGTACGTGCACGTGCCAAGCGAGAAGCGGTCGAAGCTCGATGCGCGGTCGACATTGTGTCGCTTCTTGGGCTACTCGGACCACGAGAAGGCGTATCGGTTCGAAGAACTGTCGAGCAGCCGGATCCTGGTGAGTCGCGACGCGCAGTTCATGGAAGACACGTTCGACCGCGGCAAGCACGGACAAGTCGGCAGCAAGGCAGTCGAGTTTCGTGACGGGGATGAAGCGACCGACGGTGAAGACTCCGACGGTCGCGACGACGAAGACAGCGATGAAGGCATGAACGAGCGAGCGGCGGAGCCAGTATCGACGAATGAGCGACCGCAATGGCAGCAACGGCAACCATCGACTCGGCAGCCGCAGCGACCACAGCAGCCGAATGTCGAGTACCCGCCGGGGTCGAAGCGCCATTTGCGGACGCACTCGCTCGAAGCTCTGTCGGAGCCACCAGTGGAGAAGCGCTACGGACGCGTGGGTCGTACAAGCGGAGCAAGTTCGACGCCAGCACCAGGTCCAAGGTCGTCGCTCGATGACATGTCGTCGCTGCTCGCATCGGTCGAAGAAGAAGATGAAGAAGAAGAAGAACGTGCTCACGTCGTGTACTCAGTGGGAGAGTTGCCGACATCGTTCGAGTCGGCGATGGAGTCCAGCGACGCGAGCAAGTGGAAGGAAGCGTGCGAGTCCGAGTTCGAGTCGTTGTGCAAGAACAAGACGTGGGAGCTCGTGCCATTGCCGCGTGGTCGCAAGGCCATCAGCAGCAAGTGGGTGTTCAAGGTGAAGGAGACCGTCGAAGGTCTCATCGAGCGGTACAAGGCGCGTCTTGTGGCGAAGGGTTTCCTGCAGAAGTACGGCGTGGACTTCGAGGAGACGTTCGCGCCGGTGGCCAAGTTCGCGTCGATCCGGATCATTTTGAGCATCGCGGCGCAGTACAAGCTCGATCTGCACCAGATGGACGTCAAGACGGCGTTCCTCAACGGCGTGCTCGATGAAGAGATCTACATGAAGCAGCCCGATGGGTTCGTCGACGCCAAGTACCCCAACCATGTGTGCAAGCTCAAGCGCGCGTTGTACGGTCTCAAGCAGTCGCCTCGCATGTGGAACCAGACCATCGACGAGTTCATGCGCAAGATCGGCTTCTCCAAGTGCGAGATGGACCACTGCGTGTACGTCAAGCGCGACGACAAGGCCATGATCTTCGTGGTGCTCTACGTCGACGACCTCATCCTCGCGTGCAACGACACGGATCTGCTCGCGGCGACCAAGCGTGCGCTGAGTGAGCGCTTTGAGATGTCCGACCTCGGCGAGCTCAAGTACTGCCTCGGCATGGAAGTCGAGCGCGATGACAAGTCAGGCGCCGTGTCGATGCGGCAGACCAAGTTCCTGCACTCGATCCTGACGAAGTTCGGCATGCAAGACTGCAAGCCCGTGAAGACGCCGCAAGACCCGGGACTCAAGTTGACCAAGGCGATGTGCGAAGGTGGCTGCAAGCACGAAGACACCATGAACGGCGTGCCGTACCGCAGTGCCGTCGGCGCCGTGATGTACCTCATGGTCGGCACTCGTCCAGATCTCGCAGCTGCAGTGGGAGTGCTGAGCCAGTTTGCTGCCGACCCGTGTCCGACACACTGGCAGGCGCTCAAGCGCGTGCTCCGATACCTGCAAGCGACTCCGACGCATGGCATTCGCTTCACCGGCTCTGGTGATGGCGAGCTGATCGGCTACTCGGATGCCGACTGGGCAGGCGACATCGAGACAAGACGCAGCACCAGCGGCTACGTGTTCGTGCTCAACGATGGCTGCATCAGCTGGCGAAGCAAGAAGCAGCGCACCGTGGCGCTCTCGTCGACTGAGGCCGAGTACATGGCGCTGTCGGAAGCGACTCAAGAGGCGGTGTGGCTCAAGGCGTTCATGCGTGAACTCGGCGAAGATGCAGGCGACGGCGCTCTGAAGGTGTTTGAAGACAACCAAGGCGCGATCGCGTTGGCCAAGAACCCCGAGTTCCACAAGCGCACCAAGCACATCGACATCCGCTACCACTTCGTGCGCGAGAAGGTCGAAGACGGTCAAGTCGCGCTGCAGTACTGTCCGACACAAGACATGCTCGCAGACATCATGACCAAGCCGATCGCAGCGCCGCAGTTCGACGCTCTTCGGACGAAGCTCGGCATCATCGTCGCTGGCAAGTCGAGTGGGAGTGTTGGCTCTATCGACGCTCTCGACAATGGGTTCAAGACGCCTCGCCGAGCGACAGCCAGCGCGTGACGAGTCAGCGTCACGGCTTCGACTGGTGTGACCATCACTCACACAAGGGCAATCATTCCGACATGATTGCGCCATGGCGTGGGTGAGTGTTTACGCTGGTAGGACATGGTTGTGGGTGACGACCCACACTCATGGATGCATGTTTACGCCGCACTGGCTACATTCGAGAAGAATCCAGTAAGTATCCAGTGGAGCGGCTGCACAGCAGGCTTAGACGTAGCTAGCACAGAGGAAGGTGTGCATGCGAACTAAGGACCTCGATCAATCAATCACTTTGCATTTTGCATCCAACCACTCAAGCGCATTTTCATCAGCGGGAACCCGTCCGGCAGTCGGGCGTTCTCCATTCCCCATTAGTCCCGATCAGCTTCCCCATCCAAAATTTTCGGACGTGAGGCAAGATTCTCGTCGACCGTGCAAGCCGACGCTTGAACACGCGCTGTTGTTGCTCTGCGCACGACTGTTTGCGTTAGCTTTGCAGCAAATGCAAACAGCTGGACGGCCAACGGACTCGAGTCTTTCGTACGCTTGTTGTCGTGAGAGCGAGATTGGTTCACCATGTGCGTGAAGTTGAGCTGTGCGAGCGCCACAACGTCTCGCTGAGTTGCGTGGAGACTGAGCTTGATGTAAAGAGTACGATCAGGCCGAGTGGTCCTCGCCTCGCGTGATGCTAGAGCTCGCAACACACGCTCTTCGGTCATTGCAGTGACCACTTCAAACCCGGCTTGAGTGAGATCGATGCTGAAGTCGCCATCGTCGACGCAGACGTTTGTACCACTTCTCTTGCTGATGTCACTGACTTTAAGCGACACTACTCGATCGTATTTGTTTTCGCGATGTTGCTCAGTTTGCCTGCCTCTTCGGTGTCTTTGTGGTAAGCACGAGCGTATCAACGCTCTAAAACAGTCATCAACATCTAAAAATGACCTTTTCCGATTAGATATGTTTAAGGATCAGTGTCCATTTTAGACTAATCGCGTCGTTTTACAATACAGAATAGAGTTTTTGGCGTCGACCACAATAGAAAAGATGATCGCGGTGTAAGAGCTCGCGGAGACGTAGCCCCTTCGCGCGCGCAAACTCAGCGTCCACACAGGCGCGCTCGCCATGCGCCCGGCGCGTACGAAAACCGTAATTCTAAAGCAGGTGCCGCACCTAGCCACCACGAGTAAAGCGAGTCAAGCGGACGGCGGGATTTCGAGTGCGCGCAACACTGCCCGGCACCGCTACGAGTGAGAGCCGGGCGTGGACTAACAAATCGACGGCTGCAGAGTCGAGTCGCACGGTGCGTCGAGAAAGAGCACGTCGCCTTTGGAGCTGCTCGACAGGCAGTCGTCGGAGCTATGCTGCCCCTTTGATGATGCGCATGATCGTCGACTTCCCGGGCGGCTTGGTGATGCCGATTTTTTTGCGAGCCAACCCAGCCAGCTCTTTGTACGACATGTACGGTGAGTCGTTGTGCATGGTGCAGACCATGAGGTGCTGGTGCTTTGTAACGCGGACGTGCACCGTCATCGTTGGCGCTCGTTTCGCGCTGCTCGTTGTGTGAGTTATTGAGTGGAGCGTGGCGCAAAAATTTAGTCTTGCGCGCCAAATGTTCATGAATCAAGTTTGCAAGGGTATGAGGTGATGACCGTCTAACTGACGCGCTCCGCACAGTACGGTCACTGTCTCTTGAGCAACACGCAATCTACCTGTAATATGTTGCGCACTTCGCGGGCGGACGATCATCGCCATGGACGTGAGACTGAATGTCGGTGTTGGTGCTTAGACCAGCGATCGCACTACAACCGACACATTTCAAATATGCAATCCAACGAGCTGTCGATATTGACAACGAGGGACGCGTCTCTGTTCTTTCATCCGTCAAACTCATACCGAAACTCAATTGAGAGTGGCACAGCGACTTCATCGCCTCAGTTCTCAGTCTGAAAACAATTTTCTTATGTTTAATACCTACAATTTAAAACTACAGCATTTGTACCTGCTCTGGTTCTTATGTTTAGTATCTACAACTGCAGCATTTGTACCTGGTTCTTGCTTTATAAACCGTGCTTGCCAATCGTTCATGCAAATCGTTCATGCATCTCTGTGGTCAGTCTTGATGGATATGGTGGGTCTGTGGAGAGGAAAATTGGATAGCGACATTGAGCGTTAGCAATGCTATGCAGCTTGTGTCGAGGCTGTAGTACCATGAGCAGCTCGAGCACGAGTAGGCGCGACTGCTTGCGCCAGTAGTAATGAAACCTGCGACTGAGGCGTTACGCAACGGGCACAACAGGTGGTGATGCGACAAGCGTGTGTGAGCCTCGACACTCCTATGCTCAAAAGATGCATTACGGCTCTAGTGAGCGCTTGAGGCGGACGACCTTTGCATCTGCAGCGTGGCTGCAGATGTATTGCTTGACGTGGCCAGATAGATGCTTGTAAACAACTCCCAAGTACCTTCAGAGCCCTTGCCAAGCGATCGCGATCTCAAACACTGCGTCCTTGTTGAAGCTAGTGTCACCGAAACCGCGTACGCCGAGTACGAATTTTTGCGACGAGATGTGTTCTTGTAGTTCTTTGGTCACCTCCATGGACTGCTCGGCGTTAGTGCTTCAGTCAGGAGCCATGTGCTTTGTGTGTTGTTTGCGCAAGGATGTTCTGGATAGCGAAGAAGTGTGACTTGATCTCGTGCACGACGAATGGCCCGACCCATCACGCTGTCAGCTTGGAAGCTGAAAGACGAGGATCGACCCGGAACCAGAGCACAAATCACCGACCTCGAAGTTGGCAGTCGCGCCAGTTGATTTGCTACGGTCGGTGCTACGCTTCGACTGTTTGCGCTCCATCACGACTGAGTGCAGACCTTCGCGATTGGTCCTAAGACGCCTCGTCGCTTGCTCCGCCACATTAGGGTTCACCTCAACGACGTGCGCTGCTCTGTTGGGCTTCCCGACATCCGGCTGTACTGTCGCCATGAGGAGCAGTGACGCTGGTTCTAGCCCTGTAACGATTGCAATCAGGCTGCGATTGCCATGGCTCGGAACAGGCGAGTGGTTAACGCAGCTCCGCACAACTATGAGATCACGTCCCAGTTTCGCGTGTCGAGCTTCGCCTCGAGAACATTGCACGGACAAGTTGGAGAACATCGTGATTGATACGCTCGGCCGCGCCATTAAGCCACGGCTCGTACACTGGCGAGAGCTGTTGCGCCATCCCGAGTCGCTCCGTTACCAGATGAACAACTTGGTTTCGGAAATACGAGCCGTAGTCAGTCTTGAGCGCGCGCGCGGCGGTCCGAACCTTTTGTGCCAATCGATGATCGCGTCTACCGCAACGCGAGCGCTCGCCGTGGCGAAGACAACGGGCTTGCAGAAGTGTGAGAATGCGTCCTTCCGCACAAGACGGTACTTTTCGGCTGTGACGCTCTCGCCGATGTACAAATAGTCCAAGAGATGAGCTTGATGCGTTTGGACGCGAGTGCGTCTGTCGCCCATTCGCGCTTGGGATGGCGTGCCCTTGATGTGTGCACAGAGGAGGCACTTGTTCACGATCGCTTGAGACTTGCACTGCTGCGCGCATCTGCGCTTGGTAGTGTAATGCAGAGTCTGTTGCACTCGTAGGGACTCGCGTCGGCGTGAACTGTCAGCTTGCCGACGTCACGCATGCATGCGGCGCCCTCCTGGTCTACCTGCCGCCCTCCTGCCCACAACTCATTCCGATCGAGGTCATGTTCGGGCAGCTCAAGCGATGGCTCGCGCGGCACACCAGGAGGTGGGGTGGGTGGAAAGGTGTGGCCTCGAGCGTAGCGAGAGAATAAACTTGTGATTGATTGCGCTATGTGTCGTGTTTGATTGTGTTTATCGGCGCTTACTCGCTGTTGCGGTTGACGTCGTCGACGTCCTCAAGTGGCTCCGATGGAGCAACAAAGCGCAAATACACGTCGTCAGCAATAAAGCTGTACGACGAGAGTCCAAGCGCATCACGAAGCTCTGCAACGGTCACTGCGAGCTGCATTTCAGTCGAGCTGTTCAGTCGAACCGTGATGGTGTGGAATTGCGGCGCTGTGTTGTGCGCACTCGTCGAGTCCTGCATTGCGTCCAAGTGCTGCATTTGACGGAACGTAGCAGAAGTCGGTAGCTCGGGCGGGAACCCGTCCGGCAGTCGGGCGTTCTCCATTCCCCATTAGTCCCGATCAGCTTCCCCATCCAAAATTTTCGGACGTGAGGCAAGATTCTCGTCGACCGTGCAAGCCGACGCTTGAACACGCGCTGTTGTTGCTCTGCGCACGACTGTTTGCGTTAGCTTTGCAGCAAATGCAAACAGCTGGACGGCCAACGGACTCGAGTCTTTCGTACGCTTGTTGTCGTGAGAGCGAGATTGGTTCACCATGTGCGTGAAGTTGAGCTGTGCGAGCGCCACAACGTCTCGCTGAGTTGCGTGGAGACTGAGCTTGATGTAAAGAGTACGATCAGGCCGAGTGGTCCTCGCCTCGCGTGATGCTAGAGCTCGCAACACACGCTCTTCGGTCATTGCAGTGACCACTTCAAACCCGGCTTGAGTGAGATCGATGCTGAAGTCGCCATCGTCGACGCAGACGTTTGTACCACTTCTCTTGCTGATGTCACTGACTTTAAGCGACACTACTCGATCGTATTTGTTTTCGCGATGTTGCTCAGTTTGCCTGCCTCTTCGGTGTCTTTGTGGTAAGCACGAGCGTATCAACGCTCTAAAACAGTCATCAACATCTAAAAATGACCTTTTCCGATTAGATATGTTTAAGGATCAGTGTCCATTTTAGACTAATCGCGTCGTTTTACAATACAGAATAGAGTTTTTGGCGTCGACCACAATAGAAAAGATGATCGCGGTGTAAGAGCTCGCGGAGACGTAGCCCCTTCGCGCGCGCAAACTCAGCGTCCACACAGGCGCGCTCGCCATGCGCCCGGCGCGTACGAAAACCGTAATTCTAAAGCAGGTGCCGCACCTAGCCACCACGAGTAAAGCGAGTCAAGCGGACGGCGGGATTTCGAGTGCGCGCAACACTGCCCGGCACCGCTACGAGTGAGAGCCGGGCGTGGACTAACAAATCGACGGCTGCAGAGTCGAGTCGCACGGTGCGTCGAGAAAGAGCACGTCGCCTTTGGAGCTGCTCGACAGGCAGTCGTCGGAGCTATGCTGCCCCTTTGATGATGCGCATGATCGTCGACTTCCCGGGCGGCTTGGTGATGCCGATTTTTTTGCGAGCCAACCCAGCCAGCTCTTTGTACGACATGTACGGTGAGTCGTTGTGCATGGTGCAGACCATGAGGTGCTGGTGCTTTGTAACGCGGACGTGCACCGTCATCGTTGGCGCTCGTTTCGCGCTGCTCGTTGTGTGAGTTATTGAGTGGAGCGTGGCGCAAAAATTTAGTCTTGCGCGCCAAATGTTCATGAATCAAGTTTGCAAGGGTATGAGGTGATGACCGTCTAACTGACGCGCTCCGCACAGTACGGTCACTGTCTCTTGAGCAACACGCAATCTACCTGTAATATGTTGCGCACTTCGCGGGCGGACGATCATCGCCATGGACGTGAGACTGAATGTCGGTGTTGGTGCTTAGACCAGCGATCGCACTACAACCGACACATTTCAAATATGCAATCCAACGAGCTGTCGATATTGACAACGAGGGACGCGTCTCTGTTCTTTCATCCGTCAAACTCATACCGAAACTCAATTGAGAGTGGCACAGCGACTTCATCGCCTCAGTTCTCAGTCTGAAAACAATTTTCTTATGTTTAATACCTACAATTTAAAACTACAGCATTTGTACCTGCTCTGGTTCTTATGTTTAGTATCTACAACTGCAGCATTTGTACCTGGTTCTTGCTTTATAAACCGTGCTTGCCAATCGTTCATGCAAATCGTTCATGCATCTCTGTGGTCAGTCTTGATGGATATGGTGGGTCTGTGGAGAGGAAAATTGGATAGCGACATTGAGCGTTAGCAATGCTATGCAGCTTGTGTCGAGGCTGTAGTACCATGAGCAGCTCGAGCACGAGTAGGCGCGACTGCTTGCGCCAGTAGTAATGAAACCTGCGACTGAGGCGTTACGCAACGGGCACAACAGGTGGTGATGCGACAAGCGTGTGTGAGCCTCGACACTCCTATGCTCAAAAGATGCATTACGGCTCTAGTGAGCGCTTGAGGCGGACGACCTTTGCATCTGCAGCGTGGCTGCAGATGTATTGCTTGACGTGGCCAGATAGATGCTTGTAAACAACTCCCAAGTACCTTCAGAGCCCTTGCCAAGCGATCGCGATCTCAAACACTGCGTCCTTGTTGAAGCTAGTGTCACCGAAACCGCGTACGCCGAGTACGAATTTTTGCGACGAGATGTGTTCTTGTAGTTCTTTGGTCACCTCCATGGACTGCTCGGCGTTAGTGCTTCAGTCAGGAGCCATGTGCTTTGTGTGTTGTTTGCGCAAGGATGTTCTGGACAGCGAAGAAGTGTGACTTGATCTCGTGCACGACGAATGGCCCGACCCATCACGCTGTCAGCTTGGAAGCTGAAAGACGAGGATCGACCCGGAACCAGAGCACAAATCACCGACCTCGAAGTTGGCAGTCGCGCCAGTTGATTTGCTACGGTCGGTGCTACGCTTCGACTGTTTGCGCTCCATCACGACTGAGTGCAGACCTTCGCGATTGGTCCTAAGACGCCTCGTCGCTTGCTCCGCCACATTAGGGTTCACCTCAACGACGTGCGCTGCTCTGTTGGGCTTCCCGACATCCGGCTGTACTGTCGCCATGAGGAGCAGTGACGCTGGTTCTAGCCCTGTAACGATTGCAATCAGGCTGCGATTGCCATGGCTCGGAACAGGCGAGTGGTTAACGCAGCTCCGCACAACTATGAGATCACGTCCCAGTTTCGCGTGTCGAGCTTCGCCTCGAGAACATTGCACGGACAAGTTGGAGAACATCGTGATTGATACGCTCGGCCGCGCCATTAAGCCACGGCTCGTACACTGGCGAGAGCTGTTGCGCCATCCCGAGTCGCTCCGTTACCAGATGAACAACTTGGTTTCGGAAATACGAGCCGTAGTCAGTCTTGAGCGCGCGCGCGGCGGTCCGAACCTTTTGTGCCAATCGATGATCGCGTCTACCGCAACGCGAGCGCTCGCCGTGGCGAAGACAACGGGCTTGCAGAAGTGTGAGAATGCGTCCTTCCGCACAAGACGGTACTTTTCGGCTGTGACGCTCTCGCCGATGTACAAATAGTCCAAGAGATGAGCTTGATGCGTTTGGACGCGAGTGCGTCTGTCGCCCATTCGCGCTTGGGATGGCGTGCCCTTGATGTGTGCACAGAGGAGGCACTTGTTCACGATCGCTTGAGACTTGCACTGCTGCGCGCATCTGCGCTTGGTAGTGTAATGCAGAGTCTGTTGCACTCGTAGGGACTCGCGTCGGCGTGAACTGTCAGCTTGCCGACGTCACGCATGCATGCGGCGCCCTCCTGGTCTACCTGCCGCCCTCCTGCCCACAACTCATTCCGATCGAGGTCATGTTCGGGCAGCTCAAGCGATGGCTCGCGCGGCACACCAGGAGGTGGGGTGGGTGGAAAAGTGTGGCCTCGAGCGTAGCGAGAGAATAAACTTGTGATTGATTGCGCTATGTGTCGTGTTTGATTGTGTTTATCGGCGCTTACTCGCTGTTGCGGTTGACGTCGTCGACGTCCTCAAGTGGCTCCGATGGAGCAACAAAGCGCAAATACACGTCGTCAGCAATAAAGCTGTACGACGAGAGTCCAAGCGCATCACGAAGCTCTGCAACGGTCACTGCGAGCTGCATTTCAGTCGAGCTGTTCAGTCGAACCGTGATGGTGTGGAATTGCGGCGCTGTGTTGTGCGCACTCGTCGAGTCCTGCATTGCGTCCAAGTGCTGCATTTGACGGAACGTAGCAGAAGTCGGTAGCTCGGGCGGGAACCCGTCCGGCAGTCGGGCGTTCTCCATTCCCCATTAGTCCCGATCAGCTTCCCCATCCAAAATTTTCGGACGTGAGGCAAGATTCTCGTCGACCGTGCAAGCCGACGCTTGAACACGCGCTGTTGTTGCTCTGCGCACGACTGTTTGCGTTAGCTTTGCAGCAAATGCAAACAGCTGGACGGCCAACGGACTCGAGTCTTTCGTACGCTTGTTGTCGTGAGAGCGAGATTGGTTCACCATGTGCGTGAAGTTGAGCTGTGCGAGCGCCACAACGTCTCGCTGAGTTGCGTGGAGACTGAGCTTGATGTAAAGAGTACGATCAGGCCGAGTGGTCCTCGCCTCGCGTGATGCTAGAGCTCGCAACACACGCTCTTCGGTCATTGCAGTGACCACTTCAAACCCGGCTTGAGTGAGATCGATGCTGAAGTCGCCATCGTCGACGCAGACGTTTGTACCACTTCTCTTGCTGATGTCACTGACTTTAAGCGACACTACTCGATCGTATTTGTTTTCGCGATGTTGCTCAGTTTGCCTGCCTCTTCGGTGTCTTTGTGGTAAGCACGAGCGTATCAACGCTCTAAAACAGTCATCAACATCTAAAAATGACCTTTTCCGATTAGATATGTTTAAGGATCAGTGTCCATTTTAGACTAATCGCGTCGTTTTACAATACAGAATAGAGTTTTTGGCGTCGACCACAATAGAAAAGATGATCGCGGTGTAAGAGCTCGCGGAGACGTAGCCCCTTCGCGCGCGCAAACTCAGCGTCCACACAGGCGCGCTCGCCATGCGCCCGGCGCGTACGAAAACCGTAATTCTAAAGCAGGTGCCGCACCTAGCCACCACGAGTAAAGCGAGTCAAGCGGACGGCGGGATTTCGAGTGCGCGCAACACTGCCCGGCACCGCTACGAGTGAGAGCCGGGCGTGGACTAACAAATCGACGGCTGCAGAGTCGAGTCGCACGGTGCGTCGAGAAAGAGCACGTCGCCTTTGGAGCTGCTCGACAGGCAGTCGTCGGAGCTATGCTGCCCCTTTGATGATGCGCATGATCGTCGACTTCCCGGGCGGCTTGGTGATGCCGATTTTTTTGCGAGCCAACCCAGCCAGCTCTTTGTACGACATGTACGGTGAGTCGTTGTGCATGGTGCAGACCATGAGGTGCTGGTGCTTTGTAACGCGGACGTGCACCGTCATCGTTGGCGCTCGTTTCGCGCTGCTCGTTGTGTGAGTTATTGAGTGGAGCGTGGCGCAAAAATTTAGTCTTGCGCGCCAAATGTTCATGAATCAAGTTTGCAAGGGTATGAGGTGATGACCGTCTAACTGACGCGCTCCGCACAGTACGGTCACTGTCTCTTGAGCAACACGCAATCTACCTGTAATATGTTGCGCACTTCGCGGGCGGACGATCATCGCCATGGACGTGAGACTGAATGTCGGTGTTGGTGCTTAGACCAGCGATCGCACTACAACCGACACATTTCAAATATGCAATCCAACGAGCTGTCGATATTGACAACGAGGGACGCGTCTCTGTTCTTTCATCCGTCAAACTCATACCGAAACTCAATTGAGAGTGGCACAGCGACTTCATCGCCTCAGTTCTCAGTCTGAAAACAATTTTCTTATGTTTAATACCTACAATTTAAAACTACAGCATTTGTACCTGCTCTGGTTCTTATGTTTAGTATCTACAACTGCAGCATTTGTACCTGGTTCTTGCTTTATAAACCGTGCTTGCCAATCGTTCATGCAAATCGTTCATGCATCTCTGTGGTCAGTCTTGATGGATATGGTGGGTCTGTGGAGAGGAAAATTGGATAGCGACATTGAGCGTTAGCAATGCTATGCAGCTTGTGTCGAGGCTGTAGTACCATGAGCAGCTCGAGCACGAGTAGGCGCGACTGCTTGCGCCAGTAGTAATGAAACCTGCGACTGAGGCGTTACGCAACGGGCACAACAGGTGGTGATGCGACAAGCGTGTGTGAGCCTCGACACTCCTATGCTCAAAAGATGCATTACGGCTCTAGTGAGCGCTTGAGGCGGACGACCTTTGCATCTGCAGCGTGGCTGCACATGTATTGCTTGACGTGGCCAGATAGATGCTTGTAAACAACTCCCAAGTACCTTCAGAGCCCTTGCCAAGCGATCGCGATCTCAAACACTGCGTCCTTGTTGAAGCTAGTGTCACCGAAACCGCGTACGCCGAGTACGAATTTTTGCGACGAGATGTGTTCTTGTAGTTCTTTGGTCACCTCCATGGACTGCTCGGCGTTAGTGCTTCAGTCAGGAGCCATGTGCTTTGTGTGTTGTTTGCGCAAGGATGTTCTGGATAGCGAAGAAGTGTGACTTGATCTCGTGCACGACGAATGGCCCGACCCATCACGCTGTCAGCTTGGAAGCTGAAAGACGAGGATCGACCCGGAACCAGAGCACAAATCACCGACCTCGAAGTTGGCAGTCGCGCCAGTTGATTTGCTACGGTCGGTGCTACGCTTCGACTGTTTGCGCTCCATCACGACTGAGTGCAGACCTTCGCGATTGGTCCTAAGACGCCTCGTCGCTTGCTCCGCCACATTAGGGTTCACCTCAACGACGTGCGCTGCTCTGTTGGGCTTCCCGACATCCGGCTGTACTGTCGCCATGAGGAGCAGTGACGCTGGTTCTAGCCCTGTAACGATTGCAATCAGGCTGCGATTGCCATGGCTCGGAACAGGCGAGTGGTTAACGCAGCTCCGCACAACTATGAGATCACGTCCCAGTTTCGCGTGTCGAGCTTCGCCTCGAGAACATTGCACGGACAAGTTGGAGAACATCGTGATTGATACGCTCGGCCGCGCCATTAAGCCACGGCTCGTACACTGGCGAGAGCTGTTGCGCCATCCCGAGTCGCTCCGTTACCAGATGAACAACTTGGTTTCGGAAATACGAGCCGTAGTCAGTCTTGAGCGCGCGCGCGGCGGTCCGAACCTTTTGTGCCAATCGATGATCGCGTCTACCGCAACGCGAGCGCTCGCCGTGGCGAAGACAACGGGCTTGCAGAAGTGTGAGAATGCGTCCTTCCGCACAAGACGGTACTTTTCGGCTGTGACGCTCTCGCCGATGTACAAATAGTCCAAGAGATGAGCTTGATGCGTTTGGACGCGAGTGCGTCTGTCGCCCATTCGCGCTTGGGATGGCGTGCCCTTGATGTGTGCACAGAGGAGGCACTTGTTCACGATCGCTTGAGACTTGCACTGCTGCGCGCATCTGCGCTTGGTAGTGTAATGCAGAGTCTGTTGCACTCGTAGGGACTCGCGTCGGCGTGAACTGTCAGCTTGCCGACGTCACGCATGCATGCGGCGCCCTCCTGGTCTACCTGCCGCCCTCCTGCCCACAACTCATTCCGATCGAGGTCATGTTCGGGCAGCTCAAGCGATGGCTCGCGCGGCACACCAGGAGGTGGGGTGGGTGGAAAAGTGTGGCCTCGAGCGTAGCGAGAGAATAAACTTGTGATTGATTGCGCTATGTGTCGTGTTTGATTGTGTTTATCGGCGCTTACTCGCTGTTGCGGTTGACGTCGTCGACGTCCTCAAGTGGCTCCGATGGAGCAACAAAGCGCAAATACACGTCGTCAGCAATAAAGCTGTACGACGAGAGTCCAAGCGCATCACGAAGCTCTGCAACGGTCACTGCGAGCTGCATTTCAGTCGAGCTGTTCAGTCGAACCGTGATGGTGTGGAATTGCGGCGCTGTGTTGTGCGCACTCGTCGAGTCCTGCATTGCGTCCAAGTGCTGCATTTGACGGAACGTAGCAGAAGTCGGTAGCTCGGGCGGGAACCCGTCCGGCAGTCGGGCGTTCTCCATTCCCCATTAGTCCCGATCAGCTTCCCCATCCAAAATTTTCGGACGTGAGGCAAGATTCTCGTCGACCGTGCAAGCCGACGCTTGAACACGCGCTGTTGTTGCTCTGCGCACGACTGTTTGCGTTAGCTTTGCAGCAAATGCAAACAGCTGGACGGCCAACGGACTCGAGTCTTTCGTACGCTTGTTGTCGTGAGAGCGAGATTGGTTCACCATGTGCGTGAAGTTGAGCTGTGCGAGCGCCACAACGTCTCGCTGAGTTGCGTGGAGACTGAGCTTGATGTAAAGAGTACGATCAGGCCGAGTGGTCCTCGCCTCGCGTGATGCTAGAGCTCGCAACACACGCTCTTCGGTCATTGCAGTGACCACTTCAAACCCGGCTTGAGTGAGATCGATGCTGAAGTCGCCATCGTCGACGCAGACGTTTGTACCACTTCTCTTGCTGATGTCACTGACTTTAAGCGACACTACTCGATCGTATTTGTTTTCGCGATGTTGCTCAGTTTGCCTGCCTCTTCGGTGTCTTTGTGGTAAGCACGAGCGTATCAACGCTCTAAAACAGTCATCAACATCTAAAATGACCTTTTCCGATTAGATATGTTTAAGGATCAGTGTCCATTTTAGACTAATCGCGTCGTTTTACAATACAGAATAGAGTTTTTGGCGTCGACCACAATAGAAAAGATGATCGCGGTGTAAGAGCTCGCGGAGACGTAGCCCCTTCGCGCGCGCAAACTCAGCGTCCACACAGGCGCGCTCGCCATGCGCCCGGCGCGTACGAAAACCGTAATTCTAAAGCAGGTGCCGCACCTAGCCACCACGAGTAAAGCGAGTCAAGCGGACGGCGGGATTTCGAGTGCGCGCAACACTGCCCGGCACCGCTACGAGTGAGAGCCGGGCGTGGACTAACAAATCGACGGCTGCAGAGTCGAGTCGCACGGTGCGTCGAGAAAGAGCACGTCGCCTTTGGAGCTGCTCGACAGGCAGTCGTCGGAGCTATGCTGCCCCTTTGATGATGCGCATGATCGTCGACTTCCCGGGCGGCTTGGTGATGCCGATTTTTTTTGCGAGCCAACCCAGCCAGCTCTTTGTACGACATGTACGGTGAGTCGTTGTGCATGGTGCAGACCATGAGGTGCTGGTGCTTTGTAACGCGGACGTGCACCGTCATCGTTGGCGCTCGTTTCGCGCTGCTCGTTGTGTGAGTTATTGAGTGGAGCGTGGCGCAAAAATTTAGTCTTGCGCGCCAAATGTTCATGAATCAAGTTTGCAAGGGTATGAGGTGATGACCGTCTAACTGACGCGCTCCGCACAGTACGGTCACTGTCTCTTGAGCAACACGCAATCTACCTGTAATATGTTGCGCACTTCGCGGGCGGACGATCATCGCCATGGACGTGAGACTGAATGTCGGTGTTGGTGCTTAGACCAGCGATCGCACTACAACCGACACATTTCAAATATGCAATCCAACGAGCTGTCGATATTGACAACGAGGGACGCGTCTCTGTTCTTTCATCCGTCAAACTCATACCGAAACTCAATTGAGAGTGGCACAGCGACTTCATCGCCTCAGTTCTCAGTCTGAAAACAATTTTCTTATGTTTAATACCTACAATTTAAAACTACAGCATTTGTACCTGCTCTGGTTCTTATGTTTAGTATCTACAACTGCAGCATTTGTACCTGGTTCTTGCTTTATAAACCGTGCTTGCCAATCGTTCATGCAAATCGTTCATGCATCTCTGTGGTCAGTCTTGATGGATATGGTGGGTCTGTGGAGAGGAAAATTGGATAGCGACATTGAGCGTTAGCAATGCTATGCAGCTTGTGTCGAGGCTGTAGTACCATGAGCAGCTCGAGCACGAGTAGGCGCGACTGCTTGCGCCAGTAGTAATGAAACCTGCGACTGAGGCGTTACGCAACGGGCACAACAGGTGGTGATGCGACAAGCGTGTGTGAGCCTCGACACTCCTATGCTCAAAAGATGCATTACGGCTCTAGTGAGCGCTTGAGGCGGACGACCTTTGCATCTGCAGCGTGGCTGCACATGTATTGCTTGACGTGGCCAGATAGATGCTTGTAAACAACTCCCAAGTACCTTCAGAGCCCTTGCCAAGCGATCGCGATCTCAACACTGCGTCCTTGTTGAAGCTAGTGTCACCGAAACCGCGTACGCCGAGTACGAATTTTGCGACGAGATGTGTTCTTGTAGTTCTTTGGTCACCTCCATGGACTGCTCGGCGTTAGTGCTTCAGTCAGGAGCCATGTGCTTTGTGTGTTGTTTGCGCAAGGATGTTCTGGATAGCGAAGAAGTGTGACTTGATCTCGTGCACGACGAATGGCCCGACCCATCACGCTGTCAGCTTGGAAGCTGAAAGACGAGGATCGACCCGGAACCAGAGCACAAATCACCGACCTCGAAGTTGGCAGTCGCGCCAGTTGATTTGCTACGGTCGGTGCTACGCTTCGACTGTTTGCGCTCCATCACGACTGAGTGCAGACCTTCGCGATTGGTCCTAAGACGCCTCGTCGCTTGCTCCGCCACATTAGGGTTCACCTCAACGACGTGCGCTGCTCTGTTGGGCTTCCCGACATCCGGCTGTACTGTCGCCATGAGGAGCAGTGACGCTGGTTCTAGCCCTGTAACGATTGCAATCAGGCTGCGATTGCCATGGCTCGGAACAGGCGAGTGGTTAACGCAGCTCCGCACAACTATGAGATCACGTCCCAGTTTCGCGTGTCGAGCTTCGCCTCGAGAACATTGCACGGACAAGTTGGAGAACATCGTGATTGATACGCTCGGCCGCGCCATTAAGCCACGGCTCGTACACTGGCGAGAGCTGTTGCGCCATCCCGAGTCGCTCCGTTACCAGATGAACAACTTGGTTTCGGAAATACGAGCCGTAGTCAGTCTTGAGCGCGCGCGCGGCGGTCCGAACCTTTTGTGCCAATCGATGATCGCGTCTACCGCAACGCGAGCGCTCGCCGTGGCGAAGACAACGGGCTTGCAGAAGTGTGAGAATGCGTCCTTCCGCACAAGACGGTACTTTTCGGCTGTGACGCTCTCGCCGATGTACAAATAGTCCAAGAGATGAGCTTGATGCGTTTGGACGCGAGTGCGTCTGTCGCCCATTCGCGCTTGGGATGGCGTGCCCTTGATGTGTGCACAGAGGAGGCACTTGTTCACGATCGCTTGAGACTTGCACTGCTGCGCGCATCTGCGCTTGGTAGTGTAATGCAGAGTCTGTTGCACTCGTAGGGACTCGCGTCGGCGTGAACTGTCAGCTTGCCGACGTCACGCATGCATGCGGCGCCCTCCTGGTCTACCTGCCGCCCTCCTGCCCACAACTCATTCCGATCGAGGTCATGTTCGGGCAGCTCAAGCGATGGCTCGCGCGGCACACCAGGAGGTGGGGTGGGTGGAAAGGTGTGGCCTCGAGCGTAGCGAGAGAATAAACTTGTGATTGATTGCGCTATGTGTCGTGTTTGATTGTGTTTATCGGCGCTTACTCGCTGTTGCGGTTGACGTCGTCGACGTCCTCAAGTGGCTCCGATGGAGCAACAAAGCGCAAATACACGTCGTCAGCAATAAAGCTGTACGACGAGAGTCCAAGCGCATCACGAAGCTCTGCAACGGTCACTGCGAGCTGCATTTCAGTCGAGCTGTTCAGTCGAACCGTGATGGTGTGGAATTGCGGCGCTGTGTTGTGCGCACTCGTCGAGTCCTGCATTGCGTCCAAGTGCTGCATTTGACGGAACGTAGCAGAAGTCGGTTAGCTCGGGCGGGAACCCGTCCGGCAGTCGGGCGTTCTCCATTCCCCATTAGTCCCGATCAGCTTCCCCATCCAAAATTTTCGGACGTGAGGCAAGATTCTCGTCGACCGTGCAAGCCGACGCTTGAACACGCGCTGTTGTTGCTCTGCGCACGACTGTTTGCGTTAGCTTTGCAGCAAATGCAAACAGCTGGACGGCCAACGGACTCGAGTCTTTCGTACGCTTGTTGTCGTGAGAGCGAGATTGGTTCACCATGTGCGTGAAGTTGAGCTGTGCGAGCGCCACAACGTCTCGCTGAGTTGCGTGGAGACTGAGCTTGATGTAAAGAGTACGATCAGGCCGAGTGGTCCTCGCCTCGCGTGATGCTAGAGCTCGCAACACACGCTCTTCGGTCATTGCAGTGACCACTTCAAACCCGGCTTGAGTGAGATCGATGCTGAAGTCGCCATCGTCGACGCAGACGTTTGTACCACTTCTCTTGCTGATGTCACTGACTTTAAGCGACACTACTCGATCGTATTTGTTTTCGCGATGTTGCTCAGTTTGCCTGCCTCTTCGGTGTCTTTGTGGTAAGCACGAGCGTATCAACGCTCTAAAACAGTCATCAACATCTAAAAATGACCTTTTCCGATTAGATATGTTTAAGGATCAGTGTCCATTTTAGACTAATCGCGTCGTTTTACAATACAGAATAGAGTTTTTGGCGTCGACCACAATAGAAAAGATGATCGCGGTGTAAGAGCTCGCGGAGACGTAGCCCCTTCGCGCGCGCAAACTCAGCGTCCACACAGGCGCGCTCGCCATGCGCCCGGCGCGTACGAAAACCGTAATTCTAAAGCAGGTGCCGCACCTAGCCACCACGAGTAAAGCGAGTCAAGCGGACGGCGGGATTTCGAGTGCGCGCAACACTGCCCGGCACCGCTACGAGTGAGAGCCGGGCGTGGACTAACAAATCGACGGCTGCAGAGTCGAGTCGCACGGTGCGTCGAGAAAGAGCACGTCGCCACACTCACACTGGCTACATCGCAGAAGAATCCAGTAAGTATCCAGTGGAGCGACTGCACAGCAGGCTTAGACGTAGCAAGCACAGAGGAAGGTGTGCATGCGAACTAAGGACCCTCGATCAATCAATCACTTTGCATTTTGCATCCAACCACTCAAGCGCATTTTCATCATGATGATGCGCATGATCGTCGACTTCCCGGGCGGCTTGGTGATGCCGATTTTTTTTTGCGAGCCAACCCAGCCAGCTCTTTGTACGACATGTACGGTGAGTCGTTGTGCATGGTGCAGACCATGAGGTGCTGGTGCTTTGTAACGCGGACGTGCACCGTCATCGTTGGCGCTCGTTTCGCGCTGCTCGTTGTGTGAGTTATTGAGTGGAGCGTGGCGCAAAAATTAGTCTTGCGCGCCAAATGTTCATGAATCAAGTTTGCAAGGGTATGAG
Organism: Pythium guiyangense; assembly: GCA_003730235.1. Taxonomy (NCBI): domain Eukaryota; phylum Oomycota; class Peronosporomycetes; order Pythiales; family Pythiaceae; genus Pythium; species Pythium guiyangense. Next base: position 445,027 of record QXDM01000028.1, read on the forward strand.
GTGATGACCGTCTAACTGACGCGCTCCGCACAGTACGGTCACTGTCTCTTGAGCAACACGCAATCTACCTGTAATATGTTGCGCACTTCGCGGGCGGACGATCATCGCCATGGACGTGAGACTGAATGTCGGTGTTGGTGCTTAGACCAGCGATCGCACTACAACCGACACATTTCAAATATGCAATCCAACGAGCTGTCGATATTGACAACGAGGGACGCGTCTCTGTTCTTTCATCCGTCAAACTCATACCGAAACTCAATTGAGAGTGGCACAGCGACTTCATCGCCTCAGTTCTCAGTCTGAAAACAATTTTCTTATGTTTAATACCTACAATTTAAAACTACAGCATTTGTACCTGCTCTGGTTCTTATGTTTAGTATCTACAACTGCAGCATTTGTACCTGGTTCTTGCTTTATAAACCGTGCTTGCCAATCGTTCATGCAAATCGTTCATGCATCTCTGTGGTCAGTCTTGATGGATATGGTGGGTCTGTGGAGAGGAAAATTGGATAGCGACATTGAGCGTTAGCAATGCTATGCAGCTTGTGTCGAGGCTGTAGTACCATGAGCAGCTCGAGCACGAGTAGGCGCGACTGCTTGCGCCAGTAGTAATGAAACCTGCGACTGAGGCGTTACGCAACGGGCACAACAGGTGGTGATGCGACAAGCGTGTGTGAGCCTCGACACTCCTATGCTCAAAAGATGCATTACGGCTCTAGTGAGCGCTTGAGGCGGACGACCTTTGCATCTGCAGCGTGGCTGCACATGTATTGCTTGACGTGGCCAGATAGATGCTTGTAAACAACTCCCAAGTACCTTCAGAGCCCTTGCCAAGCGATCGCGATCTCAAACACTGCGTCCTTGTTGAAGCTAGTGTCACCGAAACCGCGTACGCCGAGTACGAATTTTTGCGACGAGATGTGTTCTTGTAGTTCTTTGGTCACCTCCATGGACTGCTCGGCGTTAGTGCTTCAGTCAGGAGCCATGTGCTTTGTGTGTTGTTTGCGCAAGGATGTTCTGGATAGCGAAGAAGTGTGACTTGATCTCGTGCACGACGAATGGCCCGACCCATCACGCTGTCAGCTTGGAAGCTGAAAGACGAGGATCGACCCGGAACCAGAGCACAAATCACCGACCTCGAAGTTGGCAGTCGCGCCAGTTGATTTGCTACGGTCGGTGCTACGCTTCGACTGTTTGCGCTCCATCACGACTGAGTGCAGACCTTCGCGATTGGTCCTAAGACGCCTCGTCGCTTGCTCCGCCACATTAGGGTTCACCTCAACGACGTGCGCTGCTCTGTTGGGCTTCCCGACATCCGGCTGTACTGTCGCCATGAGGAGCAGTGACGCTGGTTCTAGCCCTGTAACGATTGCAATCAGGCTGCGATTGCCATGGCTCGGAACAGGCGAGTGGTTAACGCAGCTCCGCACAACTATGAGATCACGTCCCAGTTTCGCGTGTCGAGCTTCGCCTCGAGAACATTGCACGGACAAGTTGGAGAACATCGTGATTGATACGCTCGGCCGCGCCATTAAGCCACGGCTCGTACACTGGCGAGAGCTGTTGCGCCATCCCGAGTCGCTCCGTTACCAGATGAACAACTTGGTTTCGGAAATACGAGCCGTAGTCAGTCTTGAGCGCGCGCGCGGCGGTCCGAACCTTTTGTGCCAATCGATGATCGCGTCTACCGCAACGCGAGCGCTCGCCGTGGCGAAGACAACGGGCTTGCAGAAGTGTGAGAATGCGTCCTTCCGCACAAGACGGTACTTTTCGGCTGTGACGCTCTCGCCGATGTACAAATAGTCCAAGAGATGAGCTTGATGCGTTTGGACGCGAGTGCGTCTGTCGCCATTCGCGCTTGGGATGGCGTGCCCTTGATGTGTGCACAGAGGAGGCACTTGTTCACGATCGCTTGAGACTTGCACTGCTGCGCGCATCTGCGCTTGGTAGTGTAATGCAGAGTCTGTTGCACTCGTAGGGACTCGCGTCGGCGTGAACTGTCAGCTTGCCGACGTCACGCATGCATGCGGCGCCCTCCTGGTCTACCTGCCGCCCTCCTGCCCACAACTCATTCCGATCGAGGTCATGTTCGGGCAGCTCAAGCGATGGCTCGCGCGGCACACCAGGAGGTGGGGTGGGTGGAAAGGTGTGGCCTCGAGCGTAGCGAGAGAATAAACTTGTGATTGATTGCGCTATGTGTCGTGTTTGATTGTGTTTATCGGCGCTTACTCGCTGTTGCGGTTGACGTCGTCGACGTCCTCAAGTGGCTCCGATGGAGCAACAAAGCGCAAATACACGTCGTCAGCAATAAAGCTGTACGACGAGAGTCCAAGCGCATCACGAAGCTCTGCAACGGTCACTGCGAGCTGCATTTCAGTCGAGCTGTTCAGTCGAACCGTGATGGTGTGGAATTGCGGCGCTGTGTTGTGCGCACTCGTCGAGTCCTGCATTGCGTCCAAGTGCTGCATTTGACGGAACGTAGCAGAAGTCGGTAGCTCGGGCGGGAACCCGTCCGGCAGTCGGGCGTTCTCCATTCCCCATTAGTCCCGATCAGCTTCCCCATCCAAAATTTTCGGACGTGAGGCAAGATTCTCGTCGACCGTGCAAGCCGACGCTTGAACACGCGCTGTTGTTGCTCTGCGCACGACTGTTTGCGTTAGCTTTGCAGCAAATGCAAACAGCTGGACGGCCAACGGACTCGAGTCTTTCGTACGCTTGTTGTCGTGAGAGCGAGATTGGTTCACCATGTGCGTGAAGTTGAGCTGTGCGAGCGCCACAACGTCTCGCTGAGTTGCGTGGAGACTGAGCTTGATGTAAAGAGTACGATCAGGCCGAGTGGTCCTCGCCTCGCGTGATGCTAGAGCTCGCAACACACGCTCTTCGGTCATTGCAGTGACCACTTCAAACCCGGCTTGAGTGAGATCGATGCTGAAGTCGCCATCGTCGACGCAGACGTTTGTACCACTTCTCTTGCTGATGTCACTGACTTTAAGCGACACTACTCGATCGTATTTGTTTTCGCGATGTTGCTCAGTTTGCCTGCCTCTTCGGTGTCTTTGTGGTAAGCACGAGCGTATCAACGCTCTAAAACAGTCATCAACATCTAAAAATGACCTTTTCCGATTAGATATGTTTAAGGATCAGTGTCCATTTTAGACTAATCGCGTCGTTTTACAATACAGAATAGAGTTTTTGGCGTCGATCCACAATAGAAAGATGATCGCGGTGTAAGAGCTCGCGGAGACGTAGCCCCTTCGCGCGCGCAAACTCAGCGTTCACACAGGCGCGCTCGCCATGCGCCCGGCGCGTACGAAAACCGTAATTCTAAAGCAGGTGCCGCACCTAAGCCACCACGAGTAAAGCGAGTCAAGCGGACGGGCGGGATTTCGAGTGCGCGCAACAACTGCCCGGCACCGCTACGAGTGAGAGCCGGGCGTGGACTAACAAATCGACGGCTGCAGAGTCGAGTCGCCCGGTGCGCGAGAAAGAGCACGTCGCCTTTGGAGCTGCTCGACAGGCAGTCGTCGGAGCTATGCTGCCCCTTTGATGATGCGCATGATCGTCGACTTCCCGGGCGGCTTGGTGATGCCGATTTTTTGCGAGCCAACCCAGCCAGCTCTTTGTACGACATGTACGGTGAGTCGTTGTGCATGGTGCAGGACCATGAGGTGCTGGTGCTTTGTAACGCGGACGTGCACCGTCATCGTTGGCGCTCGTTTCGCGCTGCTCGTTGTGTGAGTTATTGAGTGGAGCGTGGCGCAAAATTTAGTCTTGCGCGCCAAATGTTCATGAATCAAGTTTGCAAGGGTATGAGGTGATGACCGTCTAACTGACGCGCTCCGCACAGTACGGTCACTGTCTCTTGAGCAACACGCAATCTACCTGTAATATGTTGCGCACTTCGCGGGCGGCCGATCATCGCCATGGACGTGAGACTGAATGTCGGTGTTGGTGCTTAGACCAGCGATCGCACTACAACCGACACATTTCAAATATGCAATCCAACGAGCTGTCGATATTGACAACGAGGGACGCGTCTCTGTTCTTTCATCCGTCAAACTCATACCGAAACTCAATTGAGAGTGGCACAGCGACTTCATCGCCTCAGTTCTCAGTCTGAAAACAATTTTCTTATGTTTAATACTACAATTTAAAACTACAGCATTTGTACCTGCTCTGGTTCTTATGTTTAGTATCTACAACTGCAGCATTTGTACCTGGTTCTTGCTTTATAAACCGTGCTTGCCAATCGTTCATGCAAATCGTTCATGCATCTCTGTGGTCAGTCTTGATGGATATGTGGGTCTGTGGAGAGGAAAATTGGATTAGCGACATTGAGCGTTAGCAATGCTATGCAGCTTGTGTCGAGGCTGTAGTACCATGAGCAGCTCGAGCACGAGTAGGCGCGACTGCTTGCGCCAGTAGTAATGAAACCTGCGACTGAGGCGTTACGCAACGGGCACAACAGGTGGTGATGCGACAAGCGTGTGTGAGCCTCGACACTCCTATGCTCAAAAGATGCATTACGGCTCTAGTGAGCGCTTGAGGCGGACGACCTTTGCATCTGCAGCGTGGCTGCACATGTATTGCTTGACGTGGCCAGATAGATGCTTGTAAACAACTCCCAAGTACCTTCAGAGCCCTTGCCAAGCGATCGCGATCTCAAACACTGCTCCTTGTTGAAGCTAGTGTCACCGAAACCGCGTACGCCGAGTACGAATTTTTGCGACGAGATGTGTTCTTGTAGTTCTTTGGTCACCTCCATGGACTGCTCGGCGTTAGTGCTTCAGTCAGGAGCCATGTGCTTTGTGTGTTGTTGCGCAAGGATGTTCTGGATAGCGAAGAAGTGTGACTTGATCTCGTGCACGACGAATGGCCCGACCCATCACGCTGTCAGCTTGGAAGCTGAAAGACGAGGATCGACCCGGAACCAGAGCACAAATCACCGACCTCGAAGTTGGCAGTCGCGCCAGTTGATTTGCTACGGTCGGTGCTACGCTTCGACTGTTTGCGCTCCATCAGACTGAGTGCAGACCTTCGCGATTGGTCCTAAGACGCCTCGTCGCTTGCTCCGCCACATTAGGGTTCACCTCAACGACGTGCGCTGCTCTGTTGGGCTTCCCGACATCCGGCTGTACTGTCGCCATGAGGAGCAGTGACGCTGGTTCTAGCCCTGTAACGATTGCAATCAGGCTGCGATTGCCATGGCTCGGAACAGGCGAGTGGTTAACGCAGCTCCGCACAACTATGAGATCACGTCCCAGTTTCGCGTGTCGAGCTTCGCCTCGAGAACATTGCACGGACAAGTTGGAGAACATCGTGATTGATACGCTCGGCCGCGCCATTAAGCCACGGCTCGTACACTGGCGAGAGCTGTTGCGCCATCCCGAGTCGCTCCGTTACCAGATGAACAACTTGGTTTCGGAAATACGAGCCGTAGTCAGTCTTGAGCGCGCGCGCGGCGGTCCGAACCTTTTGTGCCAATCGATGATCGCGTCTACCGCAACGCGAGCGCTCGCCGTGGCGAAGACAACGGGCTTGCAGAAGTGTGAGAATGCGTCCTTCCGCACAAGACGGTACTTTTCGGCTGTGACGCTCTCGCCGATGTACAAATAGTCCAAGAGATGAGCTTGATGCGTTTGGACGCGAGTGCGTCTGTCGCCCATTCGCGCTTGGGATGGCGTGCCCTTGATGTGTGCACAGAGGAGGCACTTGTTCACGATCGCTTGAGACTTGCACTGCTGCGCGCATCTGCGCTTGGTAGTGTAATGCAGAGTCTGTTGCACTCGTAGGGACTCGCGTCGGCGTGAACTGTCAGCTTGCCGACGTCACGCATGCATGCGGCGCCCTCCTGGTCTACCTGCCGCCCTCCTGCCCACAACTCATTCCGATCGAGGTCATGTTCGGGCAGCTCAAGCGATGGCTCGCGCGGCACACCAGGAGGTGGGGTGGGTGGAAAGGTGTGGCCTCGAGCGTAGCGAGAGAATAAACTTGTGATTGATTGCGCTATGTGTCGTGTTTGATTGTGTTTATCGGCGCTTACTCGCTGTTGCGGTTGACGTCGTCGACGTCCTCAAGTGGCTCCGATGGAGCAACAAAGCGCAAATACACGTCGTCAGCAATAAAGCTGTACGACGAGAGTCCAAGCGCATCACGAAGCTCTGCAACGGTCACTGCGAGCTGCATTTCAGTCGAGCTGTTCAGTCGAACCGTGATGGTGTGGAATTGCGGCGCTGTGTTGTGCGCACTCGTCGAGTCCTGCATTGCGTCCAAGTGCTGCATTTGACGGAACGTAGCAGAAGTCGGTAGCTCGGGCGGGAACCCGTCCGGCAGTCGGGCGTTCTCCATTCCCCATTAGTCCCGATCAGCTTCCCCATCCAAAATTTTCGGACGTGAGGCAAGATTCTCGTCGACCGTGCAAGCCGACGCTTGAACACGCGCTGTTGTTGCTCTGCGCACGACTGTTTGCGTTAGCTTTGCAGCAAATGCAAACAGCTGGACGGCCAACGGACTCGAGTCTTTCGTACGCTTGTTGTCGTGAGAGCGAGATTGGTTCACCATGTGCGTGAAGTTGAGCTGTGCGAGCGCCACAACGTCTCGCTGAGTTGCGTGGAGACTGAGCTTGATGTAAAGAGTACGATCAGGCCGAGTGGTCCTCGCCTCGCGTGATGCTAGAGCTCGCAACACACGCTCTTCGGTCATTGCAGTGACCACTTCAAACCCGGCTTGAGTGAGATCGATGCTGAAGTCGCCATCGTCGACGCAGACGTTTGTACCACTTCTCTTGCTGATGTCACTGACTTTAAGCGACACTACTCGATCGTATTTGTTTTCGCGATGTTGCTCAGTTTGCCTGCCTCTTCGGTGTCTTTGTGGTAAGCACGAGCGTATCAACGCTCTAAAACAGTCATCAACATCTAAAAATGACCTTTTCCGATTAGATATGTTTAAGGATCAGTGTCCATTTTAGACTAATCGCGTCGTTTTACAATACAGAATAGAGTTTTTGGCGTCGACCACAATAGAAAAGATGATCGCGGTGTAAGAGCTCGCGGAGACGTAGCCCCTTCGCGCGCGCAAACTCAGCGTCCACACAGGCGCGCTCGCCATGCGCCCGGCGCGTACGAAAACCGTAATTCTAAAGCAGGTGCCGCACCTAGCCACCACGAGTAAAGCGAGTCAAGCGGACGGCGGGATTTCGAGTGCGCGCAACACTGCCCGGCACCGCTACGAGTGAGAGCCGGGCGTGGACTAACAAATCGACGGCTGCAGAGTCGAGTCGCACGGTGCGTCGAGAAAGAGCACGTCGCCTTTGGAGCTGCTCGACAGGCAGTCGTCGGAGCTATGCTGCCCCTTTGATGATGCGCATGATCGTCGACTTCCCGGGCGGCTTGGTGATGCCGATTTTTTGCGAGCCAACCCAGCCAGCTCTTTGTACGACATGTACGGTGAGTCGTTGTGCATGGTGCCCATGAGGTGCTGGTGCTTTGTAACGCGGACGTGCACCGTCATCGAGTTATTGAGTGGAGCGTGGCGCAAAAATTTAGTCTTGCGCGCCAAATGTTCATGAATCAAGTTTGCAAGGGTATGAGGTGATGACCGTCTAACTGACGCGCTCCGCACAGTACGGTCACTGTCTCTTGAGCAACACGCAATCTACCTGTAATATGTTGCGCACTTCGCGGGCGGACGATCATCGCCATGGACGTGAGACTGAATGTCGGTGTTGGTGCTTAGACCAGCGATCGCACTACAACCGACACATTTCAAATATGCAATCCAACGAGCTGTCGATATTGACAACGAGGGACGCGTCTCTGTTCTTTCATCCGTCAAACTCATACCGAAACTCAATTGAGAGTGGCACAGCGACTTCATCGCCTCAGTTCTCAGTCTGAAAACAATTTTCTTATGTTTAATACCTACAATTTAAAACTACAGCATTTGTACCTGCTCTGGTTCTTATGTTTAGTATCTACAACTGCAGCATTTGTACCTGGTTCTTGCTTTATAAACCGTGCTTGCCAATCGTTCATGCAAATCGTTCATGCATCTCTGTGGTCAGTCTTGATGGATATGGTGGGTCTGTGGAGAGGAAAATTGGATAGCGACATTGAGCGTTAGCAATGCTATGCAGCTTGTGTCGAGGCTGTAGTACCATGAGCAGCTCGAGCACGAGTAGGCGCGACTGCTTGCGCCAGTAGTAATGAAACCTGCGACTGAGGCGTTACGCAACGGGCACAACAGGTGGTGATGCGACAAGCGTGTGTGAGCCTCGACACTCCTATGCTCAAAAGATGCATTACGGCTCTAGTGAGCGCTTGAGGCGGACGACCTTTGCATCTGCAGCGTGGCTGCACATGTATTGCTTGACGTGGCCAGATAGATGCTTGTAAACAACTCCCAAGTACCTTCAGAGCCCTTGCCAAGCGATCGCGATCTCAAACACTGCGTCCTTGTTGAAGCTAGTGTCACCGAAACCGCGTACGCCGAGTACGAATTTTTGCGACGAGATGTGTTCTTGTAGTTCTTTGGTCACCTCCATGGACTGCTCGGCGTTAGTGCTTCAGTCAGGAGCCATGTGCTTTGTGTGTTGTTTGCGCAAGGATGTTCTGGATAGCGAAGAAGTGTGACTTGATCTCGTGCACGACGAATGGCCCGACCCATCACGCTGTCAGCTTGGAAGCTGAAAGACGAGGATCGACCCGGAACCAGAGCACAAATCACCGACCTCGAAGTTGGCAGTCGCGCCAGTTGATTTGCTACGGTCGGTGCTACGCTTCGACTGTTTGCGCTCCATCACGACTGAGTGCAGACCTTCGCGATTGGTCCTAAGACGCCTCGTCGCTTGCTCCGCCACATTAGGGTTCACCTCAACGACGTGCGCTGCTCTGTTGGGCTTCCCGACATCCGGCTGTACTGTCGCCATGAGGAGCAGTGACGCTGGTTCTAGCCCTGTAACGATTGCAATCAGGCTGCGATTGCCATGGCTCGGAACAGGCGAGTGGTTAACGCAGCTCCGCACAACTATGAGATCACGTCCCAGTTTCGCGTGTCGAGCTTCGCCTCGAGAACATTGCACGGACAAGTTGGAGAACATCGTGATTGATACGCTCGGCCGCGCCATTAAGCCACGGCTCGTACACTGGCGAGAGCTGTTGCGCCATCCCGAGTCGCTCCGTTACCAGATGAACAACTTGGTTTCGGAAATACGAGCCGTAGTCAGTCTTGAGCGCGCGCGCGGCGGTCCGAACCTTTTGTGCCAATCGATGATCGCGTCTACCGCAACGCGAGCGCTCGCCGTGGCGAAGACAACGGGCTTGCAGAAGTGTGAGAATGCGTCCTTCCGCACAAGACGGTACTTTTCGGCTGTGACGCTCTCGCCGATGTACAAATAGTCCAAGAGATGAGCTTGATGCGTTTGGACGCGAGTGCGTCTGTCGCCCATTCGCGCTTGGGATGGCGTGCCCTTGATGTGTGCACAGAGGAGGCACTTGTTCACGATCGCTTGAGACTTGCACTGCTGCGCGCATCTGCGCTTGGTAGTGTAATGCAGAGTCTGTTGCACTCGTAGGGACTCGCGTCGGCGTGAACTGTCAGCTTGCCGACGTCACGCATGCATGCGGCGCCCTCCTGGTCTACCTGCCGCCCTCCTGCCCACAACTCATTCCGATCGAGGTCATGTTCGGGCAGCTCAAGCGATGGCTCGCGCGGCACACCAGGAGGTGGGGTGGGTGGAAAGGTGTGGCCTCGAGCGTAGCGAGAGAATAAACTTGTGATTGATTGCGCTATGTGTCGTGTTTGATTGTGTTTATCGGCGCTTACTCGCTGTTGCGGTTGACGTCGTCGACGTCCTCAAGTGGCTCCGATGGAGCAACAAAGCGCAAATACACGTCGTCAGCAATAAAGCTGTACGACGAGAGTCCAAGCGCATCACGAAGCTCTGCAACGGTCACTGCGAGCTGCATTTCAGTCGAGCTGTTCAGTCGAACCGTGATGGTGTGGAATTGCGGCGCTGTGTTGTGCGCACTCGTCGAGTCCTGCATTGCGTCCAAGTGCTGCATTTGACGGAACGTAGCAGAAGTCGGTAGCTCGGGCGGGAACCCGTCCGGCAGTCGGGCGTTCTCCATTCCCCATTAGTCCCGATCAGCTTCCCCATCCAAAATTTTCGGACGTGAGGCAAGATTCTCGTCGACCGTGCAAGCCGACGCTTGAACACGCGCTGTTGTTGCTCTGCGCACGACTGTTTGCGTTAGCTTTGCAGCAAATGCAAACAGCTGGACGGCCAACGGACTCGAGTCTTTCGTACGCTTGTTGTCGTGAGAGCGAGATTGGTTCACCATGTGCGTGAAGTTGAGCTGTGCGAGCGCCACAACGTCTCGCTGAGTTGCGTGGAGACTGAGCTTGATGTAAAGAGTACGATCAGGCCGAGTGGTCCTCGCCTCGCGTGATGCTAGAGCTCGCAACACACGCTCTTCGGTCATTGCAGTGACCACTTCAAACCCGGCTTGAGTGAGATCGATGCTGAAGTCGCCATCGTCGACGCAGACGTTTGTACCACTTCTCTTGCTGATGTCACTGACTTTAAGCGACACTACTCGATCGTATTTGTTTTCGCGATGTTGCTCAGTTTGCCTGCCTCTTCGGTGTCTTTGTGGTAAGCACGAGCGTATCAACGCTCTAAAACAGTCATCAACATCTAAAAATGACCTTTTCCGATTAGATATGTTTAAGGATCAGTGTCCATTTTAGACTAATCGCGTCGTTTTACAATACAGAATAGAGTTTTTGGCGTCGACCACAATAGAAAAGATGATCGCGGTGTAAGAGCTCGCGGAGACGTAGCCCCTTCGCGCGCGCAAACTCAGCGTCCACACAGGCGCGCTCGCCATGCGCCCGGCGCGTACGAAAACCGTAATTCTAAAGCAGGTGCCGCACCTAGCCACCACGAGTAAAGCGAGTCAAGCGGACGGCGGGATTTCGAGTGCGCGCAACACTGCCCGGCACCGCTACGAGTGAGAGCCGGGCGTGGACTAACAAATCGACGGCTGCAGAGTCGAGTCGCACGGTGCGTCGAGAAAGAGCACGTCGCCTTTGGAGCTGCTCGACAGGCAGTCGTCGGAGCTATGCTGCCCCTTTGATGATGCGCATGATCGTCGACTTCCCGGGCGGCTCTGTACGTGATGCCATGATGAGATTCAACCGCAGAGCATTCTTTGTACGACATGTACGGTGAGTCGTGTTGCATGCGTGCATGGACCATGAGGTGCTGGTGCTGTTGTAACGCGGACGTGCACCGTCATCGTTGGCGCTCGTTTCGCGCTGCTCGTAGTTATTGAGTGGAGCATGGCTAAAAGTCTTGCGCGCCAAATGTTCATGAACAAGTTTGCAAGGGTATTGTGATGACCGTCTTCACATCGTACGGTGCACTGTCTTTCAGCAATCTACCTGTAATAAAATTGGATACGTTCATTGTCGTGAGACTGAATGTCGGTGTACCATGAGCGCGCGACTACAACCGCACATTTCAAATTGCGCCAGTCGAGCTAAACCTGGACGCGTCGTCTGTTCATCCAACGACCGAAACTCAATTGACACAGCGACTTCATCGTCAGTTCTCAGTCAAAAACAATTTTCTTATGTTTAATACCTACAATTTAAAACTACAGCATTTGTACCTGGGCATTCATGTTTAGTATCTACAACTGCAGCATTTGTACCTGGTTCTTGCTTTATAAACCGTGCTTGCCAATCGTTCATGCAAATCGTTCATGCATCTCTGTGGTCAGTCTTGATGGATATGGTGGGTCTGTGGAGAGGAAAATTGGATAGCGACATTGAGCGTTAGCAATGCTATGCAGCTTGTGTCGAGGCTGTAGTACCATGAGCAGCTCGAGCACGAGTAGGCGCGACTGCTTGCGCCAGTAGTAATGAAACCTGCGACTGAGGCGTTACGCAACGGGCACAACAGGTGGTGATGCGACAAGCGTGTGTGAGCCTCGACACTCCTATGCTCAAAAGATGCATTACGGCTCTAGTGAGCGCTTGAGGCGGACGACCTTTGCATCTGCAGCGTGGCTGCACATGTATTGCTTGACGTGGCCAGATAGATGCTTGTAAACAACTCCCAAGTACCTTCAGAGCCCTTGCCAAGCGATCGCGATCTCAAACACTGCGTCCTTGTTGAAGCTAGTGTCACCGAAACCGCGTACGCCGAGTACGAATTTTTGCGACGAGATGTGTTCTTGTAGTTCTTTGGTCACCTCCATGGACTGCTCGGCGTTAGTGCTTCAGTCAGGAGCCATGTGCTTTGTGTGTTGTTTGCGCAAGGATGTTCTGGATAGCGAAGAAGTGTGACTTGATCTCGTGCACGACGAATGGCCCGACCCATCACGCTGTCAGCTTGGAAGCTGAAAGACGAGGATCGACCCGGAACCAGAGCACAAATCACCGACCTCGAAGTTGGCAGTCGCGCCAGTTGATTTGCTACGGTCGGTGCTACGCTTCGACTGTTTGCGCTCCATCACGACTGAGTGCAGACCTTCGCGATTGGTCCTAAGACGCCTCGTCGCTTGCTCCGCCACATTAGGGTTCACCTCAACGACGTGCGCTGCTCTGTTGGGCTTCCCGACATCCGGCTGTACTGTCGCCATGAGGAGCAGTGACGCTGGTTCTAGCCCTGTAACGATTGCAATCAGGCTGCGATTGCCATGGCTCGGAACAGGCGAGTGGTTAACGCAGCTCCGCACAACTATGAGATCACGTCCCAGTTTCGCGTGTCGAGCTTCGCCTCGAGAACATTGCACGGACAAGTTGGAGAACATCGTGATTGATACGCTCGGCCGCGCCATTAAGCCACGGCTCGTACACTGGCGAGAGCTGTTGCGCCATCCCGAGTCGCTCCGTTACCAGATGAACAACTTGGTTTCGGAAATACGAGCCGTAGTCAGTCTTGAGCGCGCGCGCGGCGGTCCGAACCTTTTGTGCCAATCGATGATCGCGTCTACCGCAACGCGAGCGCTCGCCGTGGCGAAGACAACGGGCTTGCAGAAGTGTGAGAATGCGTCCTTCCGCACAAGACGGTACTTTTCGGCTGTGACGCTCTCGCCGATGTACAAATAGTCCAAGAGATGAGCTTGATGCGTTTGGACGCGAGTGCGTCTGTCGCCCATTCGCGCTTGGGATGGCGTGCCCTTGATGTGTGCACAGAGGAGGCACTTGTTCACGATCGCTTGAGACTTGCACTGCTGCGCGCATCTGCGCTTGGTAGTGTAATGCAGAGTCTGTTGCACTCGTAGGGACTCGCGTCGGCGTGAACTGTCAGCTTGCCGACGTCACGCATGCATGCGGCGCCCTCCTGGTCTACCTGCCGCCCTCCTGCCCACAACTCATTCCGATCGAGGTCATGTTCGGGCAGCTCAAGCGATGGCTCGCGCGGCACACCAGGAGGTGGGGTGGGTGGAAAGGTGTGGCCTCGAGCGTAGCGAGAGAATAAACTTGTGATTGATTGCGCTATGTGTCGTGTTTGATTGTGTTTATCGGCGCTTACTCGCTGTTGCGGTTGACGTCGTCGACGTCCTCAAGTGGCTCCGATGGAGCAACAAAGCGCAAATACACGTCGTCAGCAATAAAGCTGTACGACGAGAGTCCAAGCGCATCACGAAGCTCTGCAACGGTCACTGCGAGCTGCATTTCAGTCGAGCTGTTCAGTCGAACCGTGATGGTGTGGAATTGCGGCGCTGTGTTGTGCGCACTCGTCGAGTCCTGCATTGCGTCCAAGTGCTGCATTTGACGGAACGTAGCAGAAGTCGGTAGCTCGGGCGGGAACCCGTCCGGCAGTCGGGCGTTCTCCATTCCCCATTAGTCCCGATCAGCTTCCCCATCCAAAATTTTCGGACGTGAGGCAAGATTCTCGTCGACCGTGCAAGCCGACGCTTGAACACGCGCTGTTGTTGCTCTGCGCACGACTGTTTGCGTTAGCTTTGCAGCAAATGCAAACAGCTGGACGGCCAACGGACTCGAGTCTTTCGTACGCTTGTTGTCGTGAGAGCGAGATTGGTTCACCATGTGCGTGAAGTTGAGCTGTGCGAGCGCCACAACGTCTCGCTGAGTTGCGTGGAGACTGAGCTTGATGTAAAGAGTACGATCAGGCCGAGTGGTCCTCGCCTCGCGTGATGCTAGAGCTCGCAACACACGCTCTTCGGTCATTGCAGTGACCACTTCAAACCCGGCTTGAGTGAGATCGATGCTGAAGTCGCCATCGTCGACGCAGACGTTTGTACCACTTCTCTTGCTGATGTCACTGACTTTAAGCGACACTACTCGATCGTATTTGTTTTCGCGATGTTGCTCAGTTTGCCTGCCTCTTCGGTGTCTTTGTGGTAAGCACGAGCGTATCAACGCTCTAAAACAGTCATCAACATCTAAAAATGACCTTTTCCGATTAGATATGTTTAAGGATCAGTGTCCATTTTAGACTAATCGCGTCGTTTTACAATACAGAATAGAGTTTTTGGCGTCGACCACAATAGAAAAGATGATCGCGGTGTAAGAGCTCGCGGAGACGTAGCCCCTTCGCGCGCGCAAACTCAGCGTCCACACAGGCGCGCTCGCCATGCGCCCGGCGCGTACGAAAACCGTAATTCTAAAGCAGGTGCCGCACCTAGCCACCACGAGTAAAGCGAGTCAAGCGGACGGCGGGATTTCGAGTGCGCGCAACACTGCCCGGCACCGCTACGAGTGAGAGCCGGGCGTGGACTAACAAATCGACGGCTGCAGAGTCGAGTCGCACGGTGCGTCGAGAAAGAGCACGTCGCCTTTGGAGCTGCTCGACAGGCAGTCGTCGGAGCTATGCTGCCCCTTTGATGATGCGCATGATCGTCGACTTCCCGGGCGGCTTGGTGATGCCGATTTTTTGCGAGCCAACCCAGCCAGCTCTTTGTACGACATGTACGGTGAGTCGTTGTGCATGGTGCAGACCATGAGGTGCTGGTGCTTTGTAACGCGGACGTGCACCGTCATCGTTGGCGCTCGTTTCGCGCTGCTCGTTGTGTGAGTTATTGAGTGGAGCGTGGCGCAAAAATTTAGTCTTGCGCGCCAAATGTTCATGAATCAAGTTTGCAAGGGTATGAGGTGATGACCGTCTAACTGACGCGCTCCGCACAGTACGGTCACTGTCTCTTGAGCAACACGCAATCTACCTGTAATATGTTGCGCACTCTTCGCGGGCGGACGATCATCGCCATTGACGTGAGACTGAATGTCGGTGTGGTGCTTAGACCAGCGATCGCACCTACAACCGACACATTTTCAATATGCAATCCAACGAGCTGTCGATATTGACACGAGGGACGCGTCTCTGTTCTTTTCACCGTCAAACTCATACCGAAACTCAATTGAGAGTGGCACAGCGACTTCATCGCCTCAGTTCTCAGTCTGAAAACAATTTCTTATGTTTAATACCTACAATTTAAACTAAAACAGCATTTGTACCTGCTCGGTTCTTAGGTTTAGTATCTACAACTCGCAGCATTTGTACCTGGTTCTTGCTTTATAACCGTGCTGTCAATCGTTCATGCAAATCTTCATGCATCTCTGTGTCGTCTTGATGGATATTGGTGGGTCTGTGGAGGGAAAAATGGGATAGCGACATTGAGCGTTAGCAATCTATGCAGCTTGTGTCGAGGCTGTAGTACCATGAGCAGCTCGAGCACGAGTAGGCGCGACTGCTTGCGCCGAGTAGTAATGAAACCTGCGACTGAGGCGTTACGCAACGGGCACAACAGGTGGTGATGCGACAAGCGTGTGGTGAGCCTCGACACTCCTATGCTCAAAAGATGCATTACGGCTCTAGTGAGCGCTTGAGGCGGACGACCTTGCATCTGCAGCGTGGCTGCACATGTATTGCTTGACGTGGCCAGATAGATGCTTGTAAACAACTCCCAAGTACCTTCAGAGCCCTTGCCAAGCGATCGCGATCTCAAACACTGCGTCCTTGTTGAAGCTAGTGTCAACCGAAACCGCGTACGCCGAGTACGAATTTTTGCGACGAGATGTGTTCTTGTAGTTCTTTGGTCACCCTCCATGGACTGCTCGGCGTTAGTGCTTCAGTCAGGAGCCATGTGCTTTGTGTGTTGGTTTGCGCAAGGATGTTCTGGATAGCGAAGAAGTGTGACTTGATCTCGTGCACGACGAATGCGAATGGCCCGACCATCACGCTGTCAGCTTGGAAGCTGAAAGACGAGGATCGACCCGGAACCAGAGGCGACAAATCACCGACCTCGAGTTGGCAGTCGCGCCATTTGATTTGCTACGGTCGGTGCTACGCTTCGACTGTTTGCGCGTCCATCACGACTGAGTGCAGACCTTCGCGATTGGTCCTAAGACGCCCTCGTCGCTTGCTCCGCCACATTAGGGTTACACCTCAACGACGTGCGCTGCTCTGTTTGGGCTTCCCGACATCCGGCTGTACTGTCGCCATGAGGAGCAGTGACGCTGGTTCTAGCCCTGTAACGATTGCAATCAGGCTGCGATTGCCATGGCTCGGAACAGGCGAGTGGTTAACGCAGCTCCGCACAACTATGAGATCACGTCCCAGTTTCGCGTGTCGAGCTTCGCCTCGAGAACATTGCACGGACAAGTTGGAGAACATCGTGATTGATACGCGCGGCCGCGCCATTAAGCCACGGCTCGTACACTGGCGAGAGCTGTTGCGCCATCCCGAGTCGCTCCGTTACCAGATGAACAACTTGGTTTCGGAAATACGAGCCGTAGTCAGTCTTGAGCGCGCGCGCGGCGGTCCGAACCTTTTGTGCCAATCGATGATCGCGTCTACCGCAACGCGAGCGCTCGCCGTGGCGAAGACAACGGGCTTGCAGAAGTGTGAGAATGCGTCCTTCCGCACAAGACGGTACTTTTCGGCTGTGACGCTCTCGCCGATGTACAAATAGTCCAAGAGATGAGCTTGATGCGTTGGACGCGAGTGCGTCTGTCGCCCATTCGCGCTGGGATGGCGTGCCTTGAGGTGTGCACAGAGGAGGCACTTGTTCACGATCGCTTGAGACTTGCACTGCTGCGCGCATCTGCGCTTGGTAGTGTAATGCAGAGTCTGTTTGCACTCGTAGGGACTCGCGTCGGGCGTGAACTGTCAGCTTGCCGACGTCACGCATGCATGCGGGCGCCCTCCTGGTCTACCTGCCGCCCTCCTGCCCACAACTCATTCCGATCGAGGTCATGTTCGGCAGCTCAAGCGATGGCTCGCGCGGCACACCAGGAGGTGGGGTGGGTGGAAAGGTGTGGCCTCGAGCGTAGCGAGAGAATAAACTTGTGATTGATTGCGCTATGTGTCGTGTTTGATTGTGGTTTATCGGCGCTTACTCGCTGTTGCGGTTGACGTCGTCGACGTCCTCAAGTGGCTCCGATGGAGCAACAAAGCGCAAATACACGTCGTCAGCAATAAAGCTGTACGACGAGAGTCCAAGCGCATCACGAAGCTCTGCAACGGTCACTGCGAGCTGCATTTCAGTCGAGCTGTTCAGTCGAACCGTGATGGTGTGGAATTGCGGCGCTGTGTTGTGCGCACTCGTCGAGTCCTGCATTGCGTCCAAGTGCTGCATTGACGGAACGTAGCAGAAGTCGGTAGCTCGGGCGGAACCCGTCCGGCAGTCGGGGCGTTCTCCATTCCCCATTAGTCCCGATCAGCTTCCCATCCAAAATTTCGGACGTGAGGCAAGATTCTCGTCGACCGTGCAAGCCGACGCTTGAACACGCGCTGTTGTTGCTCTGCGCACGACTGTTTGCGTTAGCTTGCAGCAAATGCAAACAGCTGGACGGCCAACGGACTCGAGTCTTTCGTACGCTTGTTGTCGTGAGAGCGAGATTGGTTCACCATGTGCGTGAAGTTGAGCTGTGCGAGCGCCACAACGTCTCGCTGAGTTGCGTGGAGACTGAGCTTGATGTAAAGAGTACGATCAGGCCGAGTGGGTCCTCGCCTCGCGTGATGCTAGAGCTCGCAACACACGCTCTTCGGTCATTGCAGTGACCACTTCAAACCCGGCTTGAGTGAGATCGATGCTGAAGTCGCCATCGTCGACGCAGACGTTTGTACCACTTCTCTTGCTGATGTCACTGACTTTAAGCGACACTACTCGATCGTATTTGTTTTCGCGATGTTGCTCAGTTTGCCTGCCTCTTCGTGTGTCTTTGTGGTAAGCACGAGCGTATCAACGCTCTATAAAACAGTCATCAAATCTAAAAATGACCTTTCCGATTAGATATTTTTAAGGATCAGTGTCCATTTAGACTATCGCGTCGTTTTACAATACAGAAATAGAGTTTTTTGGCGTCGACCACAATAGAAAAGATATCGCGGTTGTAAAGAGCTCGCGGAGACGTAGCCCCTTCGCGCGCGCAAACTCAGCGTCCACACAGGCCGCGCTCGCCATGCGCCCGGCGCGTACGAAACCGTAATTCTAAGCAGGTGCCGCACCATAGCCACCACGAGTAAGCGAGTCAAGGCGGACGGCGGGATTTCGAGTGCGCGCACACTGCCCGGCACCGCTACGAGTGAGAGCCGGGCGTGACTAACAAATCGACGGCTGCAGAGTCGAGTCGCACGGTGCGTCGAGAAAGAGCACGTCGCCTTTGGAGCTGCTCGACAGGCAGTCGTCGGAGCTATGCTGCCCCTTTTATGATGCGCATGATCGTCGACTTCCCGGGCGGCTTGGTGATGCCGATTTTTTGCGAGCCAACCCAGCCAGCTCTTTGTACGACATGTACGGTGAGTCGTTGTGCATGGTGCAGACCATGAGGTGCTGGTGCTTTGTAACGCGGACGTGCACCGTCATCGTTGGCGCTCGTTTCGCGCTGCTCGTTGTGTGAGTTATTGAGTGGAGCGTGGCGCAAAAATTTAGTCTTGCGCGCCAAATGTTCATGAATCAAGTTTGGCAAGGGTATGAGGTGATGACCGTCTAACTGACGCGCTCCGCACAGTACGGTCACTGTTCTCTTGAGCAACACGCAATCTACCTGTAATATGTGGCGCACTCTACTTCGCGGCGGACGATCATCGCCATGGACGTGAGACTGAATGTCGGTGTTGGTGCTTAGACCAGCGATCGCACTACAAACCGACACATTTCAAATATGCAATCCAACGAGCTGGTCGATATTGACAACGAGGGACGCGTCTCTGTTCTTTCATCCGTCAAAATCATACCAGAAACTCAATTGAGAGTTGGCCAGCGACTTTCATCGCCTCAGTCTCAGTCTGAAAACAATTTTCTTATGTTTATACCTACATATTTAAAACTACAAGCATTTGTACCTGCTCTGGTTCTTAGGTTTAGTATCTAACTGACAGCATTTGTACCTGGTTCTTGCTTTATAAACCGTGCTTGCTCAATCGTCATGCAAATCGTTCATGCATCTCTGTGGTCAGTCTTGATGGATATGGTGGTCTGTGGAGAGGAAAATTGGATAGCGACATTGGAGCGTTAGGCAATGCTATGCAGCTTGTGTCGAGGCTGTAGTACCATGGAGCCTCGAGCACGAGGTAGGCGCGACTGCTTGCGCCAGTAGTATTGAAACCTGCGACTGAGGCGTTACGCAACGGGCACAACAGGTGGTGATGCTACAAGCGTTGTGAGCCTCGACACTCCTAATGCTCAAAAGATGCATTACGGCTCTAGTGACGCTTGAGGCGGACGACCTTTGCATCTGCAGCGTGGCTGCAATGTATTGCTTGACGTGGCCAGATAGATGCTTGTAAACAACTCCCAAGTACCTTCAGAGCCCTTGCCAAGCGATCGCGATCTCAAACAACTGCGTCCTTGTTGAAGCTAGTGTCACCGAAACCGCGTACGCCGAGTACGAATTTTTGCGACAGATGTGTTCTTGTAGTTCTTTGGTCACCTCCATGGACTGCTCGGCGTTAGTGCTTCAGTCAGGAGCCATGTGCTTTGTGTGTTGTTTGCGCAAGGATGTTCTGGATAGCGAAGAAGTGTGACTTGATCTCGTGCACGACGAATGGCCCGACCCATCACGCTGTCAGCTTGGAAGCTGAAAGACGAGGATCGACCCGGAACCAGAGCACAATCACCGACCTCGAGTTGGCAGTCGCGCCAGTTTATTGCTACGGTCGGTGCTACGCTTCGACTGTTTGCGCTCCATCACGACTGAGTGCAGACCTTCGCGATTGGTCCTAAGACGCCTCGTCGCTTGCTCCGCCACATTAGGGTTCACCTCAACGACGTGCGCTGCTCTGTTGGGCTTCCCGACATCCGGCTGTACTGTCGCCATGAGGAGGCAGTGACGCTGGTTCTAGCCCTGTAACGATTGCAATCAGGCTGCGATTGCCATGGCTCGGAACAAGGCGAAGTGGTTAACGCAGCTCCGCACAACTATGAGATCACGTCCCAGTTTCGCGTGTCGAGCTTCGCCTCGAGAACATTGCACGACAAGTTGGAGAACATCGTGATTGATACGCTCGGCCGCGCCATTAAGCCACGGCTCGTACACTGGCGAGAGCTGTTGCGCCATCCCGAGTCGCTCCGTTACCAGATGAACAACTTGGTTTCGGAAATACGAGCCGTAGTCAGTCTTGAGCGCGCGCGCGGCGGTCCGAACCTTTTGTGCCAATCGATGATCGCGTCTACCGCAACGCGAGCGCTCGCCGTGGCGAGACAACGGGCTTGCAGAAGTGTGAGGAATGCGTCTTCCGCACAAGACGGTACTTTTCGCTGTGACGCTCTCGCCGATGTACAAATAGTCCAAGAGATGAGCTTGATGCGTTTGGACGCGAGTGCGTCTGTCGCCCATTCGCGCTTGGGATGGCGTGCCCTTGATGTTGTGCACAGAGGAGGCACTGTGTCACGATCGCTTGAGGACTTGCACTGCTGCGAGCATCTGCGCTTGGTAGGTAGTGTAATGCAGAGTCTGTTGCACTCGTAGGGACTCGCGTCGGCGTGAACTGTCAGCTTGCCGACGTCACGCATGCATTGCGGCGCCCTCCTGGTCTACCTGCCGCCCTCCTGCCCACAACTCATTCCGATCGAGGTCATGTTCGGGCAGCTCAAGCGATGGCTCGCGCGGCACACCAGGAGGTGGGGTGGGTGGAAAGGTTGTGGGCCTCGAGCGTAGCGAGAGAGAATAAACTTGTGATTGATTGCGCTATGTGTCGTGTTGATTGTGTTTATCGGCGCTTACTCGCTGTTGCGGTTGACGTCGTCGACGTCCTCAAGTGGCTCCGATGGAGCAACAAAGCGCAAATACACGTCGTCAGCAATAAAGCTGTACGACGAGAGTCAAGCGCATCACGAAGCTCTGCAACGGTCACTGCGAGCTGCATTTCAGTCGAGCTGTTCAGTCGAACCGTGATGGTGTGGAATTGCGGCGCTGTGTTGTGCGCACTCGTCGAGTCCTGCATTGCGTCCAAGTGCTGCATTTGACGGAACGTAGCAGAAGTCGGTAGCTTGGGCGGGAACCCGTCCGGCAGTCGGGCGTTCTCCATTCCCCATTAGTCCCGATCAGCTTCCCCATCCAAAATTTTTCGGACGTGAGGCAAGATTCTCGTCGACCGTGCAAGCCGACGCTTGAACACACGCGCTGTTGTTGCTCTGCGCACGACTGGTTTGCGTTAGCTTTGCAAGCAAATGCAAACAGCTGGACGGCCAACGGACTCGAGTCTTTCGTACGCTTGTTGTCGTTAGAGCGAGATTGGTTCACCATGGTGCGTGAAGTTGAGCTGTGCGAGCGCCACAACGTCTCGCTGAGTTGCGTGGAGACTGAGCTTGATGTAAAGAGTACGATCAGGGCCGAGTGGTCCTCGCCTCGCGTGATGCTAGAGCTCGCAACACACGCTCTTCGGTCATTGCAAGTGACCACTTCAAACCCGGCTTGAGTGAGATCGATGCTGAAGTCGCCATCGTCGACGCAGACGTTTGTACCACTTCTCTTGCTGATGTCACTGACTTTAAGCGACACTACTCGATCGTATTTGTTTCGCGATGTTTGCTCAGTTGCCTGCCTCTTCGGTGATCTTGTGGTAAGCAGCGAGCGTATCAACGCTCTAAAACAGTCATCAACATCTAAAAATGACCTTTTCCGATTAGATAGTGTTTAAGGATCAGTGTCCATTTTAGACTAATCGCGTCGTTTACATACAGAATAGAGTTTTTTGGCGTCGACCACAATAGAAAAGATGATCGCGTGTAAGAGCTCGCGGAGACGTAGCCCCTTCGCGCGCGCAAACTCAGCGTCCACACAGGCGCGCTCGCCATGCGCCCGGCGCGTACGAAAACCGTAATTCTAAAGCAGGGTTCCGCACCTAGCCACACGAGTAAAGCGAGTCAAGCGGACGGGCGGGATTCGAGTGCGCGCAACACTGCCCGGCACCGCTACGAGTTGAGAGCCGGGCGTGGACTACAAATCGACGGCTGCAGAGTCGAGTCGCACGGTGCGTCGAGAAAGAGCACGTCGCCTTTGGAGCTGCTCGACAGGCAGTCGTCGGAGCTATGCTTGCCCCTTTGATGATGCGCATGATCGTCGACTTCCCGGGCGGCTTGGTGATGCCGATTTTTTGCGAGCCAACCCAGCCAGCTCTTTGTACGACATGTACGGTGAGTCGTTTGTGCATGGTGCAGACCATGAGGTGCTGGTGCTTTTGTAACGCGGACGTGCACCGTCATCGTTGGCGCTCGTTTCGCGCTGCTCGTTGTGTGAGTTATTGAGTGGAGCGTGGCGCAAAAATTTAGTCTTGCGCGCCAAATGTTCATGAATCAAGTTTGCAAGGGTATGAGGTGATGACCGTCTAACTGACGCGCTCCGCACAGTACGGTCACTGTCTCTTGAGCAACACGCAATCTACCTGTAATATGTTGCGCACTTCGCGGGCGACGATCATCGCCATGGACGTGAGACTGAATGTCGGTGTTGGTGCTTAGACCAGCGATCGCACTACAACCGACACATTTCAAATATGCAATCCAACGAGCTGTCGATATTGACAACGAGGGACGCGTCCTCTGTTCTTTCATCCGTCAAACTCATACCGAAACTCAATTGAGAGTGGCACAGCGACTTCATCGCCTCAGTTCTCAGTCTGAAAACAATTTTCTTATGTTTAATACCTACAATTTAAAACTACAGCATTGTACCTGCTCTGGTTCTTATGTTAGTATCTACAACTGGCAGCATTTGTACCTGGTTCTTGCTTTATAAACCGTGCTTGCCAATCGTTCATGCAAATCGTTCATGCATCTCTGTGGTCAGTCTTGATGGATATGGTGGGTCTGTGGAGAGGAAAATTGGATAGCGACATTGAGCGTTAGCAATGCTATGCAGCTTGTGTCGAGGCTGTAGTACCATGAGCAGCTCGAGCACGAGTAGGCGCGACTGCTTGCGCCAGTAGTAATGAAACCTGCGACTGAGGCGTTACGCAACGGGCACAACAGGTGGTGATGCGACAAGCGTGTGTGAGCCTCGACACTCCTATGCTCAAAAGATGCATTACGGCTCTAGTGAGCGCTTGAGGCGGACGACCTTGCATCTGCAGCGTGGCTGCACATGTATTGCTTGACGTGGCCAGATAGATGCTTGTAAACAACTCCCAAGTACCTTCAGAGCCCTTGCCAAGCGATCGCGATCTCAAACACTGCGTCCTTGTTGAAGCTAGTGTCACCGAAACCGCGTACGCCGAGTACGAATTTTTGCGACGAGATGTGTTCTTGTAGTTCTTTGGTCACCCTCCATGGACTGCTCGGCGTTAGTGCTTCAGTCAGGAGCCATGTGCTTTGTGTGTTGTTTGCGCAAGGATGTTCTGGATAGCGAAGAAGTGTGACTTGATCTCGTGCACGACGAATGGCCCGACCCATCACGCTGTCAGCTTGGAAGCTGAAAGACGAGGATCGACCCGGAACCAGAGCACAATCACCGACCTCGAAGTTGGCAGTCGCGCCAGTTGATTTGCTACGGTCGGTGCTACGCTTCGACTGTTTGCGCTCCATCACGACTGAGTGCAGACCTTCGCGATTGGTCCTAAGACGCCTCGTCGCTTGCTCCGCCACATTAGGGTTCACCTCAACGACGTGCGCTGCTCTGTTGGGCTTCCCGACATCCGGCTGTACTGTCGCCATGAGGAGCAGTGACGCTGGTTCTAGCCCTGTAACGATTGCAATCAGGCTGCGATTGCCATGGCTCGGAACAGGCGAGTGGTTAACGCAGCTCCGCACAACTATGAGATCACGTCCCAGTTTCGCGTGTCGAGCTTCGCCTCGAGAACATTGCACGGACAAGTTGGAGAACATCGTGATTGATACGCTCGGCCGCGCCATTAAGCCACGGCTCGTACACTGGCGAGAGCTGTTGCGCCATCCCGAGTCGCTCCGTTACCAGATGAACAACTTGGTTTCGGAAATACGAGCCGTAGTCAGTCTTGAGCGCGCGCGCGGCGGTCCGAACCTTTTGTGCCAATCGATGATCGCGTCTACCGCAACGCGAGCGCTCGCCGTGGCGAAGACAACGGGCTTGCAGAAGTGTGAGAATGCGTCCTTCCGCACAAGACGGTACTTTTCGGCTGTGACGCTCTCGCCGATGTACAAATAGTCCAAGAGATGAGCTTGATGCGTTTGGACGCGAGTGCGTCTGTCGCCCATTCGCGCTTGGGATGGCGTGCCCTTGATGTGTGCACAGAGGAGGCACTTGTTCACGATCGCTTGAGACTTGCACTGCTGCGCGCATCTGCGCTTGGTAGTGTAATGCAGAGTCTGTTGCACTCGTAGGGACTCGCGTCGGCGTGAACTGTCAGCTTGCCGACGTCACGCATGCATGCGGCGCCCTCCTGGTCTACCTGCCGCCCTCCTGCCCACAAACTCATTCCGATCGAGGTCATGTTCGGGCAGCTCAAGCGATGGCTCGCGCGGCACACCAGGAGGTGGGGTGGGTGGAAAGTGTGGCCTCGAGCGTAGCGAGAGAATAAACTTGTGATTGATTGCGCTATGTGTCGTGTTTGATTGTGTTTATCGGCGCTTACCTCGCTGTTGCGGTTGACGTCGTCGACGTCCTCAAGTGGCTCCGATGGAGCAACAAAGCGCAAATACACGTCGTCAGCAATAAAGCTGTACGACGAGAGTCCAAGCGCATCACGAAGCTCTGCAACGGTCACTGCGAGCTGCATTTCAGTCGAGCTGTTCAGTCGAACCGTGATGGTGTGGAATTGCGGCGCTGTGTTGTGCGCACTCGTCGAGTCCTGCATTGCGTCCAAGTGCTGCATTTGACGGAACGTAGCAGAAGTCGGTAGCTCGGGCGGGAACCCGTCCGGCAGTCGGGCGTTCTCCATTCCCCATTAGTCCCGATCAGCTTCCCCATCCAAAATTTTCGGACGTGAGGCAAGATTCTCGTCGACCGTGCAAGCCGACGCTTGAACACGCGCTGTTGTTGCTCTGCGCACGACTGTTTGCGTTAGCTTTGCAGCAAATGCAAACAGCTGGACGGCCAACGGACTCGAGTCTTTCGTACGCTTGTTGTCGTGAGAGCGAGATTGGTTCACCATGTGCGTGAAGTTGAGCTGTGCGAGCGCCACAACGTCTCGCTGAGTTGCGTGGAGACTGAGCTTGATGTAAAGAGTACGATCAGGCCGAGTGGTCCTCGCCTCGCGTGATGCTAGAGCTCGCAACACACGCTCTTCGGTCATTGCAGTGACCACTTCAAACCCGGCTTGAGTGAGATCGATGCTGAAGTCGCCATCGTCGACGCAGACGTTTGTACCACTTCTCTTGCTGATGTCACTGACTTTAAGCGACACTACTCGATCGTATTTGTTTTCGCGATGTTGCTCAGTTTGCCTGCCTCTTCGGTGTCTTTGTGGTAAGCACGAGCGTATCAACGCTCTAAAACAGTCATCAACATCTAAAAATGACCTTTTCCGATTAGATATGTTTAAGGATCAGTGTCCATTTTAGACTAATCGCGTCGTTTTACAATACAGAATAGAGTTTTTGGCGTCGACCACAATAGAAAAGATGATCGCGGTGTAAGAGCTCGCGGAGACGTAGCCCCTTCGCGCGCGCAAACTCAGCGTCCACACAGGCGCGCTCGCCATGCGCCCGGCGCGTACGAAAACCGTAATTCTAAAGCAGGTGCCGCACCTAGCCACCACGAGTAAAGCGAGTCAAGCGGACGGCGGGATTTCGAGTGCGCGCAACACTGCCCGGCACCGCTACGAGTGAGAGCCGGGCGTGGACTAACAAATCGACGGCTGCAGAGTCGAGTCGCACGGTGCGTCGAGAAAGAGCACGTCGCCTTTGGAGCTGCTCGACAGGCAGTCGTCGGAGCTATGCTGCCCCTTTGATGATGCGCATGATCGTCGACTTCCCGGGCGGCTTGGTGATGCCGATTTTTTGCGAGCCAACCCAGCCAGCTCTTTGTACGACATGTACGGTGAGTCGTTGTGCATGGTGCAGACCATGAGGTGCTGGTGCTTTGTAACGCGGACGTGCACCGTCATCGTTGGCGCTCGTTTCGCGCTGCTCGTTGTGTGAGTTATTGAGTGGAGCGTGGCGCAAAAATTTAGTCTTGCGCGCCAAATGTTCATGAATCAAGTTTGCAAGGGTATGAGGTGATGACCGTCTAACTGACGCGCTCCGCACAGTACGGTCACTGTCTCTTGAGCAACACGCAATCTACCTGTAATATGTTGCGCACTTCGCGGGCGGACGATCATCGCCATGGACGTGAGACTGAATGTCGGTGTTGGTGCTTAGACCAGCGATCGCACTACAACCGACACATTTCAAATATGCAATCCAACGAGCTGTCGATATTGACAACGAGGGACGCGTCTCTGTTCTTTCATCCGTCAAACTCATACCGAAACTCAATTGAGAGTGGCACAGCGACTTCATCGCCTCAGTTCTCAGTCTGAAAACAATTTCTTATGTTTAATACCTACAATTTAAAACTACAGCATTTGTACCTGCTCTGGTTCTTATGTTAGTATCTACAACTGCAGCATTTGTACCTGGTTCTTGCTTTATAAACCGTGCTTGCCAATCGTTCATGCAAATCGTTCATGCATCTCTGTGGTCAGTCTTGATGGATATGGTGGGTCTGTGGAGAGGAAAATTGGATAGCGACATTGAGCGTTAGCAATGCTATGCAGCTTGTGTCGAGGCTGTAGTACCATGAGCAGCTCGAGCACGAGTAGGCGCGACTGCTTGCGCCAGTAGTAATGAAACCTGCGACTGAGGCGTTACGCAACGGGCACAACAGGTGGTGATGCGACAAGCGTGTGTGAGCCTCGACACTCCTATGCTCAAAAGATGCATTACGGCTCTAGTGAGCGCTTGAGGCGGACGACCTTTGCATCTGCAGCGTGGCTGCACATGTATTGCTTGACGTGGCCAGATAGATGCTTGTAAACAACTCCCAAGTACCTTCAGAGCCCTTGCCAAGCGATCGCGATCTCAAACACTGCGTCCTTGTTGAAGCTAGTGTCACCGAAACCGCGTACGCCGAGTACGAATTTTTTGCGACGAGATGTGTTCTTGTAGTTCTTTGGTCACCTCCATGGACTGCTCGGCGTTAGTGCTTCAGTCAGGAGCCATGTGCTTTGTGTGTTGTTTGCGCAAGGATGTTCTGGATAGCGAAGAAGTGTGACTTGATCTCGTGCACGACGAATGGCCCGACCCATCACGCTGTCAGCTTGGAAGCTGAAAGACGAGGATCGACCCGGAACCAGAGCACAAATCACCGACCTCGAAGTTGGCAGTCGCGCCAGTTGATTTGCTACGGTCGGTGCTACGCTTCGACTGTTTGCGCTCCATCACGACTGAGTGCAGACCTTCGCGATTGGTCCTAAGACGCCTCGTCGCTTGCTCCGCCACATTAGGGTTCACCTCAACGACGTGCGCTGCTCTGTTGGGCTTCCCGACATCCGGCTGTACTGTCGCCATGAGGAGCAGTGACGCTGGTTCTAGCCCTGTAACGATTGCAATCAGGCTGCGATTGCCATGGCTCGGAACAGGCGAGTGGTTAACGCAGCTCCGCACAACTATGAGATCACGTCCCAGTTTCGCGTGTCGAGCTTCGCCTCGAGAACATTGCACGGACAAGTTGGAGAACATCGTGATTGATACGCTCGGCCGCGCCATTAAGCCACGGCTCGTACACTGGCGAGAGCTGTTGCGCCATCCCGAGTCGCTCCGTTACCAGATGAACAACTTGGTTTCGGAAATACGAGCCGTAGTCAGTCTTGAGCGCGCGCGCGGCGGTCCGAACCTTTTGTGCCAATCGATGATCGCGTCTACCGCAACGCGAGCGCTCGCCGTGGCGAAGACAACGGGCTTGCAGAAGTGTGAGAATGCGTCCTTCCGCACAAGACGGTACTTTTCGGCTGTGACGCTCTCGCCGATGTACAAATAGTCCAAGAGATGAGCTTGATGCGTTTGGACGCGAGTGCGTCTGTCGCCCATTCGCGCTTGGGATGGCGTGCCCTTGATGTGTGCACAGAGGAGGCACTTGTTCACGATCGCTTGAGACTTGCACTGCTGCGCGCATCTGCGCTTGGTAGTGTAATGCAGAGTCTGTTGCACTCGTAGGGACTCGCGTCGGCGTGAACTGTCAGCTTGCCGACGTCACGCATGCATGCGGCGCCCTCCTGGTCTACCTGCCGCCCTCCTGCCCACAACTCATTCCGATCGAGGTCATGTTCGGGCAGCTCAAGCGATGGCTCGCGCGGCACACCAGGAGGTGGGGTGGGTGGAAAGGTGTGGCCTCGAGCGTAGCGAGAGAATAAACTTGTGATTGATTGCGCTATGTGTCGTGTTTGATTGTGTTTATCGGCGCTTACTCGCTGTTGCGGTTGACGTCGTCGACGTCCTCAAGTGGCTCCGATGGAGCAACAAAGCGCAAATACACGTCGTCAGCAATAAAGCTGTACGACGAGAGTCCAAGCGCATCACGAAGCTCTGCAACGGTCACTGCGAGCTGCATTTCAGTCGAGCTGTTCAGTCGAACCGTGATGGTGTGGAATTGCGGCGCTGTGTTGTGCGCACTCGTCGAGTCCTGCATTGCGTCCAAGTGCTGCATTTGACGGAACGTAGCAGAAGTCGGTAGCTCGGGCGGGAACCCGTCCGGCAGTCGGGCGTTCTCCATTCCCCATTAGTCCCGATCAGCTTCCCCATCCAAAATTTTCGGACGTGAGGCAAGATTCTCGTCGACCGTGCAAGCCGACGCTTGAACACGCGCTGTTGTTGCTCTGCGCACGACTGTTTGCGTTAGCTTTGCAGCAAATGCAAACAGCTGGACGGCCAACGGACTCGAGTCTTTCGTACGCTTGTTGTCGTGAGAGCGAGATTGGTTCACCATGTGCGTGAAGTTGAGCTGTGCGAGCGCCACAACGTCTCGCTGAGTTGCGTGGAGACTGAGCTTGATGTAAAGAGTACGATCAGGCCGAGTGGTCCTCGCCTCGCGTGATGCTAGAGCTCGCAACACACGCTCTTCGGTCATTGCAGTGACCACTTCAAACCCGGCTTGAGTGAGATCGATGCTGAAGTCGCCATCGTCGACGCAGACGTTTGTACCACTTCTCTTGCTGATGTCACTGACTTTAAGCGACACTACTCGATCGTATTTGTTTTCGCGATGTTGCTCAGTTTGCCTGCCTCTTCGGTGTCTTTGTGGTAAGCACGAGCGTATCAACGCTCTAAAACAGTCATCAACATCTAAAAATGACCTTTTCCGATTAAGATATGTTTAAGGATCAGTGTCCATTTTAGACTAATCGCGTCGTTTTTACAATACAGAATAGAGTTTTTGGCGTCGATCACAATAGAAAAGATGATCGCGGTGTAAGAGCTCGCGGAGACGTAGCCCCTTCGCGCGCGCAAACTCAGCGTCCACACAGGCGCGCTCGCCATGCGCCCGGCGCGTACGAAAACCGTAATTCTAAAGCAGGTGCCGCACCTAGCCACCACGAGTAAAGCGAGTCAAGCGGACGGCGGGATTTCGAGTGCGCGCAACACTGCCCGGCACCGCTACGAGTGAGAGCCGGGCGTGGACTAACAAATCGACGGCTGCAGAGTCGAGTCGCACGGTGCGTCGAGAAAGAGCACGTCGCCTTTGGAGCTGCTCGACAGGCAGTCGTCGGAGCTATGCTGCCCCTTTGATGATGCGCATGATCGTCGACTTCCCGGGCGGCTTGGTGATGCCGATTTTTTTGCGAGCCAACCCAGCCAGCTCTTTGTACGACATGTACGGTGAGTCGTTGTGCATGGTGCAGACCATGAGGTGCTGGTGCTTTGTAACGCGGACGTGCACCGTCATCGTTGGCGCTCGTTTCGCGCTGCTCGTTGTGTGAGTTATTGAGTGGAGCGTGGCGCAAAAAATTTAGTCTTGCGCGCCAAATGTTCATGAATCAAGTTTGCAAGGGTATGAGGTGATGACCGTCTAACTGACGCGCTCCGCACAGTACGGTCACTGTCTCTTGAGCAACACGCAATCTACCTGTAATATGTTGCGCACTTCGCGGGCGGACGATCATCGCCATGGACGTGAGACTGAATGTCGGTGTTGGTGCTTAGACCAGCGATCGCACTACAACCGACACATTTCAAATATGCAATCCAACGAGCTGTCGATATTGACAACGAGGGACGCGTCTCTGTTCTTTCATCCGTCAAACTCATACCGAAACTCAATTGAGAGTGGCACAGCGACTTCATCGCCTCAGTTCTCAGTCTGAAAACAATTTCTTATGTTTAATACCTACAATTTAAAACTACAGCATTTGTACCTGCTCTGGTTCTTATGTTTAGTATCTACAACTGCAGCATTTGTACCTGGTTCTTGCTTTATAAACCGTGCTTGCCAATCGTTCATGCAAATCGTTCATGCATCTCTGTGGTCAGTCTTGATGGATATGGTGGGTCTGTGGAGAGGAAAATTGGATAGCGACATTGAGCGTTAGCAATGCTATGCAGCTTGTGTCGAGGGCTGTAGTACCATGAGCAGCTCGAGCACGAGTAGGCGCGACTGCTTGCGCCAGTAGTAATGAAACCTGCGACTGAGGCGTTACGCAACGGGCACAACAGGTGGTGATGCGACAAGCGTGTGTGAGCCTCGACACTCCTATGCTCAAAAGATGCATTACGGCTCTAGTGAGCGCTTGAGGCGGACGACCTTTGCATCTGCAGCGTGGCTGCACATGTATTGCTTGACGTGGCCAGATAGATGCTTGTAAACAACTCCCAAGTACCTTCAGAGCCCTTGCCAAGCGATCGCGATCTCAAACACTGCGTCCTTGTTGAAGCTAGTGTCACCGAAACCGCGTACGCCGAGTACGAATTTTTGCGACGAGATGTGTTCTTGTAGTTCTTTGGTCACCTCCATGGACTGCTCGGCGTTAGTGCTTCAGTCAGGAGCCATGTGCTTTGTGTGTTGTTTGCGCAAGGATGTTCTGGATAGCGAAGAAGTGTGACTTGATCTCGTGCACGACGAATGGCCCGACCCATCACGCTGTCAGCTTGGAAGCTGAAAGACGAGGATCGACCCGGAACCAGAGCACAAATCACCGACCTCGAAGTTGGCAGTCGCGCCAGTTGATTTGCTACGGTCGGTGCTACGCTTCGACTGTTTGCGCTCCATCACGACTGAGTGCAGACCTTCGCGATTGGTCCTAAGACGCCTCGTCGCTTGCTCCGCCACATTAGGGTTCACCTCAACGACGTGCGCTGCTCTGTTGGGCTTCCCGACATCCGGCTGTACTGTCGCCATGAGGAGCAGTGACGCTGGTTCTAGCCCTGTAACGATTGCAATCAGGCTGCGATTGCCATGGCTCGGAACAGGCGAGTGGTTAACGCAGCTCCGCACAACTATGAGATCACGTCCCAGTTTCGCGTGTCGAGCTTCGCCTCGAGAACATTGCACGGACAAGTTGGAGAACATCGTGATTGATACGCTCGGCCGCGCCATTAAGCCACGGCTCGTACACTGGCGAGAGCTGTTGCGCCATCCCGAGTCGCTCCGTTACCAGATGAACAACTTGGTTTCGGAAATACGAGCCGTAGTCAGTCTTGAGCGCGCGCGCGGCGGTCCGAACCTTTTGTGCCAATCGATGATCGCGTCTACCGCAACGCGAGCGCTCGCCGTGGCGAAGACAACGGGCTTGCAGAAGTGTGAGAATGCGTCCTTCCGCACAAGACGGTACTTTTCGGCTGTGACGCTCTCGCCGATGTACAAATAGTCCAAGAGATGAGCTTGATGCGTTTGGACGCGAGTGCGTCTGTCGCCCATTCGCGCTTGGGATGGCGTGCCCTTGATGTGTGCACAGAGGAGGCACTTGTTCACGATCGCTTGAGACTTGCACTGCTGCGCGCATCTGCGCTTGGTAGTGTAATGCAGAGTCTGTTGCACTCGTAGGGACTCGCGTCGGCGTGAACTGTCAGCTTGCCGACGTCACGCATGCATGCGGCGCCCTCCTGGTCTACCTGCCGCCCTCCTGCCCACAACTCATTCCGATCGAGGTCATGTTCGGGCAGCTCAAGCGATGGCTCGCGCGGCACACCAGGAGGTGGGGTGGGTGGAAAGGTGTGGCCTCGAGCGTAGCGAGAGAATAAACTTGTGATTGATTGCGCTATGTGTCGTGTTTGATTGTGTTTATCGGCGCTTACTCGCTGTTGCGGTTGACGTCGTCGACGTCCTCAAGTGGCTCCGATGGAGCAACAAAGCGCAAATACACGTCGTCAGCAATAAAGCTGTACGACGAGAGTCCAAGCGCGTCACGAAGCTCTGCAACGGTCACTGCGAGCTGCATTTCAGTCGAGCTGTTCAGTCGAACCGTGATGGTGTGGAATTGCGGCGCTGTGTTGTGCGCACTCGTCGAGTCCTGCATTGCGTCCAAGTGCTGCATTTGACGGAACGTAGCAGAAGTCGGTAGCTCGGGCGGGAACCCGTCCGGCAGTCGGGGCGTTCTCCATTCCCCATTAGTCCCGATCAGCTTCCCCATCCAAAATTTTCGGACGTGAGGCAAGATTCTCGTCGACCGTGCAAGCCGACGCTTGAACACGCGCTGTTGTTGCTCTGCGCACGACTGTTTGCGTTAGCTTTGCAGCAAATGCAAACAGCTGGACGGCCAACGGACTCGAGTCTTTCGTACGCTTGTTGTCGTGAGAGCGAGATTGGTTCACCATGTGCGTGAAGTTGAGCTGTGCGAGCGCCACAACGTCTCGCTGAGTTGCGTGGAGACTGAGCTTGATGTAAAGAGTACGATCAGGCCGAGTGGTCCTCGCCTCGCGTGATGCTAGAGCTCGCAACACACGCTCTTCGGTCATTGCAGTGACCACTTCAAACCCGGCTTGAGTGAGATCGATGCTGAAGTCGCCATCGTCGACGCAGACGTTTGTACCACTTCTCTTGCTGATGTCACTGACTTTAAGCGACACTACTCGATCGTATTTGTTTTCGCGATGTTGCTCAGTTTGCCTGCCTCTTCGGTGTCTTTGTGGTAAGCACGAGCGTATCAACGCTCTAAAACAGTCATCAACATCTAAAAATGACCTTTTCCGATTAGATATGTTTAAGGATCAGTGTCCATTTTAGACTAATCGCGTCGTTTTACAATACAGAATAGAGTTTTTGGCGTCGATCACAATAGAAAAGATGATCGCGGTGTAAGAGCTCGCGGAGACGTAGCCCCTTCGCGCGCGCAAACTCAGCGTCCACACAGGCGCGCTCGCCATGCGCCCGGCGCGTACGAAAACCGTAATTCTAAAGCAGGTGCCGCACCTAGCCACCACGAGTAAAGCGAGTCAAGCGGACGGCGGGATTTTGAGTGCGCGCAACACTGCCCGGCACCGCTACGAGTGAGAGCCGGGCGTGGACTAACAAATCGACGGCTGCAGAGTCGAGTCGCACGGTGCGTCGAGAAAGAGCACGTCGCCTTTGGAGCTGCTCGACAGGCAGTCGTCGGAGCTATGCTGCCCCTTTGATGATGCGCATGATCGTCGACTTCCCGGGCGGCTTGGTGATGCCGATTTTTTGCGAGCCAACCCAGCCAGCTCTTTGTACGACATGTACGGTGAGTCGTTGTGCATGGTGCAGACCATGAGGTGCTGGTGCTTTGTAACGCGGACGTGCACCGTCATCGTTGGCGCTCGTTTCGCGCTGCTCGTTGTGTGAGTTATTGAGTGGAGCGTGGCGCAAAAATTTAGTCTTGCGCGCCAAATGTTCATGAATCAAGTTTGCAAGGGTATGAGGTGATGACCGTCTAACTGACGCGCTCCGCACAGTACGGTCACTGTCTCTTGAGCAACACGCAATCTACCTGTAATATGTTGCGCACTTCGCGGGCGGACGATCATCGCCATGGACGTGAGACTGAATGTCGGTGTTGGTGCTTAGACCAGCGATCGCACTACAACCGACACATTTCAAATATGCAATCCAACGAGCTGTCGATATTGACAACGAGGGACGCGTCTCTGTTCTTTCATCCGTCAAACTCATACCGAAACTCAATTGAGAGTGGCACAGCGACTTCATCGCCTCAGTTCTCAGTCTGAAAACAATTTTCTTATGTTTAATACCTACAATTTAAAACTACAGCATTTGTACCTGCTCTGGTTCTTATGTTTAGTATCTACAACTGCAGCATTTGTACCTGGTTCTTGCTTTATAAACCGTGCTTGCCAATCGTTCATGCAAATCGTTCATGCATCTCTGTGGTCAGTCTTGATGGATATGGTGGGTCTGTGGAGAGGAAAATTGGATAGCGACATTGAGCGTTAGCAATGCTATGCAGCTTGTGTCGAGGCTGTAGTACCATGAGCAGCTCGAGCACGAGTAGGCGCGACTGCTTGCGCCAGTAGTAATGAAACCTGCGACTGAGGCGTTACGCAACGGGCACAACAGGTGGTGATGCGACAAGCGTGTGTGAGCCTCGACACTCCTATGCTCAAAAGATGCATTACGGCTCTAGTGAGCGCTTGAGGCGGACGACCTTTGCATCTGCAGCGTGGCTGCACATGTATTGCTTGACGTGGCCAGATAGATGCTTGTAAACAACTCCCAAGTACCTTCAGAGCCCTTGCCAAGCGATCGCGATCTCAAACACTGCGTCCTTGTTGAAGCTAGTGTCACCGAAACCGCGTACGCCGAGTACGAATTTTTGCGACGAGATGTGTTCTTGTAGTTCTTTGGTCACCTCCATGGACTGCTCGGCGTTAGTGCTTCAGTCAGGAGCCATGTGCTTTGTGTGTTGTTTGCGCAAGGATGTTCTGGATAGCGAAGAAGTGTGACTTGATCTCGTGCACGACGAATGGCCCGACCCATCACGCTGTCAGCTTGGAAGCTGAAAGACGAGGATCGACCCGGAACCAGAGCACAAATCACCGACCTCGAAGTTGGCAGTCGCGCCAGTTGATTTGCTACGGTCGGTGCTACGCTTCGACTGTTTGCGCTCCATCACGACTGAGTGCAGACCTTCGCGATTGGTCCTAAGACGCCTCGTCGCTTGCTCCGCCACATTAGGGTTCACCTCAACGACGTGCGCTGCTCTGTTGGGCTTCCCGACATCCGGCTGTACTGTCGCCATGAGGAGCAGTGACGCTGGTTCTAGCCCTGTAACGATTGCAATCAGGCTGCGATTGCCATGGCTCGGAACAGGCGAGTGGTTAACGCAGCTCCGCACAACTATGAGATCACGTCCCAGTTTCGCGTGTCGAGCTTCGCCTCGAGAACATTGCACGGACAAGTTGGAGAACATCGTGATTGATACGCTCGGCCGCGCCATTAAGCCACGGCTCGTACACTGGCGAGAGCTGTTGCGCCATCCCGAGTCGCTCCGTTACCAGATGAACAACTTGGTTTCGGAAATACGAGCCGTAGTCAGTCTTGAGCGCGCGCGCGGCGGTCCGAACCTTTTGTGCCAATCGATGATCGCGTCTACCGCAACGCGAGCGCTCGCCGTGGCGAAGACAACGGGCTTGCAGAAGTGTGAGAATGCGTCCTTCCGCACAAGACGGTACTTTTCGGCTGTGACGCTCTCGCCGATGTACAAATAGTCCAAGAGATGAGCTTGATGCGTTTGGACGCGAGTGCGTCTGTCGCCCATTCGCGCTTGGGATGGCGTGCCCTTGATGTGTGCACAGAGGAGGCACTTGTTCACGATCGCTTGAGACTTGCACTGCTGCGCGCATCTGCGCTTGGTAGTGTAATGCAGAGTCTGTTGCACTCGTAGGGACTCGCGTCGGCGTGAACTGTCAGCTTGCCGACGTCACGCATGCATGCGGCGCCCTCCTGGTCTACCTGCCGCCCTCCTGCCCACAACTCATTCCGATCGAGGTCATGTTCGGGCAGCTCAAGCGATGGCTCGCGCGGCACACCAGGAGGTGGGGTGGGTGGAAAGGTGTGGCCTCGAGCGTAGCGAGAGAATAAACTTGTGATTGATTGCGCTATGTGTCGTGTTTGATTGTGTTTATCGGCGCTTACTCGCTGTTGCGGTTGACGTCGTCGACGTCCTCAAGTGGCTCCGATGGAGCAACAAAGCGCAAATACACGTCGTCAGCAATAAAGCTGTACGACGAGAGTCCAAGCGCATCACGAAGCTCTGCAACGGTCACTGCGAGCTGCATTTCAGTCGAGCTGTTCAGTCGAACCGTGATGGTGTGGAATTGCGGCGCTGTGTTGTGCGCACTCGTCGAGTCCTGCATTGCGTCCAAGTGCTGCATTTGACGGAACGTAGCAGAAGTCGGTAGCTCGGGCGGGAACCCGTCCGGCAGTCGGGCGTTCTCCATTCCCCATTAGTCCCGATCAGCTTCCCCATCCAAAATTTTCGGACGTGAGGCAAGATTCTCGTCGACCGTGCAAGCCGACGCTTGAACACGCGCTGTTGTTGCTCTGCGCACGACTGTTTGCGTTAGCTTTGCAGCAAATGCAAACAGCTGGACGGCCAACGGACTCGAGTCTTTCGTACGCTTGTTGTCGTGAGAGCGAGATTGGTTCACCATGTGCGTGAAGTTGAGCTGTGCGAGCGCCACAACGTCTCGCTGAGTTGCGTGGAGACTGAGCTTGATGTAAAGAGTACGATCAGGCCGAGTGGTCCTCGCCTCGCGTGATGCTAGAGCTCGCAACACACGCTCTTCGGTCATTGCAGTGACCACTTCAAACCCGGCTTGAGTGAGATCGATGCTGAAGTCGCCATCGTCGACGCAGACGTTTGTACCACTTCTCTTGCTGATGTCACTGACTTTAAGCGACACTACTCGATCGTATTTGTTTTCGCGATGTTGCTCAGTTTGCCTGCCTCTTCGGTGTCTTTGTGGTAAGCACGAGCGTATCAACGCTCTAAAACAGTCATCAACATCTAAAAATGACCTTTTCCGATTAGATATGTTTAAGGATCAGTGTCCATTTTAGACTAATCGCGTCGTTTTACAATACAGAATAGAGTTTTTGGCGTCGACCACAATAGAAAAGATGATCGCGGTGTAAGAGCTCGCGGAGACGTAGCCCCTTCGCGCGCGCAAACTCAGCGTCCACACAGGCGCGCTCGCCATGCGCCCGGCGCGTACGAAAACCGTAATTCTAAAGCAGGTGCCTCACCTAGCCACCACGAGTAAAGCGAGTCAAGCGGACGGCGGGATTTCGAGTGCGCGCAACACTGCCCGGCACCGCTACGAGTGAGAGCCGGGCGTGGACTAACAAATCGACGGCTGCAGAGTCGAGTCGCACGGTGCGTCGAGAAAGAGCACGTCGCCTTTGGAGCTGCTCGACAGGCAGTCGTCGGAGCTATGCTGCCCCTTTGATGATGCGCATGATCGTCGACTTCCCGGGCGGCTTGGTGATGCCGATTTTTTTGCGAGCCAACCCAGCCAGCTCTTTGTACGACATGTACGGTGAGTCGTTGTGCATGGTGCAGACCATGAGGTGCTGGTGCTTTGTAACGCGGACGTGCACCGTCATCGTTGGCGCTCGTTTCGCGCTGCTCGTTGTGTGAGTTATTGAGTGGAGCGTGGCGCAAAAATTTAGTCTTGCGCGCCAAATGTTCATGAATCAAGTTTGCAAGGGTATGAGGTGATGACCGTCTAACTGACGCGCTCCGCACAGTACGGTCACTGTCTCTTGAGCAACACGCAATCTACCTGTAATATGTTGCGCACTTCGCGGGCGGACGATCATCGCCATGGACGTGAGACTGAATGTCGGTGTTGGTGCTTAGACCAGCGATCGCACTACAACCGACACATTTCAAATATGCAATCCAACGAGCTGTCGATATTGACAACGAGGGACGCGTCTCTGTTCTTTCATCCGTCAAACTCATACCGAAACTCAATTGAGAGTGGCACAGCGACTTCATCGCCTCAGTTCTCAGTCTGAAAACAATTTTCTTATGTTTAATACCTACAATTTAAAACTACAGCATTTGTACCTGCTCTGGTTCTTATGTTTAGTATCTACAACTGCAGCATTTGTACCTGGTTCTTGCTTTATAAACCGTGCTTGCCAATCGTTCATGCAAATCGTTCATGCATCTCTGTGGTCAGTCTTGATGGATATGGTGGGTCTGTGGAGAGGAAAATTGGATAGCGACATTGAGCGTTAGCAATGCTATGCAGCTTGTGTCGAGGCTGTAGTACCATGAGCAGCTCGAGCACGAGTAGGCGCGACTGCTTGCGCCAGTAGTAATGAAACCTGCGACTGAGGCGTTACGCAACGGGCACAACAGGTGGTGATGCGACAAGCGTGTGTGAGCCTCGACACTCCTATGCTCAAAAGATGCATTACGGCTCTAGTGAGCGCTTGAGGCGGACGACCTTTGCATCTGCAGCGTGGCTGCACATGTATTGCTTGACGTGGCCAGATAGATGCTTGTAAACAACTCCCAAGTACCTTCAGAGCCCTTGCCAAGCGATCGCGATCTCAAACACTGCGTCCTTGTTGAAGCTAGTGTCACCGAAACCGCGTACGCCGAGTACGAATTTTTGCGACGAGATGTGTTCTTGTAGTTCTTTGGTCACCTCCATGGACTGCTCGGCGTTAGTGCTTCAGTCAGGAGCCATGTGCTTTGTGTGTTGTTTGCGCAAGGATGTTCTGGATAGCGAAGAAGTGTGACTTGATCTCGTGCACGACGAATGGCCCGACCCATCACGCTGTCAGCTTGGAAGCTGAAAGACGAGGATCGACCCGGAACCAGAGCACAAATCACCGACCTCGAAGTTGGCAGTCGCGCCAGTTGATTTGCTACGGTCGGTGCTACGCTTCGACTGTTTGCGCTCCATCACGACTGAGTGCAGACCTTCGCGATTGGTCCTAAGACGCCTCGTCGCTTGCTCCGCCACATTAGGGTTCACCTCAACGACGTGCGCTGCTCTGTTGGGCTTCCCGACATCCGGCTGTACTGTCGCCATGAGGAGCAGTGACGCTGGTTCTAGCCCTGTAACGATTGCAATCAGGCTGCGATTGCCATGGCTCGGAACAGGCGAGTGGTTAACGCAGCTCCGCACAACTATGAGATCACGTCCCAGTTTCGCGTGTCGAGCTTCGCCTCGAGAACATTGCACGGACAAGTTGGAGAACATCGTGATTGATACGCTCGGCCGCGCCATTAAGCCACGGCTCGTACACTGGCGAGAGCTGTTGCGCCATCCCGAGTCGCTCCGTTACCAGATGAACAACTTGGTTTCGGAAATACGAGCCGTAGTCAGTCTTGAGCGCGCGCGCGGCGGTCCGAACCTTTTGTGCCAATCGATGATCGCGTCTACCGCAACGCGAGCGCTCGCCGTGGCGAAGACAACGGGCTTGCAGAAGTGTGAGAATGCGTCCTTCCGCACAAGACGGTACTTTTCGGCTGTGACGCTCTCGCCGATGTACAAATAGTCCAAGAGATGAGCTTGATGCGTTTGGACGCGAGTGCGTCTGTCGCCCATTCGCGCTTGGGATGGCGTGCCCTTGATGTGTGCACAGAGGAGGCACTTGTTCACGATCGCTTGAGACTTGCACTGCTGCGCGCATCTGCGCTTGGTAGTGTAATGCAGAGTCTGTTGCACTCGTAGGGACTCGCGTCGGCGTGAACTGTCAGCTTGCCGACGTCACGCATGCATGCGGCGCCCTCCTGGTCTACCTGCCGCCCTCCTGCCCACAACTCATTCCGATCGAGGTCATGTTCGGGCAGCTCAAGCGATGGCTCGCGCGGCACACCAGGAGGTGGGGTGGGTGGAAAGGTGTGGCCTCGAGCGTAGCGAGAGAATAAACTTGTGATTGATTGCGCTATGTGTCGTGTTTGATTGTGTTTATCGGCGCTTACTCGCTGTTGCGGTTGACGTCGTCGACGTCCTCAAGTGGCTCCGATGGAGCAACAAAGCGCAAATACACGTCGTCAGCAATAAAGCTGTACGACGAGAGTCCAAGCGCATCACGAAGCTCTGCAACGGTCACTGCGAGCTGCATTTCAGTCGAGCTGTTCAGTCGAACCGTGATGGTGTGGAATTGCGGCGCTGTGTTGTGCGCACTCGTCGAGTCCTGCATTGCGTCCAAGTGCTGCATTTGACGGAACGTAGCAGAAGTCGGTAGCTCGGGCGGGAACCCGTCCGGCAGTCGGGCGTTCTCCATTCCCCATTAGTCCCGATCAGCTTCCCCATCCAAAATTTTCGGACGTGAGGCAAGATTCTCGTCGACCGTGCAAGCCGACGCTTGAACACGCGCTGTTGTTGCTCTGCGCACGACTGTTTGCGTTAGCTTTGCAGCAAATGCAAACAGCTGGACGGCCAACGGACTCGAGTCTTTCGTACGCTTGTTGTCGTGAGAGCGAGATTGGTTCACCATGTGCGTGAAGTTGAGCTGTGCGAGCGCCACAACGTCTCGCTGAGTTGCGTGGAGACTGAGCTTGATGTAAAGAGTACGATCAGGCCGAGTGGTCCTCGCCTCGCGTGATGCTAGAGCTCGCAACACACGCTCTTCGGTCATTGCAGTGACCACTTCAAACCCGGCTTGAGTGAGATCGATGCTGAAGTCGCCATCGTCGACGCAGACGTTTGTACCACTTCTCTTGCTGATGTCACTGACTTTAAGCGACACTACTCGATCGTATTTGTTTTCGCGATGTTGCTCAGTTTGCCTGCCTCTTCGGTGTCTTTGTGGTAAGCACGAGCGTATCAACGCTCTAAAACAGTCATCAACATCTAAAAATGACCTTTTCCGATTAGATATGTTTAAGGATCAGTGTCCATTTTAGACTAATCGCGTCGTTTTACAATACAGAATAGAGTTTTTGGCGTCGATCACAATAGAAAAGATGATCGCGGTGTAAGAGCTCGCGGAGACGTAGCCCCTTCGCGCGCGCAAACTCAGCGTCCACACAGGCGCGCTCGCCATGCGCCCGGCGCGTACGAAAACCGTAATTCTAAAGCAGGTGCCTCACCTAGCCACCACGAGTAAAGCGAGTCAAGCGGACGGCGGGATTTCGAGTGCGCGCAACACTGCCCGGCACCGCTACGAGTGAGAGCCGGGCGTGGACTAACAAATCGACGGCTGCAGAGTCGAGTCGCACGGTGCGTCGAGAAAGAGCACGTCGCCTTTGGAGCTGCTCGACAGGCAGTCGTCGGAGCTATGCTGCCCCTTTGATGATGCGCATGATCGTCGACTTCCCGGGCGGCTTGGTGATGCCGATTTTTTTGCGAGCCAACCCAGCCAGCTCTTTGTACGACATGTACGGTGAGTCGTTGTGCATGGTGCAGACCATGAGGTGCTGGTGCTTTGTAACGCGGACGTGCACCGTCATCGTTGGCGCTCGTTTCGCGCTGCTCGTTGTGTGAGTTATTGAGTGGAGCGTGGCGCAAAAATTTAGTCTTGCGCGCCAAATGTTCATGAATCAAGTTTGCAAGGGTATGAGGTGATGACCGTCTAACTGACGCGCTCCGCACAGTACGGTCACTGTCTCTTGAGCAACACGCAATCTACCTGTAATATGTTGCGCACTTCGCGGGCGGACGATCATCGCCATGGACGTGAGACTGAATGTCGGTGTTGGTGCTTAGACCAGCGATCGCACTACAACCGACACATTTCAAATATGCAATCCAACGAGCTGTCGATATTGACAACGAGGGACGCGTCTCTGTTCTTTCATCCGTCAAACTCATACCGAAACTCAATTGAGAGTGGCACAGCGACTTCATCGCCTCAGTTCTCAGTCTGAAAACAATTTTCTTATGTTTATCATCTATGTCACCGGCTGTTATACTTGCGGTCTGCGCTTTTACCGCAGACCAGACGAACCGCGTTCCCGTACCTCGGTTTTTCGCACGGAACCTCCAAGTCCAGCTCGGTGATGTGGTCCACCTCAGCCAGTCGATCGTGGGTCGGTACTGCTGCATCCATGGGATGCCCAGAATGACATCGTACTTGTCATCCAGGTCCAAGACGATAAAGTCGGAGCCACATCGCCTCCCTTCCGCGTGAGAGCCCAGCGCTACCACGCGCATCAAAACCTTCACGGTCGCGCCTGTAGCAAGGCGGACC
Source organism: Pythium guiyangense (assembly GCA_003730235.1). NCBI lineage: Eukaryota > Oomycota > Peronosporomycetes > Pythiales > Pythiaceae > Pythium > Pythium guiyangense. Next base: position 487,540 of record QXDM01000028.1, read on the forward strand.
GATAACTGCGTACGAGAAAGCTTGCGCTCCTCGTACGAGATCTTCGACAAATTTTGTGCCCTCACAAAGTTTGATGACGCGCCCGTGTCCACGAGCGCGCAAGATCGCTTCGTTCGCGCCGTCCAAACGGAGCGTCAGAGTGATGAGCTTCTTCGCATCACTCTGCGCGTGGTGAGAGGCCTCACTCTCACCAGGGGCTGTGAGACTCACATGCCTGATGTCTGCATGTGAGATCGCGCCAGTAGGGCGACCCGCCCCTACTGGCACTCCTCTTTTTGCGTCAGCAGCTCCGCGCTGCTGACGGGCGCCCGTAGCCGACTGTTGCGAGCGAGGCACTGGCTTTGCAGTCATGCACTCGTAGGCAAAGTGCCCAACTTTGCCGCACCTATTGCATCGTGCCGACTTCTTGTTGGCGCGCTTCGGGCGAGGGCCCAAAGTCGATGCAACAGCAAGGTCGTCGCTCTCGTCGACGATCTGCGAGAGATCCATGGGCTCATGATCGGAGTCCCTAGCCCGCTGCGCGAGACGCCGAGGGCCCCTCGCGGTCGCAGTATAAAGCGCTGCCTGCTTCATTTATGTCTAGACGGGGCGTCGTTCAGCCCGCACATGTAAACGGCGACTTGCGTCGCCGCGTCAAAGTGGTCTGTGACCATATTGGAGACGAGGTATTGTGCACGTCCGACTTGCGCTGGCTCAAGTGGAGGAACTCCGATCGAGCACGGAACTCGCTCTGCGGCGGCTCGAACGCGAGCGGATCATAGAGGTGTACGCCGTACGGCCACACACGAGCTCGTCCGCCAAGACAACTCATGGCGAACGCAACCTGGAGGTTGGAATCGCGGATGCCTCAGGCATCCACAGCGGCGTCGAGCTCCATGAGCCAGCGGAGTAGACTCTCTTCTTCGCTTCCTCTGTAACGATGTATACAAACTTTGGGTATTATCGTAATAACATAGCTATGCGGAAATACTATTCACGCAACTTCTTTAAGACCGGCAATTCTGACGGTTGTTCTGATTGGTAGGTATGTTAAATTATTAGTCAATCAGTGAACTTGGACTCTCAGAGCCAACCACATTTTAGTTGACTTAGCTTTAGTATTACATACTTAGACTTAGTAGCTCACACAAAAGGGTGGAGCCGCACATCCAACTAAAATGAACACTTGCGATTTAGACCAACTCAACTGGTGTGTTTATTATCTCTGTCTTAGTGAATGGAATCCTTGCTGAAGGTGTTCACACACGCTTCCTCGCAAAGGGACACGTCCGGTTACATCCCAGTAAGGGGGACCGTTGAGTTTGAGGATCTCAACGCGAGCAGCCCTGGTCTGCTGCGCACCAGCGAGCAATCGCTGACGCTACATCTCCAGATCTTAGTTCATGTAACCAAGAGCTGCAACGCGCTGGTCGCTAGGCGACACAGCGAGGACGTTGGTGACTACCGCGTCGCCAAGCGTGCCCGCCATTCGCTCAAGTGAGAGCCTTGACCCACCCCAGACATGGCCGCGGGTGGACTCTCTGGTCATAGGCTCGTCACCGACCGCGAGGTCGTTGGGCGGAGTACGAAGTGACGAAGGAGGCGCTCGACGAGTCGTGGACGCGCTTCGTCGCGCGTTGGAACCTGGAGCCTGGCATGGCACTCGCTCTCGAGCGCCAAGAGTCGCAATACAAGCGCTTTCACCTCGGCGAGCTCGCCAAGCTTGTGTGCTCGGCGTCGTGGGACGGAGACCGGCCGTGTTGCTTCGTTCACGTCGTGGCGTTCTGTCGCATCTGCAACCACCGCGAGAAGCCGACGGTCGCCCAGTGGGAGGTGATGCTCGCCGAGTAACCGCTTGACGAAGACGAGAAGGCTCTCCTCGCCAAGTATCGTCGCGCGCTGAGGGCGTGTTCTTTGTCTCGAGCGCGCAGCCCGCGCGCGTGGGGAGGCGACGCGCGCTTTGCGCGCTCGCAGGACCGGCATGTGGCGTGGCAAGAGCCGGGTAGACGATCGCGTTCACGCTCTCGGTCGCGTGGTCGCGCGCGCGCCTTCGCCTTGGAGCGAGCAGCGGCGTCGTACGCCGTCACCAAGTCGCGGACATCTTCAAGGAGCGTGGCGCGAGGCTCCCACGAGTCATTGGACTGATCGAAGCCAAGCCAGCGAACGCGATACTCGCGCGTTTCCAGAACACCACGACGGTCGCGCCTGTGCCTGATCAGCTTCGGATGCTGTCGCACGACACGGATGTGGCTCTGAGCCGAGCGGACGACGCGATCGCAGAGACGGACCGGCTCGACTCCGAGGTTGCTGCGCTGAAGGCGCAACTGGCGAAGGTCGTTCAAGCGAACGAGGCTCTTCGCGCGGACAACCGGGCGTTCCGTGCGGGTCAGCAGCCACCAAGTGCTCTGGCGAAGCCGCGTCCTCGTCACGTCGGGTCGCACTTCGAACCTGGCGTGGCGGCACGTCCGTCGGAACCGTAGCAGCCTCGTAGCGCTTTAAGCGCCCGACATAAAAGGTCGGGTGCACCTTCAATGCACTTGGCATATCCAGAGTGTACGCCTCGTCTTTGCGTCGTGTGATCGTGAACGGGCCGATGAAGCGCGGTGCGAGCTTGGTCACACCAAGGTTCGTGACAGAACCAGGTGCAATGCCGGACGCCGATAACAAAACACGGTCACCGACCGCGAATTTCTCCAAGTTCTTGCGCCCGTGCTGGTCGGCTGCTGTTTTCTGCTGATCGACTGCTGCTGCGATCGCATCGCGCACAAGGCGAGCGACCGACTCGAACTCGAGCACACGATCCTCGCCAATCGTTGGTGGAGGCGCGGATGGTTTGTCCGCGCCAGTGCGTGAGGTGATGGCGATAGCGCGTCGCGACGGCGCGATGAGAGCCGCGTTGACCCAAGCTGCCGCCTCGTTTGGCGTCATTGCGACAGCTCAGCGTGACGACCGGTCGTCGCTCGAAGCTGTCTCTGTCGCGCGCCGAAGACCGCCGCACGATACCGACGCGCTCGGTGTCCCTCCCCTTCAAGAGAGCTGGCGTCGTCAAAGCCTAGAACTGCGGGAACGCGCGGGTGTCGCGCGTTGTTGATGAAGAACGGCGTGTGACCAGTGGACTCGTGCACTGCGTTGTTGATCGCGAACTCGACCATCGGCAACAGCGCGCTCCACGACGTTTGTGACGTCGCGTAACTGCGTAGCACGTCCTCGACGACTCGATTGACGCGCTCTGTCTGCCCGTCGGTCTCTGGGTGCGACGTGATCGACATAAACAACCGCGTCCCGAGCAGTTGGAAGAGGCGGTCCCAGAACGCTGCCGTGAAGCGCGGGTCACGGTCAGAGACGATCAACGTCGGCATGCCGTGGTACCGATACACCATGTCGACAGAGAGTTCAGCTGTCTCCTGCGCGGTGATGCCAGCCGCGACTGGCGCGAGGTGTGCCATCTTGCTGAAGCGATCAACAACCACGAAGATGCCTGTGCGACAAGCATCATCCCGAGGCGGCCCGAAGATGAAGTTCATGCTCACGGATCGCTAGGCATCCGCGGCGATTGGGAGCGGTTGCAGCGGGGCTTGCGACGACTGCGACGGCTTCACGCGCTGGCACGTCTCGCACGACCGGACCCACTTGCGCACCCACTTGTACATGTGGGGCCAGTAGAAGTCGCGCGCAAGAGCGAGATACGTCTTCTCGCGGCCAAGATGACCGCCAGACGCAGCGTCGTGGTACTCGTGCAAGATGCGAGCGCGCAAGTCGTCGTCGAGTGGTACGACGACTCGAGGGCTGTCGAAGCGGTCGATCTGGTACTTGAGCAAGTCGCCGGAAACCGAGAAGCGCGGCGCCTGGCTCCGCGCTGAAGGAGCGAGAAGCTGCAGCGTCGATTTGGACGGTTCTTGGCAGTACTTGAGCATGGCGGCGCACGACGGGTCGCGGGAGTACGCCGCGGCGATCTCATCTCGAAGCGGGCTCACAGCGGTCGACGCCGTCGCGCTTATGCCGAGCGCGACACACGCCTTGCACTCGTCGCCATCGTCATCGTCGGCGGCGTGGCGCGGCGAGTTGGGTCGCGGGTCGTAGTCCGGACGCCGCGACAACGCGTCAGCGATGATGTTCGTCGAACCGGGCTTGTAGAAGACGACGAAATTGTACTCGGCGAAGAACGACAGCTGGCGTGCCATGCGCTGGCTCAAGTGCGGCGACTTCGTCGCGGTACGGAGTGACGCGTGGTCAGTATAGATTGCGAACGTCTGCTCGCCCAGCAGATACACGCGAAACTTCACCAACGCGTAGCGCATCGCGAGCAGCTCCTTGTCGTGCACGGGGTAGTTGCGTTCCGCAGACTTCAACTGTCTCGACTGGAAGCTGATGACGCGCTCCCGTCCCTCAGCGTCATGCTGCATGAGCGCGCAGCCGATCGCGAAGTCGCTCGCGTCGCAAACGACGTGGAACTCCTTCGTGTGATCCGCCAGTGCAAGTACCGGCGCGGAGGAGAGCCGCGTCTTGACGTCGTCAAACGCTGTCTGGTGCTCGCGACGCCACACCCACGTGGCGTCTTTCTTCAACAACTGCGAGAGCGGGAAGATCGCGGACGCGAAGTCTTTCGCGTAGTGGTGAAGGTAGTTCGCGAGCCTGAGCCACTGCCGAAGCTCCTTTTGATCGCGAGGCACCGGCCAAGACACGATCGAGGCAACCTTCTCCGGGTCAGCGCGGACCCCGTCCGCGCTCACGTAGCTGCCGAGCACTGGAATCTCGGGAGCGCAAAAGATACACTTCTTCAAGTTCGCGTACAGCTTGTTCTCGCGCATGGCTTCGAAGACCTTCCGCATGTGCCCGAGGTGGACGTCCAAATCTGTCGCGCCCTCAGCGGCGCGACTGTGCACGAAGATGTCATCGAAGTAGCTTGGGGCGAAGTCGCGCAACGGACGCAGCACGTGCGAGACCATGCGGTTAAACGTGGCGGGGGCGTTCTTTAGCCCTTGCGGCATCACAAGCCACTCCCAGAGCATGCCGCTGGGAGTACTGACTGCCGTCAGCGGAACATCGGACTCGCGCATGAGGATCTGGTAGAAGCCGTCGGTGAGATCGATGGTACTGAAGATCGTGCTGCCAGACATGGTGTCGAGAACCATGTCTTTGCGTGGGATCGGCGTCTGCGCCGGGATCGTCGCGTCGTTGAGCTTGTTGAAAGCGTGCACAATGCGCCAGCCTCCAGTCGCCTTTTTCACGCAGAACGTTGGACTCGAGTGCGGCGACGTCGACTCGCGCACATGGCCGGCGGCTCGCCGGCCTTCGAAGAACGCGTCGATCGCTTCGACTTGATCGCGCGGCAGTGGCCACTGCCGCGTCACGCAGTACTTTGTTCCAGGCACGAGGTCGATCTCGTGGCGTACGCCCCTGTCCGCCGGGAGCATCGGCGGGATCTTGTCGGGAAGATGTCGGAGAACTCGCGGGCGAGGTCCAAGACTGGGTTCCCAGATGCTTCGAGCTCGTCCCAGGACTGCGCAGCGTAGCGTTCTTCGCGAGCGGGCTTCGGCTCTGCTCCAGCAGGGCGCTCGCTGCCAACGAGCGCCGGATCCGCTGGGTCGACCACGACTGCGCAAAGCTGTTCGACGCGACCGAGTTTGATCTCGCTGAGCATGTTCTTCCAAGACATCACCGGCAGCCGAGTGAGTTCGGCTGCTGCGCGTGGTGGAGATGCGACCTTCATGCCATGGCGCGGCGGGCCGTGACCAGTCATGTTGATGACGTGGATCGTGTCGAACGTCGGCGCCAGCGCGACGGGCCAAGCCGGCGCGTGTGGATGTCTCTCGCGCGCCTGAGACGCTGGAGCGCGAGTCACTGCTCGTGCTGTGTCGGCTTTGGAACGGCCGGGGGGCTCTCCGCTTCTCGCCGCAGGATCGGTCTGCTTCCTGCGGCACACTGTGACCCACTGGTCATCAGCGATCTTTTGTCTCGTTGGCGTGGCGCACGGTTCTTTGCAGCAAATCGAGCATGAAGGGCCATCGCTCTCTTCATGCGGGTTGAGGGTCGTGGAGTCCGGATCCACGACAGCCACGTGCGGCCAGGCGCTTGCGCTGTCGCTCAGGTGGGCGAGAACACCGCCGATGTCGATGTCGCGCGGCTTTACAGTGCGACTCAGCCAGTCGATGTCAGGCCTGTGGCGCGCAAGCCACGGCATTCCAAAGATGCAGTCAAACGAGCCGCCGAGGTCGACAACGAGGAACGCGTCGCTGCTCTTGAATCCGTCAAACTCGTACTGGAACTCAACCGAGCGCCGCGGCAGCGACCGCGGTTCGCCGTCTGCGAACTTGACGATCATTGCGCCTGGTTGCTCGCGGGCGCGCACCCGCGAGGCCAGGAGCGTCAAAGACTCGGCTCGGACGAAGTTGTTCGTCGCGCCTGAATCGACAAGGGCGCGAAGGGATCGCTTCGCGCCGGCGACGTGCAAGCTGAGTACGATCAGTCGCTTGTCGCTGCTTGAGGTGGTGGCAAAGAGCTGCGCATGAAGCGCATCATCGGAGGGGCTAGCGGAACGTGACGCCACTGGAGGCACGTTTCGCTCGATGAGCCCAGTAGGTCGCCCTGCACCTACTGGGTGCCCGCGTTTTTTGCATGCGCGGGCTGCTCGGTCTCATCTTCAACCTCAACAGTAGCAAGTACTGGAGCTGGCGCGCGGCACACTGCCGCGCGATGACCGACCTTGCGGCAGCGGAAGCAGATGAGCTGTTTGTTGCTTGGTCCGTTGCGACGACTGCCGTTGCTGCTGCCGTTGCCACTGCTTGTGCGCTGCGAGTTCGCGTCGTGCTCAATCACGTCGATCTCCATCGGCTCGGCGCCATTGTCAGCTCGCGGGGCGACGGTGTGATGGCCCCGCGAGGCGGATACGCTGAAGTCTTCGCGGATCGCGATTGCAAAAGCCTCTTCAAGCGACACCGGAGGCTTCCGGGTCAAGTACAGGCGCTGGTGACCAGCGTTCAAGCCGGAAATGAAGACATGGACTTGGGTCCCCATGTCGATCGGAGACGAAGTGACGCATGAGACGAGGTGACGAGCACGTTGCACGTAGTCGCGCATGGATGCGCGACCTTGCTTGAGCGCGAGGAACGCAGCGCGATGGTGCATCTCGTCTTGAGGCGGCTCGAATGCGAGTCGCAGATCGCTCTTCAGCGCGTCGAGCGTTGGGAAGCAGTCAGGGTCGGCGACAAGCCGACCCAGCGCCCACTCCTTTGCTCGACCACCAAGCTTGGACAGGAGGAAGTGGGTGCGTGACAGCTCGGAGGTGAGCTGGCGTGCGTGGATGGCAATGTCGATCTCACAAAGCCAGCGGTTCAAAGCGAGTCGATTGGGGCCTTCTCCGTTGTAGCTTGTGACGTCGAGCTTGACGACGTCGCCCCTTGATGATGCCGCGGGAGTTGAGCCTCGCCGACGCGCGTCGGCGAGTTCGCGGACCATGAACTCTTGTGCAGCTGCACGTTGGTGCTCCTGCGACATCGCGGACAGCATTGCCGCGACAGCCGTTAGGCCGGACACGTCGGCGAGGCGGCGCAGCGCGTCCCATTCGTAGGGCGTCAAGTGTGCGAAGTCGCTTTAGTTGAGCGACGTTCCGTTGTCGCCTTCGATCGGGAGCGTGCTCATCTTGGTCGTTAGACGGACTACGAAGTGCTACCAGGTGTCACGGGAGTGTGTTCCGTGACGTAGCTTGCACGTGGTCTTACAAGGAAGCGATGTGGTGAAGCGCAGAGGAACTGCGCTGAACTCGGTATTTTCAACTCTGAGGTTTTTGTATTGAGATCATGAATAGCGATGGAAGTGAGGGAGCTAACCTAAATAGTGAGCTGCCTGATGGGACGACCATGGTCGTCCATAAATCAGGTCGAGCCACTAAATGGGTGTCTGCTGTGCTCCTTCGTACTTAGCACAGCAGCTCCGTTGCAGGTAACGCATCAGCCAGGGCATGCCGAGGATGCAGATGGAGGTGAGTCCCAGATCGATCACAAAGCACTCAAGCTGGTGAAGCCGTCGGACTCGTACGACAGCGCCACAGCGAGCTGCGGCATCCGCCGCGGTCGCCCATCGGCGAGCTTCACCGCAAGCTCGCCTGGACCATCGCGAGGAAGATCGCGCAGACAACCCGCGCCGACGAAGTTGCTCGTCGCGCCCGAGTCGAGGAGAGCGCAAAGCGGTCGCTTCGCGCCCGCGACATGAAGCCGCAAGACGATCAAACGCGAGTCGCAGCGCGAGGTGGTGGCATTGAGACGTGCGTGAAGCACGTTGGGGCTTGGAGGGGGCCTCGCCACCGGAGGGCCTGGTCCTCCATTGCCGCCATTTGGGTGACCGAGTGGTGCAGACTCGATCACGCTCGGTGCTTCGATGGCAGCAAGCACGGGAGCAGGCGCGCGGCACTCGGCAGCGCGGTGACCCTTCTTCTGGTAGCGGAAGCAGATCAGCTAGCGCGTGCTCTGCGCGTTGCGACCAGTGTTGCTGCGAGTGTTGCTACGAGAGACGCTGCGACCGTGTGCATGCTGCGGCACGGTTGCCTCGACCACGTCGATCTCCATCGGCTCGGGACCACTGCTCCGAGCCCCGCTCGCCGTCGCGCGTCCGTAGGAAGCCGAGACCAGAAGTCTTCGCGAAGAGCGAGAGCAAAGGCTTCTTCCAAGGACTTGGGCTCGTCGCTCGTGAGGCGGTAACGTGCCATGCCTTCGCGCATGCCGAAGATGAACACGTGCACTTGCGAAGCCATGCCGATCAGATGCGTCGTGATGCACGACGCCAAGTGGCGAGCCCTTTGGACGTCGTCGCGCATGCTCATGCGGCCTTGGCGCAGAGCGAAGAACTCTGCGCGCATGCTCGCCTCGCCTTGAGGTGGCTCAAAGGCGAGCCGCAGATCGTCTTGGATCGCCTTGAGCGTCGGAAGTTGTTAGAGACGAGCTTCCCGAGTGCCCACTCCTTGGCCTTGCCAGCGAGCCGCGAGATGAGGAAGTTAACTTTGGACTGCTCCGACGCGAGCTGTCGCGAGGAGATCGCGAGGTCGATCTCGCGGAACCAGCGATTCAAAGGGAGTCGGTGGGGCTGGACGCCAGAGTACGCCGACGTCTCGATCTTGATCGACTCGTGCTTCGAGCTGGACGACGTGAGAGTCGACTGCTTGCGCAGTGCGTCGTCCAGCTCCCGCTGCATGAACTCTTGAGCTGCCATTCGTTGTGCTTCGGGAGACCCTGTTCGCAGCAGGGTCTCGATGAGCAAATCGCCCGCAACCGTCGCGAGGCGAAGGAGGGCCTTCCACTCGATGACGGTGAGGTGCAGGAACTGCTCGTGCTCCAGCGTTCCGCTCATCTTGGTCGTGGTTGTTGGGGGGACTACGAAGTGCTACCAGGTGTGACGGGCCAAGTGTCCGTCACTTTGCGTACACTGTGAGGAAGTGAAGCTTGGGGGCAAATTGGACTCTGAATTGAAAGCTGCCTCATGCAGCGCTCGCTGAGAGCCAGAAGGAGTCGGTGCTGCGACACCGACTCACTGACCAATCAGGAGCTGACACGCAGGCGCCAGCCAGGTCTTCGGCCGGCGCGTACCTAATCGAGAGCTCTCGCGTACCTACGCGAGATCTCACTGAGGTACCTAAGTAACCTAAAGTAACTATATAATGTAACAGGGGTTTGCCCCGTTACATCATGTGATAGAATCAATATATATAATTTTGCCGGATCACTGGGGGTGGTCTGAGGCCCACATGCAGTTCGGATATCGCCACTGGAGCGCAGCGAAGGTAGGTGACTCTGTCTGATGTGGAGCAGCCGAAGGTTTGCGCACAGAAGCACTTACGGATCGGTTTGGATGGCTTGTCGAAGACGGGCACTGTTTAATCATGTGATTGGAAGTTATTTTTGGAGTTTGCTCAAACATTTGAGCTACCTTTGAGCTAGCTGAGCTCAAATGTGAGCTGAGTGTTCGCCGCCGCCTCGACACCCCCTCGATGATGAATGACGCAGTACTTGCAATGGACGCAAGCGAGGCGATGAATGATCTACCGCAGCCACAACATGAATGGGTGCAGCTCTTGGACGAGAGCTCTGGCACGTTCTACTACGCCAACATCGTGACGAGAGATACGTCGTGGGAGGCTCCGCCATCCTTCATGTACGACGATGTCGAGTCGTACTGACAATACGCAATGCCAGCTGAGTCTTGAGTGCACGTTCACTGTGCGTTCGCAGCAAGCACGACGACATCCAGACCTCGTTCGAGCCGCTCGTTGATCAAAGTGAAGAAGTTGCGTCAACAGCGGAGGACGCAGGCGAGCCCTGCTGCGAGAATGACAACCGAAGCAGGACGAGTAGCAACACCGTGTCTCGCGACGGAGACATCCCACTCAGTCCGCTTGAGGACACAACTGCTACAAACGCCAGTGCGCCAATGCCTCGAGCGCAGGTGCGCTCTCGACACTCTCATTTTCCCGCTTGGCAGTGCTCAGGCTACACCTCACTAAGCTTTGGTTCGCTTCCGCATCTTCCGACCAACAGATCCCGCCTCTGACGCTCCATGCACTGAAGCCCGAGTGGCCGTCCAAGACGTCCGAGGCGCAAGAGCTGCAGAAGAAGAAGAAGAAGAAGGTTGACACCCTCGGCGCCACAGCAGAGCACCACCCGCTCTTCGAGTATGCGAGTCAACACTACAACCTGGAGTCGCCGCCCAAGTCGCTCTTCTTTGGACGTCCACGCCGAGCGCCGCAGCGCGTGGACCTCCGAGCGCGTCTGTACTGGGAGAGTGGACTCATCGCATCATCAATCACGCAGCTCCCGAAGGAGCAGACGAAAGTGGCGCTACAGGCATTCCGCAACATCTCGGGCTTCATGGGGAACCGGTCGAGCGGCAAAGGGCAGATCGACCACTGCTTCAAGCTCTTGCGCACCGTCGCGATCCAGTCGCATCGGCTCAAAGATGAAGTCTACTGCCAGATCTGCAAGCAGCTCACGGGGAACCCCGACATGTGCGTGCTTGTGCAGCGAGCGTGAGCGGTCGGTCGCTGTGGCTCGATCGGTGCGACTCACATCATTGACTGGTGGTTGACATGCGTCTCTAGACGCGCAGTTCTCAACGGCTGGCTGTTGCTCAACGCGTGCTTGATCACGTTCCCGCCGTCGGACGAGCTCTCGCCGTACCTCGAGCGCTTCTTCACGCAGCATGTTCGCTCCGAGGAGCTCGAGATCGCACAGTACGCCAAAGACGCGCTCGAGTCGCTCCAGAGCTGCTTCAAGAAGGGCGACCGCAAGGAGCTCCCGAGCCTCAGAGAGATCCAAGCTTTGCGCGATCACGCGCTCATTGAAGTTTCCATTGCGCTGCTCGACGACTCGGTCGTGAAAGCGAGTGTGAGCGCCTGGACGACGTGTCGCGAACTCGCGGGCGTCGTGTCCGACAAGCTTGGGATTCGCACAGCGCAGGCGTTCGCGCTCTTTGAGACGTCGTCGAGCCTTAACGAGGAGCGCGTGCTCGCGTCCGACGAGCGCGTGCTCGATCTGTTTGCACTCTGGGAGCGCATCGAGATCGAGCAAGAGCCCAAGGCGGCAAAGAAGAACGTGCCAAAGAGCGTCCAGGACGGACAAGCGCGCGGCGACATTGACAAGCAGAGCACCAACGGCTCTGCGTACAAGCTCGTGTACAAAGCGTACCTCTGGGTCGACGTCGACGACGCGCTCGTGGCAGAGACCCACATGTTCTACCTCCAAGCAGTGCATAGCGTCGTGACAGGTGTCTACGCCTGTAGCCTCGACACGTGCGTCGAGCTTGCGAGTCTCCAGCTCCAGTGTCGACTGAGCAGCGCTGAAGAGAAGGAGGTCCCAGACTCGCGGACCGAGCTGCTGTACGTCCCGCTCGCTCATGTGTCTATCACGGCTACTTGCTCGTGAGTACTACTCACTCACGACGGATCAATGTGCATGTGTGACGCATGAACGTAGCCGCACGGTCGAGCAGTTCGTCTCGCCAAGCGTCCTCACGCCAGCGAACCGCCTGCTTGTGTGCGACCACATACTCGCAGCACACGCGAGTCTTTGCGAGACGTCAGTGCACGCGTGTGAGCTCCAGTATCTACGCACATGCAGGACGCTGCGCTTCTTCGGCGCGACGTTCTTCGCAGCGCACAACACGCGCAACCCGCGCATGGCGTCCGAGGTCGCAGTTGCGGTCAGCGCCACGGGCGTGAGCATCGTCGGCGTCGAGACCGAGGCGGCGCTCGCGCAGTTCGCGTACGCAGACATTGCGAGCTGGGGCTACAGCTCGAACGCGTTCGTGTTTGTCGCGGACCAAGACGACGACGAGGTCGAGCACGTGCTCAAGACGACTGCGGTGCGTCACCTGCTGCTGCTGATAGCGCTGGTTGTCAGCGTCACGCTCACATACTTACGCTCATGCCAGGGCAAGCACATCAACGACCTCATCGCTGCGTACGTCAAGTACATTCTCACGCTCCCAGTCGCCACGTGAGCCGATCGATCATCACTGGCACTGTCAGCTGAGCGTGCACTGGCACCAGTACATCTGCGCGTGGCTGCTGCTGCCGCCTGGGAACTGCGTCTCGAACGGATTCCGACGCAGGCCGTCGCCCGCGATGAGCGCGCGCGAGGCCGCGAACTTGCTCTCCATCTGCGCAGACAGCAAGTGCACGCGGCGACGCAACTGCGAAGACACGTGTCCGTTCTTCTTCTTCTTTGCGCCTGGCAGTGTCGTAGGCTCTGTCGTCGCGTCTACGTCGCTGCCGTTGTTTGGGTGTCTGTTCTCGCCGCGGCCGCTCTGTTCGCGATGCGATGGCGACGCGAGAGAGCGAGGACTCGACCGGTGGGGATCGCGCTGCTGCTCGTGGCGACTCTTGCTGATCTGTCGCTCGAGCACGTCCCAGTCCATGAGCGACTGAATGTCCTTGTCCACGCGCGCAAGGTCTCTCCAGTCGCTCCACTGCAGCGTCTGCTGCACATCGACGAGCGGCGCGAGCTTCTTCCGGAACTGGCTGCGCAAGAGCGGACTCTGCTCCGTGTTCTTGCGCAAGAGCGCGTCTCGCTCAGCGCCTTCGAGCGGCTGCAGCGACGTGTTTGCGAGCGCCTTGTTCGCAAAGAGACAGCAGAGGAGGTCTAGCACCACATACGAGCGCCACGTCAGTCTCTTGTCTCCATGGTGAGCGATGGACAGAGGCGCGTTCACCACAAAGAGTGAGTGAGAGAGAGACGCACCTGCGAGCTGATCGACGCCAGAGCGATCGAGACACCCTCGCTCTTGGACGTCTGGGATCGCAAACAGCAGCGCCACTTTCGCGTCGTGGTCGCCTCTCGCGAGCACCGACAGGAGCTGCAGCACGTCCACGAGCGCATCAGACGCGATTGGATCTGCTCTCACTAGCGAACAACGCAGTCGCGTACCTGGATCAAGCTCGCGAACGACAAGTTGCCGTACCCGTCGGGCTTCATGAGCTGGAACAGCCGCGGACAAATGTCCACTGGCCACTGTCACATACGCACGCAATGGGTCGATGAGTGGCTGTGAACACAGTGCAGCACTCTGTCCATCAACGCACAGAGACGCACAGTCGTGAACTCGCGCGCAACGAGGCTCTCGATGTACTCGTGCCGCACGCCGCGGAGCTTCACGCGCTCGTACGCCTTTGTGTGGAAGCGCACGAACGTGAACTCTTCGTGCAGTTGCGCGAGCTCCGAGAGCGAGAACGCAGTCTGACGCGCGAGCTCTGCGAGTTCAAGGCGCTGGAGCTGCGGGTCGAGGCGCAGTGTGCTGCGCATGTCTTCGATCGCTTCGTCGTTGAGTCCGTACGTCGCTTGTCCGTGGCGCAGCACTTCGTGCGGATCGAGCTCCAGCGGCGCGCTCAGACTGCTCTTCAGGATGATCTGGTACAAGTAGCTTGAGTCCCAGTCGTCGGTCTCCTGGAGTGATAGCGAGAGCGGGTCAGTCGAACACTCTGATTGAGCCAGCCAGTCTTACACACCCAAAGGCATTAGAGCGCGTACCATGTGAGCTGTGAGGCTGTCAACGGCCGCTTGGAAGAACTGGAGACCGAGGAGCAGGTGCAGAATGGCGCCGTCGTCGTCGCCAAGCATCGCGTCCCAGACGCGACGGAGCACGTCGACGGGCAAATGGCCGACCCACATGGAGACGAACCACTTGCACGACAGCAGCGACGTCACGAGCGTCAGGTCCGCCTGCACAGCCGCCAATGGCAGGTGTTAGGAGACAAGTTTTAGTCAACATGCAGTCGCCAGGACGTGCCTGTGCGAGAGCTGGCGTGTGCGGCACGAGCTTCCGGACCACGAGCTCTTTGAACAGCCGATTGTCCTGCATCGCACGTCCAGATGAGTCAGCGCCAGTTCGCGTGCGTTCGAGAGACTGAGTGCTGACGCACCACTTGGAAGCCGTGGAGCTTGGGAGCGCGAGCAAAGAAGTCGTCAGGGAAGACTCTGCGCTCAGCCACACGCAGCGTATGAGTAGAGCGTGAGTGAAGAATGAGCGAGCAAGTAGCGCTCACAAGCGCGCAAAGAGCAAGAAGAGACCTCTCGATGATGCTCGCGTAGACCCAGAAGACCTCCTCTTCGTCGCGCCGCGCGTTGATGTTCCCGATCACGAAGCAAAGGACGTCTGCGTGGCCCTGGACGTACCCCACGCGAGGGTTGCGCTGCAGTGACACAGTCGTCAGTACTGGGCTACTTTGTATGAACAACAATCAGCATGGGGTAAGCACGTACGACGCTGTACGCGAGCAGAATGTTGCGGAGCATCGGCAGGAACGGCGCAATGAGCGCGCTTGTGCGGTCGTTGTGCTCGCCATCGTCGCTACTGCTGCTGTCGTTGTCGCTGTCGTTGTCGTCGGGGACTGCAACTTGCAGAATGAACTCGCAGATCGAGACGCCGGTGCGCGGGAGGTCGAGTTCGATCTGGCGCCGATCGTCTTCGAGCGCCGGCGTGCAGTGGCGGCTGTCGCTGCTGTAGCGCACGTAGTCGCAGTACGCGATCGGGCTCGACGCACGCAGCGTCTGTGCGCCTGACGTCACGTACCAGTCCGGCCGTTGGGCTACAAGAAAGTTGTTGCTGTCGTTGCCATTGCTGTCCATTGTCGCCGCCGCCGCCGCCGTCGTCGTCGTCGTCGAGCGCTTCGTGGTGATCAGTGTACGAATCTTGTGTGTTGAAGTTTCTCGTGAGCTGCTTGGTCTTGCTCACGATTCGTACTTTAAACAGTGCAAACTGTAGTGCTCGAGGGACTTGAGCTGTTGATAATCAAATCGTATGTTTGTATATAGTTGTCAACATATACGTAGAATTGGTTGTGCACATCTGCGCGGAAAAGATATCGCCCACAGTTCGCGACGGACTGAGGCGACGACGAGCAAGCAGCAAGACAACCGAGAAGCATGTCGGTGCAAGTGGCGCCCACGCGCATGTACGTCTCTGTGTGGCTCATACTTGCTTGTGCATGTATAGGATAGAGACTGCGAGTGCTCACGTCTGTGTGTGCGCGCAACACGACAGGGCGCTGACAACGTCGAAAGGCAAGTTGGTCGCTGCGAAGAAAGGTGCGAGCTCGTTGTTGTCGTTATGTACAATGCGTTTTGTGGAGCATGCCTGCAGTCGCAGAGCGCTTGACGCAATGTCGCTTATACATGCAGGCTTTGAGCTGCTGAAGAAGAAGGCGGACGCGCTCAAGATGCGATTCCAGATGATGCTGCGCGAGATCCACAAGGTGCGACGCGCTTCTCTCGTGAAAGTGACGCACGACCTGCCTCTCACCACTGCTCCTGCTCCTGCTACGTGGCGTTTATACAAATAGACGAAGATGGCGATGTCGAACGAGGCGTCCGAAGCGTTCTTCTCGCTTTCGCAGGCGCAGTACGCGGCCGGCGACTTCCGCACGAAGGTGATCGAGTCCGTGACGACTGCGGAGATCCGCACGCTCAATCGCATCGACAACGTCGCAGGCGTGAAGCTCCCAGTGTTCACGGAAGTCGAAGTGAGCCGCGAAAAGTCGGACAACATCGGTCTCGCAGGCGGTGGCGGGAAGATCCAGAACTGCCGCGAGAAGTTCCGCGTGCTCCTGCGCGCGCTCATCAAGCTCGCGTCGCTCCAAGTGCGTTATACATGTGCGTCCTACTTTAGGCGCTTGACACTTGAACTGACCATCACTCGTGCTTGTAGACGTCGTTTGTGACGCTTGATGAAGCGCTGAAGGTCACGAACCGCCGCGTGAATGCGCTCGACAGCGTACGTCACTTGTTGATTCGTATGTGCGAGTGCGACGTCATGCAAAGGACTGAGTCCATTGGATGTGTAGGTGACGATCCCGCGCATTGAGACGACGATCGCGTACATTATGCGCGAACTCGACGAGCTCGAGCGTGAAGACTTTGTGCGGTGCGTCTTCATCTGCGAGTCTGTACAAGAGCGCGTCTTGTCTTGTACGGAGATGCTCATTCGTGTGTGTGCAGCATCAAGAAGGTGCAGGCGAACAAGATTGACGAAGCGAAGGAGGAGCTCGCGAAGAAGAAAGCGGCAGGTGCGACGCCCGACTGCTTTTGGGACAACAATGCTCTGGACGTACGTACTCACACTCTGACTGTCGTGTGCATGGGAATGTTCTTGCAGAGGAGGCGAACGCTGCGGCGGCAGCGCTCCTGTCGCCGACGTCTGCGGCCGCGGCAGTCAGCAGCAGCTCGGTGTTTGACGACCCGTTCGCGGACGTCGTGGCGTCGGACCGTGACATCCTCGCGCAGTTTGAGCCAACGCACGACTCGGACGTGGTGTTTTAAGCCCTCGCGGCTGCACATGCGCTGTGTGGTGCAGACGACTGTGTGCACGTGGCACCACGACGAGCCGTAGGACGTTGAGCTAAAGAAGAGGGCGCATGCTCGAACACGAGCGCTCGCATGTGTGACGACGGTGGTTCTTTGCGTCTATTGTTTTCTGGTAGTGACGTAGTCGAGGGAGTGCAATTGCACCAGCAGCTCCACTCGCCAATTACAACGACGACAGCGACAGCACGAATGGGCAGGATGGAGCCGATCGCGAAGCGGCTCAAGCAGTCTGCAGAGAGCGCGCTCGTTGCGTCCGCCAAAAAAGCGAGCAAGCAAGAGGAAGAGGACATTGCGGAGCGCATTCGACGTCTCGAAGCAGAGCTCGAGAGCAGCAGCAGCGGCAGTGACTCGGACAGCGACGCCGACTCGAGCGACGACGATGACAATGATGAGAGCTCGCACGACTTGGACAGCGATGGCAGTGCAAAGAAGAAGAGCAAGAGCGCGAAAGCAGTGCTGAGTCTGTCCAAGTACGCGACCGAGCGCATCGAAGCGCTGCCCGAGGCGCTGCTGCCAGCGAAGCGCACGGCGTTCCCGATGAAAGCCGAGAAGAAATCCAAGAAGCGCAAGCTCGGCGACAGTGCGCAGGCGTCTGGCATGACTGCGGCGCACCAAGCGCTCTTGGAGCTCGTGCACGTGCCGAAGAAAGTGCCGTTTGCGTGCAAGCGCTGCGCGTTCGTCGGCAAAGACATGGCCGACTTTGACGCGCATCGGCAGTCGCCCGAGCACTTGGCAAAGGCGCAAGAGGAGCTGCGGTGCGTGCTGTGTGACAAGGCGTTCACGAGCGCCGCGCAGCTCGAGGAGCACCGCAAGGGCAAGTGGCACCTCCAGCGCGCGCAGCAGAAGAAGGAGCGGCACGTCGTGCGCGTGTGCTACGACTTTCTCCGCGGCACGTGCACGTTCGGCGACCGGTGCAACTTTGCGCACGCCGAGAGCCGCGCGATGCGGTCGGGCAAGGCGCTCGAGCGCAAGAAGCAGCGCGTGTGCGAGCAGTTTGCCAAGTCGGGCGGCCGCGCGTGCAAGTTTGGCGACCAGTGCCTCTTCTCGCACGACCGCGCCTAGTAGTGTATCGACAGAGTTGGAGGCAATAGAGCAGTCGCTGTCCTACGTCGTCGTCCTACGATGTATGTGCGTCCTACATGCCGTAGAGCGTCGCGAGGCGCTCGCGAACGAACGCGAGCACGCGCGCGAGCGTGAACTCGTTGTCGAGCGCGCGCGAGACGCCGATCACGGTCTCGCCGAGCTGCGCGCCGCGGTAGATGAGCAGCACAGGCAGGTCAGTCACTGCGATCGAGTCGTCTGCGTCTTTGGCGACGAGCGCCGTGAACTAGCGAGAGAGCGACGACATGTGAGACCGATGCGCTTGCTCGTTCACAGCAGACGACAGACGCGCAATGGCAACGCACCTGCACGTGCGGGAGCTGCTGCGCGACGGCTGCGAGCTGCGTGTTGAGGAGACCGCAGGCGTAGTTCTCCGGGTGGAAGAGGTGCACGAGTCGTACGCAGCAGGCATTGGCGCCGTCGGTCTGCTCGACAAACTGCTCGGGCGAGATAAACTCGAGCGTCCCATACACTTTCCTACAGCAGCAGCAGTCGCGTCACGCCTTGTGCGTTGCCCACAGACGCTCCCATGCACACGCACGCACCTGCGCTTCGCTGCCTCCGTGAGCTCCTGCAGTCGCTGCTCCTGGTACTTTTGAAGGAACGCAGCGTCCATGAGCGCCTCGCACTCGCAGTCCGAGTCGCCGTCGCAGCACTCGCTCTGGTTCGTTGCGCCATTGCTGTTGCTGCTGCTAGTCGTTGCGCTTGTGATCGACGCGACGCCTTTTGCGATCCGCGCGAGCACGTCGTGCCGCTCCTGCTCTTTGCGCGCGCGCTCGTCGCGCACGCTGCGCTTGTGCGCTTTGTAGTCGTTCAGCACGCCCTTTGGGCCTGTGAACTTGGACTGGAAGTCGCGCGCTTTGCGGCCGCCTGTGCGCTTCGCTGGCTGTCCCCACGGTCCGTCAACGGGTGTCTGGCGCCACGGCCCTGTCGGGTCGTGCACCGAGTGCACGCGCTCGGACGCGCGCTGCTCGCCTTCGTCGCAGCTGCTCTCGCTGCTCGCCTCCGAGTCGGAGCGCGCGCGGCCGCCGAGCTCGTCCGGATCGCGGTCGCGTAGGACGCTGTGCTGCGTGAAGAAGCGCTCCATCGTCTGTGTGACGTGTGCGCAGGAGGCGATGAGAGTGCAAGTGGCGGCGCTTCGGGCAAAGCGTCAAAGCGTAGAAGGTTTGGACGACGATGATGATGCATTGGCTTGCGTATGACACACACACATAGTCGTGTCCTCATCGCTCGCTCGCTCATACATGCAGCAGCAGCAGCAGCAGCTACGCTACGCTCTCTCTTCTCTCGCTCGCTCTCTTGCCACGCGGACGCTCACACACGCTCTCTCTGTCTCTGTCTCTAGCCCTTGCCCGACTGCTTCATGAGCCACTGGATGACCTGGTCAATGTTCACGAGGCGCAGCGCCGAGATCGGGATTACGAGCCACGGGTTGTCGACGATGTAGTCCAAGTTGAGCTCGCGAATGAGCTCCGGCTCGGAGATGTGAGGCTCCAAGTCGATCTTGTTCGCGAGCACGAGCAGCGGCGTCGTCGCGAGCTCGCTGCAAAGACGCACAATACAAGAGCAAGCGTCAATAATCATGTAGTAGTCGGATACAAGAGCATGCAAGTGGCAGATACAAGAGTAGACGCACCGATCCTCTAGGAGACGGTGCAGCTCTTTCCGTGCGAGCGAGATTTGGTCAAACTAGCGAGCCAACGCAGTAGCAACATGGCCAGTCGTTGATCAGTCGGTCAGTCATTGCTCTCAATGCAAAGCACGAGCCATCAGCAGCAGTACGCACCGCATTCGCGTCGACCACATAGATAATGACGTCACAGCCGCGCGTGTAGCGTCCCCACTCGCTGCGATACTGCGCTTGCCCGCCAATGTCCCAGCACTTCATCTGCACGCCGCCCTTCTTCACGAGCTTCACGTTCAGACCGATCGTCGGGCACGTCTCGACCGGGTGCCCCATCGCCATGACGTTCAGCAGCGTCGTCTTGCCGCTGCGCTCGGTCACAACACGTCGTGGCATGCACGTGAGTCTCTGTTTGCGAGCAATCGATCGCGCAGGACGAGTTGGCAAACGCAAAGACGCACCTGTTCTCGAGACCGACGAGCACGACCTCGAGCTTCTTCGTGTAGAACGCCTGCAGCATCTTCTGCAGAATGCCACCCATCTTGACGCGCTTGGAGTGTTGTTGTTGTTGGTCTCTCTGTCTGTCAAAGGAGCACGGAGACACAGTGTCGATCGTCGGCTGTCAGTCTCGAGCGCATTGTGAATATGTGGCAGCATCATCCCATTCTGCCATCGCTTTCGCTCCCTCCCTCCTCCCTCCTTCCTCCCTCTCTACTCGCTCCCGCCACTTCATGCAGGCGACGACAAGCGCGCAAGCACAGGAGCACATCATGCACACTTGTGTCTTGATGCGGCAGCGATCGAGCGAGGAGAGCGCTGCAAGGGGACCGATCATAGTGCCAATGTGTCGTGGGTCAATGCCCGCCCTCGTTCGCGCCGACCACGTCACGTTCGTAATCAATCGCATCCATCGAGGCGACCTCGTCCCCTTGCGCGCTTCCTCTCTCGATCGAGCGTGCACACAACGCAGGCGCGCGCACTGCACATACCACGCACGTACACACGTACGCGCTCTCACACAGTCACATGCACACACACACTCATTTGCGTGAACGCACCTGCAAACGCCGTCAGCGTTCTCTTGTTCTCGTTCTCGCGAGCTTGCTTTGCGAAATGGGTCGAGTGAGGTGAGTTGCGTTTTGCTTCTTTCAAAAATGACTAGCAAAAGTGCGAAAAACATGATAGTAGACAGCAAATATGTGTATTTGATGGTTTCGATCGACAAGAATGAAGATTCTGCGAAAATAGTAGGCTTGTCAATACAATTTACAAGTCCAGCATCGAATCCCTTTGTTTTGTCGCTACTGATGAACACAACTAGCATTCTGCCTCACATACAAAACACAAGCTTATTTCGTCGGTGCATCACATTTCCTAATTTTCACAGCGCAAGCCACATACTCCACGCTTGTGGATTGCACCGAAAACACAATATTCAGGAATGCATTGTCCAGCCATCGCTCAGTTCCAACCAATCTTCACCACCCAGCAAACGCAAGCAAGCACGCGCGCAACCTGCTCGAGCGAGACAGCAGCATATCGCAACAGTCACGCAACGCCGCAGCTCGCTCGTCCGTCGTCGTCCGTTTGCTCGCCATGCTGCCTGTCGGAACCTCCATGCGTCGCCTCGCTGCGCGCGCGCTGCTCACACACACTGCTCGCCACACTGGCGCGAGCCACGCGCTCTTTGCGCGCGCCGCGCTGAGCAACCACGTCGCAAGCGCGTTCGCAGCGCAGCGCTCGGTGCCAGCGCGCAGTGCGCTGTCGTCGCAGTTCTCGACGCTGTCGACGCCCGACGTGGCGCTCGACGACGAGTTCGAAGAGGTGATCCTCGAGCCGCTGCTCTCGGGCTTTGCGGACCAGAAGCCGCTCTCGGACTTTGAGCTCTCGGAGACGTCGCTGCGCAACCTCGAGAAGGTGGGCATCACGCACCTCTTCCCAGTCCAAGCGCAGTCGTTCTCGGTCATGATGAACGGCGCCGACATTGTCGGGCGCTCGAAGACTGGCTCTGGCAAGACGCTCGCGTTCGCGCTCCCGATCGTCGAGAAGATCCTCGCAAAGCCGAGCGCGTCGCGCCACCCACGCGCGCTCATTCTGCTCCCGACGCGCGAGCTCGCGCTCCAAGTGACGGACGAAGTCAAGCGCATCTCGCCGCAGCTGCGCACTGCGAACATCGTCGGCGGCGTGTCGTACACGGTCCAGGAGAACCAGCTCCGCCGCGGCGTCGACATCCTCGTCGGCACGCCTGGTCGGATCATGGACTTGGTGAACAAGGGCTCGCTCAACCTCGAAGAAGTCGAGGTCTCGGTGCTTGACGAAGCCGACATGATGCTCAAGTTTGGCTTCCAAGAGGCCGTCGAGACGATCCTCGGGTGGATCCCGACCGAGAGTCAGTGCGTGATGTGGTCCGCGACGTTCCCCAAGTGGGTCAACACCATGGCGCGCAAGTTCCTCAAGACGCCCGTGTCGATCGATCTCGTCGGGAACGACGACACGCACGTGCCTGCGACCGTGGCGCACAAAGCGATCCACGCGCCGATGCGCACGCGCATTGACTTGCTCGAGAACGTGCTGCGGCACCACGCGAACGGCGGGCAGGCTCTCGTGTTCACTGAGACGAAGCAAGAGGCCGACGAGATTGCGAACGTCCTCGGCGGCCAGAACGCGCGCGCTCTCCACGGCGACCTGTCGCAGGGCATGCGCACAGCGACGATGGAGGGCTTCCGCAATGGCTCGGTCAAGACGCTCATCTGCACAGACATCGCTGCGCGCGGGCTCGACATCGCAAACGTCGAGCTCGTGATCCAGTACCGCTTGCCGAGCGACAAGGAGAGCTTTGTGCACCGCGCGGGTCGCACCGGTCGCGCCGGGCGCTCGGGCACGAACGTCGTGTTCTTTGACCGCTTTGACGTGCGCGACGTCTTGGACTTTGAGAAGCGGTACAAGTTCACGTTCAGCCACGCGTCGCCGCCGCACGTCGAGCATGTGCTCGAAGGCGCCGTGGCCGACGCGTCGAAGAAGCTCGCGCAGATCCCAGCGCACTCGGCGCAGCTCTTCAACGACGCGGCCGAGCAGCTCTTGGCGCAAGACGGCGTCTCGGCGCTCAGCGCCGCGCTCGCGATCATCTGCGGCTTTGACACGAAGCGCTTGAACGCCGTGTCGATGATCACTGGCAAGCACCGCATGCAGACGATCCAAGTCGACGGCGTCAAGAGCGCGCGCGACGTCACGCGCGTGCTCTCGGCCTCGACTGTGGAGTTCAACCCGCGCGACATCCACTCGGTCGCCGGCTCGTTCGTATTTGACGTGCCGCACGACGCTGTCGAGCAGGTCCAGCGCCTGTTTGACGCCGACAGCGACGGCAGCGTCAAGGTCTCGAAGACGGTCGAGCTCCCGCGCGTGCTCGTGGACCAGAGCGGGAACCAGCGCAGCAACAACTTTGGCGGTCGCAGCGGCGGCGGCAGTCGCTTTGGCGGCAACGGCGGAGGCAACCGCTGGAAGCAGGGCGGCGGCAACGACCGCCGTGACGGCCGGAGCTTTGGCGGCAACGACCGTCGCGAGCGCAGCTTTGGCGGCGACCGCCGCGAAGGCCGGAGCTTCGGCGGTGACCGCCGCGAGCGCAGCAGCTTTGACTCGGGCTTCAAGGGCCGCGACAGCAACCGCTCGGGCAACTTTGGCCGTGACGACAAGTGGAAGAAGGCGTGGTAAGCGCTCGTGGCATGCGACCTCATGACTCGACCGACTGATTGATCGATCGATTGGTCAGTCGCCTGCGTCTCCTCCACTCTGCTCCACTCCTCTGTTCCGACCTCGATCCTCGCGCACGAGCTCTTGATCACTCGATCGACCGCCTCTGGTGCGCGAGAAGGCTGCTCCGTTGCTCTCGACGACTGAACCTGTACGACTATCTCCGACACCTGCACTCGCCCACTCGACCACGCGCAACTTGACAGCATCCATAGACACCTCACTTTGATAGACAGACTCCTCTCACGCACTTGCCTCTGTCCTTGTCTGCTTCTTGCTTCTTGCCTTGCCTTGCCTTGCCTTGCCTTGCCTTGCCTTGCCTTGCCTTGCCTTGCCTTGCCTTGCCTTGCCTTGCCTTGCCTTGCCTTGCCTTGCCTTGCCTTGCCTTGCCTTGCCTTGCCTTGCCTTGCTCTTGCCTTGCCTTGCCTTGCCTTGCCTTGCCTTGCCTTGCCTTGCCTTTGCCTTGCCTTGCCTTGCCTTGCCTTGCCTTGCCTTGCCTTGCCTTGCCTGCCTTGCCTTGCCTTGCCTTGCCTCTTGCTGATCGCATTCGACTTGCTTGTCTGGCTAGCTGGTTGTGAAGGAGTTTGGCGAGTACCTGGAGACCAAACGCATCGAGTCATCGAGTCTTTGACTGGTGGTTCATGCACTGGTTCTCTAGTTCCATTGTCATGCTGATCATTGTACAGGGACGCACTGCTGGCTGTCCGCATAAGTTACTACGACTACGACTACGACTACTACTGCTGCGTGCTCTTGCTCTCGGACAGAGGCGACACGTGACGCCTTCCACACGCTTAAATACTAACAAATACACACGCGTGCGCTTCATGCGCAGCACGCGGTCGATGGCGGTGGCGCTCAGCACTCGGAGAAGCCCCGGCGACGGTACTTGGCGAGCACGGCGTCCGAGACCTGGAGCGACGACGCCGAGAGACGAAAGTCCGGCATCGACGACGCGCGGAAGTCCATGCGCTCCTGCCGCGTCTTGAGCGGCGTGAGCAGCTCCTGCGACGCACTCGTCGCCAGCGCGTCGGCGTGCGAGAGCGACGGGAGGCCGAGGAAGAGACCGACCGACTTGTCCATGTCGCGCGCGTGCACCGCGCACTGCGGCGCGCGAGCGCTCACGAGCGCAACGAGGTCGCGCAAAAAGTGCGAGAGCACGAGCACGCGCTGCGCCGCGTACTTGTGCTGGTCGAGCACCACGAGCTGCCGCGTCGGGAGCTTGGCGTCCTTGAGCTGCTCGTAGAGCGGCCGGCACGCCGCGCAGTGCTGGCTCTCGTGCAGCAGCGCCTCGCGCAGCTGCTTGAACTCGCGGAAGCGG
Source organism: Pythium guiyangense (assembly GCA_003730235.1). Classification (NCBI taxonomy): domain Eukaryota; phylum Oomycota; class Peronosporomycetes; order Pythiales; family Pythiaceae; genus Pythium; species Pythium guiyangense. The sequence goes on from QXDM01000028.1 coordinate 512,153, forward strand.
CGCTCGGCGCGGAAGACGTCGCCCGTGACCTGGTGGCACGTCTCGATCTCGTACACGAAGCGCTCCTTCTTGAGCGACGTCGCCGACTCCTTCTCCTCTTTGTGCACGCGCAGGACCTGGACTGCGAGCTGCGACGACGGCGCGGGGCTCGTCTTGCTCCGTGGCGCGATGCTGCTGCTGCTGTTGGTGGTGTTTGCCACGGTCTTGAGCATCGCCATGGACGGGATCGTGGGTGCGTGGAACGCTGCTCGTGGCGACGTCGACGAGGGTGCGATTGCAGACGCGGATCGGCTCGGGCGCATGGTGTTTGGTGTTGGTGGTAGATATGTACACACACGCGCGCGCGCTAGACGACAGCGACTTGAGTCTTTGCGAGCAACCTGGATAATGGCGGCGCGTCGAGACCGAGTCGAGACCGAGAGACCTGAGCGACCTGAGAGATCAAGCGATCGATCGAGCGAGCGCTGAGCACCGGAGCTCTCGCGACGACGTCGACGACAACAACGCAGACAACAGACAGACAGACAGACAGGCAGACAGACAGACAAGCGCAACGGCTCTGGCACAAATCGACTTGATTTGAGTATGTCGACTGTCTCTTTTCTCACACGCGCGCACGCCAATCGAGCCTCGGAGATGTGCTGCTGTTGTTTTGCTTGTTTGCCTTGATTTGCGCCTGCACTTGTGCGCGATTCGACTCGCAAGCGCGGAAAGCGCCGAGCGAGTCGAATCGAACGCGCGCAACTGCCATTTGACAAAGAAAAAAAGAACGACAGTCGCTGCGATTGGTTGTTTCGCGAAAAAGACTTGCGCTCTGTAGCAATGCGAGCGAATCGCACAAGTGCATTGCGATCTGCGCGACGCCAGCTGCGCGAAAGCGCCATACAGATCCAGTCTACAGACTCTCGCTCGCTTGGATATCTTGGATATCTTGCATCGTCATCGCTCGATGTCGAGACGCAAAGACGCTCACGATGCTCGAGACGGACGCTCAATCTCGAGGTGGAGGTGGAGGTCGACGTCGACGTCCCGGCGTCCAAGCGCGCACTCAAACGCGTTGCGCATGATGGTGGTGGTGGTGGTGGTTCGAAGCAGCAGTAGAGCTGCGGCTTGCACTAGCGCACATGCAGCCATGACGCGCCTCGATGCTCGTGAGCTCCAGAGCTCCGGAGCTCATGCTCGAGCTCCGTGCGCACTCGCTCGGCGATAGACGATAGGCGACAGCAGCGACGACAATCAGCAGAACAGCGCATGCCGGTTGTTGTTTGACACGACAAGCGTGTGCGTGCGTCCGATGATGCTTGAAGGGATCCTGAGATCCTGCACGCGCACGCCTCGCGTGTTTGCACAAGCTCGCAATGGCAACGCCGATGCCGATGCCGATGTCGACGGCAGCAACAGAGCAGAGCAGAGCCTCGGTCCAACCAGCCAACACGAGCGAGCGAGTCGACTCAAGGCGAGCCTAGTCGAGTTCGTCCACAGCGCGCAGACATCTGAGTCGGCAGCAACATGCAGCAGCAGCAGCCTGAGAACAAGGACCGATCACTCGACCTCGACCCAGGATCTTGTGCCTGCGCTTTCTCTCACGCACATACACACACCCGCACACCCCACACACACTCGACTCGCGTGCGGCGGCAATGATGATCTCGATCTCGATCTCGACAGTGGACGACCGCAGATCAGGCTGGAGACGAGCGAGCGAGCGAGAGAGACCCACCCGCGTCCGCGTCCTGCAGTTTGCCGACCTTGCCACCCTTGCTCGAGTTGCCGACCTTGTCGACCTTGCTCCAGCACACCGCCGCACCACTCAACCCAGAGCGATGAAGGCGCGCCGCAGCAAGCGGCAACGCTTTCCTCTCTTGCTTGCGTCCTAGAAGCGTGGAGGGCGATTCGGATCGACCCGAGAGACGCAATGCGTGCGCAGCACAAGGGAGAGAGCGAGCGACTCGCAAGCTCGCAACCGCATGTGCACACTTGCGTCGTGTGCGCGAGGCGAGTCGAGTCGAGGCTACGAGAGCGAAATGAGAGCGAAGAGCGAGCGAGAAGAGCGACAGAGAGGTGGCACTCGAGAGAAGAGAAGACAGAGCCCACGCACGATGCGCAAGCCTTCAAACATGCAAACCTGCAAACGAGCGGTCCCACTGCTTTGACGCCCGAGCGGATCGGACCAACTGCACCGCCGTCGCAGGAACAGACGCAACGCCAGTCAAGCAGCAGCCGTGCACTGCCTGTCAGTGGCGTGTCCGTCTACTATCCGTCCGTCAGCCACTCGCCTGCCTCGGTCAGTTCGATCGATCGGTCGGTCGATCGTCCGTCGGTCCAACAGTCAGTGTGCGCCGTGCGTCCGCCAGCAGCCTATGGCAACACATGGACTCGCGGACTCGCTCGCTCTTGGTTGCTCTCGATCGCTCTTGTCCTCTTGATCGCTCTTGGTCGCACTCGCACTGGCGCTCGATCTTGCTCTGGCGCAGCGAGCACTGCCGCTCCCTGCCAGTCAACACGCTGCGCGCGACGACCCAAGCAGACGCTCTAGCACGTGCGCGCATGCTCTCACCTCGCAGGCTCTCGTCTCGCGGCTATGACTGTCGTCGTTGACGCGGAACCGGATGGATCCGATCGACCGATTGATCGATCAATCGCGCTTAGTGTTCATTGCATTGCTCGATCGCTTGGTCGTGCGCAAGACGACAGACCGACTGCACGACTGCAGTCCATTCAGTTCGTCAAGCACGACCGAGAGCACACACACAATGTCACATTCGCGCGGTTGTCGAGCATGGAGGCTGTCGTTCAAGCTTGGGAGGCAGGCGAGCAGTGCGTGTTGAGTCAGTCCGTGTGTTTCGTGTGTGTGCTCCACAGTCAGCGCGACTTCGTTGTAAATCCTAGCTCCAAAATATGAGGAGCTGGCCTTGGCGTCGAGCATCGCGCTGCATCGTCTTGGCCGTCAAAGCGTCGCAAGTTCGATGCGACCCGAGGCTCCCGCGTTCCTTGTACTTGTGCACAGCATGTTGCGAAGCAATGCTGCTCGTGACGACATCACTATCCTATGCACACAGTGAGCGAGCTAGCGAAGACTGGGTGCCATGGTTGCGCCAAGACCATCCATGCGCGGCCGAGAGCGATTGTTTCACAGCAGAGCAAGGCGAAGCACTGACGAATCACCACGCGAAGCACCGCATTGCTTGCTCGAACCTACACACGCTGGTTCACTTGGGAGTCTGAAAGTCCTCTCACGACCTTGGCCAGGACGCCATCGTACTTCGTGGCACCTACGCGACGTTCATAACGCTCATCGGCTCCTGTTTGCCAACACGCTCGGTTGTCATGCGATCCCACGACCTTGCCAGCACAACTACTCGAGTCAAAGACAACATGCTCGTCTGCACAGACAACTGGTACACCGCTCGAGAATGCAAGGACTGACTCAACACGCACTGCTCGCCTGCCTCCCAAGCTTGAACGACAGCCTCCATGCTCGACAACCGCGCGAATGTGACATTGTGTGTGTGCTCTCGGTCGTGCTTGACGAACTGAATGGACTGCAGTCGTGCAGTCGGTCTGTCGTCTTGCGCACGACCAAGCGATCGAGCAATGCAATGAACACTAAGCGCGATTGATCGATCAATCGGTCGATCGGATCCATCCGGTTCCGCGTCAACGACGACAGTCATAGCCGCGAGACGAGAGCCTGCGAGGTGAGAGCATGCGCGCACGTGCTAGAGCGTCTGCTTGGGTCGTCGCGCGCAGCGTGTTGACTGGCAGGGAGCGGCAGTGCTCGCTGCGCCAGAGCAAGATCGAGCGCCAGTGCGAGTGCGACCAAGAGCGATCAAGAGGACAAGAGCGATCGAGAGCAACCAAGAGCGAGCGAGTCCGCGAGTCCATGTGTTGCCATAGGCTGCTGGCGGACGCACGGCGCACACTGACTGTTGGACCGACGGACGATCGACCGACCGATCGATCGAACTGACCGAGGCAGGCGAGTGGCTGACGGACGGATAGTAGACGGACACGCCACTGACAGGCAGTGCACGGCTGCTGCTTGACTGGCGTTGCGTCTGTTCCTGCGACGGCGGTGCAGTTGGTCCGATCCGCTCGGGCGTCAAAGCAGTGGGACCGCTCGTTTGCAGGTTTGCATGTTTGAAGGCTTGCGCATCGTGCGTGGGCTCTGTCTTCTCTTCTCTCGAGTGCCACCTCTCTGTCGCTCTTCTCGCTCGCTCTTCGCTCTCATTTCGCTCTCGTAGCCTCGACTCGACTCGCCTCGCGCACACGACGCAAGTGTGCACATGCGGTTGCGAGCTTGCGAGTCGCTCGCTCTCTCCCTTGTGCTGCGCACGCATTGCGTCTCTCGGGTCGATCCGAATCGCCCTCCACGCTTCTAGGACGCAAGCAAGAGAGGAAAGCGTTGCCGCTTGCTGCGGCGCGCCTTCATCGCTCTGGGTTGAGTGGTGCGGCGGTGTGCTGGAGCAAGGTCGACAAGGTCGGCAACTCGAGCAAGGGTGGCAAGGTCGGCAAACTGCAGGACGCGGACGCGGGTGGGTCTCTCTCGCTCGCTCGCTCGTCTCCAGCCTGATCTGCGGTCGTCCACTGTCGAGATCGAGATCGAGATCATCATTGCCGCCGCACGCGAGTCGAGTGTGTGTGGGGTGTGCGGGTGTGTGTATGTGCGTGAGAGAAAGCGCAGGCACAAGATCCTGGGTCGAGGTCGAGTGATCGGTCCTTGTTCTCAGGCTGCTGCTGCTGCATGTTGCTGCCGACTCAGATGTCTGCGCGCTGTGGACGAACTCGACTAGGCTCGCCTTGAGTCGACTCGCTCGCTCGTGTTGGCTGGTTGGACCGAGGCTCTGCTCTGCTCTGTTGCTGCCGTCGACATCGGCATCGGCATCGGCGTTGCCATTGCGAGCTTGTGCAAACACGCGAGGCGTGCGCGTGCAGGATCTCAGGATCCCTTCAAGCATCATCGGACGCACGCACACGCTTGTCGTGTCAAACAACAACCGGCATGCGCTGTTCTGCTGATTGTCGTCGCTGCTGTCGCCTATCGTCTATCGCCGAGCGAGTGCGCACGGAGCTCGAGCATGAGCTCCGGAGCTCTGGAGCTCACGAGCATCGAGGCGCGTCATGGCTGCATGTGCGCTAGTGCAAGCCGCAGCTCTACTGCTGCTTCGAACCACCACCACCACCACCATCATGCGCAACGCGTTTGAGTGCGCGCTTGGACGCCGGGACGTCGACGTCGACCTCCACCTCCACCTCGAGATTGAGCGTCCGTCTCGAGCATCGTGAGCGTCTTTGCGTCTCGACATCGAGCGATGACGATGCAAGATATCCAAGATATCCAAGCGAGCGAGAGTCTGTAGACTGGATCTGTATGGCGCTTTCGCGCAGCTGGCGTCGCGCAGATCGCAATGCACTTGTGCGATTCGCTCGCATTGCTACAGAGCGCAAGTCTTTTTCGCGAAACAACCAATCGCAGCGACTGTCGTTCTTTTTTTCTTTGTCAAATGGCAGTTGCGCGCGTTCGATTCGACTCGCTCGGCGCTTTCCGCGCTTGCGAGTCGAATCGCGCACAAGTGCAGGCGCAAATCAAGGCAAACAAGCAAAACAACAGCAGCACATCTCCGAGGCTCGATTGGCGTGCGCGCGTGTGAGAAAAGAGACAGTCGACATACTCAAATCAAGTCGATTTGTGCCAGAGCCGTTGCGCTTGTCTGTCTGTCTGCCTGTCTGTCTGTCTGTCTGTTGTCTGCGTTGTTGTCGTCGACGTCGTCGCGAGAGCTCCGGTGCTCAGCGCTCGCTCGATCGATCGCTTGATCTCTCAGGTCGCTCAGGTCTCTCGGTCTCGACTCGGTCTCGACGCGCCGCCATTATCCAGGTTGCTCGCAAAGACTCAAGTCGCTGTCGTCTAGCGCGCGCGCGTGTGTGTACATATCTACCACCAACACCAAACACCATGCGCCCGAGCCGATCCGCGTCTGCAATCGCACCCTCGTCGACGTCGCCACGAGCAGCGTTCCACGCACCCACGATCCCGTCCATGGCGATGCTCAAGACCGTGGCAAACACCACCAACAGCAGCAGCAGCATCGCGCCACGGAGCAAGACGAGCCCCGCGCCGTCGTCGCAGCTCGCAGTCCAGGTCCTGCGCGTGCACAAAGAGGAGAAGGAGTCGGCGACGTCGCTCAAGAAGGAGCGCTTCGTGTACGAGATCGAGACATGCCACCAGGTCACGGGCGACGTCTTCCGCGCCGAGCGCCGCTTCCGCGAGTTCAAGCAGCTGCGCGAGGCGCTGCTGCACGAGAGCCAGCACTGCGCGGCGTGCCGGCCGCTCTACGAGCAGCTCAAGGACGCCAAGCTCCCGACGCGGCAGCTCGTGGTGCTCGACCAGCACAAGTACGCGGCGCAGCGCGTGCTCGTGCTCTCGCACTTTTTGCGCGACCTCGTTGCGCTCGTGAGCGCTCGCGCGCCGCAGTGCGTGGCGCACGCGCGCGACATGGACAAGTCGGTCGGGCTCTTCCTCGGCCTCCCGTCGCTCTCGCACGCCGACGCGCTGGCGACGAGTGCGTCGCAGGAGCTGCTCACGCCGCTCAAGACGCGGCAGGAGCGCATGGACTTCCGCGCGTCGTCGATGCCGGACTTTCGTCTCTCGGCGTCGTCGCTCCAGGTCTCGGACGCCGTGCTCGCCAAGTACCGTCGCCGGGGCTTCTCCGAGTGCTGAGCGCCACCGCCATCGACCGCGTGCTGCGCATGAAGCGCACGCGTGTGTATTTGTTAGTATTTAAGCGTGTGGAAGGCGTCACGTGTCGCCTCTGTCCGAGAGCAAGAGCACGCAGCAGTAGTAGTCGTAGTCGTAGTCGTAGTAACTTATGCGGACAGCCAGCAGTGCGTCCCTGTACAATGATCAGCATGACAATGGAACTAGAGAACCAGTGCATGAACCACCAGTCAAAGACTCGATGACTCGATGCGTTTGGTCTCCAGGTACTCGCCAAACTCCTTCACAACCAGCTAGCCAGACAAGCAAGTCGAATGCGATCGCAAGAGGCAAGGCAAGGCAAGGCAAGGCAAGGCAAGGCAAGGCAAGGCAAGGCAAGGCAAGGCAAGGCAAGGCAAGGCAAGGCAAGGCAAGGCAAGGCAAGGCAAGGCAAGGCAAGGCAAGGCAAGGCAAGGCAAGGCAAGGCAAGGCAAGGCAAGGCAAGGCAAGGCAAGGCAAGGCAAGGCAAGGCAAGGCAAGGCAAGGCAAGGCAAGGCAAGGCAAGGCAAGAAGCAAGACAAGGACAGAGGCAAGTGCGTGAGAGGAGTCTGTCTATCAAAGTGAGGTGTCTATGGATGCTGTCAAGTTGCGCGTGGTCGAGTGGGCGAGTGCAGGTGTCGGAGATAGTCGTACAGGTTCAGTCGTCGAGAGCAACGGAGCAGCCTTCTCGCGCACCAGAGGCGGTCGATCGAGTGATCAAGAGCTCGTGCGCGAGGATCGAGGTCGGAACAGAGGAGTGGAGCAGAGTGGAGGAGACGCAGGCGACTGACCAATCGATCGATCAATCAGTCGGTCGAGTCATGAGGTCGCATGCCACGAGCGCTTACCACGCCTTCTTCCACTTGTCGTCACGGCCAAAGTTGCCCGAGCGGTTGCTGTCGCGGCCCTTGAAGCCCGAGTCAAAGCTGCTGCGCTCGCGGCGGTCACCGCCGAAGCTCCGGCCTTCGCGGCGGTCGCCGCCAAAGCTGCGCTCGCGACGGTCGTTGCCGCCAAAGCTCCGGCCGTCACGGCGGTCGTTGCCGCCGCCCTGCTTCCAGCGGTTGCCTCCGCCGTTGCCGCCAAAGCGACTGCCGCCGCCGCTGCGACCGCCAAAGTTGTTGCTGCGCTGGTTCCCGCTCTGGTCCACGAGCACGCGCGGGAGCTCGACCGTCTTCGAGACCTTGACGCTGCCGTCGCTGTCGGCGTCAAACAGGCGCTGGACCTGCTCGACAGCGTCGTGCGGCACGTCAAATACGAACGAGCCGGCGACCGAGTGGATGTCGCGCGGGTTGAACTCCACAGTCGAGGCCGAGAGCACGCGCGTGACGTCGCGCGCGCTCTTGACGCCGTCGACTTGGATCGTCTGCATGCGGTGCTTGCCAGTGATCATCGACACGGCGTTCAAGCGCTTCGTGTCAAAGCCGCAGATGATCGCGAGCGCGGCGCTGAGCGCCGAGACGCCGTCTTGCGCCAAGAGCTGCTCGGCCGCGTCGTTGAAGAGCTGCGCCGAGTGCGCTGGGATCTGCGCGAGCTTCTTCGACGCGTCGGCCACGGCGCCTTCGAGCACATGCTCGACGTGCGGCGGCGACGCGTGGCTGAACGTGAACTTGTACCGCTTCTCAAAGTCCAAGACGTCGCGCACGTCAAAGCGGTCAAAGAACACGACGTTCGTGCCCGAGCGGCGATCTGAATCTGGTGCTTGGAAGCTTGGACGTGTCACGTAGACGTCGAGCTCGCTTCTTCTTTGGACTGCTTGCTTGTTCTCGTTTCTTCACTGCACGCGCCGCACGATGTGCCTCTACTCTTGCTCTGCACGCGCTGATGACGTCCTTCGTGATCGGTACGACGTCGTCTCTCTTGAGCCAGTCGGCGTGGTGCTTCCGACGACTTGAGCCGCGAGCCGACGCTTGTCTTCGATCACGACCTCGACGTTCTTGGCCCTCGCATTGACGCTGTAATTCATAGAGCCTATATACCACTTCCTCGTCAACTATACTAAACTTTGTAGGTAGTAGTCCGCCGACCGAGTCGTCGTGGCCCTGCACCTTGTAGAGCTGCGCTCCTTCGTCGAAGAGAGGAATCATGGCCTTGTCGCTAGCGATGCACCGCTCGCTTGCGTCGAGCAGAATGCACGCTCGAAAGCGGTCTCGTGGATCGAGCGGCGGCGACGCTGCTTCTGCTGCCTTAGCTCGGCGCAGTGCTTTGACGACAGCTCTCGTGGCCTCGGGATCTAACGCAAAGTGCGCGTTGGTCAGAGTGGCGCGACTGCGCCAAGTACGCGCTGCTGCTGCACTTGCGCTTGAACTGACGGATCGAGCGGTGAGTCTCGATACCAGACGAGATGTAGACACTTGAGCTCCACGGAAAAATATTGGGATTGGGGAAGGGAAAGCCTCTACAGGCACAAAACCCACCCGTGGAGAGATGCAGCCATGCACACACTACTACCATCTAATCGCATGTCCTGAGCGCCGACCCGAGCGATCTCCAGTGCTTTGCCTGGAAACGCTCTCAGCGTCTATCTGCGCTTCTTCTGCTCATTCTCTCGTATATCGCTGACACTTCTCGACCTAGTACAGAGTCGCAAGCTCTTGCTGCCACCACGAACAGCGCAAGATGTGCGCAGACTTGCGCACTTGCCATACTCCCCCGACTCGTGCTGGGTCGCGGCTGCGTGTCATGATCACAAGGCACAAGTTTCTTGAGCGCTGTTGTGTTTCAACTGCTCGACGTCCACAACGCCGAGTCGTTCTCGTAGCTTTGCGAACTGCATCGCACCAAGCGGCTTCGTGAACACGTCTGCTACCATGTCCTCGCTGACACAGTACTGCACGTCGAACTCTCGTTCCGCTGCCTGTTGACGCACTTTGTGGTACTTGAGGTCCACGCTTGTGACCTTGAACGTCTTGCTGCAGTCGGAGAGGACTGCAATGGTGCTGGTGTTGTCCTGGTGAAGCACGGTTTGCTCTCGCTTGATCCCGAGCTCGATGCACATATTGTGCAGGCGCGTCAGCTCACTCGCGCACATGCTCGCTGCGACAAACTCGGCTGCACAAGTGTTCTCGGCGACCAGCGTCTGTTGTTTGTTCTTGTATGCGACTGTGTTCCCATCGACTTGGATCACGTAGCCCGACACAGAGCGCCGCGTCACAGCATCGCTCCCAAGATCCGCGTCGGCGTACGCGTCGATCTTGATCGTCTCGGCAGTGCTCCCTTTTTTAATGACGAGTCCATACATCCGCGTACCACGCAGGTAGCGTAGCACACGCTTCGCCATGACGTAGTGCTCATGCGTGTAGACGTTCAGGTACTTCGAGAGCTCGCGCACTGCTTGAGCGAGGTCTGGACGAGTGCACTGGACGAGGTACTGCAACGACCCGACGATCTCGCGATAGGGAATGTTCGAACTCGAACACCATCGCTTGGATCACTGCTTGCTTTCGCTCGGCCTTGCACCTGTGGTGTCGGTACAGGCTTGCTGTTCTGCATCCCGAACTTCGCCAGCACCTTGTCGATGTACGCCGTCTGCGTCAGCGCGATGAACAGCGATGGCTCTCGGTGCACCTCCATCGCGAGTAGATGCCGCACTGGTCCCAAGTCCTTCAGCTTGAACTTCGCCCGCAGTTGGCTCACGACGTCGTCGATCACAGCGTCTCTCGCCGCCGCAATCAGTAGGTCATCGACGTAGATCGTCACGAACAAGTCGTCATCTCCCACCTTGCGGTGGTAGAGACCTGTGTCCATCTGGAGCCGCACGAAGCCGATTGCCACCATGTGCTCGTGAAGTGCTTGGTACCACTTGCGCGAGGCTTGACGCAGACTGTAGAGACTCTTGCGAAGCTCACACACGCGACCCGAGCCTTCATCAAAGCACTTTGGCTGTCGCATGACAATCTTGTAGTCGGACATGTCAGTGTTGAGGAACGCCGTGACAAAGTCCACGTGACGGCACAGCAGATCGCGCTTCACTGCGATCGCCAGAATGAACCGCACCGTGTCGAGTCGAACGACCGGTGCAAACGTGTCGGCAAAGTCGAGCCCTGGTCGTTGTATGTTCCCGCATACAACAAGACGCGCCTTGTACCGGACCACGTTGCCCTTCTCATCGCGCTTGCGATTGAGGACCCACTTGTACTCGAGCGGCTTTGCAAATTGCGGACGCTCCACGAGACGCCACGTCTGGTTCGTCACGCAACGCTGCAAACCACTGCTCACGTTCGCTCGAAGACAGCGCTTCTTCGACAGTCGTCGGCGTGAGCAACGCGTGGACCGCAAAGATCTTCGGCATGCGTCCGACGTAGTCTTGCATCCACGCCGGGTGACGACGAGCGCGGCCGGATCGCCGTGGCGCGCTTGAATCGTCGTTGTCGTCACTGAACGCTCTGCTTGTATCCTGCATCACTGGTCGCTGGCCGGCCACGCCTGAGCCCTGTGTCACAGCCGCTCCCACCGAAGCAGCACTTATGTTGATCTGCACGCTACGATACGGTGGACTTGAACCACCAGCAGGCGAGCTGCACCCGTGACCTAAGTCGAACGCCTCGTCGTCCCACGAGTCTTCAGCGTCGTCATCGACCTTTGCGTCTGCTTCAGCGACGGCTGATGCTGCTTGTTGCTGCCGCTGGAGTCCGACGTTCCTCGAAACAGCTTGCTGCTCCGAAAGTAACACCCACGTCCGAACGTCACCTTCTTCTTCGTCTTCCAATACTGGAACCACTGCGCGCGCTCCCACCTTTGCGCTGCACCGTGCTCGCTTGCTCTTCTTGTCGCGCGGATTGTCGACTGCTAGATCGACTCTCTCACGACGCCCTCCTTGTCCCGTCAGACCCAAACGATCACGGCATGGCCCCTTGACCTGCTGTCCGACCGCTGGCAAACGTAGAAATGGGAGCGAGCGTGGCAGCGCGTTGGCTGCCGCGCAGTACCGGTTCTCCAGTAGCGCCGTGACGTACTCACGCGCCACTGTCTTCGTCTCAACGAACTTGACGTCTCGCTTCTCGATGATGTTGCCCGTCACAAGACACAAGAGACGGAATCCTTTTGATGCCTCGGCAAAGCCCATGAGCAGCGCCGGCACGCCCGTGCACTCGAGCTTCGACTTGCGCAGCACCTTCGGCTTGTGAGCGACCGCAAGACACCCCCAGGTGCGCAAACGCGACAGATCGGGATCCGACTTGAACAACTGCCGATACGGCGAGTTGCCTTGAAGTGCTCGCGCTGGTGTGGTGGAACGACCACAGCAAATTCTTGTCCTCCGTGTCAGACCCTTGCCGCTCCGTCGTATACCGGATCGCAGGGCGCGATCCGCTTTACCGGCGTGTAGTGTCGACCGTTGGTGGTGGGGAAGACGGTCCTCAGAGAGAGAGAGGGACTTGGGGTCGTGCGATCTCGCTGTTCCGGCGAGATGCACTGCGTGATCGTCGAGGGTCTTCAACGATCGCGGGTCGTGATCGTGATTGTGAGGCACGATCACGGACGCACGGTGCGATCAAATGAGCCGTGCGGGGCGCAAAGCTTCGGTAGCGGACGGGTTGTGAGGCCTCCTTGATGATCTGCTGGGAGGATCGCCGGTGCGTGCGGATGATCGTCACACGAAGCCGGCGGTGCTTGAAGATCGCGGTCGCGATCCCAAACGGCGCACAAAGATCTGCGAGCGTAGACGCTGCAGACGGTAGCAGAGGACGATCTGTCCAAAGCTTCCAGGCTCGTCGCGTGCTCTTGATCGTCAGTGATCGCCAAGATCGCCAGATGATCGCCAATGCCAATGCCGATCCGATGACCCCACGTCGGTCGATCGGAGCGGTTCTTCGGAGCTTTCAATTCCGGACCTGTGCGTCGCAGATGCTGGGCATGAGGGTGAGAACGGGCCCTGCGAGGCTGGTCACTCGCGATCCCTTATCGACTGGATCGGACGTGTGCTGGACAAGGAGAATTCCGGACTGAATTACTTTGCTTAACTATCTACCGCTTTGACTTGATCTCACTAAACTTGACTAGCTTGCACTATCGTGGACCTCTGCTCACCTTGCGCTTCACTGGATCGTCGGGAGATGGGTCGATCCCCAGTCGCTCAGTGGTCTTCCAATCGTGCTGATGGGACGAGCACACTCACTGCGAGTCGATCGCGCTTTCCGAGCCACTCGACACAGTCGACGTCGACGATGGTGTCTGCATACACCTTCACGTTCGCCACCATCCTTGGCTCTGGATCGCACTGGATCGTCAATGCAACCGCACAGGATCGCCGATGACAACCGTGGCGGATCGCCGATGGCAGTCGCGCGCGATCGTCGACGGTGATCGTGATCGCACTACAATCGTGGAGACTTCGTGGCTCGTGCACGACGACGTCGATGGCACACAACTCGAACCGCATCGCGCTGAGTCGTTGTGATCGCGGTCGTCGCGCTCGATCGTCGAACCGCTTCCGCACTCCGCGATCATGGGCGACTCGGACGATCGCGTGTTATTGCTGACCACCGGACACTGCTGTCGCGTTGCTCGTCCTTCTCGCGGCGTGCGCGTCGTCGTCGCGCGCTAGTTCGTGCTGACAGGATCGCCGGTCGCCACACTCGATCGCCGATATGCCGTCTCGCTTCGCGATCCGCGTTGACTTGGATGATCGCACGTTGTCTTGGACGATCGGCCACCTCCCTCACGTAGCTTGTTGCTTGGGTGGAGCGCCTGACGCTGTCGCACACTTGTACATGCCGATCTGATCGTTGATATGATCGCTGATCTTCCCCTGGATCGCTGATGCCGGTTCTCGATCGCCGCTGCACGATCGTGGATCGAGCCAGATTTTCTGACCGCGTTTCACCACACTGGCGTGACGTTGTACAGATCCACGGCACAGTTGAGCGCCTCGCCCCAGAGCGCCGCTCGTAAGTCGGCAGTGTGGATCATCGCGCGCACCTTCGCCATCAGAACGCCGTTGATCTTCTCGACAAGCGCATTCTCCTCCGGCGAGTACGCGTTTGTCGTGACCAAGTGGACGCCCTTCTCGCACAGGAAGCTCTTCGTCTGTGCGTTTACGATCTCGCGCCCTTGATCACATGCGACCGCCTTGACCTTGTGTCCTTGAGCCACGAGGAAACCGACGTGCTGCGTCAGGTTCGCCGACGCTTCGCTCTTGCGCTTGAGCAAGAAACTCCACACAAAGCGCGTCGCCTCGTCCATGATGATCTGGAACTGCTTGGACCCTCCGACAGTTGCGACGCCAGATGTCCCGACGTAGCACACGTCAGTCATGAGCTTCTCATACGCGACTTGCGAGCGCCTCGGATGAGTTGTCTTGTACGACATGCGCTTGGACTTCGAGAGCATGCACGTGATGCAGTCGTGCTCTTCTTCGCTCGCAGTGTCGGACAACTCCACGCCGCGCAGAACGCCTGCCGCGAGACCTTCCTTGATTGTCTGGAAGTGCGCGTGGCCGAGTCGTCGGTGCCAAACTGCAATAGGCTCGCGCTTCGTGATCGCCATCACGTTGAGCTCGTCGACCGAAGCCGCCAAGACGTAGTGTCGCCCGTGCTTGATTAGCTCAATCACCGCATCGCCGCGCAGCAACCAGCACTTCTTCGGCCCTTCTTCAGCAAAGCGGACCTTCCAACCAGCGCACTCGAGCTGGTGAAGGCTGAGGATGTTCATGCTGCCGCCACTCGAGTACCGCACGTTCTTGAGATGCACGGTACGTCGCTTGCGCGCCCGTTCGTCGTTGACTGTCAGCATCACGTCTCCAATCAGATCCGCACGTGTTGCGTCTCCAGTCCACGTCATGTACTCGACGTCGTCGTCTGTACGAACATTCAGGAGCTGACCGCGGTCGATACAGACGTGCACATCGCTGCCGCTGTCGAGTATCCACTCGTTGACGCACGCATGCACAGCGTCGCGTCGCAGCACCATCGCGATGCTCTGGTTGCTCGGCTGCCAGCGCCTGTACGTCGGGTCCATGTTGCTCGCTTCGTCGTCACTACTGTGGCGTTCTTTCAGCAGTGGGCAGCTGCGCTTCCAGTGACCCGACTTGTTGCACAGAAAACACTTGCCCTTGGTTCCGAGTGTTTCCTTCTTGCTCGTGCGCTTGGTTCTCTTTGGTTGGACACGCTGGTTCGTCAGGATCGCTGAGCCGGCCTTCTTGTTCTGCGCGTGCCGAATGCGCATGCGTGTCTCGTTCTCAAAGCGTAGAGCGTTGAACACTTGAACCGAGGTGGGCCGCACTGCATCTCGCTGCTCGAATCGACTCTCGTGCTGCCGCACGAACTCACGGAACTCCTCGGTCACGTGGTCGAAGATGATCTCCACGTAGTCGTCTTCGCCGATCACTCGCCCGAGGTTCGCGAGGGTGCGCCGTTGCTTCTCCAGCGAGTCGATCCACACTTCTAGGTTCATGCCGTCCTCGAAGTGGTTCGTGAAGAACTTGCGACGCACATCGATGAGGTTCGTAAACGCTCGCTTGGTCTGCGAGTCCGCGAACGTGCGCCACATCTCAGCTGCGGTTGCGCACTGACAAATCTTGTCTGCTTCTGCTGGTGCGATCCTGCTGAGAATGGGTTGCACGCGATGTTCTCGCGCTCATCCCAGCTTGCTTCCGCGTCCGCGTCGGCCACAGGACGTGGTTCATCTCCAGTCACAATGCCCCACGCGTTGAGCCATGTCATGAACACTGTGAGCTACCGCTCGAACAGTTCAAAACTGCCAGTCATCTTCGGTTGTCGTAGAGCAACTTGGGCGGCGTGTGGTCGTAGAAGCGGTGCTGCTGCCACTGGCGCGCCACCACTTGGAGCGCCAGTGCTACCAGCTGGGGGCCCACCTCCTGCTGCTGGTGCAGCACTCATTCTGTAGCGCTGTGTGCTGTGTGCTTAGCTGTCTGGATTGCTCCGCCAAGGCTCATAACCTAACGCAAAGTGCGCGTTGGTCAGAGTGGCGCGACTGCGCCAAGTACGCGCTGCTGCTGCACTTGCGCTTGAACTGACGGATCGAGCGGTGAGTCTCGATACCAGACGAGATGTAGACACTTGAGCTCCACGGAAAAATATTGGGATTGGGGAAGGGAAAGCCTCTACAGGCACAAAACCCACCCGTGGAGAGATGCAGCCATGCACACACTACTACCATCTAATCGCATGTCCTGAGCGCCGACCCGAGCGATCTCCAGTGCTTTGCCTGGAAACGCTCTCAGCGTCTATCTGCGCTTCTTCTGCTCATTCTCTCGTATATCGCTGACACTTCTCGACCTAGTACAGAGTCGCAAGCTCTTGCTGCCACCACGAACAGCGCAAGATGTGCGCAGACTTGCGCACTTGCCATAGGATCAGTCCAAATGTGCATGGCGGACACAATAGAGCGTGTAGCGTTAGCGAGGCCGTCGTAGACGCGCCTGCTCGTTGCTCGTGCCGACTCATCGTCGTCCAGCCAGAGGTACGTTGTCAACCCGAAGAGCTCGCACAGAGCGGCTTGCGCTTTGCTCTTCGCGCTAGGTCGTTTTGGCGACGACGCACTGTCTGTGTGGTCTCTTGCGCGCTTGCACTGCTTCGACAGCGTTGCCCGGTGCAGCCCGAACAAGAGCGCGATGAGCGACAGCGAGCACTCGAGAACCACCACCAAGTACGCCGCTCGCTCGTACAAAGAGCTGCTCTGGGAGGAGCGTGTCGGCGACGGAGGCAACTCTTGTGGCTGTGGTGGTGGTGGTTGCGATGCTTGTGGTGCTTCTTGCTGCGGCTGAGGGCTGAGAGGGTGGCGCTGGTTGCTCGGCGCGGCGCAGTTGATCCGCCTGATACTGCGCGCCAAACCTCGCGGTGAAGTTTGTCCTGGAGACGCCTTTGGCTGTCAGAACTGCGCTGGCATCGCCCGGTGAGCGCCCGAGCTCCAAGATCATGTACTCGGCAGCTTGGAGCGCGAGCGCCGTCTTCTCCTTTGGCAGCATGTCGTCTCTTTCGTCGTTCGTCTTTGTTCGTTGTCTTCGCTCTCGAAAGTGTTGTAAAGTGCGGTTCGCACGCGCACGTAAGGATACCAGCGCCGACAGACATCGTTTATCTTTATTAAAGTATACTTTTAGACGTCTGTTGTGTTCTATCGCGAGGTCGTCGCCAAACAGACATCGTTTATTTTGATAAAAGTATACCTGTAGCCGGCAAATAATGTTTCGATAGTGCGAAAAGCGCGGAAAGCGAACTTTGGAACATTTTACTTGGTTTCAGTATGGTTTGGAACGAGATATCAAATCTCGTTCCACTCACTTGATTCAAGTATACAATCATTTTGCGGCTATGGACGTAATTTAGAATCATTTTGTATTATTGTTATTATTTCGTACGTTCTAAGTTATCTCAGTGCAATCTTTGTTTTTTTACGCCAAGTGTCGAGTGTAAAATCATATCATCGTAACTAATTTATTGGGCAAAATGTATTTGTTCTTACTTTTTGTGTGAATTATTGCGATAATTATTTATTTCGATCGACTGCAAAATATCGATAATAGATGATAATAGCTATCACATGAGAAAAGTATTTGAACGATAACTTTGATCGTCAGTATTCGTTGTCCAGAACTTTTAGGACGAAAAATTGGATATTGAAACAGCAGAAGCGAGCCAAGTGTCGAATCGAATTGAGGTGTTCTCCAGTTTTGGGAAACATTTTTTGTTCAGTATATTCGTTATCCTTTTTTATATTCTTCTGTTACGGTTGTACCGGTTCATTTTCAGTTTTCGTCTGAACCGTCTGAAATACGAATCTGAAGAAGCTCAATCCCGAAAAACCGGTGAAGTGAAGAAGAAGACATGGAGCTCGATGGCGCGGACGAAGAGCTGCTGCTCGAGAAGCCGTCGGCAGCAGCAGCGCACCATGGTGGCGTTGGCAACGGTGATGGAGATGGCTTTGCGACAGGCTTGCGCCGCGCAGACGCAAAAGACCGCGCATTCGCACTCGCATTTGGCGCAAACGTCGCGATGATCGCAGCAGTCGCAGTGCGTCTCGCTCGCTCGATGGATCCTTCTTTTCATCGCGACACGCGTGCATGCATTACCTGTTATGCTGACCTGTGTGTATGTGCATGGGTGTGGTATGCTCAATAGCTGCTATGGGGACTGCCGAACGCGTCGAGCATCTACTTTACGATCCACCGCGAGAGTGGCGACAAGTCGTCGTCCCACGGCTTCAAAGTGCTGCTCGTGCTGCTCTGGACGTCGTGCATTGGCGCCGGCGTGTCGGCGCTCTGGCTGCACGCGCTGCAGCGCCACGCCGAGCAGATCATCTCGTGGACGCTGCGCGCGAGCATCGCAGTCGGCGTCGTCGCTGCGTTCGTCGCGATGCACGACTCGGGCGTCGGCGGCCGCGCGATCGGCTTCATCAACCTCTTCCTCGCGCTCCTCGTCGCCGCGTACTACAAGCGCATCGAGCCGTCGATCGCGTTCGCAGGCTCGAGTCTCACAACTGCGTCGCGCGTGCTCCAGGTCTTTCCCGCGCTCGTGACGACTGCGTACGTCGCGCTGCTTGCGCTCAGTGCCTGGACGCTCGTGTGGAGCCTCGCAGTCGTCGGGATCCTCGCAAAGGGCGTCGCAGGCCCCGCGCGCGACATCACGTCGTACGGCAACACGTGCTTCTTCTTTGTCTTGCTCAGGTACGTGTGTCGCCGCGTCTCTCTCTCTATGAGTTCGTCGGTCGTGTCCTCACCGCCTCGGGACGTCCACTGCCGCTAGCTTCTACTGGTTTGTGCACGTGACGAAGAACGTTGTGCACTGCGTCGCAGCGGGCGCCGTGGGCGAGTGGTGGTTCGGCTCGCACGACGCGAACACGGTGCACCGGTCGCAGTCGCGCGCGCTGTCGTCGGCGCTCGGGTCGATCTGCTTGGGGTCGCTCATCGTCGCGGCGCTCCAGGCGCTCGAGACGCTCCTGCTGTCTGCGCCGCGGCGCAAAGCGAGCGGCAGCAGCGCGAACGCGTGCCTCGAGTGCCTCGTCGCGCTCGTGAAGCGCAACGCGCTCTACTTTAACAAGTTTGCGTTCTGCCAAGTGGCGCTCTACGGCAAGGACTTCCGCACCGCAGGCGCCGACACGCTGCGGCTCTTTCGCGACCGCGGCTGGAGCTTCTTGCTCACGGACAACCTCGTCGAGAGCGTCCTCGCCGTCGGGTGTCTTGTCGTCGGTGCGTCCGTCTGTGTGAGTGAGTGAGTATGTGCTTGGTCATGGGCATGAGGACTGAGCGAGCGACTGCGTGGCGACGTAGGCATTCTCTCGGGCGTCCTCGCCTCGGCGTGGGTCTTCCTCACGATGCAGTGCACGGCTGCAGAGGCGACGGAGCATCCAGAGCAGTGCGGTGCGTCACTTGTCTCGATGGATCCCTTGCTCACATGACGACAAGAGACTCACTGCGCTCGCTCGCGTGGCGCTAGAGACGTTCAACGTCGTGCTCCTGACGTTCGTCGCGTGCGCGTCGATCGGCTACTCGATGTGCGCGATCGTGTCGTCGATCCTCGAGTCGATCGTCGCGACGATCTTCGTCTGCTTTGCCGAAGTGCGTTCGCTCGTGTCCATCATGATCGCCAGTGCCTCAGTCTTTCATTGTGCTCACACGCGGGGCTTGTGTCTCTGTCTGTAGGACCCAGCAGCGCTGCAGCGGTCGAACCCGAGCGAGTACGCGCGCTTGGTCGCCGCGTGGTCGCGCCACAAGCCCGACTTGCTCATTCAGGCGTGAGGAGGAGGTCCCAGGCAATTGCAAGAGGAGGAGCGCATCGAGAGCGCGAGCGTCCTCGCAAAGACGACATGAGCAACAGTGCATGTTGCCTTTCAAGCTATCCTGATGGACTTTCCTATATGACATACATAATTCAAGTGGTGTGTGCGAATATTGTGTATCGATCAAATGACTTGCTTTCAGTATGTGCTTGTCCGCTGCTCGCAGTCAGTGGCCAGAAATCGCGAGCAGCACAAGCACGAAGAGCACGAAGAGCGAGCATCATGGCGATGGCGATGGGAATGGCGCGCGTGTTCGGCTGCTCAGTCGGCGTGGGCGGCCGCGTCTCGGCCGCGCAGACCGCCGGCGTGTTCGGCAACGAGTCGGTCTTTGCGCTCTCGAAGCGCTTTGCCAGTAAGAAGGCGGGCGGTTCGACCAAGAACGGCCGCGACTCGGAGTCCAAGCGTCTCGGCGTCAAGAAGTTTGGCGGGTGCGTTCCTTGTTGTCTGTGCATTGCTGTAGTCACTGCTCTTGTGCGTCTGTGCGGATGCACTGCGCCTTGTACTCGTACGCATACACGTACACTGACGCGCCTACTTGACCGCTCGATGCGCGCACACGACAGTCAGAGCGTGGTCTCGGGCAACATCATCATCCGCCAGCGCGGCACGAAGTACCACCCGGGCCGCGGCGTCGGCATCGGCAAGGACCACACGATCTTCGCGACGCGCGACGGCTTTGTGCGCTTCTGGTACAACGTCCCGAAGAAGCGCCAGGAGGTCTCGGTCAAGGACACGCGCGAGCCACTGCGCGTCGTGGCGCAGAGCTCTGCATAAACAGCAGCAAGTTGAGAAGACAGAGAGACAGCGAGTCGAGCGATAACGAACGGCGTTAGACACACCGCAGCGTAGCGCTCGATTCCGTCGCGTTGGTCGCGCTCTCTTGCTCTCTCTCAACTTCATCGTCACGCTCTCGCTGTCGGTCTCGATGAGTGAGCAATGGCACACAGGCGAGTCTCGTCCATCGTAACAAGCGCATGGCTGTGTGCATGAGAGTGAGAGCGTGTAGCTCTTCCTGCCTCTGCTGCAACATGACTTGTGTGGACACACGAAGTCCGAAACCTACAGGCGTCGACTCGAGTCACAAGACGATACTCGCGGTCGCCATGGCGCGCGTGGGCGTGAGCGGCAGCGCCTCGATCCGCCGCACGCAAGCGTTCGCAGCGCCGTCGCCAGCGACGCAGATGCACGCGCAGCATGGCGCGTCGGTTCGACACCTCGTGCACGACGCGAGCAGCACGAGCGTCGGCAATGGCGCGGACTTTGATGCCTTTGACGACGACGACGACGACGCGTACTTGGCAAACCTCACGCTCGATGGCGTGCAAGAGGGGGCGTACATGCTCTGCAAGCACGCAGACGACCTGCTTGGGCACCATGCGCGGCAGGTCTTTCGCGAAAAGGCGGCGTCCATGCGCGGCGAGAACAGTGTGTACTACTACCTCAAGGACCTCATGCGCAAGTTTGGGAGCACTGCTACGAGTCACGGGAAGAAGGCGTCGCTCCTGGAGCCCGAGGCGCTCGTGCTCGAGGCTCACGGCTTCCGGAAGCTCATTGCGAGCGACCCAGCGTTCGAGTGCGCGATCGCAAGCGAGCAGGTCGACGCGCTCTTCCACCGCATTGAGCAGGACCACCAGAAGGTCATTCGGCACCAGGACTTTGTCGAGTTCTGTCTCTTGGACCACAACCAACTGTGCGTCTCTCTCTCTTTGTCTGGATGATGCACTGAGCGCTACGCGTGGCCGAGGGCTAGACTCACACGATGGCGCATGCTCGCTCGGTATGCTCTAGCCGCCTACTGCTCTTCAAGTACAGACGCTTGCTCAAGAAGCAGCGGCTCACAGACAACGAGCTCGCGGATACGTTTCGGCGCTTGAGCCGCTCTGGGAGCATGGTCATGGCGCCAGAGCTCTTGCACGCAGCGATCTCGCGCGACCTCGACGTCGTGCTCACGACTGGCGTACGTACGACTGACTGTCGTAGTGATGATCGCCTCTTGTCCTACTGATAAAGACTGAAGACGCCATGTGCGTGCTGCAGGAGATCGGGTACTTGCTTCACGTGATGGACATCGACAAGGACGGCAGCGTCAAGGTGAGCGACTTTGAGCAGTTTGTCAAGGACGACCACGCAGCGTTCGCGCTCGTGCACCCGATGCACGAGCACGCGGTCGTGGACCTCAAGCTCTCGATCCACGAAGCCGACCAAGTGACGTTCAAGCGCGACGGGTACGCGCAGCTCTTCCCAAAGCTCCAGGACGACGCGAGCCTCGCGCCGATGCACCTCTGGCTCAAGACCGCGCCGCGCGAAGACGGCAAAGCTGCGATCGCAAACATCAAGTACGCCGCGAGCTCGCGCGAGAGCGAGCTCATTGCCAAGGGCTTCACGTGCCTCGCGCAGGACGTCAACCGCGCCGGCGCGTTCGGGAAGCGCAAGTACATCTGGCTCAGCTACGCGCCGCCGTCGAGCGTGCACACGACGACGAGCGAAGTGATCGACCTCGCGCTCACGAGCGGCGAGCTGAGCGACAAGACCGATGCGCGGCTCTGGCTCCCGCCGCACCGCGGCTTCAAGCTCGTGTCAGGCAACTTGAACGAGAAGAGCGCGCGCCACGGCGTGTTCCTGTGGCTCCGGCGCCGGCGCCTCGCTACAGCGCACGACCTCGTCGAGCCGCACATTGACATCAGTGCGCTCGACTCGCCGCGCGCCAAGTCGACACTCCGCCTGCACATTGACGACCTCGAAGAGCACGTGCGCACGACGCTCCGGCGCACGTGTCCTGCGGACCAGGACGGCGCGCTCAACTTTGCGCGCTTGTTCGACGAGTTTGACGCGAAGAAGAAGCGCAGCGTCTCGCGGAACGCAGCGCTGCTCGGGATCGAGTCGCACGGCATCAAGATGTCCAAGAAGGTGCGTCCATGTGAGTCGAGAGAGGAGCAGGACAGTGTTGTGTAACGAGCGAGTCTCTCTTGTACCTGTTAGGACTTTGCGCTCGTGTGGGACCGCATGAACCCGTTCGGGAAGAAGCGCATCGACACGGAGGCGTTCGCGCAGTTCCTCGAGCTCAACGACTCGGAGGTGTACGTCCGTCCATAGGCTCGAGCGTGTCACGGTCGTGTTGCTTGGTCGTCTGACAGTGTTGTGGCGCTCTCATGCGCTGCTGTCGCTAGCGACGACGTCGTGAACACGCTCCAGCGCAGCATGACGACGCGCTCGGGCGTCGGCGCGGCGCCAAACTACCGCGCGATCTTCCAGTCGTACAACGCCTTGAGCGACGGGAAGCTCAGTCGCGCCGACTTCCAGCGCATCTTCGCGACGAACCAGCTCACGTTCACGAACGGCGAGCTGAGCAAAGTGATGCAGCGCTTTGATGTGAACCGCGACGGCGTCGTGGACTACAGCGACTTCCTCCGGTACGTCACGGGCGTGTGCGACGCCTCGGCGCGCATTGCCGCTCGCGTGTTTGACGCAGCAGAGGAGGTCCGGAGCTGGGCGATCGAGAAGCAGAACAAGAAGCTCGCAAAGGACGGCAACATTGACTCGAGCGCGGCGTGGAAGCTCCTCAAGACCAAGCACGGGCTCGTCGAGACCGCGGCGCTCGACCACATCTTGCGCCAGCGCAACGTCCGCCTCGACGCCGACAAGCTCCAGCTCCTCAAAGTGCTCATCGCGCCAGCGACGAACGGCGAGATCAACCACGCGGCGTTCCACGCGTTCGTGAACCACTTCCCGAAGAAGATCAAGACGATGGTGTACGATCTGCAGAAGGTCGTTGGCCCCGTGCCGAGCGACGGCACGCCTGACGCCGTCTTTGATCGCCTGAACGTCGAAGGGAACGGGAAGCTGTCGCTCGTGCACTTGGCGCGCGAGACGAACGCTTTGGCGCTCGAGAAGAGCGTGAACGCGCTCGAGCTCAAGGACTTTGCGTACGTCGTCGCGTGGACTGGCGCGAGCTGCGGCGGTGCTGGCGCAGTGCTCATTGACCGCTTCGTCGCGACGATCCGCGAGACGCACGAGCGCCGGAACATGAAACACGAGTTCGTGACGCACTACGACAGTCCGCAGTTCGTCGAAGGCGTGCAGCTCCTGCGCGACGAGATCAAGAAGTGCGCCAAGACGCTCGACGGGAAGCTCAACTACCGCGTGCCGTTTCGCGTCTTTGACAAAGACAACAGCGGCGAGATCGTGCTGTCCGAGTTTGAGCGCACGGTGCGCGAGCTCGGCGTCGACAAGTACCTCAGTGACCAGGAGATCAGGAGCCTCATGCGGCGCTTTGACCCGAACGCGTCCGGTGCGATCGACTACGACGAGTTCCTGCGGTTCAACCTCGCCGAGTCGACGTCGCACGCGCCATCAGCGCTCACTGCGTCGTCGCGCAAGCTCGGGGCGTCGCCTGCGCTCACGACTGACGTGCGCCACATCCTTGACGACATTGCGATGCACGAGCGCCTCTCGCCGACGACTGTCGTGGCGTTCTGCAGCTCGCTCAAGCGCATGTTTGCGATCCTCGACAAGGAGAGCACCGGGTGCGTGTCCGCGGATCGGTTCGTCCAGACGCTGCAAGACATGGGCATCGCCGTCTCGCCGAACGAGATGCGCGTGCTCGTGACGGCGTTCACGCGTGAAGGCAGCTGCGATGATGATGAGGACGGTGGTGGTGTGCACTACCAGCACTTTTGCGAGATGCTCCAGGACGTGTGCTGCGCGCACGAGAGTGAGAGCGCGAACGCAACGACGCCGCCGCCAAGCGAGCTGCTCGAGCTTCTCATGTCGCTCCACGGCGCGTACAACGCGGCGCAGACGAGAGCAGCGAGCGCCGGGTACGCGCCGTTTGACGTCTACCGCGCGTTCGGCGTGAGCAAGGACGATGCTGCAAAGACGTCGCTCTTTTTATCAGTCGAGGAGCTCAAAGAGGTGCTCTGGGCCGCTGGCGTGCGCCATCCGTACTTGCGCGAAGAGCTCGAAGCGATGCTCGCGTGCTTCCAGATGCACGCTGGGGCAGGCTTTAGCGTCGCGATGTTTGGCGCGTTCCTCGAGTGCGGACCGAGTGCGCTCTTCCACGGCAGCAGCAGCCGCAGCGGTGCGCTCGACGTCTACATCACGCGCCTGCAGGACCAGCTCCAGACGTACTTGGCGACTGGGAAAGACACACATGCGCGTCTGCGGCAGCTCTTTGCAGACGTCGACACCGATGGGAGCGGCGCGATCTCGCACAGCGAGTTTGTCAAGCTCCTGCAGATCGCAGGCTTGCGCCACTACCTCTCGCCAGACGACGAAGCGCTGCTGCTCAAGTTCCTCGACGCGAACGGCGACGGCAGCATCGCGTACGCCGAGTTCCTCGACTTTGCGACGCATGGCGACGCGAAGCTCAACGACGCGGCAGCGAGCAGCAGTGGTCCAGCACCGTCGCCAGGCAAGCCAAGTGCATCACCGGCCAAGCCGGCGAGCTCGCCAATTGGCAAAGAGAGTCCGTCGCGCAAGCCGACCGCCACCGGCAGCAGTCCGAGCAGCAAGCAGCAGTCGGGTCCACTGACGCCGCTCGACGTGCTCGTGTACCGCATCTGGAAGCTCAACGAGAAGCTCCGGCCGGCGTTTCCGTTCGCCAAGTACTTTCGCAAGTACGCGAGTGCGGAGCGCGAAGTGAAGCCGCGCGTATTTGACAAAGTCGTCGACAAGTTCCTCGCGACGCTCACGCAGCGCTGCGTGGCGTTCAACATGCACGAGATGGACGTCGCGCTCTTGACGGCGCACTACGGCGTGCGCGACGGCGCGGCGATCAACTTTGACGCGTTCTTGCAGGACTTCGCAGGCGCACGCGCCAAGGTCCTCGCCGCAGGGCACGTCGGTGTCGACGGCGCGAGCAGCAGCAGCGACAGTGATAGCGACAGCGAGCTCTCGTGCAGCAGCGACGAAGGCGACGCGAGCAGTCGGCGCAAGCAGCTCGCGCTCTCTGCAGTGCTCGGCGCAGCGGTCAAGCGCGCGCGCACGTCGCCGAGTGACCTCGAGCAGCTCCGCGCGCAGCTCAAGACGATTGCGAGCGACTGGACAAAGACGCATGCGCGCGAGTACGTGAGCGAGCGCAAGCTCTACAAGCTGCTCACGAAGCTTGCGGTGCGGCTGCGCAAGAGCGAAGTGGACGTGCTGCTGCCTGCGCTTGCGCGCGACGTGCACGGTCGGCAGATGTACGACGCCGCGCGCTTCTTCCAGCTGCTCGAGGACGTCGTCACATCCGCACTGGGCAGCGCCAAACCCACCGAGAAGACAGCAGCTCCAGTACAAGCGCCATCGCCGTCGCCATCGAAAGCGTCGACAGCGCCAGCCGTGGCGCTCTCACCGGCGCTCGCAGAGAAGATCTATCGCTGCTTCCTGGCAGCAGCGCAGCAGAACATCAGCGGCCGCAAGCTCCTGGAGAAGTGCGACCTGCGACGCACTGGCGCGGTCTCTGTGCTCGAGTTCCAGACGGTCTTGCGTCTCATGGGCTGCGCATTGAGCGAGAGCGAGCTCGCGCAGGTCAAGCAAGCGCTCGGGAACGACCAGAACGCGCAGCTGAGCTACCTCGCGCTCGTGGAGCAGATCGCGCAGCACCAGAAGCGCGACGCAGCTGTTGCAGCGCTCAAGCGAACGCCAAGCGCGCGCATTGCACGCGCTGCAGCTCCTACCAGCGCACAAGTGAAAACCAAAGCGCCGCTGCAAGAGCGCCGACCGCCGTCGATCCAGATCCCACGCAGCGGCACGCCAGTGCTCAGCACGAACAGCAGCAGTCGCTCGCTCCAGTCAAGTCACGCACCATCACCACCAACGGCAGCAGCAGCGCTTGCGACGCCGACTGTGCTCTCGCGTGACGAGACGCTGCGCATTGACGCACTGCTCGCGCCGCTCTTCGCCGACTTGCTCCAGACGCGGCAGCTGTCGCGCGACATCGTCTCGCAGAGCTTTGCTGCATACGACAGCAAAGGCACGGGCTTTGTGAGCGCCGACGCGTTCCGCTCCGTCATGCGCAAGCTCGACATTTGGCTGGCGCCGGACGTCGCGCCGACAGTGTTCGCGCGCTTTGCGAGCGCGTCGGGCGACAAGTTCGACTACGTCGACTTTTGCCACGTCGTGTGTCGCGACGTCAGCGTCGCAAAGCCGTCAGTCGCAGCGCCAACGAAGCTCGAAGAGGCTCGTGCGCCAGTGTCGAGCCGAGTAGCGCCGTCGTCGGTGACGATCGAGCTCTCAAAGGCTCCAGTGCGTCGTCTTCTCTCATCGTCTTGCGTCCTCATGTGCGCGTACTCACACGTCTGTCTGTCTATATGTCTGTCTGTTGCTGCAGCGACCGAGCGTCTCGCTGCCATCGCTCGACATCGACAGCATCAGCATTGACCCGCGACACAGCGCCAAGCAACAGAGCTCGTTTAGCAGTAGCAGCACCAATCCGACGTCGTCCGTGCCAAGTGCTGTAGGCTGGAGCTGCCCCGTGTGCTTTCACACGCAGACGCGCGCGACTGCGACGTGCGAGATCTGCGCAGCGCAGAACCCAGCGAGCGTCGCGCACGAGCTGCTGGTTCAGTGCGCCGAGTGCGCGTTTCGCAACAAACCGAGCGCGCTCTCGTGCGAACTCTGTCGCTTGCCGCTGCGACCGCACGTGCCGCCGCCAGTGACTGCACCTCCACCGTCCTCTTCTTCGTCATTCACAACACCGTCGACGCAGCTGCAGTCGCCCAAGAAGATGCAGCAACAGCTCAAGCTTCCGCTGCACGTACCCTACGACGAGGGCTGGCTCACATGACACGCCCACACATGCCACGACTCTACTCTCGCTTCGTGATATGTCTTGCTCTGTCTGCGATGCGCTCTCAGTCACGCCGCGGCTGCGTTGACGTGGTAGTTCTTGTACGTGTTGGTCGCAAAGTCAAAGTCGCACGGCGGCGACACGACTGCGAACGTCTTCTTCTTCTGCACAATGAAGTTGTAGCGCGTGCGCTGGACCCACCAGAGCTCGTACGTTCCAGCGCACACGGTGCGTGTGCGATCGCCGCGGAACGTGAGTGGCAGCGTCGTCGTGCGAAAGCCGCTCGGGTACTCGCCCAGGAGCCGCGTTTGGCTCAGGATCACTTCGCTCCCAGGCTCGTGGAGCTCGAGGAACGTGCCGCAGTGGTTTGACAGCGCGAACGTGCCAAAGCACTGCACGATGTACGCTGTTTGCATGTACGCGACTGCGACGCAGTTCTCTTTGCGTCGGCCGTCCCAGCCCATGCACGGCGCGAGTGCATTCACAGTGTCGTTGTGGTCCCAGCACGGCGGCATCGTGACTGCGTGCATCGGCGCAAGCGCGCGCAGACGACCGACGCAGCCTGCTGCGCTGCTGTAGTTCTTGCTCACAACGAGCTTGTCGGCGTAGAGAGTCTTTGTGAGGCGAAATGGCGTGAGCGATGCATCGACGTAGCAATCGGCGTCGAAGCGCGACGGTCGGTCGCTCAATCGGCTCGCAGACACATCGAGCGGTGCGCCAGACTCGTCCAGCAGCGAGATCTTCTCTTTCGCAGACAGCGCTGTGGTCGTGTACGCCTGTGTAGATGGCGCCATACCAAAGTTACACGTAAGGCTCGCACGGGACTCGTACTTGCCAAGCAAAGAGAGAGAAGGCAATGACGTACAGGCTCGCCAAAGCGATCGCTGCAGCAATCTGGCGCGTGGTTCCGGCACGGATCAAGGAGCAGCCCGATCACGTACTGCGTCGGCTCTTGAACACTACGGCAATGCGCATTAGCAACAAGCACAACTAGATCCAGTGCGCGACGCGCAGAGGCACACGGACTGGCAAGCGACGTACGTGTAGACATCAATGTCGATCGTCGCGTTTGGGTCGCGGTGGCGGATCGTGTCTGCGAGCTCGCTCTGCGCTTCGACGTACGCGCGGCGCTCGAGCTCGTCACCTTTGTCTGGCGCTGTGATCACGACCTGCGCACTCGCATAGACGCACAAAAGCGTGAGCGCGAGCACGAGATGCCAGCACATGTGCGCCATGCTCGTCGATCTGCGCTTTTGCCGCTTTGATGTTGAAATAATTTGGATCAGCGAACTGGTCGAGCGCAGAGTCGCAACACAAGTGATCGCGACACCAGAGCACGTGCGTTTGCACACGCCTCCAGCGACGCCTCGTGGTCGTGGTCGTGGCGGAGGACGTCGTGGCCGTGGCCGTGGCGGTCGAGGTCGCGGTGGTCGTCGTCGTGACGAGGATGAGGAGATGGTGGAGGTTGAAAGCGAGAATGAGTCCTAGTCAGAGTCGAAGGCGTGTCGTTATGAACAAGATCTTGAGCAAGACGACACCAGAACAACAGGTCTGCTTCACATGCTGGAGAACGGCGTCATCGCAACTACTCTACGCATTGCGGGCACAAAGAGTCAGACTCCAACTGATGTCGTGCGGCACTACCTGAAGCGAGTCGCCGACGGCCACGTCCGCCGCTCGTCACAGCGGTGCCGCCGCGATCGTCGCCCATTGAGCGAGTATACTTCTTTAACGACGAGATAGTCGACGAGAACGACGGCGGTGTAGAGGAGTGTAGAGTACGTGTCGCTCTTCAAGACCGTCCAGCACACTCTCGACGCTGAAATGTACCTCATCACCTCACGCAGAGTACATTCACTGACTGACTGGCTGACTGGCGTGTAGATCGTGCAAGAGTTGATCAAACTTCATCAAGACAAGAAGATCATCCGAATCTCGGCTAGCTCGTCAGCGACGAGCGACGGACGTCCGTCTGGCAACTCGAGCAGCGCGAGCACGTGCGCGACATCGCTCGCGAGCAGGAGCGGCTCGTACGGCAGCACGTCGTGCAAGTGCCGATGCACAGCTGCGATCCCGAGGTCGAGCGCGCGCAGCTCGTGCTGCAGCTGTTTGTTCGTCACGTGCACGCGCGCGCTCTGCTTTGTGAGCTTCTTTGCTTGCACCGCGAATGGTTTGACGCGCGTCTTGACTTGCGCAGTCACAGCCGCGAGCTGTCGCTTTGTGCGCGCAACGTCGCGCATGTGCGTCGCGAGCGCGCTGTGCTCTGCTGCTGCCTGTGCAGCTGCGACGTGCGCAGCCTTGCACGCAGTCTTGAGCGTGGCGATCTCGGCCTCGAGCGCAACGCACGTGGCTTCCTCCATCTCTAGCAGCGCTTCCTTTTGCTCCATGCAGTCGCGCCACACGCGTGACTGGAACACGACGCTCTCGGTCGACATCGCAAGCACGCGCGTGAGCTTCTCACTCGCGCGCGTCTCGAACGCTTTGCCGCGAGCGTCGCGCGCTTGTTTGAACACTTGCCGGTTCCGCAGCGTCCTGTACCAGCCTTGCAGCACGCGTGCGTGGCGAGTATCTCGCTCGTACGCGTCGAGCGCGTACTGACTCGAGAGTTTGCGCGAGACGCGAGCGGCGCGGTCGTCCTCCTCTTGCTCGCGCAAGCGCTGCGCGCGCTCGGTGACAAACTGCCGCCAGATCTTGCGACCGACGCGGCCGCGCCACACGCGCTGCACCACTTGCACGGCGTACACGAGCGCCGCGCGGTACCAGCGAGCGTACTGTCGGCCAAAGTGCCCGCGCACGAGCGCTTGGATCCGCGTCGCACACGTGTGGAGGAACTGCACGTGCGACGGCGCTTGCCAGCCGCGCGCGAGCAGCGACGCTCTGTACGTGCGCACGATCGTGGCTGCTGCACCGAGCTGAAGAAAGTGGAGTTGCACGCGTGCGTCGCGCGGCGCGCTGCCTAGCAGCTCGAGCAACGCAGCGTGGCGTTGGACGCGATCTGCACGCAGCGAACGCGCAAACGCCTGGACCTTGCCGA
Organism: Pythium guiyangense; assembly: GCA_003730235.1. NCBI lineage: Eukaryota > Oomycota > Peronosporomycetes > Pythiales > Pythiaceae > Pythium > Pythium guiyangense. Next base: position 542,417 of record QXDM01000028.1, read on the forward strand.
GCCACATGCGCCACGTCGCTTGGATCTTCGTCACGCTGCAGTGGCGCAAGTGCAGATGCGCCTGGAAGCGCGCAAGGCGCTTGAGGATCCTGTCGGCCATTGCACACACAACGCAGTGTCAGCTCTTGACACACTTACCGATTGCTATCGCTAGAGACGACTACGACGACGTACACGATGCTGCGGAAGAAGTGCTGGAGTGTGCGAGCGCTCCGGTCGCGCGTGGACCACGCTTGTCGCGCAAGCGCGCGCGTGACGCGGAAGCGCACTCGGCCGATGTAGCCGCGGTAGAAGCACTGGATGTTCGCTGCGACGACGACTGCAGCGTCGCGCTTGCGCTTCCACTGCACCGCGAACGCGCGCGTGAAGATCGAGCGCGGCAAGAGCATGAGAATGCGCGGCTCGAGCGCATACGAGCGCTGCAGCACGATCGCGCGAGCGCACTGCCGGCCGTGATGTCCTCGAAAGACGCGCTGGAGCTGCGACGCGGTCCGATACACGAAGCGCTGAAGCTGCACGCGCGCCAAGTGTGCGCGGAAGGCTCGTTGGATGCGTCGCGCCGAGCGCTCGCGCAGCTGTCGCAGGTTCTCGACAAACACAGCGCGATGTCGACTGCGCCGTCGCCCGACAAAGCCGCGGACGATGCGCTGGAGTTGCAAGACGGCGCACTCGCGTCGCTCGAGCTCGAGGATCGTACCGAACACGCGCACTTCCCGTGCTCTACAGACACTGTGCAGTGCCTCTGACGACCGTGCTGCATGACCACGGAACACGCGCTGGATTGCAGTTGTTGCAGCAGTACGTCGCTGTCGCTCGAGCGTCGCCGCAGTCCGTGTAGCATGTGCGCGTCGTCGTCCTAGGAAGCCGCGCACGACCTTCTGGATCGCAGTCGCAGCTTGGTCGCGCTCAATGCGCACGCGCTCGGCTTCTCGGAGCAAGCGCAGCCGCCGCGCAGCAAGCCAGCGTCGCAAGAACGCGCGCAGGTGCTTGCAAACGACGCAGTAGTCGCGGACAGCATGCCACGCGATGGCGATGCGCTTGTCGCGCTCGCGCTTGACTTGCGCAATGAGTGCGAGGTGTCTGCACTGGATGAGGAAGCGGCGGATGCAGCGCTGGATCCGCACTGCGCAGCGCTTGCGGCGCTTGATGACCCGGAGTGCCTGCTCGAGCGTTTGCTTGGCGTAGTACCGGTCGTGCAGGCGCTGCTTGAGCCAGCGCGAGATGCGCCGAGCTGCTGAGCACTTTGTGCTGTGACGGCGGAGCCACTTGACGACGTTCGTGTGCTTCGGCGTGAGTCCGTCGCGCGAGACGTTGACGCAGTTGTTGATCTGTGCGAGTCGCTGGAGCGCTGGGAGTGTCACTTCCGGACAGTGGCGCACGTTGAGCGTGAGCAGTCGAGGACACCGTGGCCCGAGGAGCGCAATGCTCGCGTCCGTGACTTGCCAGTCGTTCGCAAGCACGAGGCGCTCGAGCTGGACGCAGTGCTCGCTCAAGGCTTCTATGCTGGCGTCTCGGATCTGCTCGCAGCTCTCGAGGTCGAGCGCGCGAAGCTCGACGCAGCTGCGCGCGACGAAGAGGAAGCTGCGCTCAGAGAAGTAGCGACTCCGACTGAGACGCAGAGAGCGCACTGCGCGGCACGCCGCGCCAATGCTCTCGCAGATCGCGTCTGTCGCAATCGCAGTCACATCAATGTCGCGCAAGTGGCTGCCGACCCGTGCGAGCAGGAGGCACAGCGCGTCGGCGTCGCACTGTGTATTGCCGATGTGAAGCGTATGCAGATGCGCCGCGACGCTCAGTGCACTCAGTGCTACTCGGTCGAGGCGCGGGATCGAGAAGAAGCCTGACGATGGGCTCTCGTTAGGTGGAGTTGCTGCTGCTATGGTCTTTGTGCTTCGCACGAGCACGCCGCTCCAGCAGAGCGTGCGCAGACGTTTGCAGCGCTCAGTAATGACACGCAGTCCAGCGCCAGTGAGACGCCGAACGCCGTCGAGCAGCAGCACCTCCAAGTCTGAACACGCTCGTCCCACTGCGCTCAGTCCAGCGTCGGTGAGCTGGAAGCAGCCTGTGAGCTTGAGCGTGCGCAACTTGACGCATCGCGGCGCGTCGCCGTCGTTCGCGACAAAATCCGCAGTGTCTTCGTTCGCGCACGGCACGAACTCAACGAGGCGCTGGAGTCCTGCGTCGGACACGAGCGCACAGGCTATGAGGCGTAGTGTCAGGAGGTTCGGGCAGCACCTGCCGAGCGCGATGAGCACGTCGTCTGTCACGAGCGCACAGCCGCTGAGGTTCATGTCTGTGAGTCTCGTGTTCGCGTAGACGTGTATGAGATGCTGAAGCGGTGTTGCGCGCAGTCGCGAGCAGTTCGAGAAGTCGAGCGTCTCAAGGCAGTTGCCAGTGCGCGTCATGCCCTGGAGGTTCACGCCTTCGAGCAGCGGCAGTCCTGTCGCGAGCAGCGTGCGCAGCTTGAGCGCTTTCGTGAAGAGCGCCAGCACGCCGACGTCTGTCACTTTCGTGCAGTGGCTGATGTCCAAGAACGCGAGCACAGGTTTGACGGACGCATCTGGGAACGCCGCGATGCCGTAGTCGGTCACGCGCTTGCAGTGGCACAGCGAGACGCTCGCGAGCGCTGGACAGCGCTTCAAAAGTGCGCGCATGCACTGGTCGTCGACCCATTCGCAGTACGCGAGCTTGATTTCTATGAGCGTCGGAGGCAAGTGCACGACGGTCTCAGCGCTCAGTCCTTGGCAGCGCTCGAGATTGACGCTCGTGAGCGCACTGCAGGACACGGCGCTGAGGCAGCTCAGTCCGCTTGGGACTGTCACGCGCTCGCAGCCGTCAAGCGTGAGCTTTTCGAGTGTCCTGGTGCCGCTACCGGCTGTGCGCAACAGCTGCAGCGCCGAGTCTGTGATAGCCCAGCCGCTCAGATTGACGTGTCGTCGCACTCGCGAGCAGGCAAAGTCGATGAACATCGCGTCGCGCGGAGAGAGCTGTGCGCTGCTGTGTTTGATCGTGTTGCTCGCGCTGCTGCTACTGCTGATGCGTAGTAGTGGTGATCGCGGTGGTGATAGCGCGCCAGATACACCGCTTTCTCTGCTGTTATAGACGCCGCTAGCTTGGTCGTCCTGCTGGTTGCGCGTCGGTGCTGCTGCAGCTGCAGCCATCGCTGGCAGACTCGCAGGCTTTGCGCGACGCGGCGGCGCCTGCTGCTTTCGCGGTCGGTTCTGCGCCGGCATCTCTTGTGGTGTAGGTGGAACTGAGCGCGCGTGAGCTACAGTTACTGCTGCAGCTCACTGCTGCTGCGTGACGCCCGAGACGCCCATGAGCGCACGCGCTGCAGGTGGCGTCATGCAGATTTGCTGTGTCTTTTCGAGTCCTTTGTGATTATTGTGGTGTATAGATTATGTGGCACAAGTGTACTGTATCTATCCCAATTAGAGCGCCATGATCGCCTTGCGGTCCAAAAAGCCCTCAATTCGCCCATCGAGAGAGCGACGAGAGCACGAAGGTGACGCGATGGCAGACGTCGCGACGCAGTTCGTCGAGCTCAATGGCGCGCTCAAGCGCGAGAACTACGCCAAGGCAGTCGAGATCTGCAACAAGAGTGCGTCTCGTGTCTTGGTTTTGTTGATGAACTGTGTTTTGCCCTCGCTCGGACGCTGTGTGTTAGTCGAGCGAACGACTCACACGCGTGACACTCCCTCGCTCTTCTCTTGACAGTTCGTGCGCGCTTCCCGGACGATGTCGACGCGGTCAAGATCAAGTGCGTCGCGCTCATTCGTCTCGAGAAGGTGCGTCCGACTGGCTTGTTTGCTCGCTCCCTCGTCGTCTGAACGATCATCGAGCCCATCGAGACAGAAGAGCACTCACACGCAGTCTTCCCCTCTCCAATGTGTGTCCCCACGTCATCCTGTAGTTTGAGAAAGCGCTCGAGCTCGCCGCCAAGTACGACTACTTGCGCACCGAGAAGGCGTACTGCCTCTACCGCCTCAAGCAGGACGACGAAGCCCTCGCGCTGCTGCCGCCAGGTCTTCAGGGTCACAGCCCGGCGCTCCTGCACCTCGCTGCGCAACTGGTACGTGACTGCAGCAGTTCACGACTGTGCATGTGCCTGTGGCGCTCATCGTCTCACACGCTCTCTCCATGTCTCAATAGAACTTCCGCAAAGGCAACTTTGAGACCTGCATTCGCATCTACGAGCACCTCTTGGCGACTGCGCAGGCAGGCGACGACCTCATGGAGCTCCAGACGAACTTGCTCGCAGCGTACGCGAGCGCTGGTCGCAGCCGCGACTTGGACGTGAACTCGATCCCAGTACGTCCTGCGCAGTCGTGTGAGCTCTTTGCTCTTGTCGCTCTTGCTCTTGTGCTCAGTGCTCCTCGTGCCACTGGCGCTGCAGACGGAGGACAACTACGAAGTGGCGTTCAACAAGTCGTTCGTGGCGATCGAGCGCGGCGACTGGGACGGCGCAGAGGCGCACTTGGTCGAAGCAGAGAGTGCGTCACTCGTGCTGACGGTCAGCTGCTACAGTTCAATTGGCTTCTGTACTGACACTCTTCACTGTGCGCGCTCTCTCTCTCTTGCCACTCGCTACAGAGCTCTGTCGCGAAGTCCTCGTTGCCGACGGGTCGTCGCCGAGCGAGATCGAGAGCGAAGTGGCGCTCATCAAGACGCAGTTGGCGTTCGTGAAGCAGATGAAGGGCGACTTGGACGGCGCGCTGTCGGACTACCGCAATGTGCTCAAGCTCAAGTGCGTCAGTCTTTCAGGAGGTGTGACTGCACATCCATGACGTCTCGTAGACTCACAGTCGTGTGTCTGTGTGTCGTTGACAGACTGAGCGACCAAGCGATCGCTGCGGTCGCGAACAACAACATCGTGACGATCCGCAAGGACCGCGACCTGTTCGACTCGTTCAAGCGTCTGAAGACGATCAGCGACGACGTCCTGAGCGACAAGCTCAGCCTCGCGCAGCAAGAGGCCGTGCTCACGAACCGCGCGCTCGTGCTCTGCCTCATGAACAAGGTGCGTCTGCATGCACTCGCCTCGCCAGTCTGTTGGATGCCTCTCGCTCGCACGTCGTCTGCTCTCTCACACGCTCGCACTACAGACTGAGGAGTGCCGCGAGTTCGTCGCCTCGCTCAAGCAGCGGTTCCCCGAGTCGCAAGCCGTGTCGGAGCTCATCGTACTGCTCGCGACGAAGGACCAGTCGCCTGCGGCGGCGATCGAGCTGCTGCAGGGCGACGTGAGCGTTGGCGGTCGCCTCGGTCTCGCGCACGTGTACTTGGCGCAGGGCCAGACGGGCAAGGCGGCCAAGTGCATCAACAGCATCGAAGAGCTCGCGCACACGCCAGGCACAGTCGCGACAGTCGTGAGTCTGTACGAAGCAGCAGGCGACTCGGCGTCGGCGCAAGCAGCGCTCGACCGCGCGATCGCGCACCACAAGGCGCGCGACTTTGCGTCGGACGACGCGATGAAGATCCGCGAGGGCGACTGCGCACACAAGATCCAGAAGAAGCAGTACGAGGCCGCAGCGACCGCGTACTTGGACCTGCTCGAGGGCGAGAACGCAGCGGCGCTCGACCCGGAGCTGCGTCTGCGCTCGCTCGCGTCGCTCGTCATTGCGCTGTACGTCCAGCTCTCTTTCCTGTCGCAAGCCAACGAGGCGATAGACTAACGATTGGTGCGATGGTGTGGCGGAGCAGGTCGTTCTGCGACGCAAAGGCGGCGGAGACGCGCTGCGGCATGCTCCCAGTTGTACCGGAGAGCGACGTGGAGCCGAGCGAGCTCGAGCGCCTCGCGCTTCGCTCGAACCGCCTGCTGTCGAAGCTCGCGGACGTTGGCGACAAGAAGAGCGAGTGCGTTGTGTGTGTGACTGAGTGGTGGTGTGTATGTCCTGCGTCTGACTCGCTTGTCTCTCTACAGTCGCAAGCGTGCGGCCAAGACGCCCGAGATGGTCGCGCGCAAGCGTGCGAAGCGCCGTGAAGCGCACTTGGCGAAGCTCCGCGCGCGTCCGGACTACAACGCGTCGATCGGGCTGCTGAACCCGGACCCGGAGCGCTGGATCCCAAAGAAGCAGCGCTCGCACGGCAAGCGCGGCCGCCGCGGTCGCAACCGCTTTGTCGGCGCGCAAGGCGCAGGCATGTCGACCGAGAAGGACGCGCAGAAGCTCGACGCCGCGGCGCGCGCTGCGACGAAAGCGAGCGTGCCGGAGGAGAAGAAGGCGGTCGTGGTCGTGAGCGACAGCTCGGCCGTGCTGCGCAAGTCGAAGAAGAAGAAGCGCAGATGAGCTGCTGCTGGCAGCCGACGACAGACACTTGCTGCTGCTGTCGTTTGAGCGCTCGAGTAGGAGAGAGAGGGAGGAATGAGCATCAAGCAGCAACGACCGAGTGAGCGCCGCGTCCTTCTTCGTGCGAGTGAGAGAGCAGACGAATGTGAAGAGCGCGACGTGCAAAACGGAATCGCTGCGTGTTGGTCTCGTGTGTCTCTAGTCTCTCGTGCTCCGTCGTCTGTCGATCTGCTGCTGCGAGCGCATCGGTGCGCGTTGACAGCGACAGCCCAGAAGCGATCGCAGTCGTCGCGCGCCAGTGGCTGCCAGGCGGCGCTTAGACGGTCGTGAAGTTCGGCGCCTTGTCGCGCAAATAGAATAGGCTCGCGCGGCGCACGCGCTTCTTGCCCTTGTGAATGAACGCCTCCTGCAGCACCTTGACGCTCTGGAGGAGCGGCGAGTGCAAGAAGATCTTCTGCTCGTAGCCGTAGCCGCCAATGTGCTGTCGTCGCAGTCAATAGAGCGAGAGAGAGAGCATCAGTCGATTGCGTCGCGAGCCGCTCAAGAGCTCGGTAGCTGAATGGATGGATGGAGAGAGCGCTATGACGTACGTTACGGATGATGAACGAGCTGCCGGTGCCGCGGTTCCGCCGCGCGAGCACGACGCCCTTGACACGCTGGACCTTGCCGCCCGTGCGGCTGAGCAAGTACTGCACCTCGACCGAGTCACCAGGCTTGAAGTTGTCGATCTCCTTGCCCACGAGCGACTTCTCCACCGCCTCGATGTTGAGCTGCTGCAGCAGCGCCGCGGCACTAGCGAGCGATCACATACACAAGCACGTCGATGCGTTAACTAGCTGTTTGAGTACGTGATGTACAATGGCTGTGACGTGCATGCAGCAGACAGATCGAAGCATACAAACATACCGCTTAGTCGGGATCTTAAGCTTCGTGCGCTTCTTCTCCGCCACTTGCGCGTCCGCAACAGCCGACGCGACGGCAGGCGCCTCGGTCGAAAAGTGTGCGCTGAAGAGCGTCGCCACCGATGGCGCCGCCGTGGTGGTCGAGCGGCGCGACGCGCTCGACGCAAAGCTTCTCAGAGCCGTAGCCAGCATTGTCCGTCTCGAGGTCTTGCTGCGTGCTGCTTCCTGCTCACCGCCTGCTGCTGCTGCCTGCTCCTGCACTCGATGAGCTCGATGTGCTCGACGACGATAGTGCTCGCGCGAGAGCCTTCCAATTTGCTGCGCTTGTTTTTGTAATTTTTGGAATCTGTTGGTCTGAAACGTAGGGTTTTTGATACTATGTATTGCAAAATACTCGCATAATGAGCTCAGATGCAAAGATATTTACATCAATAGCCATTACAGGTTCATGATGTGGCCTCTGTCTGAACGACTGCACCTCTTCTCGTCAGCGATGCATCTCAAAGTCGCCACTACGTCTGCGTCTTCACGCATCACTGATGCTTGTCGACACACACACAAGCTCAGACGTTCTCGCCGCTGTCGTTGTCCGTGTCGTCGCTCCCGCCGCCCTCGAAGCGAATCAGCGCCTTCTTGAGCTCACTCGGGCTCGAGAGCGCGCCGTCGTCGCCAAAGTACCGCTGCTCGCGCTTCTTCGCGCTGTACGCAGCGAGCGCATCTTCCAAGAATCGGTAGACAAACAGCCCGAGCATAATGAACACGAGCCCAGCAATGTCGTTCGCATGCAACGGCTGGTGCTCGGGCATGAACGGGAACGTGAACGCGACGTTCCCGAGCGGCACCATGATCGTCATGGCGAGCCAGAGGATGTTCGCGCTCCCAAACTTGAGGATCAGGATGATCAACAAGTTGTACGCGACGTTGAAGAGCAAGTACGTCGTGACGTACAGCGTCGCCTTCTCGCAGTCGTCCTTGTGCGGTCCGTCCGTGATCGTGTTCTGCCCCAAGTAGCACTTGAAGCCGTCTGCGAGGTTCTCGAGCAAGTGTGACGGCGGCACGGACGGGTCGCCGATCATCGCGGCGGGGACCGTGAGCGGAATCGCCATGATGAGCTGGAAGACTGCGATCCAGCCGTTGAGGTACACGGGGTCGAGCTCTGCTTCGCCGAGCGCTTTCTCCTTGTACACGCTCGAGAGGCACATGGGCACGCAGCTCACGATCATCACGACCGACCAGAACACGATCGTGTGCGGGTCTGCGCCGCCGCCAGCGCTGCCGGAGAGACTCGGTCCGAGCACAATGAGCAGTCCGAGCGACACGACGACTGCGCCGACGTACTGGTAGAGCGAGTACTTGGTCTTGAGCAACACGCTCGAGATCGCCATGGACACCGGGATCGCAGCTTGCCCGAGCAAGATAATGAGCGAGCCGCCGAGGTACGTCGCAGCAAAGACTTGCATGATCCCCGAGACACTGTCGAGACCGCCCATGACTGCGAACTTGCGCTTTGGGATGCTGCGCTGGTCCCACGTGATCGCACTGCCGTACTTGATCATGGGGATGATGTACGCAAAGCTAATCGGGATCTAATGAAGCGTAGAGGAGCATGCGTTAGAGTGTGAGTGTGAGTATATGTGAAGTAGTCGCACACGAGTCACAAGTGGCAGCAAGCGCTCCAATCGACGGACGTACGTAGATGAACGTCGTGAGCAGGTTGAGGAACGTCGGGTAGTTGCGCATCGGGATCGTCTGGAGCTTTTGGAAAACTACAGCGCGAGTGCATCCACACAATGTGTGCGTATAAGTTGCTCTGCTATGACGACATGACACGCCATGACGCTGTCGTAGTAGCATTCGCGCAACAGCACTGACGCAAAAGATCGCGCGTGCAATGCGGACTCGCCACATGGATGCAGCAAACAAAGAACCACACAGACAGAAGAGCAAGAGGACGCACTCTTGTTGCCGAGGCCGATAAAGATCATCGCGACGAAGCTCACGAGGAGCTGCGAGTCGCGCTCGCCCTTGCTCGCCGCCGCCATCGTCGTCGCGGTCGCTGTCGTCTTCTCTTGCTCGGCTCGAGTTCTCGTTCGTTCTTCAACTGTGGGTTTTTATCTGTGTGGGTTATAAAATCTCTCCTCTTTTGGAATTTTTCGATTTACCTGCCTTTTTTAGTTGGAAATTTCGCTAAAGTCCGAAAAGGTGGTCGTGTCACCACTCACATACAATTATCAAGTCAAACGGGGATATTTTATCGCTCAACCAACTGGTATACAAAAACCAAGTCATTTCGCCTCGATTTGTATCGGGAATTCAAACAGACGGCTCACGAGTTTAGTCAAAGCAAGTGTAAAGCGGCAGCCACTGACTTTTGGCACTATCAAGATCGGCAAAGACTCAACCGCATACAAACTTCCAGTGAAAAGCGGCAGCTCGTACTTAAGCAGGCAATTTCGTGTTCTTCGTTCTTCGTTCTCGTCTTTGCACATTCAACAATCTTCACGACAACATTAACATAAACAACACGCTCGACGCCTGCGCTCGACGAGATCATGACTGCAGCGTCGCTCGAAGCCGCCGAGTTTCTCATGCGCAACGTGGATGTCTGGCAGGCTTCACACACGCCCTGTTCGCTCCTGGCATCGCCGGCCTCTCCAAAGCCAATCTCAACAAGAAGTTTCGGCCGGTAGCGAGAGCAGTGAGAGCGAGAGAAGTGTATCACGATAAGCGCGAGCAGGCCAACAACAACGCAGTCAAAGCCACCAAGCGACACAGCACCGTCGCTCCCGACGTCATCGACCTCGCGACCGAGCTTGTGCTCGGCTATGGCTGCAGTTATGCCGATGTCGCGTCGGTCATGAAGCTGAGCGCGACCTCGCTCGCGCGGCGCTGCCAAGGCGCCAAGCGCACCGAGCGCACCACGACACAGCCGCCGCGCAAAGGCGTGTCTGTGGCGTTGAGGCGCATCGCAAGCAAGACGAAGCACCACCGCCATCTCCGGTACCTCTGGTACGACTGTCCGGCCAGCCGAAGCAAGAGCAAAGCCGTGATGTATGGCGGCCTGAGCGGAGCAAAGTCGTCGATACTCGCGTTGGTCTTCGCGTGGACCGATCCGGACGCGACGGCGGCAGTCGTGAGCGCATTAAACCGCGCAAAGAAGGAAAAGCGCCCGTTCGAAGCGCATGTGCTGCTCGATGCCAAGGCCGCGCGCGCGGGCGACGCCGCCGATCGAGCAGTCGTCGCACTACACCGATGCGGTGCGAAGGTGTACTTAGTTGGCGGACCGACTGCCAACTCCTTCATGCATACCAAGTTTTGTGTTGTAGATGGGAAAGTAGCGTACGTAGGATCAGTCAACAACAGTGTACAAGGACAAATGGACAACGTCGAGGTAGCGCTAGAGGATCGCCGAGTGTCGAGCGCCGTCGCGTTCAAACGCAGGCTGCTGAAGCGGATCGCCCGACCAGCCGTCAAGCCGATCACCAAACGCGACGTCGAGGCCATCGAGCGACGACTTGTGATGTCGGACAAAGCCGTTGGTGAGAAGATGTGACGGGGGCTCACAGCACCTTGCGCTTGAGGAAGCGTACACACACATGTACGGCAACTTGTGTTGCAGGGAACGTGTTCCCGTAGCCTGGACGTTGTGCAAACAACAGAGCAGATTCCAAAGTAGTTCATTGAGTGGCAATCGTCCTACAACATGCACATCTAAGTATAGCTCACTAAGTAAAGAATGAGTCGCTGTCGTGCGTCCGATTGGACGACCCTTGTTTAGTGTGTCCCACACCAAAATAGTCTATGTCCAGAATCGGACATCCCGGATTGGTGTCTGCCACACCAATCCTTGTAACTGGCCACTTTGGCCCCGTTTCAGAAGAGGCAAACGGATGCGGAGACATAACGTGAAACCAATACATATCGGCATTTCCCACTCAAACGTACTTATTTCAAGTCAAGTGTGCGAAACAGAGCAGTTAGTTGGACGAATGCCACACTTGTGATCGCAAGAGCTCCAAGACGACTTCGACGACATCGCCGACAAGCATGGGCGGCGTGACACCGATTGGCGTCGCGTTCCTCGCTGCAATCGTGCTCACAGGATGGACAGGTGTGATGCTGCTGCTCACGCCGAGCTTCGTGCTGCTCGTGCTCCCGCCGCTCGCGGACCCGCTCAAGACCCAAGCACGACGTCTCTATCGCTCGGTCACGCGCTTTGTGTACGTCTTCTCTCTCTCGCATGGTCTTGATGCGAAGCGCACTTGCAAATGCAACTCACGCCTTTTGCTTCGACTGAACTAGGCAATGGATGTGGATGGGCTTGGTCGCGCTGCTGCTCGAAAAGCTCTTTGGGCTCCACGTGCGTGTGTGGGGCGACGCCGCGGCCAAGGCACACGAGTCGACAATGGCGGCTGGCGAGAGCGCGCTCTGGTTCGCGAACCACCGCACGCGCATTGACTGGATGCTGCTCTGGAGCGTGCTCTTGCGCACGCGGACGCTCGACAAAGTGCGCATTGTGCTCAAAGCGCCGCTGCGCGCAGTCCCGATCTTCGGCTGGGCCATGCAGCACTTTGTCTTCCTCTTCCTCCACCGCAAGTGGGCAGACGACAAGGTGAGTCTCGCGACGCTCTTGCCGTTCCTCACAGCCACGGAGCCGCAGACGTCGTACCTCATCTTCCCAGAAGGCACGGACTTGAGTCCCGAGAACGTCGCCAAGAGCGCGGCGTTTGCAGCCAAGACCGACCGCGCGCCGCGCACGTACTCGCTCTACCCGCGCACGACCGGCTGGACGTTCATGTTTCCGCTCCTGCGCGCACACTTGGACGCCGTGTACGACGTCACGATGTTCTACGTCGACTACGCCGCGAACGAGCGTCCGTCCGAGGCGGCGCTGCTCTCTGGCCGTATGCCGCGCATGCTCCACGTCTACATTGAGCGCATTGCGATCGCCGACATGCCCAACAGTAGCAGCAGTGACGCAGACAGTGAGCGCGAGCTCGAGGCGTGGATGGAGACGCGCTTTACGCGCAAAGAGGCGCTGCTCACGGCGTTCTACGAGCAGAATGGCGCGCTCCCAGCAGGCGCCGCGCCGCTCTTTGAGCACGAGCAAGCGACAAGCACAAGCTTTGCGCTCATCATTGCGTTCTGGGTCGTCTGGCTCGCACTGTCATTCCAGCTCAGCGTGGCGCTCGGGTGGCTCGGCGTCGCTCTTGGCGTCGCTGCTGCGCTCACGTACGCGCTCGCGACGGTCTTCACGCGCGGCGTCGACGGCTTTCAGGTCAATGGCGCAGTCTAAGGAGCAGTGCTGCCATCACAGCAGCAGCTCAATGGACACAAGACCCTCGCGAGCGTGCAGGTCGTTCCAGAGGCGTCTATGATAAGGATAAGGATACTGGTGATGCGAGCGCGTCTCTCACTGTCTGTCTCTCTCTGAAGGCGAGCGCTCGCTCACCACACGCTCGTGACAGTCGTGAGATTTCGTGGCGACACGACAGGCGAGCTCGGCGCTGATCGCCCAGGCGTCGCGAGCGTGATCCACGGGTGCCCGAGCGCTTGGCTCGCAGTCAACCGCGCAGCAGGGTCGCGCGCCAAGAGCTTGCTGAGCAAGTGCTTGACTTGCGACGACACGTTCGCGTCGCGCGGGAACTCGAGCGGCACGTACGTGCAGCTGCTCGGCGGGTAGAACGGCGCGTAGCCAAAGACCATCTCAAAGAGCAGCACGCCGGCGCTGAACATGTCGATCGCAGGGCCGTACGTCGCGTCGCCCATGAGGAGCTCCGGCGCAATATACCCGGGCGTGCCAAAGACCCCGGCAAACGGCAGCGACGTCTCGGCTTTGCTGAACGCGCGCGAGGCGCCAAAGTCGCAGAGCTTGATACCGCTGCCGCTCTTGAGCAGCACGTTGTGCGGCTTCACGTCGTGGTGCACAATGTTGTTCCGGTGGAGGTACTCGAGCGCGAGCAAGAGCTGCTTGAAGACGTCGCGGCAGCGGCTCTCAGGCAAGCCCGAGTAGCTGATGATCGTCGACAGCGCGCCGTTGTCTGCGCGCTCGAGGATGAAGTAGTGCGCGCCGTCGTCTTCAAAGACGTCGAGGAGCTTGATGATGTGCGGATGGTCGAGCGACTTGTGGATAATCTGCTCGCGAATGACCGACTGCTTCTCCTCGGGCGAGATCAGGACGTACTTGGGCACGATCTTCACGGCGACCTCTTGGTGCGACGCGAGTGCTTCACCAGCGCAGACCTGGTTGAGTGATGAGCACAGACACGCAGTGGTTGTCAGTCTATGTTTCCTACGAGGCGCTACGTTAGCGCGTGTGAGCGTACCTTGCCGTACGAGCCGTTCGCAAAGGACTCGCGAATGAGGTACCGCCCGTGCATCGCCTTCTCGCGCGGCGTGAGCGTTGACGTGTTGCTGCCGCTCGCTGTGACGTCGCACTTGTTGCTGATGTTGTTTGTTGGTGTCGTTGGCGCCACAGGCTCGACGCGACCGCGTGGACTCGAGAGCTTGCGAGGACTCATGAGCACGTGGCCGGTCGTCGAGCGCGTTGCGATTGACTTGCGCGCGTCTGGCGCAGGGTCGATCGTCATCTCGAACGGATCGTCGTCTGCGAGTGGCAGCGACTCGCGACGCGATGGCGACGCCGAGAACTGCTCGTGCTCTGGGACGACCATGTTTGAGAGGTTCGAGCGCCGGCGCGTAGCATGAAGGCGCGACTCCTCGACACTGAGCGAGCGCAAGTACCGCCGGTCCTGCGCGGTATGCTGCCGCAAGAACGTCGGGTTCACGCCCGAGCGCACGCGGTTGCACACGACGACGTCCTCTTCCGAGACGCTGAAGTTGCGCATGAAGATGAGCTTCTTCCCGTTCTTCCGCGCGTGCTCCTGACTCGCCTCTTCGATCGCACGCGCGCCGATGTTGGACGTCGGGGTCTCGGGTTTGCTGTGTGAGCGACGGAACGGCGCGCTCCGAGCGCTTGGATCAGCAGCGAGTGCGCTGTCGGGCTGCGACCGCTGCATTGAGATGCCGACTGTTCGACAGAGCGGCGTGTGCGCGGACGCTGGTCGCATGAGCGCAAAGTCGCGAGCCGAGATCAGCCCTGGCGAGTTTGAGGACTTGGACCGCGTGAGTGCGACTGGCGGCGGCGTTGAGCCTTGGAAGCTCGTGTTTGGTGCTGCTGCGGCGGCAGAGAGCGGCGGTTTGGTCGTGCTCTTGATCGTGCTGTTTGTACTCGCGCGGCGCGGCGGCAAGAGCGGACGTCTGGTCTCCCAGAGCGCACCAGTGGACGACGACGCGAGTCGCGACGACACGTCCTGCATCCTGCTGTCTCTATGCGGAGTGGATGAAGACGGCTACGATGACCGAGAGAGAGCGAGCAGCTCGCAGTGACCTCGAGATCGAATCGACTGATGGACGGATGGACGATGCTCGAGCGACGGTAGATTCGCGAATGAAAGTCGCGTGCTATTTCGAGCGACCTTGCGTTTAAAGAGCAGCAAAAACACGCCAAAATGGCACTTCAACATAATTCGTAGCGTGTGCTCTTGATGAAGGCTAATGTACTGCACGCGTCGATTGATAGCAAGGGTATGTATTCATACAGGTTTTATGTATAAGTCAATGCCTCTTGTTGCCTTTCACAATACGAGCGCATTGGACAGGGTATGTGCTCTCAAGTCTACGCTAATGCTCGACTCGATTAGAATCCTGTTGACAGGACACACAACTGTCACAACATTCCTGCTTCACGTGATACTTCGATGCGTGCTCTTGCGTCTTTGTCTTCACATGCCTCGAAACGACCGGTTCAATATGATAGTTCAGCAGAACAGTGTACGCCCGTGCAAGAAGACAACGCACATGCTTCCTCATCGCGCACACTCGCGCTCCTGCTCGTTCAACAGGAGCTCGTACGACGCGTCGTCGGCGTCAGTGTGCATGCCATGACCACCGAGCTCGGGCAAGTCGAGTGCTGTCGAGAACTGGAACCGCGGCAGCACGTAAAAGACGTAGATCGTCGCCCACGTCGGCACCAAGTAGCTCACGACCGACACGAGCAGCCGCACAGTCTGCTCGAGCGCGCCGGCGCCATCCTCGAAGAACATCGAGTTGCACGACGTCAATGCGCCTGCGAGCGAGCGAGCGCGAGAGAGGAAGGAGGCACACGCACGCACGCGTCCATCCATCCATCCATGAGTATGAGTGGTGCTTAGTTCAACGTCGCGCTGTCTTTGCTGCGGCAGCTGGTGGTGTTGCAAGAAGCGAGTGACGCACCTCCGACGCCCGTCGTGACGTAAATGTCGACTGCGAGCTGGAAGCTGCTGCTCACGACGTTGCACTGCGAGCGTATGCGAGGTGAGGACGTGCTTAGTGCTCGGCCTGATCGAGAGAGTGAGACGTACAACGAGCAGGATGTAGAGCTGATGGTGCGACTGCTCGAGCTCGCGCACGGCGCTCGAGACGACCGAGAGGCGCAGCTTCTGCATCGTCCAACGCCCATGCGCACAGGCAGTCAATCAGTCAGTCAGTCAGTCAATCAGTCGCATGAGCATGTGGCGACTGCCTCATAGCGAGTAGTGCGTACTTGTTGCTGCGACGCCGACTTGATCTCGTCGAGTACGATCCGACCTGGGAACGCAAAGCTCGCTGCATGGAGCACAGCAGCACCAGCAGCAGCCGGAGCGGTACGTGTGAGTGTGAACGACAGCGCTCGTTTTGTTCTGCTCCTCGCGCTCGCTCATGCGCACGCGCACACACGCACCTGCGAGTACGACGCCAGTCGTGGACATGACGAGCCACGAGAGGTTGTGGCAGTCGATTTCATCCGTGAACACGACTTGTGCGGCGTTGATTGTCATGAGGAGCATCGTCGCCGCGACGACTGGTGCCAGGACGTTGAAGTACTGCAGAGCAGCGCAGTGCACGTGCACGAGTCAAATCGAGACTGTGAGCTCACGCGCGGTCCTTGCTCTTGCATGCTCGCTTCGTCTCGCGTGCCTTGCTTGGCTTGCTCGACCGACAGTATGCTCGATGGACAGACAGATGCGCACAGACACACGTACCATCGAGCTGCGCTGCGTCATATCACACGCGAGTTTACCGTAGAGCATGCACGCGATCGCGATCTGGACGCCGCGGCAGTACTTGGTCACGACGAGGATCTTGGAGCTACTCTGGATGAAGCACTCGTACACGAGCAGCGCCATCTGCAGCACGCTCAGCGCGAGCATGCACAGGTTCGTGATGTACCAGCGCGTGCTGAGGAACACGGGAAGGATGCGCTGGCAGCCGTAGACGCCGAGCGCGAGCGTCGCGAGGCAGAAGCAGCCGAACGTGACGCTGCGCGCGCACGTCCATATCGAACCGTCGACGACGTCGCTGAGCAGGGCGCGGCACTCGGGCAGCATTGCTCTAGCAGTCGTGTGCGTCGCTTGGCGCAGTCGTCGTCGTCGCTGTCGTCCGAGTCAGCAGCTCAAGTGAAGTCACAGCGATCTTGCCCGACTCAAGCGGTACTGTCATGGTTTGATAAAGTGCGAGTATAGTACTGTTTGCGCTGTGTAAAGTACTATCGCACTTTATCAATATGAAACAGTACCGCAAGTAGAATGATGGCTTCCAGATGTGACAACGTGGTTCAGGCTTCTGGCTCGATCGATGTCGATGTTCATGCTCATGTGCATGTGTTCATGCGCTCGCTCGAGAGCTGCTCGGTGCATCACATGTGGCCATGTGGATGGTGTAGCGCATACCGCATACTGTTGGCATATGGCATCGACGCGCTCTCTCTTGTTTGGCTTCTTCAGCGCAACGCCACCAAACACTCGTGCGTCGATCGATCTTTGTGGGGTTTGGCATCGATGATGATTTGCCAAACGCGCAACGCCTGACGATGAGCGTCAGTCCGACATTTCACCAGCAGCACGAGCAAGAGCACGAGCAAGAGCAAGAACAAGAAGCACTGCGACGATGCACCGCCCGAGTGCACGCGAGCAACAGCAGCAGCGACCGTCAGTATCACCGCCGCGCGATGCAGACGACAGCAACACACCACTGCTCTCACCAGTGCACGTCGCGGAGCTCCACGACATCAGTGAAGAGGGCTCGGACATGACGCGCGACATTCACGTTGCGCTCTTCCAGACGAAAGACCGACCTGCGACGCGGTCGATGCCAGACGTGAGCGAAGTGCTGTACGAAGACATCGGCAAAGCGTCCGACATGGCACAACCAGGCGGCTTTCGACGCGGCCACGTGCTTGCTTCGCGCGGGTTCGATGACAGCACGAGTCGCAGCAGCGGCGATAGTGCGCCAACGTACGCCCACGCGTCGTTCCTCGACACATTTGCACCAGTGCGCGCAGGGCGAAACGCGCTGAAGAACAGCTACGACGACTTCATCATCGCGACGCTCGGATTCGGCATGTCGCGCGAAGACTTTTACGACCAAGATGACGACGACGATGCCAACACGCCGCTTGTGCGGCACCACGTGGGGTTGCATGGCGCCAAGCGCCCACAGGTCTACAAGTCATTCACAGAGACAGACGACAGCGACGACGCTGCGCATGGTGCGTCCGTGCGCAAGACGGTGTTCACGGTCCTCAAGTCGTTCATCGGCAGCGGCATCCTGTTCCTCCCCAAGGCGTTCCAGAACGGCGGCATGCTCTTCTCGGTCGTCGGGCTCTTCATCTCCGCGGCGCTCTCGACGTTCTGCATGCTGCGCCTCACTGCGTGCTCGGACGCCGTGCAGCGCGCAACTGGCGCGAGCAGCGTGTCGTACGGCCTCTTGGGCGAGCGCGCGTTCGGCGGCTGGGGCCGACTCGCAGTGAACGTCTCGCTCGTGCTCTCGCAGCTCGGGTTCTGCTGCTCGTACTTGATCTTCGTCGAGAAGAACGTGGGCGACATCGTGATGCAGCTCCTGCACATCCACGACGCGTCGGCGCTCGCGTCGTTCTCGTGGACGCTCATCTTGCTCCAGATCCCGCTCTACACGCCGCTCACGTGGGTCCGCCGCATCGAGTACTTTGCGCTCACGAACCTCGTCGCGGACGTCCTCATCCTCTTTGGCATCGTCTACATCATTGGCTACAGCGTCGAGAAGCTCGAGTCAACGGCGCCAGAGGACGCCTCGACGTGGGAGAACTTTAACTCCAAGAGCTGGGCGCTGTTCCTCGGCACGGCCGTCTACTGCTTCGAAGGCATCGGCTTGGTCCTGCCGATCTACGACGCGATGGACCCGACGATCAAGCACAAGTTCCCCAAGCTCATTGCGCTCACGGTGCTCTTCCTCGTCGTGCTCTTCTCGCTCTTTGCTGGCGTCGTCTACGCAGCGTTCGGGCAAGCGACGCAGTCGGTCGTGACGCTCAACTTGCCAAACGCGAGCGTGAGCGGCGCGACGATGACCGTGCAGCTCACGTACTCGCTCGCGCTCGTGCTCACGTACCCGCTCATGCTGTACCCGGTCGTGAAGATCCTCGAGAACTACGTCTTTGCGCACCGGCGCGTGAAAGGCTACTGGCGCTGGCAGAAGAACGCCTTTCGCTTCGCGCTCGTGTGCCTCACGGCTGCGATCGCGTTCTTTGGGAAGAACCAGGTACGTGTGTCGTACACAGGAGGACACTCGTGCGTTGACTCGACTCATTTGAGTGACTGTTTCCTTGTGGACGTCTTTCGCAGTTGGACAACTTTGTCGCGCTCATCGGTGGCTTCTGCTCCGTGCCGCTTGCGTTCATCTACCCGTGTCTCTTCCACTCGCAGTACGTACTCGCTCGCTCTCATCACGACGTCAGGTCGCCTTGTTGATTGCTCGCATCGACTCACACTCGCTATCTATTGCTCGGTCGTTAGACTCGTGAAGAGCGGTCATGCGCTCAATGCGTGCGTGATCGTCATCGGCGCGCTCACGATGCTCTTTGCGACGTACCAGGCGATCGCGACGTGGGACTAGCGACTGTAGGTCGAGACCAAGTGCGTTGAATAGACAGACTCTTCATGCGTCTAGCTATCGCGAGTGCTTCTTCTTGCTGCTCTTCTTCTTCTTCTTCTTGTGCTTGTCCTTTGAGCGACGTCGCTTCTTCCGCCGCTCTCGAGACGATGATGAGGAGCGTGACGAAGACGACGACGACGAACAAGAGGACGAGCGCGATCGCACTCTTACGTCCTCATCATCGTCGGAGCTTCTGAACTCGGGTGCGTTGTCGACCGAGACGTTGCGGTTCGCGTGGCGCTCCTGCCAGATCTGCTCGGTTCGCACTGCTTTCTTCTGTGCCCAGTACGCGCGCTCGTCTTGCTCGCTCTGTTGTTGCGCTGCGCTCGTGTCTCGACTGGATGCGCCTAGATGATCGTTCGAATGGCGACGACCATTGCGCTCTCGGCTCCTGCTTCTGTTGTGTCGATCGCGGCTTCTACTCCGGTGGCTGCGCGTGCGATGTTCGCGCCACGGACTCCTACTTCTGCTTCGACTGCGTCCACTCTGTCGATGGCGCTCTCTCATCTTGTCGTTCAGCGCTCGCGTCGTCCAGTACGTCTCCTCAGCCTGCAGCCACAAGCGAGCGTCTTTCAGTGTCGATCTCCTCCGCACGATCACAATACGCAGTCGGACGTACGTGTCGGCGGTTGTGCGCGTCGACTCTGGACGTGATAGCAGCAGTCACAAGCATGAGTACATGTACAGAGAGATAGTGATGAGGAGCTGCTGGTACGTGCTCTGATCACAACGCACTCATTCAAGCGAACGCACCCGCGGATGGTGCTCGAGAGGAACTGCTTGTTCACGTCTTTGCGCACGTCATTTGGGCGGCCGATGCGCGCGCTACTCGTCTGTAGACACATGTCAAGCAGCACAAGCGAGTCGATGAGTGAGATGACGCATGTCACGACGCGTGCAGTCGCCGTCTGTGAGCGAGAGTGCCACGTGCAGGACGTACAAAGTACGCCATCGCACAGAGCGTTGCTGTGTGCAGCGTCTGTGGGGTGCATGCACACACAGAGCACGACATTCGTCAGTCGGTCATTGCAGCATCCAGACGCACAGAGAGCTCGACCACGATGAGCGCTGCACATACATGTACTCGTTCTTGGTCGCTGACGTTGTCGAGTGAGATGTGTCAAGACCTTGTGTTGGCTCGAGTGCTTTGCAATGTAGCACGATACATCTTGACATTTGTATGAAAGCTAGCATTCTCACTTTCAACAATGCATCACTCTTTGACAGCCCGATAGTGACATAACCACGGGATTGCCATGAGACTGACAGAGCTTGAAAGGACACAGCAAGATGGACGCGCATGACGACGAGCGTCGTGGCAGCAGGAGTAGCAACACCCATGGCGGCGCGTTCCTCACGGAAGTCGCGCCGTACGAACGTGCTCTTGTTTGCCCTGCCATTGCCGTTCACACATAATGCACATGTCCTCACAGCGATTGCTTCACGCATGTGCTGCAGGTTTGCGTCTCAAGAGACGACTGTCAATGCGCGGCCATACGAGCACGACCCGGAGAAAGGCTTCACGATGGACATCATGATGATGATGGACATGGAGAAGGTGCGCTCTCGAGCCTCTCGTTGCGCGTACGTACCGCGCACATGCTCAAACACTCGCTCAGCGTATCGGCATGACATGCATCGCAGGTGAGCGCACTGCGCAAGGAGTTCCAAGTGAAGGAGCAGGGCCTCTCGATCTCCGAGTTCGTCTTCGTCATGATGAAGTTCGTCCAGAGCAGCTCGCTGAACGAAGAGAACGCGCGGCTGCGGAACTTGAGCGAGCGCCAGCTCGTCGCCAACCTCTGCGAGCTCTTCGCGCAGATCGACATCAACGGCGACGGGTCGATGGAGTGGGAGGAGTTTACGAGCTTCATTGTCGACACGGGGCTGACAGTCAAGAGCCACCAACCCAACTCGATCCAGCTCTACCACCACGTGCAGTGGGAAGACGCATCGAAACACAGCACATTCATTGATCACGTACGGAGGCGTGTGCCTTGACGGTGCTGAATGCTATGAGGAGGACAGAGACCGCTCACTCGCTCCACTGTTCGCTCTTTCACATGGTGCTAGATCTACTACTTCCCGGCGAACGACCTCGTCGCGCTCATGGAGAACTGCAGTCCGCTGCTCAAGATCTACAACTCAAACTGCGAGCTCATACGCACGATCAAGTCGCCGGAGGGCTTTGTCCAGTGCGCCGAGCACATCCCAAAGGTCTGCTGAATGTGTCTGTCAATGAAACTCTTGCAATCACGCTCACTCGCTGTCTTGGACTGCTTGTGCTTGCGTGTGCTGCTCAGTTCGATCAGTACGTCCTCGCGTCGTCGGACCTGCAGTTCCGCTTCTACGACGACACGACGCTGCGACTGATGAAGAGCTGCCACACGCCGACGTCGCAGAACTGCCTCAAGTGGTACCCCGAGACCACGACGCTGTTCTCGGCCGGCGTGAGCGGCATTGTCTACGCCTGGGATGCCGAGCGCATGGAAGAGAAGCACCACATGGGCGGCGAAGCGCGCGGCAAAGTCCTCACGCGCTCGCACGACGACATTGTACTGGATCTCCTCAGTGTACGTCCTTCTTTTACAGACTCGCTCTCATGTTCTTATGACACTCACACTCACTCTGCTTCTTGACGCTTTGCTGCAGCTCCCAACGCTCGAGTCACTTGCGTCTGCGAGCATGGACCGCACGATCCGGCTCTGGGACGTCCACACCGGCAAGCACAAGCAGCAGCTCGACGGACACACAAAAGGCGTGCGCGCACTCGCGTACTCGCCCGAGTACCGCTTCCTCGTCTCCGCTGGCTTTGACTTTGACGCGCTCGTGTGGAATCCGTACGTCGACCAGCTCATCTTGCGCCTCCACGGCCACAGCAACAGCCTTTGCGGCGTCGAGATCATCCCCGACACGCCGCAGATCGTCACTGCAGACGTCGACGGCATCTTCAAAGTCTGGGACATTCGCAACTTTGCGTGCATGCAGACGTTCTCGGCCGAGAACACGAGCGACGTGAAGAAGATCGTCGCGATCACGTCCCAGAAGCGCATCGTCGCGGCAGGCAAGAAGGTATGGCGCTCGATCGTCGTGTTGGTCTTGTCTTGGCGTTTACACCTGTCACTTATATGCGCTGTTCTGTCACTTATGCGTCGTGTTTGGTCGGTCTGTGATGAAAACTACTGTAGCTCACAAAGTTTGACTACGAGAAGCTCGAGAACCCCGAGCTGACGGACGACCACCCAGTCTTCGCGGCGCTGTACAACCCGACGTCGCTGTCGTTCATCACGGCGGCCGGCAAAGACGTCAAGATCTGGGACGCACGACTCGGGAAGCTCATTCGCGTCTACCGCGGACTCAGCACGACGGACCTCACGTCGCTCTGTCTCGACTTTCGAGAGCGCAAGTTCGTTGTCGGCGACCACGGTGCGTGCGTCTGTGTGAATGTGCGCTCTCGTTCTCGTGGTGCAAGAGCTCTCTTGTTTGTTGGAGCTACTGGTACAATCTAGTACGACTGCTCTACAAAGTGGGTCATGACGTGTCCTAACGGTCGTGCTGTGCCTCCACTCGCAGCTGGGAACATCCACGTGTTTGACTACCTCAATGGCTCGCACATGAAGTCGTTCGCGTACCCGGAACTCGAGAACCGCGCGCACTTGTCCGAAGTCTCGCGCGTGTGCTACTGCGACGAGCACATGTCGGTCATCAGCGCGTCGTGGGACTGCTGCATTGCGATCCACGACGAGAGCGACTCGGAGCGCGGCGTCTTGCTGCGGCGCATGAGCGGCGGCCACACTGCCGACATCACTGCGCTCGCGTTCTCGTTCACGCTCTCGCTCATTGCCTCGGCGTCGTCCGACCACTCGCTCCAGATCTGGGACTACGAGTTCGGTCGCCTCGAAGGCACGTGCATTGGACACGTGAGCGGCGTGCTCGCGCTCCGGTTCCTCGACCCGTACCCGCTCCTCGTCTCGAGCGACAGCATGGGGAACATCTGCTTCTGGGCCATGCGGCCGAGCGCGTACAAGTGGAAGTGCGTCTACCGCTTCCGGAACCAGCCCAGTGGCGCGGCTGTCGCGAGCACGAGCGGCAGCAGCTCGAGCCGCGGCATTGCGTCCATCACGTGCTTTGCGACGCACACGACGCCGAGTCCGTACGACCCTGCAGGCTTTGGCTCGTACTTGCTCGTCACAGGCGACGACAAGGGTGTCGTGAGTGTCTGGAACGTCCTGCCGCTGCTCGCGCGTCTAGCAGACGACCATGGACTCCATCGTCTCGACAAGCCGGTCGAGTGCGCAAACGCACAGCGGAACCTCCGCGTGAACGCCGCTGGCATGGTCCGCAAGTTCCAGAACGGACCCGAGTGGGCGGCGTTCACTCAGCGCGACCCGCTCGCGTCGTTCTTCTTCCTCCCGCGCACGCCGTTGCTCACGGACGCGCTCGCGCCGTGCGTCCAGCAGTGGCGCGCACACAGCGACGTGGTCTACAGTCTCCAAGTGATCGCCGAGCCGCAGAGTATCGTGACGTCGTCGTTCGACCGGCGCGTGAAGATCTGGGCGTTCGACGGCGAGTGCCTCGGCGTGCTCATGCAAGGCGAGCTTGAGCTGAGCGCGCACAGGCGGCCGTGGCGCTTCACAGTCGACTACGACGCGCGCGAGCGCAAGAAAGAGAACGCGTCGGTGCAAGTCATCGACGACGTGCACAAGCTCCTGGACGACGACGCGCGCGGCGGACGCAGCAGTCGCACTGCCGCACGCCGAAGAGCTGAGCGCGCCGCTGCTGCCGCCGCAGCAGCCGAAGCAGCGAGTGCTGTAGTGGATAGTGGCGGCGTGAGTGCTAGCATGTCTGCTGCAGCAGTGGCGTCTGCGAATCAAGAGGTCGACCCGGACGTCCTGGACGAGATCGCGCGGGGGTTTCTGCCGCCGATTGCAACAGGAGGTCGTCGCAGCAGTCTCCCTGGCGGCGCTGCAGCGCCAGCGCTCGGACCGCTGCGCAAGACGCCTCGACGCAAGCCCGTGACGGCTGCGAGCGCTGGCAAGTCGCAGTTTGTGAGTCCGCGCCAGCTGCGCGTGATCAACCGCGCCGGCAGCATGTCGTCGCCGCGATAGTCTTGCGCCGTAGCGTAGTGGCGTGTAGTGGTGCGTGCTGTGCGCTCTGCAGGAAGGAAGGTAGGTGCGGTCGGTGCGGAGACCGAATACGCATCACCAAAGCGTGTGCATGTGCATGCACGCGCGCTGGCACACGCTTGCTTCCTCCGCACGTCGATTCTGCCGTGACATGCTTGCTTGATCGCTGTGCCTGATGTTGGTTGCTTGGTGCACACGACATGAGCGAGTGGTGGCAAAAAGGCAAGACAACTTCGACTTGCGCATCACGATGCGAATTCGACTTCTAGCGCCGTGTTTGGACGGATCTGTCGAATGGTCCTGGCTTTGTACGCAACACAAAGTGCCACGTTTGAGCATTCAATTTGCGCCACACGATTATTCACACCAAGTTGGTAGTTTTCGCTTGGTTTGTAGTTTACAGTGTTGCGAGCAGTCGAGGCATCTCAACTATCTTGCAAATCGTATACTTGCGCGTCTCGTCGAGTGCGTTGCTGTGACGACTGTATGCGCGACTCGACTCTTGCGACCACTCACATAGTACAAACGATACCACACGCTCGCACGAGTCGAAGGCACCTCAAACCCACTCGTAAACTACGCTTCCACGCTGTGTGCCACACACACTGCACTTTCATAGTGACAGAACCGAGGTGCCGCTGTGTCAGCAACCAAACAAACCAAACAACCAAACACAGCAAGCGAGAGCTCTTCGCGCCGCTCACGCTCACACTTGCCACACGCTCGCTCGCTTGCGCGCTCGTCGTTCATTTCAGCAAACACCAAGCGGCGACAACAGCACCTGCGCCGACCACACGCTCACGGCACTCGTACCCACACTCGCATACAACACGCTCGTTGCGTCCTCCGTTGTCAACACATACTCCACATCTCACACTTCATCATGAGCGACGACTGCGTCAAGTACGCCGGGTCGTGCGGCGTTTTCGCGCAGTGCACCGAGCCGACGCTGCGCAAGATCTGCGCGCGCGCAAAGGCCGTGGCGTACTCGAAAGGCGCGATCGTGTACCACCAAGGCGACACGCAGACCGAGATGCTCGTGGTCGCCGAAGGTCGCGTCGAGAGCAGCAAAGTCATCAACGGCCAGGTGCACGTGCTCGGGACGGCGACAGAGGGCATGTCGGTCGGCGCGAACCACGCGATTGCGCAGGACCCGGCCGCCGTGAGCTGTCGCTGCGTCACGCCCGTGCGCGGCTACACGCTGCAGTCGGACGCGCTGAGCGAGGTCCTGGACGACCGCGTGGCGTCGCGCGAAGTGATTGTGAGTCTGAGCAAAGAGATCCGGCGCCAAGCGGCGCTGCTGCAGACGCCGCTCTTTGAGCAGCACGCCAAGCCGACGCCGTACTTTGCGATCTCGGCCGCTGCGACGCTCGAGAGCTTCTACCGCAGCGCCATGAACTCGCTCCTGAACGCGCGCTTGACCGGCCAGCCCGTCGCGTCACTCTTCCCGAACATGGGCATGCAGATCCCCACGCGCGTCGTGTACATCAACGGCTTCAAAGGCATTCGGCACTTGACTGAGAAGCACATTGACCCGGACGCGTACGACAACCCGCAGCTCGTGCGTCTCGGCGAAGCGATCACGCCTGGTATCGTCATGACGCCCGTGAGCGGCTTGCTCGAGGCGTTCAACGCCGGGCACATGAACCCCGAGCCGCTGATCACGCGCTGGATGCGCGGGTTCGTCCCGCGGTGCTTCCGCGAAGTGATCTTCGGCATCGGCCTGAACCAGCTCTCGGACTACTTTGAAGAGCGCATCCCCGTCGGCGCGAGCCCTGCGATCAACAACGCGCTCGCGAGTCTCATGGCCGGTGTCGTGTCTGGCTACCTCTCGCACGTGCCGCACAACCTCTCGACGCTCAAGCTCATGAACCCGCAGAAGCCGTACCGCGCGCACATGGCCGACTTTGTGCGGCACTCGGAGTCGCGCGTGCCCGAGACGATCCCACCGCGCGCGCGGTATGCAGCAGCCGCAGCGCTCGCCGTGCTCTTCCCGCGCGGCCTCACGATCCGCACGACGCAGATCGTCGGGTCGTTCATCATCCTCAACGGCACGATCAACTCGCTCAAGGACATTGACATCACGAGCGTACGGCGCTTGTTTGCATGAGCGCATGCCTCCATCCGCACGAGCGACAGCGACTCGATCATCCGCTTGACCGCTTTCTAGACCCAGGACGGCGCACGAGAGCCGCTCCTCCCTATAGTACTACCGAACACCACGCACACACTAGCACGAACGAACACGAAGCGCTTCGTACGAACGACTGTCTCCATGTGTTGCGATTGGCTCTGGCGCTCCTCGCTAGCTGCTCGTGTCGGTGTCGTTGCTCGTCCCTTCCATCATAGTGTCCTGCTGCTGCTCGTGAGTGAGCGCGTCGACTGATGTATCCGAGCCCTCGACGAGGAGCGTCGCTGATGCGAGTGGCGCAGGTGGGAACGGCGTGTCGACGCACAGCTCGAGCACGCGCGTGATACTCGCACGTGTGTGAGTGTGCACATACTGGTACGCCGCGAGGTGGCGAAAGAACGTGGCCGACATGAACGCGACAAAGCTCGCGACTTCGCGCGGCGACAGCGTCGGTGGACGCGGCAGTGGCGCTGCTTGTGCTGTGTGCTCATGCTGCTCGACATGTTCTTGTAGTGCTTCGTCACTTGTGCTGCTGCTGCTACTGTCGGTCGCTGCTGCTGGCAGAGGAGGAGCACAGCTCACTTCGCGCACGCGGTCGCGGAACCGGTCGTAGCACTGCTCGACAGACGGCAGATCGCGCAGCGCTTGTGGCGTGACTGCGAACTGGAAGACGTCGTCTGCGATCGTGAGCACGAGCAGCGCCTTCTCGTCGCTCTCGTCGCTCTGGTCGTCGCTCTCGAGCGCAAAGCCGCCGATGGCGTCGCGACTGCGCGCAAAGCAGAGCACGCCAAAGCACCAGTCGATCCACGCCGCAGACCGCGGGTTCGCGTCGCAGTGTGCGACGCCGAGCGCTTGCTGCAGCGCGCAGAACTTGTCGGCAGTCGTCGTTGGCGTTGGCGTTGACGCAGAGTCGCAGCCAAAGATCGCGCGGTACGCGTCCAATGGCAGCAAGTACGGATACGTCACAGTCTGCTCGGGTGCTGCGACTGGTGCTGGCGCTTCGACGTGCTCGCTCTTGTCTGGCGCTGCAGCTGCAGCCGCTGGCGTCTTCGCCCGCGTCGTCTTCGCCATGGCGCTTTTGCGACTGACGCTGCCAGACGCGACGCTTCAAGGTCAATTGGTTAATCGCTCCATAGTGTCCAATCCAGGTGGACACAAGTGACATACACTCAATCATAAGCAAATGAAGACCAACGAGCTGCTACGACAGGGTCTCTTGTGTCATTCAAACGCTACGGATGCAAGCGAGTGGCGGCTCTTGCGTCGTGAGGACGAGCGTCACTCGCGCTGCTGTGCGTCAAAAGCGCGCGACTCGTATGCGTGAGTCACGCAGGTGCGATTGCTACGGTAGCTCAGTGCGTGTAGAGGTCCGAGACGTCCGACGTGATCGTGTGGTCGTCCGTGATGCGGTGCACAAACTGCTCCGGGATCGGCTTCTCAACGTACTCGTCGCTGCCAGGACCCGACGGGAATGCCACGTTCATCTCCGAGCTCTTGGACGTCACGAACTGCACGTCGCGGCCTTCCCACGAGATGTACACGAGGCAGCCGTCCGTCTTGTCGATCGCGACCGACGGCACGCGGCCCTTGCTCTGCACTTGGACGTTCTTTGAGTTCACGATCTCGATGCTTGAGACCGCGTCGTCAAACACGAGCTTCGTCTTCTTGCACGTGTCCAAGATGATGTTCTTCGCCTTGCCCTCAAGCACGATCGTCGCGTTCTCGCAGCCGTAGATGTACACCTGCTGCTTCATCGTGATGTCCTTGATCGTCAGCGGCGCCGCGGCGGTCTGGTACTCGATCTGCCAGTTGCCATTGCGCTGCTCGCACACAGGCGCCTTCACGACCTTTGGCGCCGCTGGCTTTGGCGCTGCTGCTGGCTTCGGAGCGGCGGCAGGTGCCGGCGCGTCGCCGCCCTGAAACTCCTTGCGCCACGTCTGCTGATCCTTCGTGACTTGGCGCAGCCCTGCGGTCTTGCCGCTGCTCTGGTCAATTGAGCGAATGCCAGCAAAGATGTCGTTGATGCCGCTTCCTGCTGCTGGCTTTGCAGCCGTCGCAGCAGGAGCAGGTGCAGCAGCAGTATACGACGCTGCGTCGCCGCCCTTTGGGTTCCACGTCACGCCGGTCGTGTGCTCGGCCTTGACGTGCGCCATGAGCTCAGTCAAGAGCGCCTTGAACGTCGTTACGAACTCGACCTGGTCCGGGTTCGACGCCTTGTACTGCACGCGGATCTTGTTGCCCCAGAAGTCCGAGCCGCCAATGTACGACTCGATGAACGGCTTGGGCGCCGGTTCGACGCAGAGCCACCCGAGCGCCTGGATGCCTTCGTTCACCATGTTCTGGTGGTGCGCAAAGTCACTGCGGTTGTCGCGCAGCGCGTTGATCTCCTTCAGACACGCCTGCAGGTCTTTCAGGTGCTCCGGGTTCGGCGACGCCGGCTTCTTGCACTGGCTCGCCATGACCAAGTAGGCGCGCTGCGCCGCGAACGCCTTCTCAGTGATCGCAGCGAGCTTCTTGGGCTCATCGCCGAGCTTCGCTGCTGCGTTCACGAACGCTGGGAGGAACTGCGCCACGTACTCGTCGTACGCAACGATGCGCGGCGCGAGCTCGGCGACTGGCGCCGCGGCCGCAGCTGGCGCAGATGCACCCGCCGATGCACGAGGGGACGAGAGCGGCGAGCCAGCGATGCCGACCGTGGCCTCGACGCGCGCGAGGCGAGCAGTGAGCTTGTCGAGGAGCGCCTGGAGGGGCTTGACAGAGTCGGCCATGGCGATCGAGGTGCTGGCGATTGATCTTGATGAATGAAGTGGAAGTGGGGGAGAACAAGCAACAACAACGCGCTCCTGATTTTCTCGGATCGGTGGCTGCAATTGTAGCCTCTTAACCGATTTTTATTACAGCATATAGTCACTAGAGATCATACATAACGTATTTGGACAAATGAATTTGAATATCAAACATCGAAGAGCTCACATTTATTGATAAATGCAATAATAGACACAGACACCAACATGACAACCACTTTCACAACCAAACATTAACCTTGGGGTGTTGAAGCGCCAAGCACTGCCATGCAAACACTCTCTACTCGCAAGGACGGGAGAATAGGAGTCGTGCTAGAGCAGCAGTCACGGCAGCTAATGGTGCGACGCAACAAACGTGTAAGTGACGAGTAGTGGAGTGCTAGCGAGGCATGATGCAAGTAGTGTGGCGATAGGTTGACATTAACCCGCTTTAACTGTGTAGGTTAACATAACATAATACATAACGCATACACCACTACAACGAAGAATCAAAATTTATAGAGTGTCAGAGGCTATACAGAATTCGCTTGACATTAGTGCTGACAGGTTTTTGAACTATACAACGATCAAGTAAAAAGCGTCATTATCTATTCGATACTTAAGCCTACCATGCTTTCGACGAGCTTGTAGATATCGTCGGGAAGTATGTCGACATGACGCCAGCAATTGGTAATTGTAGATTGCGAAACGCTCTCCCATGCGTCTTCTCACCACCGCATTGCCTATAGGATATCGACGTCATAGGTGTGTGTGTCGTTGTCGCTATCAAGTGTGTTATCCGTACGCTCGACTGCATGCTCACCTTGGCGTCGACGGAACCACGCCTTCAGTGAGGCGATCACGCCTGCATCCATTAGCTGAAGTACAGACGTAGTGTTCGGTGGTAGGTACTCGATGTCAATGTTGCTCGGGTGCGTGTCAACATGGTGGGCGCTCACATTTTCGAGCAGTAAAAGGATACGCCGCTGCTCGCTTTTCATGCGCTCGTTTAACTTGTCCAGCCACGACGAGAACAGAGCGCGCGTCATCCACGCCTTCGGCGTGCTTGAGTAGTCGAGAGCGAGTTGATCTGGGATCTGGCGCTCGAAGCAGCGCGGCTGTCGAGCGGACCCAACAAACAAAAGCGGGAGCTTCTCGCTGCCATCAGCGTTCGCAGCAATGGCGACCATGACGCGCTTCTTGTTGCGCTTGACACCAGGAATGGGCTCGCGGGAGATCGTCGTGGTAGGAGGCGCGGCGTAGAACAGAGCGCTCTCATCAAAATTGAAGATGTCGTGTGGCTCAAATGCGCTTATTGTCTTCTTTAGTCGCTCTCTCCCTGCTTCGATCTGCTCGCGCGGCGCGGCGGACCCTGCCTCGCCCTTTGTGCGTCTTGACTTAAGCTGCTGGCGCCGCTGGAACCAGTGCAACCAGCCCTTTAAGAACTTCACGTCTTGTGCTGCTCGCGTACATCATCTGTCAAATCTGTGCCGAGCATGGCGTCGCGTTGGCGCTCGGCTTTGAGGCGCACGATGTGCCCCGTGAGACACAGCCGCCGCTCAGCACAGCGCTCGATTCACTGCGCGAGCACCGCGTCAAGCAGTTCGACACGTGGGTCAAAGGCAGCGAAGCAGAGAGTCGAGCTGGGTAATTGCGCACGCTCTTAAGGAGCTCAAAAAGGCTGATCTGCGAGGGCGCATGCGGTAAGTTGAACGTCGACTGAGCCCACGCGCCGAGCTCATTCAGCGTCATCTTCTTGTTGTTTTTGTGGTGTGCGTAGAGCTCTCGCTGCTGCTCGGTTGTCAGTCGCATGCGCTCAACTCATAGAGTCCTTATGCTCGCTGCTTTCTGTCGTCGTTTGAGCTCGATTCGCTCCACTCGTAGTCACGCAGGCTGTCAAACTGAATACTATCACAATTTACTAAATGCTGCAGGAACATATTTCTAAACAGTTTTCGCTCATGCGGGGACAGGTGTATAGCACAAAAATATATTTTGTTCGACTAAATATTTAGATAACAACAGTGTATTTACTTTACCACAACTCGTTTCGGCATTCGATTTAGATATAGCTCAGGCGCAATTCCACCGCTCAGCAACCATACCTACTCGCCTGATCTCCGCGTACTTCTTCACTGAGCTGTCCCGTCCGAGTTCAAGTGCAACGCGTGAGTGTGTTTTCACCGTCAGGCACCAAGCAGCGGCTACAGCAACTTCATTGACCACCTTGCATGTAAGCACTCTAGGTACAAAAGCGACTACGACGACTCCACTCGCCTCTCGCTGACGATGATTGAAGCGTTCGTCTTGGTGGGCGATGTGACGGGGTCACACATTACCTTGCGCTTGAGGAAGCGTGCACACACGTGTGCGGCAACTTGTGTTGCAGGGAACGTGTTCCCGTAGCCTGGACGTTGTGCGAACAACAGAGCAGATTCCAAAGTAGTTCATTGAGTGGCAACCGTCCTACAACATACATGCCTAAGTATTTCTTTTCTAAATGCAAGATAGCCCACTAAGTACCGTGAGGCACACGCGACTCATTAAAGAATGAGTCGCTGTCGTTCGTCCGATGGGACGACAACCCCTATTTGGCGTGTCCCACACCACAACAGTCCATGTCCAGGACCGGACATCCCGGATTGGTGTCTGCTACACCAATCCTTGTAACTGGCCACTTTGACCCCGTTACGTATTTACACTATATTTTCCACCCGCGTAGCGGTCGGCGCTCGGCTGGTCAATAGCAACTACTAGGAATGTGTAAGCATCACAGTCATCTCGTCCTGGAGCTTGCAGCAAAGGTATGAGGCGCATGAATCCGTGCCGGTGCTTGCGAGGATCGCGCCAATTGGGGCGAGTTCTGTGAGCTCGTTCCGTTCAGTTGAGCGGGCGAGCGTATACATAAAGTATTCTGTATACATGTCTGGATTACCGGTCTGATGTGAATTTCGTAATCAATCGAGTTGACTTGAAACGAACTATACGTTTGGTATCCGGCATTGTAGGTATCGATGTCACGCGGAAATGCCAGATGACTTCACGTGCATATGCTGTTTTGTATGCTTGGCGTTCTCTGGCGCGGATTGCCGCTTTCAATTGAGAATGGCTCGTTCACATACTGAAAATAAGCTTGCTGGTCTACTTGGCAGTCTCTGGCAGATTTGCCCTTTCCTCTGACGCCAGTGTGTCATTTGTAAGTCAAAACAAGCGTCCACTTGTACTTGATCAAACTATCCACCATCACGCAAAGTTGTTAGTGGCTGCGCGCTCGCGACAGTGGGAATCTCGCTGCACCGTCCCAGTGTCCGATTTAGCTCTTCACACACACCACAGACCTGAACAGCAGCAACAGCGCGAAGACGAAGTCAACGAGCTCCACAGGAAGAAGCAGCTCTCTCTCGGACACTCACGACGCACGCGACGGATCACCCGCTCGATTGGATGGAGACCGAACACCTCGTGCTGCGCAGCGCCGCCGCGGCGAGCAGCTCAGTCGCAATGCGCACGCGCAGCAGCAAGAACCGCAGCACCGCCATCGGAAGCGGCGCGAGCGAGATGGTTGCAACGTCCACGACGACAAAGCACGCGAGCATCTCGACGACTGACAGCGACGGCACCAGCAGCTTGACGACGACGACAACGACGACGACGAAAGCCGTGCGCATCAAGCGCGGAAAAGCTGAGCTGCACACGTTCGAGCGCTTGCACCAAGAGGGCTTTGCGTACCTCGCCGACAACTCGTACATTCGCTCGGGCTACCGGCTCAACTACTCGGTGCGCGACTGCTTCTTGAGCCTCTTCCAGCTCCACAACGAGACGCTCAACGTCTGGACGCACATCATCGGCTCGATCATCTTTGTGCTCTTAATGGCGTACTTGACGCTCTCGAGCAGCGCGCTCGGCCGCGCGAGCAGCGACGACCCGTTCGTCACTGCGCCGTCGTGGTGCAGTGTGCAGCAGAGCGCGTTTGTGCGCGACGGACAGCACACTGCGCGCTTGTTCTTCGCGACGGCGCTGCCCGAGTACTGCCCGCGCACGCGCTCGATGCTCGTGCTGCCGCAGCAAAAGCAAAAGTACTACGAGGTCGCGAGCGTGATCTTTGAGCACAGTCTGCACCAGATCCCGAGCCTCGAGCGCTTCCACGACATCCTCGAGCGCAACATGGGCGACATTGCCGACACTGTCGCGCTCCAGACGGAGCAGCTCAAGGCCGAGCTCGTGGTGCTGAAAGACCGCTTGAGCCACGTGACCGACTATGAGCAAGTGCGGCTCGTGAAAGAGAACGTGAACGCGCGCGTCGAGGGCTTCTCGTCGTTCCTGCACACGCTGGCGAACCACGTCGGCGCCGACTTGACGCTCAAGTACGCAGTCGACGAGCTCCACAGCCTCACGGACAGCGTGAAGAACGGCATCCACATCTTGACGACGGTCGACACGCACCATGTGCCGCACTGGCCGATCTTTGTGTTCATGGTGAGCGCCGTGATCTGCCTCACGTGCAGCGCGACGTTCCACTTGCTGTTTGTGTACAGCAAGCCAGCGTACTTCATCCTGTCGCGGCTCGACTACGCCGGCATCACGATCCTCATTGCCGGCTCGTTCTACCCGCTCATCTACTACGCGTTCTACTGCCAGCCGTGGACCCAGCGCCTGTACTTGACTGCGATCACCGTCATGGCGGGCCTTACATTCGCCGTGACGCTCACGCCTGCGTTCGGCACGGCCAGGTACCTCGTGTTCCGCACGTGCCTCTTCCTCGCGCTCGGGTTCTTTGGGCTCGTGCCCGTGAGCCACCTCGTGTGGCACTTTGGGCTCTTTGACCCGCACGTGACGGTCATGATCGGCCCGCTCGCGCTCATGGGACTGCTCTACACGCTCGGCGCGATCATCTACGCGACGAAGTTCCCCGAGCGCTTCTACCCCGGCCGCTTCGACGTCTGGTTCTCGAGCCACCAGCTCTGGCACATTTGCGTCGTCGCAGCGGCGCTCGTACACTTTGTCAACGCGCTGCAGCACTACGAGTGGCGCTGGAACACGACGTGCGACGTCTAAGTGCGTCAGTCAGTCGCTCGAGCAGATCCTAGAGCTGCCTTGCGATCGACTGCGCTAGCTCTGTGCGTCGCGCGTGCTCGTCCTTTTGCTTTTCAATACACATCTGTCTGCACTTCGCGCCGTCCAACTTGTTCGGATTGTGTTGCCGCGTCATGATTTTTCTTGATGCCAATGTCGTGATTTAAATAGCGTGTCATGATTGTTGTTGCCGTCGTCCCGATTCTTTCTGAAACCGCTCGTCCTCTTTCTTGAGCGGCTTCACGCAGTGCACGATGGAAGCGACGAGCATGAGAGCGCGGCTCCACACGATGGAGCAGGCGACGAGCAGCAGCAGCAAGTCTGAGGCGATCGAAGCGCAGCTCCGCGCAAGTGCGCGCGTGTCGTTCGATGCGTTCGAGACGTTCGCAGAGCTCGAGAGCGAGCTGCGCGCGACTGCAACCTCGACAGCCCAAGCGCGAGTGATTGCACGCAAGACGACGACGTTCCGCTCGCCACGTGCTGCGCAGATCTATCCAAACTTTCGCACACTACCGCGCACAGACGACTCGGCAGCGCTGAAAGCCGACGCCGCGCGCAAGAACGACGCCATTCGCACGCCATACAGCGCGCCGAGCGACCACCGCTTTCGCATCGACTCGCCGCCATCGTCGTGGATCGCGACGGACAAGACGGACTTTGTCGCAAAGTTCACGCTCCCGAGCAACCAGGACGTGCGGCGGCGCGCAGCGCTCGACCAGGAAGGGTTCTTTGGTCCAGCGCAAGGCGAGGACTTGCTCCCAGTGTCGATTCGCTTCCAGCAGACGTTCGACCAGCGCCAGCGGCAACAGTGCCAGACGCCACCACAGCCAGTGCGTCCTTATGCTCGTGCATGCTCCTCGAGTGTTACCAGCGACTCTTTCTGATAAGTGAGCACTCTCGTGTGATGAACGCTCTACAGGCGTTCCAGTCGCGCGTGCCGCACACAGCGCGCAAGAGCTCCAACGTCGAGCTCCGGCTCGAGAAGATCCTCGACCAAGAAGGGCTCTTGCCAGAGCTCCAGGAGATCCGGAGCCACAAGTACCGAGACGAGGTGCGTCGAGCACATTAACAGTCACGAGTCAAGTCGTGAGTCGCGTCGTGATGCTCACGCTCACGTATGAACGTTCGATTCGCTCGCTTTGCATGATCAGGCGACGACTGCGACGCCGTTCGACACCAAGTTCAAGCCCAAGGAGTCGTACAAACCACTCGCATCAGCAGCAGAGCCGACATCGCGAAGACAGTCGACAAGCACCTCTGCGCGACGACCGAGTTGACAACGAGAGTAGATGAGACGCAGTCGTAGCTCTCGCAATGCAGCGCTCGCGCGTCGCTTCACGCGCCGTCGTCGTCTGTGTCGTCGCGTGAAAAGTCAAACTCATGGCGTCTCGTAGCCGCGCGCACGGCTTCGATGCCCGAGAGCTCGAGGCGCGACCGTCCAACTGCTGCTGTTGTTGCGCCTGGTGCAGAGTGTGTCGCTGGTGCGAGCAGCGCTTGGGTCTCGCGCGGCGGTGTGGTTGTCGCTGATCGTGACGACGTACGAGACGCAGTGGTCGGTCGCAGCAGACGCTTGAGCAAACTCGGCTTCTTGGGCTTCGCTATAGTTGCTGCTGCTGGTGCTTTCGGCTTGTACTGCGTCTCTGCTCGACGCAAGCGATCGCACACATCCATAGACGATACAGTGAGTCCGGAGCACTCTACGATGCCTAGCAGTGATCACTACTGTTGCTCGATCGCACCGTCTTCAGCGCTAAAGTCAAACTGACTGCGTTGCACCGCCTCGTTGATCGCGTCAACGCCTTCGAGCTCCTTTGTCGAGTACTGACGCGCGACGTCAACGCTTTGCGCTACGAGTAGCGGCGTTGTGGCCGTCGCCGCCACTGCGTGTGGCTCCAGTGCGATGGAGACTGGGAACGCCTCGGGTGCAGCGATGCGCTGGTCGCTTGCGCTCGAGTCACTACTGCGACTACTCGCTTCAATAGCGTGCGACGCAGCACGAGGCGTTGGCGCCTCGAGCTCGAGTGCAGCAGCGAGCAGCGCTGGCGAGAGCTTTGACGGTCGTCGGAACATCGAGAGCGAAGCAGACGGCAGCGCCTCTCCTGAGGACGACGCACTGCTGCTGCTCGACGCACGCGGCGACGCGCGCTTGGCCATGCGCGCCAAGAAGCTCGGCCGCTTCGATAGACGGCCAGCATTCGGGTCCGAGACGCCACCTTCAGCAGCAGCAGCGGCGTCGGTCGTGGAGGACGACGCGGACGACGACGCTAACAGCACGTCTTCTGCGATCGGAATGCCAACTGCGACTGCTTCTGCTGGTGCTGCCACCTCTTGATCTGCAGCGGCTGCTGTCTCGTGCTCGAGACTCGCAACTGGTCGTGCGCTCGCACTTCTGGCAGCGGAGAGCACGGGCTTGAAGTACCCGATGATCATCTCTTCCTCCTCTTCTTCCTCCTCTTCTTCCTCCTTCTCGGCATCGTCATCCTCTTCTTCTCTTCCTGCTGCTGCTGTTTGATCGTCGATGCCGTCACTCTGGCGTGTCTCGCCATGACGAGCGCTCTCTTCGCTCTCATCACGCGCGTCCTCACTTGGAGCACTCGCCACTGGCACCACAACATCTTCACCGACTGCGAACGTCGGGAGCTCGTCGTGGCGTCGGAGCGTGACGTTGAGACGTCGCAGCAGCTCAACGCGCTCACGGTAGTGCTCGAGTGAGACGTCGAGCGACTGTCCGTCCGACTCGCTGTCTCTAGTTTCACTGTAAGACGCAGTGGTGGATGTCTTCGCGGCATTGCTTGCGTCGTCCGCGCCACTGCCACTGTACATCGCGTGGCCATCAGCGCCAAAGTACCGCTCGACTACGAACGCATTCCGTGCTTGCGTCTCTGCGGCTTGTGCACTCGTCGACGGCAGCGCGAGCCACAGGACTTCGCTCACGAGCCAACTCCCAAGCGTCGCGACGAGGAACACGCTCGCGCGCTGCACGAGCGGCACGTGCGCAAAGTTATCGGCTGTGAACGCAACGAGTCCGAACGCCGTCGCGAGCGCGAGCGTGAGCAAGAGCTGGATGCAGCTCGCCCACGGTCCGATGCCTGCCGCGGCGTCTGGCGCTGGTCGCTGGTAGAAGCGGCAGAGGTCGAGCGCATCCAAGCGCAGCTCGAGCGCGCACTCGACGAGCGCGAGCACGGGCGCGAGTGGGAACACGCTCGCGACCATCACGACGAGTCCAAACTGCACCACGATCTGCGTGTAGTCCTGGTACGCGCCGCGGTAGACGTCCAGCGCGTGCTCGTCTTCAACGCTGCTGCTGGTTGGGCTCATCGAGTCCGACTCGGAGCTGCGGAGACGAGAGGCTTGCGAAGGCGACGACACTGGCGTCGCGAGTGCGTCGAGGAGGATGCGGTGGGCGATGCTGAGGACGTGCGACGCAATGCGCGCAACAAAGATGAAGAGCACGAGCGTCTCGAGCTGCACGAGCGCATTCACGTGCGGCGCGACGCGCGCTTGAAAGCGTTCTGCGAGCGCTTGGAGGCCTGGAACGTGCGTGAACCACGCCAAGTCGACAAACGCGACGAGCAAAAGCCCTGCGTACGTGTTCACGACCTGGAGCGCAAAGACTTTGGTGATCACGCTCAGTTCGAACGCCGCGGCGTGCTGGTGGTTCTCCCACTCACTCAGGCTATGCGCAATACGCGAGAGCGCGTCGCCGCTCGCTTGGATCACACACGCCTGTGCGCCGCAGCTCACGAGCACCGCGAGCCGGAGCTCCACGCCATAGTGCACGAGCGAGCCTTGTACCAGCACGAGCACAATCACGACGACGACGTTCGTAGCCATGAGCAATGCGAGCACTGCGAGCGACCCGAGCTGCCGCGCGAGGCGCTTGCGGCTCGAGTAGTGCGTCTCGACCTCGTGCGTGACAGGGTTGAGCCGGCGCTCGCCCCAGAAGCCCGGGCGTTCGTGTACGTCCTCACCGTCGTCGAGCACTGCTGTGCCCCACTCGAGCTGGTACCAGACGCTCTGGCGCTCCCAGTACTTGGCAAAGACGAGTCCCCAAAGGATCACACTCAGACCAACGGTGAACGCCGCCGGTGTGATCGAGAAGCGCGTGCGCTCGACCGATCCAGAGCGGTAGAACGTACGTGGGACGGCAAAGACCGGGTCGTCACGGTCAAATGCGTACACTGCGGCGGCGACAGCGCCGACTGCTGGGAGCACGAGGAGCTGCGTGTAGCACGCGAGCCACGCAAAGTAGAACGCGATGCACTCGCCAAAGTAGTCGCGCACGGCCCGCAGCGGCTGGCGGAACGGGTATAGCCGACCGAGTTGGTTGCGCCACCAGTGCGTCGCTGGGTCCGGCTCGCCTGGGAGCTGCTGCGGACGCCAGTAGAAGACCCAGGACGCGGCGAGTACGTCGCGCGGCGTCGTGTCATAGCGACTTGCGCTGTGAAGACACAGGAACGACGTGAGCAGACCGGTGTGGACCATCCTGTCGACGTTAAGCTCGGCGTCGATCAAGCGCCGCGCGAGGCGGAGGGAGTCGATCGTCCTGAGCACGGAGGCGCGGCGGACGATGCCCGGGAGCTCCAGTTGGTTCGGATGCTTCTTGAAGAGGTACTGGAACTCGGTCTGCGGCACGTATGGCGCGTACGCTGCGTACGGATTCGCGCACTGGAGCGTCCCGTTCGCGACGCGCGCAGCGCGAGAGAGCGCGTGGACGCGTGCTGAGACGCGCGCAAGCGACTCGCTCGGGAACCACTCGGCCTCGCGCTTCGGGATCACGTCTGTCGCAGCAAAGTGCTTGAGCTTCTGCTTGATCGCGTGCGGCTCGAGTACGCGCGCGTCGGTCTTGATCTCGCACACGTCAGTCTGCCAGAACGTCGGGCCGGGGTCGACAAAGTCCGCGAGCTCGAGCGCGACGTTGGCGTCGCAGAGCGCGGTCATGAGCAAATTGTCGGACGCCGCGATCTTGACAAAGAGCTGCGTGCCGTCGCGCGAGACGCTCACGCTCACGTCCATCTTGCAGCGCTGCGTGAGGCGCTCGAGCACGAGCGTGCGCACGATCGCGTCGAACTCGTGCTGGAGCAC
This sequence comes from Pythium guiyangense, assembly GCA_003730235.1. Lineage (NCBI taxonomy): Eukaryota > Oomycota > Peronosporomycetes > Pythiales > Pythiaceae > Pythium > Pythium guiyangense. Next base: position 581,783 of record QXDM01000028.1, read on the forward strand.
GACGGTCGACGCGCTGATGTCGCTCGCGCTGCAGCCAGTCATCGTCGCCCACGCGGCGTTGAACGCTGCGGTCTCGGCCTCGAGCGCAGCTTGACCTGCTACGCGGAGTGTCGAGAGGTACAGCTCACGCGCGTCCTGGAGCTTGCGCGACGCGTGTGTGAGCAGCGCTGCGTTGCTTGTGTGGGACGATTCGAGCGTACTAGAGCCTCCGCTAGTTGTCAGACAGCACAGGCGCACGCACACGGCACGAGCGAGTGCAGCGGTGGCGTCGTACAGTACGGGCGCGAGCAGCAGGAGGGAGAGCAGGACGGCCGTCGCAGTCACAGCGCTGAGCCACGCGATGATGACTGCGAGCGTCGTGCGCAAGAGCGACGTGAGCTCGTCTCGACAGACAGCGTCGAGCGGCATCGCATCGTCAACGTCTGGGTCGCCGACTGTGACGTCTCGGAGACTCGCGCCGCTGCTGTTGTTCGCCTGGTGCTCGCACGTGTGCGCGCGCCAGTCGGTCACGATCGCGCACGTCTGGTTGCCAATGAGGTCGTACGCGTCGTGAAGGATCGCTGTGCGCTGGCCATCGAACGTGCCACTCGCGTCCTCGAGCTGCTCTTGGAGCACGACGCACTTGGCAATCGCAAAGACGTTCGCGACTGCGAGGAGAAGGAGGAGACTCTGGACGAACACAGTCGACTCGACGCGGCAGCACGAGAGCAGGACGCCAGCCACGAACGAGACGCCGCCAGCGGCAAAGACACCGCCAAGGACCCACCGTACGTTTGCAGCTGGGACGTCGCACGAGACGCCGAGGCTTGCGCTCAAAGCGCACGCCACGAGTCCAGCGAGTGCAAGCGCAAGAGCCAATAGCGTCTGCGGTGACGCACAGACTGACGACGAACGCTGGCGCCGCGATCGCTTGTGCCGCTTGGCACGAGCGCGCTTCTTGCGTCGCTTTGCTGCGGACTGCGCTGCTGGGTCCACGTCTGCGTCTGCGTCCACTGCGTCGAGCTGGAAGAGCACGGCGCAGAGCGCGAGCTGCACGACTGTGACGACGAGCAGCGCCGTTAGCGCGCTCTGAACGACCGACTCGATCGAGAGGAACGTACTGAGCGCCGTGTCGACGCACTTGCGCTCGCGCGGTCGCCAGAAGTCGTCGTAGAACGCGAGCGTGTCGACCGACTCATCCAACTCTCCGCTGCTGTCGCTCACCGTCGCGTTTGCTGCTGGCAATGGCCTCAGAGCGATGCTCAGCGTCTGCGCGCAGTGGCGCTGGAGCCAGCGGAGAAAGTGCGTCGGTCCGTCAAAGACGAATCGGTGGAGCAGCGACGGCGCGGCCCCGCCGTCCACGAGCGTCGCGACGTCGGTCTCTGAGAACGCGCGCTGGCGCTCGCGTACGTGCTCTTGCAGGCGCTTCTGCGTGAACTGCAGCGTTTCGAGCTGTTCGAGCGCGAGGGTGGACGCTAGTGATAGCAGTAGTAGCAGGAACGCAACGCAGCGCGTGCCACTGCGACTGCTGCACGCGAGCGCCAGCCACTGGAGCGCGTTCACGACAAAGACGACCGCTATGCAGCCACACGCTGCGTACAGTAGGTCGCGCGTCACGTGCTCATCTGCGTCGGACCGGTACGCGCGGTAGACAGCAACGAGCGCGGCGACCATGAGCACGAGCATGCCGAGCGCGATCTGCTGCAACAGCGTGCGGATGTAGTCGGGGATCGGCGACACTGGCGCTTTCTTGGCCGGCGGCGCGTAGCGATCAGCGACCTTGCGCAAGTACGCCTCCTCTTTTTGCTCGAGCGCGTCTGTTGCGTCGCACATCAAGAGGAGCTAAGCACGTCATGAGGTGACGACAATGGTGCGGTCATGTGAGTTGTCTGAGTGAGCTGCACATTACGATTGCGATTGTGCTACTTAGAGGCAGAGCAAGATGCACGCACTTTGTCGCGCGGGACAGCGCCGCAGTACGGGAAGACCATGGCGTAGTAGAACCGCCACGGCTTCTTGGCACTCGCATGCGCGTGCACACTGCCGCCACTCGAGGCGCTCGCCATTGCGCACCGCTTCAAGATCCGAGTGTGTTCATTCATTCGCGACCATCGCGCCTGTAGCAACAATAAATACTAGCGCTTGAGTATCGAAATGCCTATGTAACAACTAGACACTGGTTTTGACCATGTGAAGTCCTGTCCATCAAGCATACAAACCCTGTCTAAAGTCGCTAGTGCTCAGTCAGCAGGTCACAACAATCGATCGACAACATGCGCGTCAAGGTGCTGTACTTCGCGTCGGCGCGCGAAGCGATCGGCAAGCGCGAGGAGGAGATCGAGCTCGCGACCAGCAGCGACGCAGCGAAGAAGCACACGCTCAGCGACTTGCGCGAAGCGCTCTGCGCGCTGTACCCAGCTGCGAGCGCATCGATCCGCGCCATCACACTCGCGCGCAACCTCGAGTACGCGAGCGACGACGTCGAGCTGTGCGACGGCGACGAGGTCGCGCTCATTCCGCCGATCAGCGGCGGCTGATCCATCGAGTACTCGCTGGATAGAAGAGCAGCAGCAGCAGTGCCATGTCAAGCCCAACAACGACACCGAGTGTGCACGATGTGTGCCATTAGCTTCACTTACTCTACACCAATCTCCCATTCTCTCTCTCTCGCTCCTCACTCTACTCTGTTCTCATGACGCATACACTCGTACGCGGCGCTCACTGAAGCAGCGCGCGGCCGTGGCCCATCGCCGGGTTCTGGAAGATGCGCTCCAGGTTCCGGTTCACGGCGGGTGTCGGCGGCGCTGCGATCGCTCGTCGCGCCTTGCCTTTGAACGCACCGAGCCAGCGCAGGAACTTGTACACGCTCGTGAGCGCGACCATGCTAAAGAAGAACTGGAACACGCGCACGCGGCGCTTGCGACTCCGCTCTTCCTCTTCCGTCGGCGGTGGACCTGCACACTCACAATCGCTCTGGTCAATACAGTGCCTCACTGCGCTACTATTCGCTAGTACCACACACACAAGCGTACCGTGCATCGGGTGACCAGGCGGGAACTGCGGACGTGGCGTGACCATGGACGCCATGCCCGCGCACATGGCGCCAATGCGCTCGACAAAGTTCACAAAGCTCCCGATGCAAAAGTTGAGCGCCTCTGCGTTCATGCCGAGCATCTGTGGCACACACAGTCGCGTGAGTCGATGCGTTCGCGCCTCCAGATGCACATGTGCACAGATGTACCTCTGTGAGCTGTCCAATGGACCCGACGGTCTGGCTGAAGCTGTGGAGCATGCCCATCTGGCCGTTCGGGTCCATGCCGCCGCCCATGCCGTAGCCACCGCTCATCATTCCGCCGCCATAGCCGCCACCGTAGCGAGACATGCCGTAGCCGCCGCCAAACGTGCTGCCGTAGCCGCCGCCGTAGCCGCCGTACGAGCTCATACCGCCGTAGCCGCCGTAGCCGCTTGCGCCGTACCCAGTTGCGCCGTACCCGGTCGTGCCCATGCCGTAGCCTGGCGAGCTGTAGCTGCTCATGCCGCCGTAGCCCGCAGTGTTCCCCATCATCGATCCAGTCGTGTTCATGCCCATCGTGTTGCTCAGTTGGTTTGCTGCGGTCGAGTACGTCCCGCTTGTGTCTGCAGCGGATGCTGTCAGTGGCGCCGAGCTGCGCGCTGCTGCTGCTGCGCCAATCGAAGCACTCGATGCGCTGAGTCCGCTCACGTCGCTGCCTGCAACACAGTACACACACAAATGTATGTGAGAACGATCGTGCACGTCACGACACACGAGAGAGTCACACGTGCAATCGAGAGCAATCGAGAAGAGAACGCACTGGTGCGCGATGCGAGACTGCGCTGCTCCCACGGCTTCGCAGGCGCTGCTGTTGCGTGTGCTGCAGTCGACGCTGTCGAGAGGCGCGCGCTGAGTGCACTCGAGTCGCTCGCGGTCGTCGCCATGGCGTCGCAGTCGTCACAGGTGCTCTCTCGCTCTCGCTCTCGTCGGTCGTCGAGTGGTAAGATGCTCGAGTTTGAGCGCTGCTTGCAGTCTGTTTGACTGCGTAGACAACGAGAGGAGAGAAGAGGCCGAGACTTGTATTTTGTCACTATCACTACCGGTATTGTTTGTTTTGACTTCTTGTACGTCATTTTCAATGTGTGTTTAGTCATTGCACATCTACAGGCATTTTTTGTACGTGTAACTGTGCGGGTAGTCACTTGGTAGTCAAAATGGGCGACGATGTTGAAGCTTGCCGAAACGACATTGATGTAGCAACGAGCAGCAGCATGAGCAGCAGCGGCAGCGACGACGACGCGAGTACGCCGCGCACTCGCCATCACGGCGGCGGCCATGCGAGCGGCAGTAGCTCGGCCACGCTCACAGTCACGAGCAGCATCTTCGCGAGCAGTGCGAGCAACGTCATTGGCGCAAACGTCAGCGCGAATGCCGCTGCTGCTGCTGTCGCGAACAAGCAAAAGTCGCTCTTTGCCGGCATGGGGAGGTGCGTGTGTGGGTCGCCGTCATCTTCTTGTCTGCTTGGATGTGCTTGACGCTACAGCAGCGACTCACTCTGTCATGCCTCACAGAGTGCGGCACATCAACCACTTGCGGGAAAAGTGGAGCGGCAAGCCCAAGACGATCGTCCCGCCCGCGCGCACGTCTGACAGCAGCTCCGCCGCGCCGATGTCACCGTCGTCGACCATGATCACACTGCGCAAAGTCAAGAAGCTCCACACGTCCAACAAGATCCCTGCGAGCAGCGAGAGCGAGAGCGACCGCGAGACGCTCGACTACGACGCGCGGCGCCGGCGCACGCTCTCGACCATGGACATGGAGCGCTACCGCACGCTCTTCTCGTGGCTAGAGCAGAACGGCATTGAGCTTCCGCAACACCATCATGCGCACAGGAAGCAGTCGCGGACGCTCTCTAGCGCTGCGAGCACAACGCACGCGCTGCTGAGCAGCAGTGCGACGACTGCACCGGCTGCTGCAGCGCTCCAGAGCCCAACGGGTCGAGCCGATCTCTTTGACGACGTCTACAACTCGCTCGAGATGCTCGAGCGCGCAGTCGAGACCGAGATCTCGCAGCTCCCGAGCGCGCGCTCGTCGCCAACAAAGACGACCGAGTGTCGTGAGGTGTTGTGTGACGACAGCAGCGCTGTGGCGCGTAGCACGAGCGCGCCGTCGCTCGTCGACTACCTCGTCGTGATCGGACCCGATGTCGCTGACGTTGCGATGCAGAACTACTGGCGCAGCGACGCGAGTGCGTTCGAAGCGACTGTGGCGTTCGCGTGGCCGCCCGAGTCGCAGTTCAACGCTGAGAGCATCGAGCACTTTTGCTTTCCGTCAGGTGTCGCTGCCTCATCAGCTGCAGCGACTCGTGGTCCGCTCGATCCGCTTCGCAGGTGCGCTCCATCGCTCTTACTGCGGTCAGTTGTCTTACAATAGAGTGTAGGAGCGTGAGACTCACACGAGCACGCGGTAGTGACCACACAGCAGCAGCCGCTGCCTCAAGCAGCAAGGACGACAACTTCTTCGTGCTCGTGCTCTCAGGAGGCGGCGCTCAGGGCCAGAGCGTCCAGTACGCGTCGTGCATGAAAGGACGGATCACGCTGCCGGGTCTGAGTGATGGCAGACTCCGCAGCACGACCGTGCCCGTGTGCTACTGCTTGATCTCGGAGCTGCCGTTCATCCCGTTCTTCAAAGCGCTGCTCACGCGACTACTCGGTGCGTGCGCTCGCATAGCAAGGGAGAGTGGCTGAATAGCTCGACGGCACTGTTGACATGCGTGTGCATCTCATGACAGACGACCACCGAAGCGACTTGGAGCTTGAGAGAGACCTGAGCGCCATGAGCAGCGTCCTGTCGAATCGCGTACGTCCGCAGCGAGAGCTCATGCGCTCGCTTGCATTGCCTGGCACTGACCGATAGCTCTGTCATTCGTCGCCTCACATGAGCTGTAGCACGCGCACAAGATCGACGACGTCTTGTGGCGGCTGAAGCGCGTGTCGCTCCCAGCGAGAGGAAGCGCTGTGTCCGTGCAGCTGCTGTCGCCACAGGCGCCAACGATGCAGCTCTATCGACCGCGAGAGGAGCCAGGCGCGGACGAGAAGAACACGCTGCTGCTCCAGTGGTCGCTGCCGCACTTGCTCTCGCGTCTGTCGATCGAGCAAGTGCTCCGGATCGTCGAGTTGCTCTTGCTCGAGATGAAAGTCGTGGTCGTGAGCAAGAGCCTGACGCTCCTGTCGTCTGCGACGCTCGGGATCGCGTCGCTCCTGCATCCGCTCAAGTGGGCAGGACCACTCATCACAGTCTTGCCGCCGTTCCTGCACGAGTACCTCGAGGTGCGTTCGACCACACAGTGACTGCGTCCGTCGCACGTACATCGCTCTCGTGGCTCGAGTGACCTGGTGGTGCTGAGTGCGCTTGTTTTCCTTGTTGTCTCGCTCTCGGCAGGCGCCAGTGCCGCTGATCTGCGGCGTCGACCACCTCTCGAGCAGGTTCGAGTACTCGAGCGGGACCGTTGTTGTCGACCTCGAGCACAGCAGCGTCATCGTGCACGATGACGACCAGCGCATGCTCGCGGCGCAGCGCCTCGCAGGCTTTGATCACCTCGCACAGAGTCTCCAGAGCTTGACTGCGCTCGTGCGCGGCGTCTCTGATGCGCCGCCGACAGCTGCAAAGACGCACTTTGCAGTCGACGCCATGATCCGTCGCGTGCGGCAGCACATTGCGCGTCTCATTGACGCTTGCGTGAGCGATTCGGACGGCGATGCGCCGTCAAAGAGCCGAAGCGACAGCAGCGAGCGCAATGGCGACGTCCTGCTGCGCATGTTCATGCAGTCGCAGATGTTCCAGAAGTACCAGGACGACCAGCTAGGAGCCGCATCTACAGCCAGCAAGACCGACGACACCATAGGACACTCGACGCTTCCGCCAGCTACGGAGTCATCGAGCCCACACGAGCGCGTCCTGCACCCTCGAGTGTGCGACTGGCAAGAAGCAGCGCGCGTGCTCTTTCGCATTGCAGTCACTGGCGCCAGCGCTGCGTCTGAAGAGAGCGACTCGAACAACGCGATCGAGTCGAGCGCGCGGCCCGAGAGCGACGACGCGTCTGCAAGTGCAAGTCCCGAGCCCAGCGACCGCGATCAAGACCCCGAGTCGGCGTCCGTGCTCAGCGTACGAGTCGTCAACCGCACGAGCTCGAGTCACTCGCGTACGTTCGTGCTCTTCTTGTCACTCGCTCGTGTGAATGAGCGTCTCTTACGCTACAGCTCGCTCGATGATGCGCGTGCGAGGCAGTGCGATCGACGTCGAGTCGACGCAGCAACCGCGACGTGGAGTCGCATCGCTGCAGTCCACCGAGCTCGCCAGTCTTCGAGCTCCCGGAGCTCGAGCGCTTGACTTTGCCAGAAGCCTTGGACGCCTTTGCTCTGGCAAACGTCGAGCCAAGTCGCGTGCGATCGTCGCGTGCGCGAGACTTTGGGCTCTCTCAGAGCTACAGCCCCGCGACGTCCGTGTCGGATGACCACTTTGGGTCGCCCGACTCGAGTCCGAGCCCAGTGAGCGGCAGAAGCAGCAGCTTCTTCCGCGCACGCAACGCTGGGGACTTGGACGCGCTCGGGATCGCGATCAGTTCGCGACGCGCCGACACGGAGACGACGATCTCGCTCCTCGGCGCGACGTTTGTGCACGAGGAACCAACGGACAGTCCTGTGGACGAGTCTGGCGCGTCCTGGTTCTCGGAGGCCTCGAGTCAAGACGGGAAGGACACGGACAGCAACGATCAGGACAGCCCGACGTTCCGCTCAGGCTACCAGTACGGCACTGCAGTCGTCGCAGCAGCAGTCGCCGCCGAGAATGAGCGCCGGTCGCTCGATAGTGAGCTCATGGCGCATCGCATCACGCTCGTCACACGCTCGTCGTCGTCGCGCACGATCCAGCGCTCATGGCGGCAGTGGAAAGCCAAGCAGCAGCAGCAAGTGAACGCTCTGCCGTCGAGTACCAAGAGCAGTGCGCCGCCTCGACGTCCAAGCGACAGCAGCGCGACGCACAGCGTTTGTCAGGAGCCGTCAGAGCAGAACGTGCTCGTCGCTGGCGTCTTCATGCAAAAGGTACGACGCCAGTTGTTGGTCCTGGCCATTGGCAACAGACGCCCTGACTCTCGCCACCTTCGTACCAACGAGACAGTGCACGAAGCGAGGCGAGTGGAGCGACTGCCGCGTGTGCCTCGCGCCAGACCTCGCGAGCTTGTCGTGGGAGAGCTACGTGAACGGCAAGCGGTACTTGCTCTCGACACTCGCGCTCATAGACCTCACGCACGCGATCTTCCAAGCCGCTGGCCTCAACGAGCCGCAATCCGGCGAGTACGCGACGCTCGAGCTCGTGTGCGAGAGCAAGCGCAGCTGCTTCCGCTACGCGCTCACGCTCGAGTCGGTTCGGTTCGTGTCGACGCTCTTCGCGCTGCTCCGGTCCATCGCAGTCGTCGTGCGCGAGACTTCCGTTGCGCCACTGAGTCGTGACAGTCAGCAGCAGATTGAGACGCGCGCGTCCGAGTCGACGCGACTGTCAGACGCAAAGGCGCTCACGCGGCGCAGCAGCGCGTCGTACGCGCCGTCGTTCAGCACGAGCGACGTCGAGAAGTTCAAAGCGCGGCTCCAAGAGGGCTTTGTCGTCGAGAAGGTGCGTTCTACTGCCATCCGTCCATTCATGTCCGTAGCCTAACGATGTTGCTGCTGTGATGATGTCTGCAGCACGGACGCGTCGGGAAGCCGCACGTCCGGCTGCTCTTCACGGACGTGCTCTGCTCGCGCATCATGTGGAAGAAGCCGAGCGAGACGGTCAGCAGCAGCAGCTACGACCGCGTGAGCTCACTCGTTGGACGACGCCGCACGAGCAGCTCGTTCTTTCAAAAGTGCGTCCTGCTCTCAGCTGTCACGTCCGTCGTCCAAGGCAAACACACGCGCGTGTTCAAGCGCTCGTCTGCGCGCCAGAGTGACGACGCACTCTGCATCTCGATCGTCACGCCAACGCGAACGCTCGACGTCCGCGCGCTCAGTCCCGACGACTTTCACGCGCTCGTTCACGGACTCCGGAGTCTCGTGCGCGAGCGCAGCGACTCGCACCAGAGCTCGACAGGAGTCGCTTGACAAACACGCGTGCGATGCGGCAGCCTACGCTCTCTTAGTCGCTCTAGTGCCTGCATCCTCACTTACTCTGTCCCTACGTGCTTCGAGACGCGCGCCAGTGGGTTGCAGGCTGCGTCACCGTCGCTCGCTGCTGCCTGGCGCAGTGTCTCGAGCGCACGCGACGCGTCCGCAGCAGCTGATGGCGACGCACTGTGCGCGCAGACAAAGGCTTCAAAGACCTCGAGCGGTCCGCGCGCGTGCAGCTCGAGCGCATTCGCTGCTGTCAGTCGCACTGGCGCAGTCGCTTGCAGGCGCTGATGTCATCAGAGTACGAGACGCGACAGCGTTAGCAAAGCGCGTGGGACTCTACGAACGCACGAGCATGAGTAGACGCACCAGCACTGACGATGGGTGGAGCGCGCCAGAGAAGACGCGGTTGTAGCTGCGCACGCGCGCCGCCATCTTGCTCTTGACGTCGTCGACGTTCACGCCACTCGCAGACGCGTCCGAGGCGCGCATCTCGGCGTCAACTGCTCTCTTGAGCTGCGCGACCGTGTCGTAGCTGTACAGTGAGCGCGAGAGCGTTAGGACCAGCAGCTACACGCTCTTGGGTGCGCTCTACGTACTCGAACGCAAAGCGAGTCGAGAGGTCGTCGTCGCCGTCGCAGTCTGCGAGTCGACTCAGACTCGTGCAGCTCAGTCGCAGCGCATCGAGCACTTGCTGGAACGCGTCGCGCTCGAGCGGCAGGACATGCGCCTGGACAAACACGCGCGCGTCTCGGATCTGCGGCGCTGAGGCGTCATAGAGCGCGGGAAAGTAGTCGCAGAGGATCGTGTGGCTAGTCACAGCGTCTGCGAGCTCTGCGTCAACGTCGACTGCGCTCGCGTCACTCGGTGCGCGCGTCTCGTTCCAGAACGTCGCGAAGCTCCGTCGGATCTGCGCTGCGTGGTTCGCAAAGTCGAGGATGCGGACGTGCGGCTTGTCTAAGGCGCATGCGTGATGAGAGGCGAGCTGTTGGACGAGCGGACGCAATGAACGTAGACGCCAGCGATGACAAGGACGCACCTTTGTGGAGCCGGTTGAGCCGACTCGTGAGCTGCACGGTCTGTGAGGCCGAGCGCAAGTACCGGTCGATGTACATGCGCGAGAGCTTGGGGTCGTTGTAGCCCGTGTCGAGCTTGTCGCACACGATCACGATGTCGCTCGTCGCCAGGTGGCGTTGTGCGCCATTGAGCGTCTCCTCTGTCACGCTCGCGCTCGTGGGCGAGTCGTCGAGGCTCAGTGTGCCGCTGAACGCCGCGTAGATGTGCCACTTGAGCTGTCTGGAGGCAGCAGGTGAGCGTCTCAGGCGGCTGCGTGACGAGGGACTCGGTCCTGAGAGCGTGGGACGTACCTGTTGGTGACAAAGACCGAGACGAGCTGGTAGTAGCGCAGCACATCACGGCGACTCCGTGCTACGATCATGCACTGCCGCCCACACACGCGTCAGTACAACGACCCTAGAGCGCAGTGTCACTAGAGGAGCGTACCTTGGCAGACTTGAGCGCGCGCTTAGCGTCGCCAAAGTCCTGCATCATGACTGCGGCTTTCGCTTTCAGGACGGTGACGTCGTCGCTCGCGTGGTCCAAGACGCCGCGCAGTGCGTGCGCGTCGCGCAACGCGTCGATGACGTCACTTGGGATCGTCGTCTCGACGTCAAAGCGCAAGCACGTGTAGTGCTCGAGCACGTCCTTCACGCGGCCGTCAGCTGTCGCGCGGGCGATCGAGTAGCAGTGGAACGGCTGCAGGACGTCGCCGGTCGCTGCTCGTGAGCCAAAGAGCTGGAGCGCTTCGGCGTTTGGCGTCGCCGTGAAGCCGACAAACTACGAGACACACAAGCGCCGCATGCGCGAGCTGGTGAGTCGGTCACTGGCATCCGACAGCGTCATGGGAAGACGCACCGTGATGTGCGCGTTGCTGCTGCCTTCGCCTGCTGCGATGACGCGCTGGATCGTCTCGCGCGTCGACACCGTGTGCGACCGATGCGCTTCGTCTGTGATGATCGCGATGCGGCTGTAGTCGCTGCTGCCACTCGCACTGTCGCCGTCGTGGCGCGCGCGATGGAGAAGCCGCGTGAGCAGGACGTCGTCTTTCACGAGCAGCCCCATCTTGTGAATCGTCGTGACGATCACGCGCTGCGCTGGCGCCGACGCAGTGGAGCTGTCCATGAGATTTGCGAGGTGGCTGATGCTCTCGGCGCGAAAGACTTCGTCGATGCCGTTGCGCCGGAGGAACGTCTCGACTGTGCTCCCGACTTGCTCGTCGAGCTTCACGCGGTCGATGAGGATCACGACTGTGTGGAAGCGCGCGCCGCTGGCGTCGACTGCGTACAGGAGCTGGTACGTCTGTGGACGTGCGTAGACAGAGAGATGTCCATTGCATGAGGACACAGACGGTCGAGACAGCAAGAGATGAGCGGCGATCGCACCAGAGCGGCGATCGTCATGGTCTTGCCAGCGCCAGTACTGTGCTGGAGCAAATAGCGATCGACGTGCGCCTGTACCGACACAAGTAGAAGTGTATGAGCACATGACTAGGACCCGACGCATCCATCTCACAATGGCGCACCGCTGCCTTCGCGTCTGCGTCCTGCGTCTCGATCTCGAGCATCATGCGCTCGATCGCTTCGAGCTGGTGGTCCCATGGCGTAAACGCTGCCCGTGGTTTGCTGTCGGTTGTGCTCGCAAGCGGTCCGAAGCTGCTCTGGCGCGCAACGAACGCTGAGCCGCCGACGCGCATGCTCATTGCAATCATCGCACGCGTCTTGCTCCCGCTCGCAGCAGTCGTGCCGTCACGATCGGCGCTCAATGGTGTCTCATTGCTCGCGTTAACATCAGCAGCAGCAGCAGCACTGCTGCTATCATTGCTTGTTGTCGTCAGCGCCGCTGCCGCATCGACAGAAGCGCTTGGATCGTCGATGCGCTGTCGCTTCCGAGCAGCTCCACTGTCATCTGCCTCGTTGTCGTTGACTGTTGTCGATGCTACTGCTGTTTTTGCAAGCTCAGAGACGCGCGCGATGTCCACGGCGGTCGGTCGCACCCACTGCGTCTGCTTCGTGGGCGTGTGGTAGTAGTACACTTTGCCTTTCGAGCGCGAGACGCGCACGAGCCAGCCGTCCGGCAGCGCATCGCTCATGCTCGATGATCAAGTGTGGTCGTTGTTGTTGTTTGTCGTTTGGAGATGTCACTATTTGACACAAGAAGGCACTCTTTTGAGTCGCAGTTGACTCGAAACAGTAGCAGAAGAGCGAAAGACAATGGACGGGCGGATGTCGTCGTCGGCGTCGTTCGATGCGGAGCTCAAGGCGAACCTCGACATGCTGCAGACGCCGCCGGACCGCGCAAGAGAGGTCCGGCGCTTTGGCGCTCGCTTTAGGGGCGCCGATGCGCGCCACGACGCACACAGCAGCAGCAGAAGTAGTAGCATAACGCCAGCATTCTCGAGCGGGTCCGCCAGGTACATGCTGCATTTTCTCACGACGTCACTCTGAGCGCTGGCTGGAGACGGCAGCGAGCGCTCACGCGTGTGTATGTATGTGCTGTCTAGAGCCCATGGACGCCACGCGCCATGGGATGGCAACGAGCACTACGACTTTAGCGACAAGCACCACCAGCAGCAGCCGCAACAGCGGCATGAGCAGCACCACAGCGCACATCGACGCGAGCACGACAGCGACTCGCGCGACCACCGCCACGGCTCACAGCAACACCCGCATGAGCACCCAGCATCTAGTCCAAAGTACGCAAAGCCGCGCGCAAGTGGCGCAACGATCACGCCTGGCGCGTCGCTCAACTACTCGAGCGACACGCATCTCAAGCACGCAGTACGTCTGCATGCGAGCACTCTCTTGCGTCGTGTAGCTGCTCAGTACGACTGACGCCTGCGTGCGTGTGACTGATAGTACCTCCCGCCAAAAGAGGCGTCGTCGTTCCTTACGAAGATCATAGGCGTCTCGAGCAAAGCAGCGGCGATCAAGTCGGCGGCGTCGCCCAAGCGCCTACCGATGCGCATGAAAGCGACGACCGGCGCGCTCGAGTTCAGCAGTGCGCCAGTGGTCACGAGCAGCAGCAACAACATCAACAGCCGCAGCAGTGGGCAACTGCCTGCGTCGACTGCGCCATCGCTCGGGTGGCAACCGCGCAAGGAGCGGATCCCGGAGACGCCCGTGCGGAGCCAGAAAGTGCGCATTGCGCTCCGCCCTGCGCCGCGCGAACCGACGCGCTCGTCGCCGCGGAACCACCCGCCGCCGTCGTTCATCTCGACGCGCCAGTCGGTGATGCTGCCGAAGCGGAACCGCGACGTGCAGCTGTCGCTCGAGACGCGCAAGAGCATCACCGAGAGCGTCCTGCGGCGCACGACGCGAGCGACGAAAGCGCCGACTGACGGCACTGCGGACCAGCCGATCCACTTGGACACGGACTCGGACCACGACGCGCCGCCGCCGCCAAAGCGCGTCGCGCGGCCAGCAGCGTCCGAGACGGTCAAGGCGCCAGCGAAAGCGCGCGCGCCGCGTCTCAAGCCCGCGCACTGGAAAGACGTCGACATGGACGCGATCTCGCGCGATCCTGTCGTGGAGCTCTCTGGCATGGTCGTGTGGCTCGGTCGCTTGCGCTGCTGCGCAGACGTGTACTTGCGCCACGACTGTCTCTGGATCAGCGCCATTCGGTGCGTACTTGCGCTAGCTGCCTGGCAGAGTACGAGGCGCGCTCAATAGGCGACTGACTGACCGATGTGCTGTGTGCCTGCGGTCGGTAGCTCGACGCTCGTCAAGTGGACGCGCATGCCGCACCTCAAGCTCTCGATCAAGGGCTGCAAGAGCGTCCAGTACGTCCGTCTGCCCTCTCTCCCTGCTGATCGTGAAGTCTTGAGACGGACTCGAGCTGATCCGAGTCACTCTCTACGAGCGCTAGTGTGTACAAGTACACGGACGACAAAGCGCCGATCGCCGACTCGGGACTCAACCCCGACGAGCGCCTCATGGCCAAGACGTCGTTCGCTGCGCTGAGTGCGCCGTGTGCGTACGACGTCGACGCTGATGCAGTACGCGCGTTCTACGACCCACTGGGCGACGGTGCGTCTCTCTCTCTGCGCAATGGTGGAATGGGTGGGTGCTTGTGCCTCGAGACTCACTGAGACGCTCTTGACAGACGCTGCGAAGAAGTTCATCGTGATCGAAGCGCCAGAGTACGACTGCCATGGCCTCGGCTTCGATCCGCTCGCCGACTTCTTCCGAGAGTCGCACCCCGAGCTCCTCGAGATGATGTGCGTCGCCGCTCTCTCTCTTGCTCCGATGCATGCGCCTTCAGACTAACGCTCCGCGACGCGTCTGCCATGTCGTAGCCTCGATGTCGCCACTGGGAAGCAGTTTCTCCAAGCGCTCGTGAGTGCGCCGTACAACGACGCCAGCGACGCCAGCGACGCCAGCGGCACCAAGAGCGAGGACGACAGTGCGACTGCTGCAAGTGCAGACGCGACCGAGCCGCTGCGGCGCACGCGCGACGCAGTGCGCAGCAGCGCATCTGGCGAGACCGAAGGCGACGACAGCGACTGCTTTGACGTGCAGCTCACGTATCCGCTCCCGCCGTGCTCGTCCGACATTGTCACGATCACGCGCCACGACGTCTCGTGCCTGCGGCCGGAGCAGTACCTGAACGACAACATCATCGACTACTTCTTCAAGTACGTCGCTGTCTGCTGCGCGTGCGGTCGCACTCGCTACTTTGATGGACTCATGCGACGAGTGCCTGCCTGCTCTGTAGACGCCTCATGCTCGAAGACTACGCCAGCAACGCGTTCATCCAGAAGAACGTGCTGTTCCTCAACTCGCACTTCTACTCGCGCCTGCGCGTGGGCAAAGGCACGTCCGTGGCCGAGCGCCTTCGCGCGGGCTACCGGAACGTCGCGACGTGGGTCGCGCGCACCGACTTTTTCAGTCGCCACTTGATCTTCATCCCGATCAACAAGGAGTACGGCGCGCTCTTGATGGTCTTCTGACTAGGCCTGACTGTCAGACTAACGGACGCGGTGTGTCTGTGATGCCTTCTACAGCATGCACTGGAGCTTGGCGGTGATTGTGAACCCGCGATCAGCGTCGGTCGAGTCGCCGGCAGAGGTACGTCGCCTCGCCTCTGGACCTACAGACAGAGACACACGACTCACGCTCGCGTGTCTGACGGATGTGACGGCCGTTAGAACCAACCGCCGTCGTGCATCGCAGTGCTCGATCCGCTCGGGAGCTACCACAACAAGCAGGCGATCCTGCGGAACCTCCGGTCGTTCCTGCAGCTCCAGTGGGAGAGCACGCACAGCGCTGCGGCAGCAGCAGCTGCTGCAGACGCAAGTGCGAGTCAAGACGACGCTGCGTCACCTGGCGCAGCAGCAAAGCGGCGACGACGGCCGCGACCGAGTCTCACATACGACCCGGACCGCGTCGCGCTCGTGCGCGTGAAAGCGCCGCAGCAGCAGAACAGCTACGACTGCGGCGTGTATGTGCTCAAGTTTGCCGAAGTGATGATCGCCAACTACGGGCTCTTCCGCGAGATGTTTGACGACAGCGGGCCGGTCGCAAAGGAAGTCGTGGACAGCAAGCTCGAGTCGCTCATCTCGCCCGCGTGCATCTCGCCGGACGACGTCACGAAGACGCGCGCGCGGATCCAGGACGCGATCCTCCACGACACGCTCAAGTACCAGCAAGCGCTCGCTCAGGAGCAGCGCAACGCCACAGAGACGAGTGACGGCGCAGGGGCTGGTGCGTCCAAGCAGCCGGACGCTGCTAAAGAACGGAACGACGGTGGCGTTGGCGACATGGCCGGCGACTCGCAGTCGAGCGTGCAGGCGGATGCGTCTGTTCGAGAGGGTGGCGACACGGCGGAGGAGACGAACGTCAAAGTCGAGGAGCTGGCGGACGACGATGTCGCTGAGCCGATGGACCAAGACGACGTCGCATGAGTGCGAAGACTGCAGTACAATGTGTTGCGTTTACTCTCATGTGGTGTCGATGCAGATCCTACGAGCTCCTGCAAAGCGGTGGCGTCTGTGATGCACTCGCACTAGCGTTCGATGCTGCGCTGTCACTGTGCGCTTTGGTCGAGCAGCGCACACACGACGCCGAAGCGACCGCATGCCGCCGCCATCTCAACCAGATTCTCGCTGTCGTAGACGGTTGCTGATCCTAGTGCGGCATCTCGCTTGAGTAGGTACCAAGCAACATCAGTCTGTCTGTTCGCGAACGCGACACTGAGTGGGGTCATGCCATCGAGCGCCTCGCTGTCGTGATCTGCACCGTTAGCGAGCAGGACTCGCACGACGTCGAGACGGCCGTACCACGTTGTGGTGTACAAAGGTGTGTTGCCGTTCACTTGAACACGATTGACGTCTGCGCTGCGTGCGAGCAGAAGCTCTACGATTGTGAGGTGGCCGTTTGTGCTCGCGACATGGAGCGCCGTCGAGCCGTCGCTCGCCGTAGCGTTGACGGCTGCATGGCCGTCGTCCAGCAAGAGACTGACGCAGTCAAAGTGTCCGATCTCGGCCGCTGAGATCAGTGCGGTGTCGCCAAATCGTTCAGGCTGCTCAACATCGACGTTGTGCTGGAGCAGAAGCTGCACTACCTCAGCGTGGCCGTTCAGAGACGCGACGTGGAGCGGTGCAAGGTTTTCGTTTGTTGCGTTCGCTGTGCTGGCGTTGTGGTCGAGAAGCAGTCGTGCGGTTTCAATGTGGCCATGCCGGCATGCAATAAAGAGCGGCGTCTTGCCGTCGTATGTTGCGCTGTCGACTTCTGCGTTGCTCTTGAGCAGGAGCGCGACAACGTCTGCATAATCGCTCATGCACGCAGCGTACAGTGGTGACACTCCGTCTGTCAGTTGTGCTCGATTCACATCGGCGCCGCACTCGATGATGTGCTGCATGACGCGGAGCTGGCCGTTCATACTCGCGGTCAAGAGTGGCGTGTATCCACTGCGCATCGGCTTGTCGATGTCGGCGCTGCTCATTTGCAGCAGCAACTGTGCGACGTTAAGGTGTCCGTTCTTGAGCGCGAGGAAGAGGGGCGTGCCGCCGTCGCTTGGTTCGCTATCAGTGCTCACGCCGCTCTCAAGTAACGCGCGCACAATGCCGAGGTGGCCGAGTGTGCACGCAATCGCGAGTGCCGTCGTGTTGCGTGCTGTCACCTTGTCGACTGCTGCGCCAGCAGCGAGGAGCAGGCACGCGACTGCCTCGCTCCCGTGCTTCGCCGCAGTGATCAGCGGCGTGTCGTTTGCGTGACGGGCGTTCACGAATGCAGTCTCACGACCGCCGACCGCGCGATCAATCGTGCTGCTCGTTGTCTGCAGCAGCGTGCGTGCAGACTCGACGTCATTGATGTGGCAGGCTTTGTGGAGCGCGAGCACGCGAGCTCGGTCGCTCATGCGTTGTGCTGCTTGCTTGATGCGATCGATCGTGGATGTTGTTGAGGAGCTTGTTGAAGCCCGAACGGACGTCAAGAGCTTTTGACATACAAGAGTGTGCTGCAACTGGGTTCAGTAGTGCCAGAGAAATCAGACACGATGTATGGACAGCCAAGCTTGCAAAACGTATGAAGAAAGTGAGCGATGATGACACCGTGACATGTCGTGGCAGAGAATTTTGACACGTGGACTCACTATTGCAAGAGCGTACAGTCAACATAGTGGCAGCAAGTCGAATGGTTCTCTGTCACACTATTTGCACACGTCACAGTTCTACTAATGCATACGTGAATCGATATCCATTATCTAGTGCATTCTCTGGCACGAAGTGATTATGTAGAGCTCCGACTGTCTCCCTCAAGTCGTGCATTGCTCATTGCTGA
The DNA here is from genome assembly GCA_003730235.1 of Pythium guiyangense. Lineage (NCBI taxonomy): Eukaryota > Oomycota > Peronosporomycetes > Pythiales > Pythiaceae > Pythium > Pythium guiyangense. The sequence goes on from QXDM01000028.1 coordinate 599,752, forward strand.
ACGCGCTCCACATCTTCAGCAGCATCTTCAGCAGCAGACGATCGATTGATCGATCGATCCGCGCGTGCACGAGCAGACTCGACTCTTTCTTCTTGACTCGACTCGCATCTGAAATGGGTCTCCGCGCCGCGCTCGTCGCGACTGTGGCCCTCTTTGCGCTCACAGTACGTCCACGCGCTCGTCGCTCGCGTGCCCACGACTCGTTGCGCATCTTTCTGCGTCCGCCTCGCCTGTTCATCGACTGACAGA